>CM060381.1:70632622-71832622 GCA_030545235.1 Helianthus tuberosus | reverse complement strand
GGCAGAGCCTCGACATGCGTTACGTGGCCCTAGATCAATAAGGTAGGGTAACGAATTAGTGATCGGGGGTTAAAATACTTACAACGAAGCAGAGCTTTTTGTTTTAGGGGTGTAATAACTGATAATTTTCGCACTATATGCTTTGAGAGAAGAAAGAAATGTGAGCAGAGGTGAACTGTGCCACCCCTGCCCTATTTATACGAATTCAGGAGGTCTGTCGCGCCCCGCGACAGCCCCCTCTTCTCCTTTCGCGGCCCGTGAGGTCATCCCTAGCTACGGCTATGGTGGCCAGGTGACCCCTAGCTTCAACAGGTGGTGGACACGTGGCGTTTTTGTGTGTCCGGAAAGATAGGGCCTCTCGTGCCCCACGACCAACCCAGGTGGGTCCTTTCGCGGCCCGCGAGGCTCATAAAATTCTTATTTTATTTGATTTTTATAAAAACTAAGGTTAAACAGGTTTGGTTATGTGCATACGGGGTATAATTAGGGTGTTTTTCGAGGGTTGTTATATCTATACACTAAGCTAAAATCATGCTCTGTGGCTGAGTAATATACTATGCGTGGGTGGGGTTTGTATGACCGTCGATCGGTTTCTATTCTATCGAAAACGCTCAATCTCTCTCTCCTTGTTTTGTACGTCGGGTCAGACTCCTCAGCATATGAGTCCCATTGTCGTGGGTGATGTGGCGAGGACCGAGACGATCTTGTATAGGAGTTCTTCTATGCAGGTGTTCATACTGTGTTTTATCATGCCTTATAGTGTTGGCCCTTGTGTTACGCGTGGTGCTAACACCAAAATAAGATTTGTCATGTTGGTGTTGAGCATCCCCTATACGCGTACACTCGCGTGGTGAGGAAGTATAATCCAGGATCCTTGGGCTTGGTTGCACTTGTGGATTTTGTTGTGTGGTAGCCAGCGCTTGCGCGCACAGTTGTACGTACACTGCGTTAAACGCGGCTTGAGATCTCATGAACCAGGAAGCCGAAGTCTCTCCCCTTTTAGAAACAGTGAAGCAATTTGAGCGGAGGTGTTTACATGTTGAGTTGCTGATGTGTTATGTTGTGCGGCTCGTGCAGCGTGTCGCAACCCCCGACCCCTGTCCCGGGAGGCGGGCGGCCGCAGCACGCAGAGCGGGTGGTATCGGTGTTTATTAATTTGGCAGCAGAAATGAAACATCAGGACTGTAGTTAGGAAATATTTATCAGAGTTAAAACACCAAACTTATTATAACAAATAAATGGGATAAAACCCTAGTTTCTATTACAATATTTTTATAGGGATAGGGTGGGAGTTGGCTACAAAGTCTATTTTTCCTACAAAGTCATAAAACACCACAATTTCAGCTATAAAACACACTCAAATCCCACAAATAACAAAGTGGAGATTACTAAAACACCATATTTGTGGGTTTTGTGTTGTGTTTTGGATGATATGGCTTTGATTATCGAATGACTAACATTAGTGTGTTTTATATTGATTATCATGTTGTGTTTTATATTCATAGTTCTACGATGGTGTGTTTGAAGTTTTTATGGACTGATGGGGTTAGGATATTGTGTTTTAGTGATCTTCACTTTGTTATTCGTGGGTTTTGAGTGTGTTTTATGGCTGGAATTGTGGTGTTTTATGACTTTGTACACTTTGTAGGAAAATAGACTTTGTAGCCGAACCCCACCCTATAGGGATAAACCCTAGTTTATTGAAAAACTCCTTTCTATTTAGGTAACTTTTATAGCCACTTTTCCAAGCCTTCAGTGCTCTCCAGCTGGCGCTTCACATTAAGTTACCTGAAATACGTTTTAAAAAGTTTTTATCAGCAAGAAATACTGGCGAGTGCATCCCATTTTAATCAAAACAGTTTTTATCACTTTACGGTATTGAGGGCGTCCACAATTACATTTGTTTATATCTATCCAATTACCCCTTTGGTACTGTCAATCCTGACTTGTGGTCATGCTACTATTCCAATAGTAACGAGTTTCAAATAATGTATACAAATCCCCAACATACCGGCAGTAATAGTAGAATCACAAATACTCAATTACTGTTAAGTGTAATTTAAAACATTTGAGGTTTTGGTAAAACATTTTGACTCACAAAAATATATTTACAAAAAGGAGAATGTACTCACTCTGTTTACTTAGGTAAAACTAAAGCTTCTTGGTGTATCTCCTGGTTATTATCTATTAAAATTAAACAATGCACACGTGTGAGTAAAATAACCCAAATCACATTAACCGTACAACTCGAGACAGAAATCCAATGACTGAGTCAGGCAGAGCCTTGACATGCATTACAGAGTCCTAGATCAATCGGGTGTAACACGAGACAGAACTCCAACGACTGAGTCAGGTAGAGCCTTGACATGCATTACGGAGCCCTAGATCAATCGTGTAGGGTAACAAGCAGGGTTATAATACTTACAACGAGGCAAAGCTTCGCTTTATAGAGGTATTATTTCCCGAGTATAATTTCTATTATACGTTGAGAGAGAAAAGAAAGTTTTGAACGATGAGAAATGAGCTCGACCACCCCTTTTATAGGGCTGACGGATGGCGGCTCGCGGCCCGCGACCAACTCAGGGTCGGCCTTCGCGGCCCATGACGAAGGTAGGTTAGGCTGTAGGCTTGGCCAGTCAGCGAATATAGCCTTGCCACGTGTTGACACGTGGCGGCATGGGTGTCTGGCAAGCAACCAGGGCTCGCGCCACGCGACAGTCATAGGGGGTCTGGGTCGCGGCCCACGACAACCCCATATTTTTATTTGGTTTTTATAAATATTAAGGTATTTTAGGCCCGCTTTTCGTTTACGGGATATATTTGAAGACGCTAGGGGTTATGTTAAGGGGTTCTAGGAGGGTTATTATATCCTCCCCACCTTGTTTTAGATCTCATCCTCGAGGTCTACTGGAAAAGGTGTGGATATTTCTTTTGTATCTCTGACTCGAGTTCCCAAGTGTATTCTGGTCCTCTCTTGGAATCCCATTTCACTTTGACCAGAACTAGTCTCTTGTGTGTGAGATTCTTGATCTTTCTATCTTCAATCTGAATGGGTTTCTCTACAAACTTAAGTTTCTCATTTACCTCTATGTCCTTAAGAGGTATCACTAATGATTCGTCTGCTAAGCACTTTTTGAAATTACATACATGAAACACATCATGTATTCCTGCCATTTCCTCTGGCAGTTGGAGCTGATATGCTACGGGTCCTATCCTTCTAATAATCTCAAAAGGTCCAACGTACCTGGGGCTTAGCTTTCCTCTTTTAACGAATCTGACTATTCTTTTCCATGGAGAAACTTTTAATAATACCTTATCTCCAACTTTAAATTCCAAAGGTTTTTTGTCTATTATCTACATAACTCTTTTGACGATCTCATGCTGCTTTTAGTCTTTCCTTGACTTGAATTATCTTATCTGTTGTTTCTTGCACTATCTCTGATCCAGATAATTGTTTTTCTCCAATTTCTGCCCAACAGACTGGAGTTCGGCATTTTCGTCCATAAAGTGCTTCAAAAGGTGCAGCATTAATGCTTGTATGATAGCTATTATTGTAGGAAAATTCTATTAATGGTAAATGGTCATCCCAATTTCCTCCGAAATCAATTATACAGGCTCTAAGCATATCTTCCATGGTCTGAATTGTCCTTTCGCTTTGTCCGTCCGTTTGTGGATGATAAGCTGTGCTTAGATTTAACCTGGTTCCCATTGCTTTTTGGAAACTTGTCCAAAAATGAGAAGTAAACGGCTATCTCTATCAGATATAATAGATAAAGGAATTCCATGTAATGAAACTATTTCATTTATATATAGCTTGGCTAACTGTTCCATACTGAAAGTTTCATTCATTGGTAAGAAATGAGCAAATTTGGTTAATCTGTCAACAATCACCCAGATTGTATCATTACCTTTTCGTGTCTTGGGTAATTTGGTAACAAAGTCCATTGTTATCGATTCCCATTTCCATATTGGCATTTCTAGTTGCTGTAGTAATCCTAAGGGTTTCTAATGTTCGGCTTTAACCTGTGAACAGGTCAGACATTTAGCAACATAGTTGGCTATATCCTTTTTCATTCCTATCCACCAGAAGTTCTTTCTTAGATCTTGATACATTTTATTACTTCCGGGATGTATCGTATATTTAGACTTATGGGCTTCTTCTAGAATTCTATGGCGTAGGTTTCCTTGTTTAGGTATCCACATCCTTTTCTTATGGAACTTCCAAATTCCATCTGATCCTTGTTCTAATTCCTTAATCATTCCTTTTAAACCTTCAGTATCGTCCTTGAATGTTGTTTCCTGTACCTCTCTAATTTGTTCATTTAAATTTATCTGCAGATTTAATTTAAGAGAGCGTACTCGTTTCGGCTTTTCATGATATTTTTGACTTAAAGCATCAGCTACTACATTAGCTTTCCTAACATGATACAGGATAACACAATCATAATCACTAAGAATTTCTAAACAACGTCTCTGTCTCATTTTTAATTCCTTTTGCCCAAAAATATACCTTAAACTCTTATGATCTATGAAGACAACAAATTTACTTCCGTAAAGATAGTGTCTCCAAATCTTAAGGGAAAAAACTATGGCTCCTAACTCTAGATCATGGGTTGTGTAATTCTCTTCATGTTTCTTAAGTTGTCTAGAAGCATAAGCTATAACCTTTTGGTGTTGCATCAACACACATCCATATCCTAACTTAGACACATCACAATAGACTATAAAGTCCTCAGTTCCTTCTGGTAATGCAAGTATGGGTGCGTTGGTTAACTTTTGCTTAAGAATCTTAAAGGCTTCTTCCTGTTTTGGTCCCCATTCAAACTTAACTGATTTGCGAGTCAGTTTGGATAATGGAATGGCTATCCTAGAGAAATCTTGGATAAATCGTCTATAATATCCGGCTAATCCAAGAAAACTTCTTACTTCTGTTGGCGACTCAGGGACTTTCCATTTGGTAATTGCCTCGATCTTTGTGGGATCCACATGAATTCCTTCATGATTAACCAGATGTCCAAGGAATTGCACTTCTTGTAACCAGAATTCACATTTTGAGAATTTAGCATAAAGCTTTTCTGTTCTCAATAATATCAGAAGTCTATGCAGATGCGCTGCATGTTCCTTTTTACTCTTAGAGTAAATTAGAATATCATCTATAAAGACAATTATGAATTTATCCAGGTATGGTTTACATATCATTTTCATCATGTCCATAAATGCGGCTGGGGCATTGTTAAACCAAATGGCATGACGGTAAATTCATAATGACTGTACCTTGTTCTGAAAGCAGTTTTAGAAATGTCCTCTTCTTGTACTTTCAATTGATGATATCCTGAGCGTAAACCGATCTTAGAAAAGAATCGAGTTCCTTGAAGTTGATCAAACAGATCGTCGATCCTAGGTAGTGGCACCGATTCTTAATCGTAATCTTGTTCAATTCTCGGTAATCAATGCACACACGCATCGATCCGTCTTTCTTCTTAACAAATAACACTGGTGCTCCCCACGGTGATGAACTTGGTTGTATGAAACCTTTGTCAAGAAGTTCGTCCAATTATTTCTTCAGTTCCTGCATCTCCGTTGATGCTAATCGATATGGTGCTTTGGCAATCGGTGCCGTCCCTGGTATTAGGTGAATTCTAAATTCAACCTCTCTATCAGGCGGTAATCCAGGTAACTCTTCTTGAAAAATGTCTGACAATTTAGATACTATAGGAATATCTTTTAATTCTTTTCCTTTAGTGTTAATGATTATGGAAATTATATACATTATTCCTCCTTTCCTTTCATAACTTGCAGCTTTCATCACAGAGATGATTTTTGTCGACCTGGTTGGCTTATCTCCTTTGATTGTGATCTTTTCACCACTGGGTGTACTTACCTGTACTGACTTTTGATCACATAAAATACTGGCATGATTGGCTACCAACCAATCCATTCCTAATACAACATCGAATCCGGCTAGTTTCATTGGGTAAAGTTTAGCAAAGAAATGATGGTTCAGAATTTCTATTCTTGCTCCCTGCAAGATTTCACTAATCTTATTGGATTCTTCGTTTGCCGTTTCCACCAGACAGTCTTGTCGAAGTTAATGGTTGATTGAGAAGTTTGTAGAAAGAAGTATTGATAAAACTTTGGTTTGCACCAGAGTCAAACAATACTTTGGCAAAAATATCGTTAACTAAAAATGTACCGACAATCACATCTGGAATCATCTTAGCTTCTTCAGCTGTTAGAACGAATGCTCTGGCATTCTTCTTGGGTTCTTCAGCTGTCTTAGCTTTGTTGGTTGCTGCTAGAGCTAGTTTCAGATAGTTCGGTTTAATGTGCCCAATTTATCCACAATTAAAGCATATCCTATTGCTAGGTTTCGATGGACATTCTTCTTCCTTATGTCCAGGCTTCTTGCAAAAATTACAATACCTTGCACATCTCCAATAATGCTTCTTTTTACAAGTCTTGCAATAAGGTGCAGAGGAAGAACCTATTCCTTTTCCACTGTTGGAATTACTGTAGCGGAATTCCTGGGTAAGCCTTTGAGCTAGGTTCTTTCTCTGGTTTTCCTCTTGTGTGCATACCAATTCATCAGTCAGGGTGTTGGCTAATTCTACTGCTTCTTCTATGGTTTGTGGCCTAGCTGCCTTGACTACATGTCTAATCTCACTAATTAATCCCCAAACGTAACGGGATATTAATACCGGCTCAAGTGAGGCTAAGGTTGGCACTATTCTAGCATATTCAAAGAATATGGTAGTGTAACCTTTGCAGTCTATTCCAGTCATTTTATGATTTAGGAACTTATTGGCGTTTTGTTCCTTTTCATGAGGAGGACATAATTTTCTTTCGATTATCTCTCTAAAATTAGTCCATTCCATTCTTTAAACTCTGTCACTTCCTCTAGACTGGAGAATAGTATTCCACCATTCTAAGGCTGCATTTTTTAAAAGATTAGAAGCAAACATAATCTTATCTTCATCTGCATAATTACTTATTTTTATGACTGCTTCTGTCTTTTCTATCCAGCGCAAGGCTGAAATAGCTCCTTCATTGCCTGAGAATTCTATTGGTTTACATGCCAAGAATTCTTTATAAGAACAACTGTAAGAGACGGTTCTTCTTCTTTTAGGAATTGGAGCTTGGATTATTGGTCCGTTATTATTGTTCACACTGTGACTTGGTTCAGTGTGTTGGCGTTTACTTCTATTTGTAGATTTATTATTTTCCGCTTCTTTAACAGTCTTGATAATATAAGGTATAGCATCTATAATTCCTTGTGCTACTATATGTTGGATGTCACTGTTATCTATTTGGTTTTCGTTATTTTCATTATTCTGGTTTTCCTGATTTACTTCGTTGTCCATCTGAATTGTAAACATTTATCAGGTATTAATTATCGTAGAATAAGACAATCACACAAACATATTGATCAAAACGTCGAACATTGCGACTTTTACTTTTTTCATATATATATGCGTTGATTACAAACTACAACTGAAAATTAAATACACTAATAGTTATGCATCGATATCTATTTTAGTCTATCTATTTTAGTTTTTATTTTTTTTATCAAAATACAAAATTACACATATATCTAGGTATTATTCTAGGTATCATGTATCCAATCGTGTATCTCTCGCTTAGCGTGCTTCCATATTAGCTTTTCTCCTATCTGTCGGATTCTATCCCCTTCTTCTACTAACTCATCGCCCCATTGGCGAAGTTCCTGCATATTCTCTTCACTCATGGGAGGTAATGGTACTGGTTATGGGTCAGGGTATCGAGGTATGGGGTGTCCGTAAGGGTATGGGTTTCTTATTACACTTTGCTCCACCAGTTGCTGTTCCAAAATGGGTCTAAAGGGTTGAGGTCGGTATACTGAGCTATGGGGTTTGGTGGGGGAATTATGGGAATCTCATAAGGGTCAACATCTGGGATTGGAAACTGGTCTTCCTGGTTAGGTTCTAGTATTTGTTGGTCTGGGAATAAGGGTAATGGTGGTGGTTCAACTCTTTGGTTTAGGTTAAGTCTACTGTGGTAGTGGCTAGCATATGGAAATCTGCCAACTGCCTATCTAGTTCCTCTTCCCATGGTGGCCTATTGACTGTTTCCTGAGTTTGGGCATTTACTTCACTATTGGCTTTTACTATCGCTCTTTGTTGTTGTAATTTCTTCATCCTCTTCCTCCTCTCATGTGCTCCTCTATTAAACCATCCTCTCTTTTTGGAAGGGAATGGTTCCTTAGACTTTGCCTTAAAAATGAATATTCCTTCCTCAGTATCAGCTGAGTATCCTGAATGGTTTGGCTGAGATGAGGTTCCTTCATCTTTTGGGGAACTAGCTAAGTGACGATAAGCGTCAGATGCACCTTGCTCACTCATACTGTAACTAATAAATTATCAAATAGCACACAACAATAATATACATATTCACACATAATCACATAAATTATTTCCAAACACAGAACTTAAGATTCAGCAGAACACTTCATTGGCTTAAACCAATAGCTGTAGCTCTGGTACCACCTTCTGTCGCAGCCCTGACCCCTGCCCCGGGAGGCGGGCAGCCGCGGCATGCAGAGCGGGTGGTATCGGTGTTTATTAATTTGGCAGCTGAAATGAACATCAGGACCGTAGTTAGGAAATATTTTATCAGAGTTAAAACACCAAACTTATTATAACAAATAAATGAGATAAAACCCAAGTTTCTATTACAATATGTTTATAGGGATAAACCCTAGTTTATTGAAAAACTCCTTTTTATCTAGGTAACTTTTATAGCCACTTTTCCAAGTCTTCAGTGCTCTCCAACTAGCTTCTATTAGCTTCACATTAAGTTACCTAAAACGCGTTTTAAAAAGTTTTTATCAGCAAGAAATACTGGCGAGTGCATCCCAGTTTAATCAAAACAGTTTTTAGCACTTTACAGCATTGAGGGTGTCCGCAATTACATTTGTTTATATCTATCCAATTACCCCTTTGGTACTGTTAATCCTGACTTGTGGTCATTATACTATTCCAATAGTAACGAGTTTCAAGTAATGTATACAAAACCCCAACATACCGGCAGTAATTATAGAATCACAAATACTCAATTAGTGTTAAGTGTAATTTAAAACATTTGAGGTTTTGGTAAAACATTTTGACTCACAAAAATATACTTACAAAAAAGAGAATGTACTCACTTTGTTTACTTAGGTAAAACTAAAGCTTCCTGGTGTATCTCCTGGTTATTATCTATTAAAATTAAACAATGCACACGTGTTAGTAAAATAACCCAAATCACATTAACCGTACAACTCGAGATAGAACTCCAATGACTGAGTCAGACAGATCCTTGACATGCATTACAGAGTCCTAGATCAATCGGGTGTAACACGAGACAGAACTCCAACAACTGAGTCAGGCAGAGCCTTGACATGCGTTACGGAGCCCTAGATCAATCGTGTAGGGTAACAAGTAGGGTTATAATACTTACAACGAGGCAGATCTTCGCTTTATAGAGGTATTATTTCCCGAGTATAATTTCTATTATATGTTGAGAGAGAAGAAAGTTTTGAACGATGAGAAATGAGTTCAACCACCCCTTTTATAGGGCTGACGGATGGCGTCTCGCGGCCCACGACCAACTCAGTGTCAGCCTTCGCGGCCCGTGACAAAGGTAGGTTAGGCCATAGGCTTGGCCAGTCAGCGAATATAGCCTTGCCACGTGTTGACACGTGGCGGCATGGGTGTCCGACAAGCAACCAGGGCTCGCGCCCCGTGGCAGTCATAAGGAGTCCGGCTCGCGGCCCGCGACGACCCCATATTTTTATTTGGTTTTTATAAATATTAAGGTATTTCAGGCCCGTTTTTCATTTACGGGATATATTTGAAGACGTTAGGGGTTATGTTAATGGGTTCTAGGAGGGTTGTTATACAGCGCTACCATACGCATGTGTAACCCCACCGTCTGTGAAATTTCCTTCGGTGTACACGTCAACATGCGGGGTTTAGACGTGCGCGTTCTCCATGCCGGGGGCATGCTGAGAGCTTGATCCGAAGTTTAAGAAAGGAGTTCCTTGATCAGCCATGTATGTGATTAAAAAGGAAAGAAAATGATGATCTATAATGAGAAAAAATCGGTGGGCGCCAATGAAGAAACACCAAGTCTAAATCCACAGAATTTATTCTTGTGGGACTGGTCTCGTCGAATAAGGGTTAATCATTGAGGGACTGGTCTCATCAAACAATGAAGAAAGGTTGGGGGTTCTCCTAGTAACCACCCTCCGACGTGCGAATACGTTTCATTTAAGAATATAAAACGAGTATGTGTTAAGAGTGAGAGAGCCGTTCTTTGAACATGTGTGGAGAAGGATATGGGATGATGGGCATTGGGCCAGACGTCTTCAACAAGGAATATCCTCTTTGTGTCTTCTGACACGATCGTTAGTGTTTACAGAGTGTAGAGACGTTGGCGCACGGTGATTGGAGCCACGTGGCCTGACAGTTGTCCTTGTTGAATATGTCACCAACTACGAGTGGAGATCATGGAGCTGTGAATGACGTGACCTGATGGTTACAGGTCACTGTCTTGTTGTATCTCCTGTCTCCTACACGATTGGCCATCGTGAGAGTTGTCTGGTCAGGGTGTCACACCCCAACCGATGGCGGAAACATCGGGGCGCGACACTAAGCATTCAGATTGTTCATGAGAGTCCATAACACTAGATATTTCGATATAGATTAAATCCATTTCATGATAATATTGTCTAGAATCCAACATCAACCATAACATAGTATCAATACATATCACCAAAATTGTTTCAAGTTTGATAGATTAAACTAGGCGAGTTTCTAAGCATCATTCCTAGCTTGTTTCACTTGTTTCCTTAGCATCCTATCAGCCTGCAACATGTATTAAATTAAGTCAATACAAAAACGTACTGGCGAGCATACAAGTTTGAGTATATAGCATAATAGATTAAAAGACTCACATCCTTCATGTAAATGATAAAAATAGTTTCAGCCATGCTAGTGTTCGCAGTTCAAGTGATAGCCCAAGTGTCCCGATGCTTTGGTATTTTCCCAAGACTCAAGAAAAACTAGAATCCTCCTAACAATACCCCCGAGAATAATGGGGAAGTGCATCTTCCTATAGCGCTACTATTGTTAAGGCGGAACTACACACATGGATTAAATGTCCACATAGCATAAAGAATCAAGAATCACGAGTTTCACATACACATAGGATAGAGTTTAGATCCAAAAGTATCAAGTTTCATAGAATACATGTTGCATCCCAAAGTTTAAAACAAAAAGGGATCGAGTATACTCATAGTGATTGCTCAATAATTAAACTGTTATTGGATCAAATGGAGCTCTTTAGATTTAGCCTGATTAGATTACAGTAGATAAGTGTCGGACAGAATAACGAGAATTGCGTAAAGTGTCGGATTAGCCACTTGATCGGATGTCCATCCGATCGGATGGTCATCCGGTCGAACGACATATGCGTGTTTGGACGGACCGCCATCCGATCGGATGGTCCTCCGTACGGATGGCCATTCGATCGAACGGTCATTTGATCCAAGTGTTGAGATTCAAGTCTCAAAGTTCAAAGCTTCTGATTCAAAAATAGTTTAAGTATTGAAGGTTGTAAGGCACTTGTCACTTCAATCGGATGACCGTTCGATCGGACGGCAGTCCGATCGGATTGCCACTCGATTGAGTTGTCCTTGTCTCCTTTGCAACCTTGTAACGTTTCCAAGTTTCGAGTTTAACGGTGACGGCATGGTACGTATTGAGACAACGATAAACACATCAAAACACAGCCTGTCTGATCGGATGGGAATCACCCCAATCCGTTCAGGTGTCTGTTCCTTGACGGTGTTTATGTCAGAATCCGTAATCCGATCATCTTCTCCGGCGATAATCCATTTCCAAGCCGACTCTAGACTAATCATCAAGTCTACAGCCCGTTTGGATCCAGATTCCACCGTTTTAAGTAAAAGTTTTAAGAAAAGATGGAGAAAAACATGGGTTTTAGCTGAAAGATCTAGATTTAGTAAAGATTTGGTGTACAACCACATGAAATTCCTTAGATCTGGCTAGATCTTGTCTAGAATGACATCACACAACAGTTTGTACAAACCACCATGATGACGTCATCCTCAAGAGCTCAAATCTCAGGGATTTCACACTGAAAAGTGTGATTTAGAAGACGATTTATGTAGAGAATAGTGTGTAGATTGAAGTTGTACAAGCATCTAAGGGAAACTTATAAGAATCGGCCTAGAATCGAGGAAAAGTGCTCAAGAATGAGAGTGCGTGCGTCTGGATTGGAGGAGGCTGTCACATCTATGAAGAATGATGTGACAGGTCCTATTTATAGTGTCAGGGAGGAGTTGAGGCGGTGTGGCTTTTGGTTCGGATGGCTGTTCGATCGAGTGGCCCTCCGATCGGATTGCCATTCGGTCAATCCCATCCTTTTGCCATTTCCAACCTTGTTTCGTTTGCGAGTTAGATTAAGCATTGCGTTATGTATTATTGTGTAATAGGATCACATAGCTAAATTATATCATTAACACAAGAGTTTCCAAGTTTCATAGTTTCCGCCAGTGACAAGTCTCCAGTCTCTCGTTTAACCAAGTCTCAAGTTTCACGAGTCTCAAGAGTCAAGCACCAAAGTATCAAGAATCTAGCTTCCAAGTATCAAGAGTCTAGTTTCAAGTCTCATAGTATTAAGTATCAAGAATCAAGTTTCAAGAATCAAGCATCGTAGTATTAAAATCAAGTCTCATAGAATTTAGATTCATCGAGTTTCAAGACTCAAGCGTCACAAGCATCAAGAGTGTCAAGAATCACATAGTATAAGGACTAATATTGACAATAGCTAAAAGTTTAGGGACGCAGGCGTTACAGTCCCCCCTCCTTTAGGAGAATTCGTCCCCGAAATCTAAGAGGAAGACTTTGGGAATAAATGTGGGTACTTGGCCTTCATTTCACTCTTGAGTTCCGAAGTGAACTCGGCGCCACGCTTTCCTTCCCATCGAACCTTGACAATGGGAATTTTGCTGCGCCTTAATCGCTTGGCACTTTGATCCATGATTTCGACCGGTTTCTCCACAATGTGTAAAGCCTCATTTATTTGCAAGTATTCGAGGGGAATCTGAAGTTCCTCGTTGGCTAGGCATTTACGAAGATTAGATACGTGGAATACCGGATGTACGTTGTTTAGTTCTTGTGGCAAGTCGAGTCGGTATGCCACCTTTCCAATCCTTTCGAGTATCTTGAAAGGACCCACATAGCGAGGAGCGAGCTTCCCTTTCTTACCAAAACGAACTATTCCCTTCCAGGGAGATACCTTGAGCAGTACTCAATCTTCAACATCAAATTCCAGAGGCTTACGCCTTTTATCAGCATAGCTCTTTTGTCTGCTCCTAGCCTTGATCAAGTTATCACGGATTTGAAGAATCTTATCCGTCGTCTCTTGAATGATCTCAGGGCCAGTAAATTGCTTGTCACCAATCTCATGCCAATTGAGAGGAGATCGGCACTTGCGACCGTATAAAGCTTCAAAAGGAGCCATCTGAATACTGGAATGATAGCTGTTGTTGTACGAGAACTCAATCAATGGTAAACGTACATTCCAGTTACCACCAAAGTCGATGACACAAGAACGAAGCATATCCTCTAGGGTTTGAATAATGCGCTCGGTCTGTCCATCCGTTTGAGGATGAAAGGTTGTGCTAAGATTCAAATGAGAACCCATAGCGGATTGAAAAGTTTGCCAAAGACGTGAAGTAAAACGACCATCACGGTCAGAGATTATGTCAAAGGGTATGCCATGACGGCATATAACCTCATTGATATAGATCCGAGCAAGTTTCTCCACTTTATAATCTTCACGAATAGGAAGAAAGTGGGCTGATTTGGTCAAACGATCAACAATCACCCAGATACTATCGTGACCAGAAGGTGTACGGGGTAGTTTGGTAATAAAGTCCATAGCAATGCTATCCCATTTCCAAACAGGGATTTCTGGTTGCTCTAAGAGTCCTAAAGGACGCTGATGTTCAGCCTTAACCTTTGTACAAGTAAGGCATTTCGAGACGTAAGTAGCAATGTCCTTCTTCATACTAGGCCACCAGTAAGTCATACGCAAATCATGGTACATCTTATCAGCGCCTGGATGAATAGAGTAACGGGATTTGTGAGCCTCATTCATAATGAACTCACGAAGGTTATCACGATCTGGCACCCAGATGCGATTGAGATAGTATTGAAGTCACTCAGACTTAGTTTCGAGTTGATCCACAACAGCACCACGTATTTCACCGAATAGACTACCTTCATTAGCTGACGAGTACTGAGCTTCACGAATACACGCATGGAGATCACTAGAGATGCGGATAGCATTAACATGAGTTTTACAACCCAGAGCGTCGGCCACTACATTCGCCTTGCCAGGATGATAGCGATTTTCATAGTCGTAGTCGTTAAGTAATTCCACCCAACATCTCTGTCGCATGTTCAGTTCCTTTTGGTCAAAGATATGTTGAAGGCTCTTATGGTCAGTGAAAACCACACACTTCGTACCATACAGGTAGTGTCGCCAGATCTTTAATGCAAAAACAAAGGCACCAAGCTCCAGATTGTGAGTAGTATAGTTTTTCTCATGCACTTTGAGTTGACGAGAGGCATAAGCAATAACCTTGTCCCGCTGCATGAGCACACAACCCAAACCACGGTTCGAGGCGTCACAATATACCAAGAAATCATCATTCCCGTCAGGGAGAGCAAGAACAGGAGCGTTGCATAAAAGAGTCTTAAGAGTCTGAAAGATTCCTCTTGCTCGGGACCCCAAGCAAAAGGTTTCTCTTTCTGAGTCAAAGAAGTAAGATGAACGGCGATCTTTGAAAAGTCCGAGATGAATCGACGGTAATAACCCACCATCCTAAGAAGGAGCGAATCTCAGATGCAGACTTAGGCGTACTCCAATTCTTCACGGCTTCGATTTTAGAAGGGTCAACATGAATACCTTGCTTACTAACGACATGACCAAGAAATTGTACTTCATTAATCCAAAACTCGCACTTAGAAAATTTAGCATACAAGCGTTCCCCATGTAGAAGTTCAAGCATCAAGCGTAAATGATGAGTATGGTTAACTCTAGTTTTCGAGTAAATAAGAATATCATCAATAAAGACTATCACAAAACGATCCAGGTAAGGTTTACAAACATGATTCATGAGGTCCATGAACACAGCGGGTGCGTTGGTCAGACCAAAATGCATAACCACGAACTCGTAGTGTCCATAACGAGTGCGAAACGCTGTCTTGGGGATATCATCTTCGAGAATACGGAGCTGATGATAACCAAATCGAAGGTCGATTTTAGAGAAACAGGACGCGCCTTGTAATTGGTCGAATAGATCATCGATACGAGGGAGAGGATAACGATTCTTAACAGTGAGTTTATTAAGCTCCCGGTAGTCGATACACATACGAAATGAACCATCTTTCTTCTTGACGAATAGTACGGGAGCACCCCACGGAGAGGTACTTGGGCGAATGAATCCCTTGTCAAGCAGTTCTTGTAGTTGACTGGATAGTTCTTGCATCTCGAAAGGTGCAAGTCGGTAAGGAGACTTAGCAACAGGGGTTGCACCAGGTATGAGATCAATACGAAAGTCAACAGATCTAGGATGAGGAAGACCAGGAAGATCTTCAGGAAAGACGTCAGGGAAGTCACACACTACTGGAATGCCACTTATATTCTTTCCCTTGCCCTTTTGTTCCACCACATGAGCCAAAAAGGCAAGGTACTGTTTACGTAAGCACCTACTCGCCTGAGTGCAGGACATCAACTTCAGTACTCTAAAAGGTCGGTCTCCATAAACGCGCAAAATATCACCGGACGTAAGAGGAAGACGAACAAACTTCTCGTGACAAGCAATCTCGGCATGATTCTTACGCAACCAATCCATGCCGATTATGACATCAAAACTACCCAATTGCATGGGTATAATATCAATAGTAAATACGTGGTCGTTAAGAGTCAGGGAACAACCACTGAGAATAGAATCAACTAGAATCGATTTACCATCGGCCACTGATGGGTGTCGAGTGTTATATATATTAGGTGTATATTTTAAGCCCCTTTAACACTTTTTTAGTCAAGTTTTAAATTTATAAAGCACGATATTTACTAACACTAAACACACATATGGGCAAGTGCACCCATCGTGAGCGTAGTATAGTGTTGGTAAGATACCGAGGTCGTCCAAGGACACAAGAGCTTTTAGTACCGGTTTATCCTCAACGTCTAATCAAATCAAAAAGTTTAGAAAAATGTTTTAAGCTAAGAAAAATAAAAACTAACTAAAATGCTGAAAAATAAAAATAAAAGAAAAACAGATAGACAAGATGAATCACTTGGTTCCGACTCGTGTATAGTGTAACCTTTGATTATTTCCGCACTTTTGCACTTATTTAAGAGATTATCTTAGTTATTGTAGTAGGCCCCTCTTTTGAAGGTGACGTTACCCTCAACCCAGTAGTTTGAGTCAGCAAGGATACAATCCTAAAGGGTCGGATTATTGAAAGATAATGAATTAAGTTATTAATGCAAATTATGGTAGGCCCCTCTTTTGGAGGTGACGTTACCCTCGACTAAGTAGTCTGAGTCAGCAGGGATACAGTCCTAAATAGCCGGGTTATAGTATTAATAGTAGTTAACTTATGAGGGGATCAAAGAGTTTGGACCCCCGCCATCCAATACCGTTAAGTATTGAAGGAGGTCCTACTAAATTTGACCCAGGTCCATTGCAGGACCTCTAAACGCTGAACAATGGCAAGACTCTTACCAAACCGTTCCCTTAACCCCCAACCAGGTAGCCAACATATCTCCATATAGACCGTGGAGATATGAATGGTGAAAATCTTTTATTTTATATAGACAGTAAAATAATGTCAAGACACCACGGACAAACGATAAGGAAGAATCACCTTCAACATAAGAAACTAGTTATTAAAGTCATTAATACAAAACCAAGTAAAAAGTGCGAAAAGATTAGAAATAAAAAGTATTACACTAGACACTTGTCTTCACCAAGTGATGTAAGAGACTTAGGCAAACATGGCCTTGATTGTCAAGAACTCTTACGATCAATCTTGGATCCCGAGACGACTCACACACTCTATGATGGACAATGGATGATGGTGTTATGGTGGTGGTGGGTGGTGGGTGAAGTGTGAGAGAGGTGGTGTACCAAGGGATGGTTTGAGCTTGAGCCAAGCACTTCTATTTATAGGCTGAACAGAAGCTCAGGCACGGCCCCGTGTCCAGTGGGCACGGCCCCGTGTCCACATCCTTCTCTTTCTTCATTTAATGCAGCTTTGTCTTATTAGTTGACCACGCCCCCGTGTCCGCTGAGCACGACCCCGTGGTGCAGAAGAATCTTTGTACTATGAAGATTTGCTTAGATTGTGCGAATCTTATAGTTGACCACGGCCCCGTGTCCGCTGAGCACGGCCCCGTGGTAGGCAATAGAAACTTCTACAACTTTGTCTTTTCTGCTGACACTTGGGCACGCCCCCGTGCTGGCTGAGCACGGGGCGTGTTCAGTCTCTTGTCTTCTTGTTTTGCTTGGGAAGATGCTGTCGTGGGGTCGGGCATGTCACGTCTTGTTCCTTTTCTTGTATTTATGTTAGATTTTGATGTCTTTTTGCTTCTTTTGTTAATTTGAGCTCATTTAATCCTGAAAATACAAAAGGAAGACAAAAGCACACTTTTTTCAACATTAGTACTAAAAAAGGGTTAGTTTTATGCCACAATTGATGTAATTTATATGTTGCATTTTGCACACATCAAATACCCCCACACTTGAATCTTTGTTTGTCCTCAAGCAAAACTCTTTATAATGTGGCTATTACACTCCCAAATGGAATGGGTAGAGAAGAAGGTTTTTGGGCTTGTCATAGAGTGTCGGGATTTCCAAGATTCTTTATTTAGTTTTATTTTTATTTATTTACAATCCTATTCGTCATGATTTATTTAAAACTTTTCATAAGATAAATTACTTATTAGGGCATAACATGCCTCTTTAAAATTCTATTTATATACAAGTTCTCATACCTCACGGGGATCACTCAACACTCGGCCGAAAATGTATTTTTGTGGATCACTCGAGAGCGGGATGGAACTTACTCCTACTATAGGCTTGCCAAGCAATCAATCCTCCTCCTTTTTAACTTATATACCTTTGTAAATATCAAGAGGACTTTGTGGGTGAAGGGTTAGGCTTGGGTTAAAGGTAGGTGGTTGGGTTAGTGGTTAGTGGTTAGTAAAAAGGGCGAAAAGCGTAACAAGTGTCGGTTTTCGTAAGACTTTTTATTTTTGTAACTTTTATTTTGATGAAGCTATTATTCAAACAAAGTTATTTTTGATGAACTTGTTTGTTTATTTTCTTTTGCTTCATCATCAACACACATTTTTTTTTTTTGAAAAGTCATACGAAAAACCGAACTTGTTACTAAAACAAAGGGTTGAAAATGAAAAAGGTTTTTGGTGGGTAAAAGGGTGTTTGGTTTGGGTTATGAAATGAAAAGGTTTAGGCTCAAAGGGGCTAACTAGGGGGATTTTGGGTAGGTGGTAAAAAAAAGAAAAAATAATGGTGTAGAAATAAAAAGGGGTTAGTCCTAATGCCTCCATCATTTACTTACTCGGGTTTAAGTTGGTAAGGACCGGGAATGTATTGTCATGGCAAGTTCTAGAGTCGTAAGAACCAAGCGGCTATTCATACAAGAAACGAAAAATGAGCATTTAGTTTAATGATATGTAATTGTATGCTCAATAAAGGCTCAAAACTCACTTTTGTGGGAATGGGTTTTTATGTGATCAAGTATATATAATCAAATTTTAACTAAGCTTGTCATGCCTTTTCATAATTTCCTTATGTTGGTTCTTTTTATCACGACGCTATCGGTTGTAAATTCATAAAAATATAACTTTTTAGAACTTGAAATTCCCGAGTTAAACCTAGACAAGTAAAAAAATGAAAAAATTTTTGAAAAAAATTTGGGGTGATTAGCGGTTCCAATAGAGTTTTGTGTAAGGCTTGTATTTAGGACTTGCATGATTCAAGGTTTTAGCATCCCCCCCCCCCCACACTTAAATTACACATTGTCCTCAATGTGTCCCAAAAATAAGTTTTTAGGTTGATTGAATGTGTAAAAGGTGTGAAAAAGCAAAAATTTTGTGTTACTGGGCGCTGAACACGGCCCCGTGTTCAGGTGCTAGTAACAAAATTAAATCAAGAGAAACAGAAGCCTGGACACGGGGGCGTGTTGGGTTAACACGGCCCGTGTCCAGTTACCTGAACTGGGTCTTTTTCTGCAGACTGTGCAGCACGGGGCCGTGCTGGGTGGACACGGCCCGTGCCGAGCTTACTGTAAACGAAGAAAATCGTCGGACGGCTCTGTTTTCCTGCATGGGGTGCTGGTTCAAGTTTCCCTTGTATCCTTTGCCATCTCAAGTGTGTTTTATTCATTTCAACACCACCCAAACACCAAATTAACTAAAACCATCATTCATTAAGTCATAGAGAGAATTACATATTAGTCCTAAAAATGAAAAATAAAGCAGAAAATAAAAGTTAAAAGTCCTAATATTAAATAGGTCAAGTGATCCGTAAAATCTTCCTAAGGAGCTCTACTTCTATAATAAGAACCAAAATTCCGGAAATAGATTTCCGGTCTAAAAGCCTTGTAGAACTCCAAGCCGAACGGTGTCCCCTAGATGTTTCTAGAGCCATTCTTCTATCTCCCTTGGGAGAAGGGAGGCGGCTTCATGTTCCTCAACATTTTGTGGAGGAGGAGCGACACCGATCGGAACCCCTTGTAGTATGTCTCGAGGGGGCTCCGGATGTAAGGCATACCATTCAGCTGGAATGATGACTTCCGGTACCACATTCCATGCCCTTTGGGTGATAATCGGCACCAAAGGAGGAGAGGCGAGAAGGTTCAACCTTTGGTGCAAAAGGTTGACTTCCCGGAGACATCCTTCTAGTCCCACCGTCAAATGATTAATACGGTCAACCAATGCCTCTTCCACACTTGTCACTTCATCAAGGGCTTCTCTTAAGGCGTAAACATAGTTTACAAGAGAATCTTCAACCGTTGATGATCTTCTCCCCTGCCGGTTGTTCCTGGAATGCGATGAAGAGTTTCCGCTAGTTCTGCTTGCCATTCTGAGAAAACATACCGAAAAGAGTTCAATTTTATGGGAACAGTACTTCGGACACGGCCCCGTGTTCAGCGAACACGGCCCCGTGTTCAGATGTCTGCAGGATTTAGGAACAAGGAATCTTGGAGTTTCAAATTGTTTTCATGATTTTTAAAGCATTTTTGAACATAAACAACTTAAAACATTGTTATAGAACTTATTTTTAACAAGATTCCATGAACAAAAATCTAACAAACATCTCAATAAGGCTTGAAGTTATGGAAGATTCAAGCTTTAATGGAAGTATGAGAAAAATTGAAGAAGATGATAGTGGATAAAAGAGGAAAGGACAAGAAGATAGTTGAGAAACTTCTTTTAGAAGATACCTAGGATGGTATGTGAGAATATTCCCCAAATCTCTGTCCCTGGAATGGTTCAAATGTGCAGGATTCTTGGCTGCATTTATAGAAAACGACAGTACGTTGCGCACGGCCCCGTGTCGGCTGGACACGGCCCCGTGTGCAGATGGAATCCTGACACATTTTTGTCCGCATTCTGACAAAATCAGAAGGGAATCTTTGGGTGGACACGGGGGCGTGCTGACCTGGACACGGCCCAGTGTCTAGAAGCTGTCTTAAGGAACTCGTCTATTTTCAAGGAACTTTTTCGGATCGGGCGGTTCCTTACTGGATGGAAAAACCCCAAAGTGCCTAAGATACCTTAATTGTTCTAGACTAAGACGAGAATGTAAGAGGTTGTTGGTGAGGGTGATTCCTATGCTATATGTAGGTGGACAAGTCCAACCCTTTTCCGGGCTCTCGTTAAAGAAGGTGTATGTCGAATCGCTCAGGTCTATGTATGCATCAAACGAAGTTGATGGGGAGTCCTTCACAGCACAATCGACACAGGGACGACTATCGCTCAAGTCCTCACTAGATTTAGGAGTATCTTTGGAAACAACGAAGTTGTTTGAATGCATTTCCAACCCTTCTTCTTGGTTATTGTCTTGGAAAAGATCTTTGAAATCTTTCCTAAGTTCTTTTAACCAATCAATAATTAGATCTTCTAGTTGAAATAATTCATCGAGAAGCATTTCTCCTAGAAAATCCGGTTGGGAGCATTCAAGGGAGAGATAGGGATTATTTTTACTTTCGCCCCTCTTAAGGATACTAGGAAACGATGGGTCTATATAGTGGGGTTTATAATTTAGAAAATAACATTCTAATTCCTTATGGTTACCACCACATAATTGACACCACATAGTACCATAAGAGTGCCGAAAGTAAAAAGTATCAGTATCACTCATGTTTGTGTCAGAAATTACCAACCGTCGGGATCTTACGGTTCTGTTTTCAGTAACTGAAACTTGGGCACGGGGGCGTGTTGAGTGGGCACGGCCCCGTGTTCAGCTTACTGTTTGACTTAAAATAGGATTGCGAGTTCCAATGATTGGGCACGGGGCGTGTTCAGCGGGCACGGCCCGTGCTGAGTTCTGCAGAAGCTGAAAAATTAAGAAAAATCCTAAAAAAATGAAAAATAAGAAAAACGATTAGGCCGTTGATTCTTAACTTTCTTAAAATCCTTGTGTCCCCGGCAACGGCGCCAAAAACTTGATGGGTGTCGAGTGTTATATATATTAGGTGTATATTTTAAGCCCCTTTAACACTTTTTTAGTCAAGTTTTAAATTTATAAAACACGATATTTACTAACACTAAACACACATATGGGCAAGTGCACCCATCGTGAGCGTAGTATAGTGTTGGTAAGATACCGAGGTCGTCCAAGGACACAAGAGCTTTTAGTACCGGTTTATCCTCAACGTCTAATCAAATCAAAAAGTTTAGAAAAATGTTTTAAGCTAAGAAAAATAAAAACTAACTAAAATGCTGAAAAATAAAAATAAAAGAAAAACAGATAGACAAGATGAATCACTTGGTTCCGACTCGTGTATAGTGTAACCTTTGATTATTTCCGCACTTTTGCACTTATTTAAGAGATTATCTTAGTTATTGTAGTAGGCCCCTCTTTTGAAGGTGACGTTACCCTCAACCCAGTAGTTTGAGTCAGCAAGGATACAATCCTAAAGGGTCGGATTATTGAAAGATAATGAATTAAGTTATTAATGCAAATTATGGTAGGCCCCTCTTTTGGAGGTGACGTTACCCTCGACTAAGTAGTCTGAGTCAGCAGGGATACAGTCCTAAATAGCCGGGTTATAGTATTAATAGTAGTTAACTTATGAGGGGATCAAAGAGTTTGGACCCCCGCCATCCAATACCGTTAAGTATTGAAGGAGGTCCTACTAAATTTGACCCAGGTCCATTGCAGGACCTCTAAACGCTGAACAATGGCAAGACTCTTACCAAACTGTTCCCTTAACCCCCGACCAGGTAGCCAACATATCTCCATATAGACCGTGGAGATATGAATGGTGAAAATCTTTTATTTTATATAGACAGTAAAATAATGCCAAGACACCACGGACAAACGATAAGGAAGAATCACCTTCAACATAAGAAACTAGTTATTAAAGTCATTAATACAAAACCAAGTAAAAAGTACGAAAAGATTAGAAATAAAAAGTATTACACTAGACACTTGTCTTCACCAAGTGATGTAAGAGACTTAGGCAAACATGGCCTTGATTGTCAAGAACTCTTACGATCAATCTTGGATCCCGAGACGACTCATACACTCTATGATGGACAATGGATGATGGTGGTGGATGATGGTGTTATGGTGGTGGTGGGTGGTGGGTGAAGTGTGAGAGAGGTGGTGTGCCAAGGGATGGTTTGAGCTTGAGCCAAGCACTTCTATTTATAGGCTGAACAGAAGCTCGGGCACAGCCCCGTGTCCAGTGGGCACGGCCCCGTGTCCACATCCTTCTCTTTCTTCATTTAATGCAGCTTTGTCTTATTAGTTGACCACGCCCCCGTGTCCGCTGAGCATGACCCCGTGGTGCAGAAGAATCTTTGTACTATGAAGATTTGCTTAGATTGTGTGAATCTTATAGTTGACCACGGCCCCGTGTCCGCTGAGCACGGCCCCGTGGTAGGCAATAGAAGCTTCTACAACTTTGTCTTTTCTGCTGACACTTGGGCACGCCCCCGTGCTGGCTGAGCACGGGGCGTGTTCAGTCTCCTGTCTTCTTGTTTTGCTTGGGAAGATGCTGTCGTGGGGTCGGGCATGTCACGTCTTGTTCCTTTTCTTGTATTTATGTTAGATTTTGATGTCTTTTTGCTTCTTTTGTTAATTTGAGCTCATTTAATCCTGAAAATACAAAAGGAAGACAAAAGCACACTTTTTCCAACATTAGTACTAAAAAAGGGTTAGTTTTATGCCACAATTGATGTAATTTATATGTTGCATTTTGCACACATTAGCCACCTCCACCGAAAACGACTTAGGTAACTTAGAGCGTGCACAATTTAGCAAAGCTTCAAATTCTACGGACACAAAGCTTCTGTCGGCACCAATATCAAATAGTATCGAAGCATAAAGGTTATTGATGAGGAACGTACCATTAACGACGTCATTTTCATTATGAGCCTGGTTTGCATTGAGGTTGAACGCTCGTCCACGAGCGGCTGGCTGTTATTCCTGGTTTAGCTGAGGGCACTGATTACGGAGGTGAGTAGTGTCTCCACACTTATAACACGCACGAACAGCGTTGACTGGTCTTGGATTCTGCGGGGGAGCTGGAAGAGCGGGTACAACTGCCTGAGTTGGGGCTTGCTGAATTGGTTGAGCCGGGTTGACTTGTCGGCAGTAAGGAGTCGTGTGACCATAGCGATTGCAATTAGTACACAAACGACAAGCAGAAGCAGCAGGATGATGAAAGTTACAAGTAGCACACTTTGGATGTGGCCCAGTGTACTGCTTCTTGTTCTCCGGTGCAGGAGGGTTAGCAACAGCAGTAGTATTAGCCGGCACAATAGCTTTGCCTGTAGGGTTTGCATTTGCAGCAGGGACAATGGCATTACAGCCTGAACCCTGAGACTTTTGCTTCTTGTTTCGGTTTCCACTAGGCTGCTGGGTAACTTGGTTTGCTGATTTCGAGGGAGCTGAGTTTCCAAATTGTTTGTCACGAACCCGGTTGTTGTTTAAACTTGCTGCAAGATGGTAGACTTCTTCAATAGTTCCTAGCTGAGCTGCTTCAATCGAGTCACGCATGGCAGGAGGTAACCCGTTGATGTACTTGGTTATCATACGCTTCGGAGTGGAAACCAAGTGAGGGACGATTAAGCTGAGCTGCTTAAAACGGGTAGTATAAGCCAGATTATCATCACTAATATTGTTTGAGATGCCAAAACTCTTCCTCAAGCTTCAACTGTTCATGGGGAGGGCAGAATTCAAGCATCATTAATTCTCGCACCTCAGACCATGGAAGAGCATAGGCTTCTTCATTAGAACGGATGTTTCTCTCATTCGACCACCATTCCAGAGCTCTGCCTTGAAACATTCCCGTTACGCTCCTAGTCTTTAAATGCTCCGGGCACTCGCTGTTGATAAAGGTAACCTCGATGCTGTCAAACCATTCCAGCATAGCAGTCACCCCATCACTGCCCGTGAAAGGCTTAGGGTTGCAAGAGACAAAGTGTTTGTAGTTGAACTTTGTAGGCTTCACCTTCTCTGTCTTAGAATCAGCAGAGGATGGAGGAGTGTTTGATCCTTGGATCTCAGAGATGATCTTTGGCACGACGCGAGCGATCTGGTCGTCCATAAAGGACATCATCTTTTTCTGAGACTTTTCCCTGGACCTCTTGAGAGTGTCGGATAGCTTACGAGAAGACATTTAAAGATCCAACAAGAGGATCATATAAGTCTAGGTCACAAAGTCTCACAATATAGATTCACACACGACAGATTAAAGACTCAATGTTCACGTAGTTTCACGTAGATTATAGATTTAAGTTTCCAACAAGTTTCATAGATTCCAATAGATTCAATCACCGCAAACCCACGACCTTCGCATGGCACGTTGTACGAAGTTTGGCAACATGTCAGAATCGCTTATATATAGGAAGTACCAGCGGCGTATCCACCACGCTTTGGGCACATCGCTTCCGCCTCGTACTCGGTGTCATGTTACGTGTCGTAATTGCCCAAACATAACAATGCACTCTTCATCATCATCATACACACGTAGATTAACCCAAATAGATTCAGATAGATTCACATGGATTAACCCAATAGATTTACATAGATTAGCCCAATAGATTCTCATAGATTAGTGTTCAACCGTCTCACCACGGTCCACAAAACAACGAACTCCCGCATGGTACGTGCTACGAAAGTTCGGCAACATGATGGAAGCACTTATATATAGGAAGTACCAGCGGCGTATCCACCATGCTTCAATCATGCCACGTTCGTCTCGTCATCGGTGTCATGCTTCGCTATCCACAACATTAGATTTCATCACAAATTTTCTCATAGATTACCCAAATAGTTTCAACAACTTTAGCCCGAGTCTACAAAACTACGAACTTCACTTAGCGCGTGGTACGAAGGTTCGGTAACATGCCAGAAACACTTATATATAGGAAGTACTAGCGGCGTATCCACCATGTTTCGGACATGCCACGTCAGCCTCGTCTTCGGCGCTAGGCTACGTTTCGTATTTTGTTACTCAAATCAACACATACATAGATTACACTAGAGTACACATAGATTACACAGTAGTTTCCCCTAGTTTAGAGTTCAACATTCTCATCACCGGTCTGCAAAACACTAAATTTCGCATAGCACGTAGTACGAAAGTTGGTAACATGTCAGAAACACTTATATATTGGAAGTACCAGTGGCGTATCCACCATGCTTCAGTCATGTCAGTTCTGTCAAGTGTTTCTATGCCATGTTACGTTTAGTGTTTCACAACCACAATAACACATAGATTCATCAGATAGCTTCACGTAGTATCATAGTCGATCAATATTTTCCACATAGATTGGCATGATGAATAAAGCTTCGTAAATTTAGTTTGATCCTGGGAGATTATGATTAGAGTTTTAGGTTGCGGACATACGTGCAATTTGTGTGGAAAGCCTCAAAATAAACGAAGAATCAAGCTTAAAACCATACATAAAAATCGAGGTAACATTAAAGATAGGCTCATAAAACATAGGATTGTCCCGGGTAGAGGAACTGTGACTAACCAAAGTGATTCGAACCCCTTTCGAATTGAGGCAACGTGTCTTGACTTACTTAGACAAATACGTCATCGATGTTAGGCCTACGATATTCGTCTTTTTGGTCATTTCACATTCCTAATTGATTGGTAGTTTCGAGACTTTGGCGAGACATAAAATCAAAGAGTGGGACTAGTTATCAAGGTCTGAGTTTCACCTCTATCTTAACAACATCGTACCCTAATAGCGTCGGTACTTATCAACAGATAAGACCTACTAGAATATAATAAGGAAATTTCCCATCAAGGTTTGGATGTCACTCCTGACTTGAGGGCAAATTTTGTGCAAAATACAAACACTGATTAACGGCGTTTTCAAGTGTATATTGTATCAGCCTTAGGAAAGGCATGTAAGTTTAACAAGAATTGTGTGCTGCTAGGAAGCAGATACGGTAGAATGCATAAGTCTTAAACAACAGATAAGAGTCAAGATTCCTAGAACTATAGACTAGGGCAAGTATTCCTAATTATCCTAATTCCCTATAGTTATGGCTCTGATACCAATCTGTCACACCCCAACCGATGGCGGAAACATCGGGGCCCGGCACTAAACGTTCAGATTGTTCATGAGAATCCATAACACTAGATATTTCGATATAGATTAAATCCATTTCATGATAATATTGTCTAGAATCCAACATCAACCATAACATAGTATCAATACATATCACCAAAATTGTTTCAAAATTGAAGTTAAAGACTATCAATTGCAATCCGATACAAACATAAAGAAAGAAAAGTGTAATTTACCCCTTTTTAAGTTAAAAAAAATGGAATTAATGAATGATTCAGCAGCTGTCAACTCTGCAAGGGTCAAGTCGGCAGTGCAGAGGGCAACTTGGTGCAGCAGAGTTTATCCATTGTTGTTCCGGCGCAGTAGGTTGCCAAATTTACTATTTATTTTGGCGTTTTGGTGATTTTATCTACGCATTGAATGTTGGCAGATAAGTCCTCCGCCACACACGATCCCCCTCGACGCCGGATTACGTTCAATGACGCGTCTCTCAGATATCTATCTCTTCTCTTACAACTCCCTTCAAGCTTTCGGATGGTAGTAACCACTATCTCTGTACATCCTCTGCCAAAACACACACACACACTAACTAACTAACACACATTCTTTGTGTTCAGGGCAATTGCTTTGTTCAGAATTTTAACTGACTTCTTCTCTACAAAGTCGGTCAACGGTGGCTACGCTTCTGCCGGAGAATTAATTTGTGAGGCATTTTATCAAACACTTGGTGTGCATACTACGTAGTTTGATTGATGTGGGCTCACTTAGTTTTAGTGTTTAGTTAGGGTTTATGAGTTATTAGACATAGTTTTGGGTGTGGAAGGGACAATTTATCAAACACTTGGTGTGCCCATTTACATTTTCAAATGTGGGTTTACTTAATTTTAAAGTTTAGTTAGGGTTTATGAGTTACTAAACATAATTTTGGGCGTAGATATTATAAGATCTATTTCATCAATTATTCTGTTTGTTTGAACAAAATCTGCATCATTTCTGACTTTTAGGGTTTTTCAGTTTAGAGAAACAGTTTGTCTTTATGAAATTTAATACTTGGATTGATTTTAATTGTTGTTGTGAGATAGGTTTGTTGCAGACTCTTGCTTTCATAGAAGTGATCCATGGAGTTTTAGGTGGGTACCCGAGAACAACACAAGTCCTAAAACTATAATGTTAACATAGGATTTGAACTAAAAGTTGTATTTTTTGTTTTTGTTTTTGTATTTGTATTCAAGGTATTGTGCCTAGTGGATTTCTCTTCCCTCTGATGCAATGGGGAGGAAGGACACATTTCCTGCTCGCCATAGTTCGTAAAATATACGAGGTCCGTATTGTCTTCCTTTATGTATCTTGTTTAACTATATACCAGAATTTAGCCTAAATATATATAAGAATGAGAAATGAAGGTGTTATAAATCTTTGATTTTGAACATCTTAGCTGTTGCTTCCTTTTCATACTAGTTTTCTGCATGTTGACTGTTGTATATGTATGTTCTGCTTCTTTATATAGGTTCAAGAATCGCCTGCAGTTCTCATAACATTTGTTGCTTGGTGTTGCATTGAGGTAAATTCACCCTTCTGGTTACAATACATCGTTGCATACATCTTCTGAAGTTGATTTCATTAGGGTAGTGAGCCACTCGACCAAAGTTTTATTTCCGGTCGTTAGTAGTAAACCTATATTCATTATATCTCTATAACATGCGCTAAAACAAGTGTTTTGACTAATCTCACGGAAACAGATAATTAGGTACCCATTCTATGCTTTGAGCTGCTTGGGTAGCTGCCCGCCTTTCCTTACCTACCTCAGGTTCGGTTCATTCATCTTATTTGACATCAGCTCATGTCTTTACTGGTTCAGTTGTGCACATGAAAACATTTTGGACACTGAAGTTTCATGTTTAGTTGAGAAAATAAGGTTTTTTTTTTTTTTTTTTTTTCTTTTTTTCTTTTCATATTTTGCTAGGTATACAGTCTTCATTGTGATCTACCCAATTGGAGTTGTGGGTGAAAGTAAGTTGTTTCTGTGTTATCTTTATAACGGTTTTCCAATACGTGCACGTTGTATATACTGACCAACTTATTCCTTAAACAGTGTGGATCATGTACCAATCACTCCCAGTTATCTTGGAGAAAAACCTTTATGCAGATTATTTTGCTGCCGTCCCTTTCAGCTACTATACGTTTGTCAAGGTATCTTACCATATAGATTTTGCTCCACGTCATGTGCCACGCCACCTACCTTTTTTCTATTTCTGTAACCATTAGCCTAAATGAAAACAATTTCAAAGTTTGAACCTTTATGTGAGTGCAAATAAGCGTGTTACGAAAAACAGAAATCAGATTAAAGTTTGTTGCTTTACTATTCTATTTGCTTATATTTAACTATTAGTTACTGATATGTTTTTTTTTTATAATTTAGTTCTTTTTTTTTAAACTTTTGAATCCAGGCGGTCCTCATTTGCTATCCGTTTCTATGGCTGCAACTGTATCTATATTTGTTCAAGCAACGGCGTTCTAAACTATATCCACGCAGTGAGAAGGAGAAAAAGAGAAAATGAAGATCCAACACTTGATTTATCTAGCTGAGGTGATAATTTAAATCCCTTCTGCATATTTTTTTAATGTATCTAGCTGTATGTATCTAGATGTTTAGATCTATACGTGTATTAAACTATGCACTTTTTAGACCTCCTTCCAGATGAATCATAATTCAAATATTTGCACATCTATATTATTAAACATGTATTCTTGTTATCTCTGTATTCTTATGCTGAAAATAATGCACATATACATGTTAGTCCTTGTGTAAGAGATTAAGCAAAAATATCCGAATCAATGTATACAATGTACTATCAAAGATTCAAAGTTAATCACTTATTTATGATATTGCCACCATGTGAAAGACAGCCTATGATCCTAGGAAATAAACGACAACAACCTATGATCCGACCTAAAATAATCATTTTATTATGAGCCATTTGTACAAATTTGAACGTAACAAAAACAAATCTACAAGATTAATTGCCTATTTGCAGAAGAAAAACATATAATTTGTACAAATTATTTGAATAACCTTCATTTTGAGCAAGTTAACGAGTCGAATTGATAAAGCGAGGCCGAAGTCCTTTAACAAAACGACTATGAGGCGGGTCAGTTTGGCATAAACACCATCCTTCATGGCTGCAAGAGAATCACGAGTCCCTTGCTCTACAATTTGACCTCCATTAACAACCAATATTTTATCAACTCGTCTCATCATAGACTCTCTACGTGCAACTATTATTGTTGTTTTGCTACCGATTAACAGCGTGTCAAGAGCCTCTTGCACCATACGTCTTGACTCGTGTTCGATCCTATTGTCAGCCTCATCCAACAACAAAATGGGCGTGTTTTTCAACACCACACGAGCAATGGCGATCCTAAGTTTCTGTCCCGGTGTTAACTCCACCCCGTCGGGACCAGCCTTAGTGTCATACCCTTTAGGCAAACTACTAATAAAATGGTGGGCATTCGCGATTCTGGCTGCTTCTTTGATCTCAGTTTCACTTGCATTACGTCGTGCATATGCTATGTTTTCTCTAATGGTGGTCGAGAATATGACCGGTTCTTGTTGGACAAAACCGAGCTGGCTCCTTAACCATCTTAGATTAAAATGTTTCAAGTCTTTTCCATCTAGAAGTATCTGGCCGGAAACCGGATCGTAAAATCTTAAGATCAAAGAAAGGATAGTACTTTTTCCAGAACCGGATACCCCGACTACACCGACCGTGTGTCTGCCATCAACTTTAACGTTGAAATCTCGCAACACCATGATTTCTGGACTTTTCGGGTAACAAAAGTTGACATTTTTAAACTCGATAGTTCCATACGCACTAATGGGCTTAAGTGCAGTAGATTCATCATGGTTAACTTCGGGAACATGATCAATGATATCGAAAACACTAGCGAGATCTTTCTGTCTTTTGTGTATGTTAGGTCTCAAGATCCCGAACGGTTCCACTAGTGCAAAAGTTGCAAATGTAAAGACGATATATCCTCTAAGGGCCGTGGGAAGGTCGATATGGTCATTTCTTACAAAAGCAGCAGTGTACCGAAGTAGAGCAGCATTGCACGCGAAAAAGAGAAATCTTGAAAAACCGAACACGAGTCCAATTGAAATTCCATGAAGGAAAGTTTGTTTGTAGACCTTTTTTAGATATATAGTGTAGAGTCTTGAAGCCTCATTTCCGGCACAATACGCCATTACAGTCGAGATGTTACTTACCAAGTCTTCTAGAACCACTGAAGCCTTCTTATGAAGCTCCGCAATTCTCCTCGAGAACCCAGAAAACAACATTCTCTGAAAATCGACGGTTGTTATTAACATTAAATCTGGATTTAAACAATGAAACTCGAAGATAAACTGTTCACATTGACAAGAACCTGTGCAACTGTAGTGATGATTAGAAATGGTATAATCACCAAAGCCACCAATGCAAACCTCCATCCCATAGAGAATCCAATAATTATAGCAGTGAAGGCAGCACAAAAGTCCTGGATGATCATACATAGTCGGTTGCTGAAAACAGCACGTGCATATGTGGCATCGTTTGCTAGTCGTGATAATAAGATGTCAGTATTGTTTTCATCGTTATCAAACCATCCTACTTCACTCTGGAGCATGGCTGAAGATTACAAATATTCAGTTTCAAAATTAGAAACAAAATGATAGTTAGTTGCTAAAGAAAAGATATAATAAACGTAACGGTTTTACCTGAAAACATCATTCTTCTGATTCTTTCGGTCATTTTTTCTCCCATGATTCCGAAGTAGAAATGATGCAGTACGGTGGCTACTAAAGCAATGATAGCCATGAGTGCAATTATCAAGCACCATTTATCAATATCAAAACGGCTTGCACCATGTCTATAGTACGCAGTCACTATGAGGCCAACAACATAAGCAAGGATCGGTCTTAAAGATCCAAACGCCGAAGCCCCCACGCTTCCCAAAACTGCGTATAGCCACTCTGGTAAACTTAACTTCACAAGTCTCCGTAAAGACGGTGAACACTTACGGTCTGCATTGTATCTCATGACTTCAATACTATCATCAACTGAGTTATTGTCATTGTTATTCTTACTTGGCAACCTGAAAATTATAACAAACTCACAATTCATTTAACCATCACAAACACCCGCGCACAAGAAGTACAGTAGCGTAGTAGCGTACCTTTCAGGGAGTTTGATCACTTCTTCACATCTAAGAAGCTCTGAATACAGGCCATGTGAGCTAATCAATTCATCATGCGTACCCATTTCGACACACTGGCCACCATCCATCACAGCAATTAGATCGGCTTCTTTCACAAGATTCAATCTCCTAGCGATCATTATAGTCGATCTTCCACGTGTAATCATCCGTAATGTCTCCTTAACTGCACTTTCTGCTTCCAAATCAAGTGTGCCGGTAACTTCATCAAGCAAGAGAATCGACGGGTTTGAAAGAACTGCTCTAGCAATAGAAATTCTTATCTTATGTTCGTCCGTCAACGTTAAACCGCTTTTACCCACCTGATGAACATCAAAGTTAAATATTTATGAATAGATATAAGTGTAAGAAAATGGTGGTTTTAACAAAAAATATGTTTGCAGACCTGAGTATTGTATCCGCTTTCAAGCGAACTTATGAATGCATGCACGTGTGCAATTTTAGCAGCCTCCTCAATTTGATCTAACGTGACGTTAGGGCGTCCATAAGCAATGTTATCTGCTATGCTTGAACATGCTAAAGCTGCTTCTTGTGTCACAAGCCCTATTTGGCGTCTCAACCATTCTAGCTTCAGGCTTTTTGTATTTACTCCATCCAAAAGAACCTCTCCTGCTCCATATCACAAACATTAGAATTTAATAATAAAGCTTATTGCGTTAAACGTTATTGAACTTTGGTTTGGTTTCCCTTTTAGGTAATCAACTTCATTTTACCGGGGAGCCGAAATATAATTCAAAACAATTTTTGTTAGCATTTTATGCGGTAACCCTTTTAAAAAATAATAAAGACAACGGAGCTAGTTCATCTTACCCAAATGAGGATCATACTGGCGTTCTAGGAGGCGGATCAAACTACTTTTTCCCGACCCACTTCTTCCCACAAGTGCCACAGTTACTCTAGCAGGGATATTCAGGTAAAATCCACTTAAGACAGGAATCGCAGGATGGGTGGGGTATTTAAAGTAAACATCCCGAAACTCAATTTTTCCTTGCACAAAAGCCAAAGTATTTCCATCTGAACATGTAGCTGAACCCGAGTTTCTTATAACGCCATACAATCTGTATGCAGCTATACGACCTTGCTCAAATGAATACAGGATTGTAGACGCCTGATTTAACGCACTACAATATAAGATTAGTAAACAAGGTGGCAATAACTATAAAAATAAATATTATAGCAATAAGAATATAAATTCTTACATGCCAATTAAAATTATAGCAAAAATGGCGGTAAGGATTTCAGCGCCGCTAGATTTTCCACTTGTAACTAAAATTCTTCCAACCCAAAGTTGCAAAGCACAAGAACACATTCCGAGTCCATCTGTGAATCCAATGCTAAGTCCTTGAACAAGGCTTATTATAATACCGTATTTCAGTGTATTGTGAAGAGAAGATGCATAAGAATGTTTGGCTAATGCTTCGTTTGTGAATGCGTATAGTGTTCTAATGTTTGACAATGCCTGCAAAGAGCATAACTTATTCAATAAAATGAATAAAAAATCCACATGAACAAGCTTAATTATTTTTATATAACACGTTAAAATTCCAAAGTTGAGATACACTCACGCACCTCTTCAGCAACACTTGCGGCATGAACGTTAGCATCTTGAAGGCTTCCTTCAAACTTACGGAGAAATATATTTGAAATCCAACCTGCAGCCAAAATTACTGGACTTGTTGCCAATGCTACAAATGCGATCTGCCAGCAGTTTATAAACGCTATGACAATCCCCCCTAAACATGCCGCAATGTTGTGAAGATAATCTCCAACCTGTATATATAAGGCTTGTTATTTTTGTAATTATATAAGAAAACTAGAAGAAATAGAAGAATATACGAATGTTGGGAAATAGGTATACCTTTTCACCAAGAACACATTGAATAACTTGAGCATCAGTCAACACTTGATTAACTATGTCCCCATTGTTTCCATATGTATCAAAAAAGCTCATGTTTTGGTTTAATATAACTTGAACGTACTTCGTCCTTAACACGGCAGTTTGTCTTTCAGCCGCAAGAATCCAACACCAAATCTCTATAAGATAAATACAAATTCACACTTAGTCATTTACAGAAAGACATCAAAGCATAAAAAAATAATTACATTTGATAGTGTAAAATTTTTCTTACTGATCCAACTAGCAGCAAAGACAAGCAAGCCTATATACACAATATACAAAGCATACTGCAAATTCAAAACAACAGAACAGTTTGTGAGAAATTCTGAAATACACCCACAATCAGTCACAAATAAGCAAAAATAAAAAAAAGTTTAATAATAATTACAAGAGAAAAATACCCGAGAAAAACGGTCAAACAGTTCGTCCGCATTACTATGAAAGCTCAGTAAATGAATAACTTTTCCGAATAAATGTATATATACCGCAAGCGATGCACCATGAACCACAGAACCCAAAGACCCGACCACCATAAGAATCCAGTCAAACCCATCCGCACAGTTAAACAACGCCATAAACGGCACTGCAGATGGTGAAACTACTTCTTCCTCCCCAATGTCATCATTCTCATCTATAACACTCCGGTGACTAGTGTTGGGCAAAGGAGTGTCCGGGGCCTCAGAATTCTCGGACACAGGCGTCAGCGGCCCCACACCATGCGCCGGAGTCCACCCAAGTTCCAACATCATTCAGATTACAAGTTCAACCACTTTGTGTAAAAGTAAAAACTAAAAAGTAATTTGAGAAATTTAATGATTTGAAAGTGGCACATCATGACTGTTTTAGAAGAATGAGTTACAACTAGATGTTAAGGATATAAACATTAGTTCAAGAATAAAAAGGTTGACTATATGATTGTATTTTGGGTTAGTTTATTCTGTTGAGTGTATGGGTATGTTGGTCTCTTCTTTCTCGGGTTCCCGCCAGTCCGGCAAATAACTTGAACCCGATTGGATGATCCGAAATCCGAAATATTACAATAAATATTTATAGAAAGTTGACTCAACATTGGTCATGTCAATTGGTTGGCATGTATCATTAGGAAAAGTTAAAGTTAGGAACAAAAACATTACATACATTTCTATGCTCGGTCTTGTTATTGTTAGTTAGTTGCATTGTAAAACATATTTTTGACCAAAAATAAATTAATTCGAAGACAAAAGATAAACCGGGTTCAATTTTAACAGTATACAGTTATGGGAATCACGTTTTTTTTTTATTATTTCTATTAAGTAAGTTAAATTTGTGTTTAACTACAATAACCACTCATGTTCTAATATTTTTAGTTCAATCTTTTATGAATGTTATAATAAAAATGGTCTGAATATAATGAATATGAAATTTGATTACTATTTAGTTTGTTAAAAGGAAAACTTAAAAAAAAATACCAAGTAAATACCAAGTTTTATAGTCGCTTCCTTCAGTGAAATATTCAGTCTAAATAATCATAAATTATTTTTAATAGCAATGAATAATATCAAAATTTAATTACTTTTAGCATTGAGGTTGTTTTTATTTATTTAAGTAGAAATAGAGAAATCATACTATGAAATTATGAACTTGAATTCGCAATTTAAGAACTGCAAATTACGCAGAGCAACTTTAGGTTATGTAGTTTAAAAAATAATGTTGTTCGATAATATAAGAAAACTAAAAACAAATACTGGTGTGTAGTACTTTATTACTCTATATTGTAGAATATGGTTACACAAATGCGTAGAAACAGCATCTTGTGGCTGTAGTTTAGTGGTAAGAATTCCACGTTGTGGCCGTGGAGACCTGGGCTCGAATCCCAGCAGCCACACACTACATTTTTATTTTTACACATTTATTTCTCTTTTCCTTTAACTGTTAGTGATGGAAAAAGAATCAAATGTCTAAAGGCTTGGTTTTTTGAAATCCAATAACAGCATATAGATTCTATATTTTTATAAGATTGATTTGTAGAACTCTTTGAAATCAGAATATAGTTCAAAAGAAAGTTCCATGTTTGATTAAAGAATTAAATAATCCAACAAAATCGACCAAGATTGCCAACAGCCACCCCATAGTCGCCTCTACCCACTAGGGCTGTTCACGAGCCGAGTCGAACCGAGTGGACCTTTGCTCGTGCTTGGCTCGTTTACAAACCGAACCGAGAAGAGCGGCTCATTTAAAACCGAGCATCAAATCAAACGAGCATTTTTCGAGCAGTAAAAATTCCGAGCGAGCGTCGAGCGAAGCTCAAGCGATTTGGACAACCGTGTCGCCCAATTTAAATTTGCTGAGAGAGATAGTGACAATGTTGGGTCTCAAGTTTTTATGTCTTTAAAAACATGCACATTTCATGGCATAATATTTTTCTTATGAATAACAATGTTGTGGCTGATGAGGCGACGATCATATTGCACGAACAATTACGTTGAGAGCAGGAGACGATCAACTTAGGGTAACAACATGAAACATTGAGGCGATGAACAGACTGTCGTTTATCGGTTTAGGGTTTAACTTTTAGTTTTGATTTTAATTTTTTATTGGCGTGGTTGAGCTAGAACGTATAGATATAGTTGTAAATTTGTATATAGTTGACCAAAATCTAATAGATTTGTACATATAAAACTATAAATTTAATCTATATTTAAGTATATATGTATGTGTAAGTGTGTGTATATATAAGTGTATGTGTGTATATATATGTATAATTTATATTTGTGTATATACATGTTTATAGATGTATGTGTATATGTATATGTATATATGTATATGTATATAGGGTAAGGATAGTGTAAAAAGGGCCTAAAGTGTGAGAAGTGTATTATAACACTATATATAATACTATATAACACCATATAAACACCGTATAACAATATGTAACATCATATAATACCATATAACACTATGTAACACTATATATCATTATATAACAAATATAACACTATACATCTATCATAGACATGCTATCAGACAACCTATAGTGTTATATTTGTTATATAATTATATATAGTGTTACATAGTGTTATATGGTATTATATGGTGTTACATATTGTTATACAGTGTTTATATGGTGTTATATAGTATTATATATAGTGTTATAATACACTTCTCACACTTTGAGCACTTTTTACAGGATCCTCTACCTATGTATATATATACTAATTAAAATAATAATGCGAGCCGAACCGAGCCGAGCGGACATTTGCTCATGCTTGGCTCGTTTACAAACCGAACCGAGCAGAGCGGCTCGTTTACAACCGAGCGTCAAATCGAACGAGCATTTTCCGAGCAATTTCCGAACGAGCGTCGAGTGAGTGACGAGCGGCGAGCAATTTGAACGGCCCTACTACCCACCCACCCCTACCACTGCCACTAACCACTCCATTATTTCATAGACATGGACGGACCTAGTGTACGAAACTGGAGTCAAATATCCCCGAAGTTTTCTATTTATATTCTATTTATATGTAATCTACAATATCGAACTTAAATGACTTTGTGGGTTTTGATTTCTTTCACTCTCTAATCTGTATTCATTTATCTCTTCTTACTTCAAATAGATCCACCTCTCTCTTCCTTTATGTTACACATATATTATGACTCAGCATGAAACCAGCCGGTGGTTTTTGTCAGAAACCACTATCAAACATTAGAAGCCCAGAGTACAAGCTGCAATGCTCCCAATTGTTGCAAAATAATAGTATATAAATGTGCTATATAATACATATGTATATTTAGCCGTTAAAAAATAGAAAAGCTTAAAAAGAATCAACCAGGAGATGTCATATAGGATCTGTCGGCTAAGATGGCTGATGCACAAAAACTTTGTGTGAAGTACAGATTGTCCACATAATAGCCCGTTATTTATATATACATACATAGGGGAAGGTTCATTGGGGAACACTAAAAAAATGGGTAACAGCGGGGAACCGACTCAAACGAACTTCGATTGGACTAATTCCAGCGGCGTTGGAACCGGCTCGTCGAACCCTAACTAAGATCTCTTAACCCTAAACCCTAACTCCTAAACTCTAAACCCTAAAGCTGAAAAATAAGGCTAAAACCTAAGCTAAACCGTAAAATCTAAACTATAAACTCTAAAAGCTAAACCCTAAAGCTAAATCTTAAAGCTAAATCCTAAAGTTAATCCCTAAACCCTAAAGCTAAACCTTAAAGCTAAACCCTAAGGCTAAACCCTAAAAGCCAAACCCTAATATATTTAGGGTTTAGGAGTTAGGATTTAGGGTTAAGAGATCCTAGTTAGGGTTCGACGAGCCGGTTCCAACGCCGTTGGAATGAGTCAAATCGGAGTTCGTTTGAGTCGATTCCCCATAGTTCCCCACTTTTTTAGTGTTCCCCAATGAACCTCACACTACATACATATGTATATTTAGCCGTTATTTGCTAATAGGGTGGTAGTCTATTGACAAAGACAAAACCTTTAAACACCATAAGAAATGAAGGTCTTAGGGCTTGTTTGGCTAAGCTTTTCAAAACAGCTTATTTGCTTTTCTAAAAAGCAAATAAGTCAATAAGCTGTTTTGAAAAGCTTTAAAATGGAGCTTTTTAAAATGACTGTTTTGAAAAGCTTTAAAATGACTTATCTGCTCCTTTTTTTCTTTCTTCCCTACAACCTCTCACATCTTCCATAATCACTTAACAAACCTTCCATAACCAAAATCACAAACCCATGTCCATTCTCCGTAAATCACCCTGCACTTACACTCTCATTCGCCATTATCACAAACAACAAAAACCCCACAAACCCTCCCGCAAACCGATCCCATTCGTCACCGATCTCAAGCCCATTCAAAATCCAGATGAACTACTCTCCGTATTCCACGATTACCACCAAACTGGCACCTTCAAACACGACTACCCATCTTACTCATCCCTCATTTACAAACTTGCCAAAAAAAGAAACTTTGAAGCAGTTGAAACCCTTCTTCAACAGTTACAGCTGTATAACGTTAGATGTAAAGAAGCATTGTTCATTGGGTTGATCCAGCATTATGGGAAGACCGGGTTTGTCGATAAAGCGGTTGAATTGTTTCGGAGAATGCCGTCGTTTGATTGCTACCGTTCGTTGCAGTCGTTGAATGCGATTTTGAATGTTTTGGTTCAGAATGGGAGGTTGGATGATGCTGGGGAGATGTTTAAGGGGTGTTCAAAGATGGGTTTTCGACCGAATGTGGTGTCGTTTAATGTTATGATGAAGGGGTGGCTTGGGAAGGGAGAGTGGGACGGTGCACGTAAGGTATTTGATGAAATGCTTGAGAGAGAAGTTGAGCCTAGTGTGGTAACTTATAATTGTCAGATTGGGTTTTGGAGTAAGAAGGGTGAGTTTACACAGGCGAAGAGGTTGTTTGATGAGATGGTTAGTAAAGGGAAGAAACCGAATGCTGTATCGTATGGTTTATTGATGGAGGCGTTGTGTTCGGTGGGAAAGTTTAAGGAGGCGAAAAAGATGATGTTTGATATGGAATACCAAGGGTGTAAACCGCGGCTTGTTAATTATGGAGTTTTGATGAATGATCTTGCGAAAAGAGGAAACTTTGATGAGGCTAAGGGTTTGCTTAATGACATGAAGAAAAGGAGAATTAAGCCGGATGTTGTAATGTATAACATACTGATTAATTATCTATGCAAAGAGAGTAAAGTTGAAGAAGCCTACAAGATGTTAGTTGAGATGCAGGTTAATGGTTTTGAGCCAAATGCAGCCACATATAGAATGATAGTTGATGGTTATTGTAACGGTGGAAAGTTTGATGAGGGCTTGAAGGTTCTAAACGCGATGTTATTGAGTAGGCATTGTGCGCGGTTGGAAACCTTTTGTTGTTTAGTTATTGGTTTGGTTAACAACGGGAAGGTGGACGATGCTTGCTTTGTAACGGAGGAGATGATGAATAGACGAATGAGCCCTGATTTCTCGTCCTGGGAAGCATTGGTCGCTAGCACTTGCAGTGGGGATAAAAGTGCCCGTTTGCTTGTGTCCGAATTGGTTTCGTCAAGTGTATAGGTCCATTTGTTTCGTTTAACTATACCCGAACAAATAAATGTACACAAATACTTTAGTTAAACAAATATTGTTGCTCGTTAAGAAAATAAACTTGATCGTGTTATTTTTTATTATGTTAATATTTACTTTATTTCCTTCCAATTAATACTTTATTAATAAAATAAAATAAAAACACTTTGGGATGTTTGGATTTAAAATACTTTTAGTAGCAGTTGTTTAGAATTTAAAGAACACAAGTTTAGTTGACTAACTCTAATGGCACCTACTCCATGTTATCAACTTCACCATTTTTGAATCCTCCATATTTGTATGTATAAATACACACATCTTTTATCATTCAAACACATCACATCCAACAATATTCACCTAAAGCATCAATCATTCACTTGGTCAAACAAACCTTTCTTATGGCAGCCTCTACCTTCACTTTATTTTCACTACTCTCCCTTCTTATCCTAGCCACCACAATCCCATTAACCATCTCGGCACGAACCCTAGTCGAGGAACCAGAACCCACGACCCCCGTGGTTGCACCCGAAGCAGGCGATGATGTGACTCCCTTGGGTGCCATACCACCTAACCCAGCCACTAGTGCTGCAGGAGTGGTACCCGTCGAAGGTCCTGATCACACACTAACCTTTTTCATGCATGACATTCTCGGCGGGTCCAACCCCTCGGCTAAAGCCGTCACTGGTGCTGTCACTAACCCGGCTGTCAACGGTCAGGTCCCGTTTGCAAAACCAAACGGTGCCAATCTCCCGGTTAACAATGGCGTCCCACAAGACGATGGTAACAATGGGATTATCAACAACAACAATCTCCCATTCCTAACCGGTCTAGGCGGGACCACCTCGAATGTTTTCCAAAACAATAACAATAACAACAACAACAACAACAATAACAACAACAACAACAACGTGTTTGCAGCCATTAACGGTGGACAGCTACCTCAAGGTAATGCTTTACAACAGTTTATGTTCGGGACATTGACGGTGATTGATGACGAGTTGACGGAAGGACACGAGCTGGGGTCGGGTCTGATTGGAAAGGCTCAAGGGTTCTACGTATCAAGCTCAATAGATGGAAAGAGTCAGACAATGGCATTTAGTGTGATGTTTATGCATGGGAGTTACATTGATAGTTTGAGTTTTATGGGGGTTCACCGGAGCGCGGTTGCGGAGTCTCAGCTGGCGGTTATGGGTGGCACTGGCAAGTATGTGAATGCTAAGGGACATGCTGTGGTGAAGACATTTCAGGGTACAAACCAGCAGAACAATGATGGCACAGAGACACTGCTTCAAGTTACTGTCTATCTTGCTTATTAGTAGTTTGTTTTAAGTTTGTGGGTTTCTTTGTTTGGTTTGTGATTCTCATATTTATGTGACCTTTAAAAAATGTTTGTAAAATTACAAAGAATTTCTGTTTTTTTTTAATTAATCTGAAACTTCTGTATGAATATATATTAACTGATCACCATGTTATGTGATATATGTATGATATTATATATGTATTGTTAGTTTAACTGAAATAAGTAAATCATTCAATAACACTTAGGTTTAATAAAATGAAAATAATAAGCAGTCAAAAGGGGTTAATTTGGGCTGGTTGGCCCATTGGGTCAAAGAAACTTAATATTCACTGAAAAGTAGTTGTAATAAAATCCAAAGTCAAAAGACAAGCGATAAGGTTGGCCCATTGTAGGTTTAATCTTTCTTTATTGCTTCTCATTTATGATTAGTGGTGCACAAATGAGGTTTTTTTAAAAACCGGTCCCGGTTTGGAATCGGGTTCGGATAGGATCGAGTTTTATAAAATCAGGTTTTTTTAAAAACCGGGTTAGGTCTGGGTCCGGGTTTTCTACAAAAAATGTATACCCTATATACCCGGGTTCGGGTCGGATTTTATAAAACCCGGGTATTATAATACCCTATTTCCGGATTCTGGTCCGGTTCGGGTATTCATCAGGTAGGGTTCGGGTATGCATCGGGTTGGGAAAAAACCCGCACCGGGTATGAAAAAAACCTGACCGGGTATTAATGCCTCTTTATATGTTTTAGTGGATGGTGTCTATTGAAATTTTAATGACATTTCTAAATTTAAATTCGATAGTGCTAGATCGAATGAATAGTTCTGATTTGAATCCTTTTGGATTACATAAACAACAATATATTTTATTTGCTATGTTATGTTTTAACCAAGTTCCATCAATTTTTCATTTTTTTTGTATTAGACAAACACCAATGGATCTTTCCAGCAAATAGAGGGGAATAATGACCAAATACTTCAAATATCATTAGAAACCTAATAATTAAACTCGTAATGAACCCAAACTTCTGGTTGTTTTGTTTGTTGGTTCCAGTTCTTGCTGGGTGTTTGGTTTAACTTTAAAACATAGAAACAATAATATTACCCTATAACCTTCATAAGTGAAGGAGAGGGGAGAGGGAGAGGGAGAGGGGGGGGGGGGGGGGGGTTATGTGACAAGTGGCAAAACAATTGAAATGAGGGGTTATATAACATGTGTGTGTAGTGGATGAAGCTCCATAACCCCCTAGCACCCATGTAGTTAATATCTCGATATATCACCAATATATCAGTGATGTATTGGCTATCAGTCCCCTGCCGAGATATCGGTGCAAAATATCGGTATTGATAAGATCGACGATATTGACCGATATATGACCAAATTTTGGACCGATATTTGACCAATATATCATCGATTTTCCCGATGTCAGTACCTTTCTTCTTAGTTCTATCATTCGGCTTTCTTCTTATTGCTACTATTAGTGTTTTAAGTCTTAATTGTTAGTTGTTATTGTTAATGTTAGTGTTTTAAGTCTTAGTCAGTTCCTCCTTGCTACAATTGTTAGTGTAAGTCCCAAAAATGGATCTAACAATGATATCACACAAAGTTTGATTGGTGACGGAATCACACAATCAAACTTGATTCAAGCAAAAGAAATAAAGATGAAATAGAATGAAGACTCAAGTTTTACTTGCATACAATTAAGATTGTCTAATACAAGCCCATTAGCCCCTTAAGCCCATTCAATACAAGCCTACTTTAAAAAATAAATAAACTAGCCCAATACTAATTAATTAACTAATGTATAAACCTTAAGAGCCTAACAGTTAGTGTTTTGCAAGTTGTAAAAGGTTAATTTGTTAATGGTAGGAGAGTATACTGAATTGGGGGAAGGATCCACTAAAAAGTGGATTTTGCCTAAGTAGCCTAAGAAGGATTGTGATAATTACATGTGGCACTCCTAATAAGTAGGAATGAAAGGGCATTTTGGTCCTTATAAATATGAGTGAAAATAACATGTGCCACCAATTTTGTTTTTTAAAAATACAACAAAAAAAAAATCTAGTAAAAAAAAATCTAGCACAAAAAATCTAGTACAAAAAATATAACACAAAAAATGTAGTACAAAAAATATAGCACAAAAAAATATAGTACAAAAAATATTGCACGAAAAAATTCAGCAAAAAAATGCAGTACAAAAAAATCCAGCACAAAAAATCGAGGAAAAAAAATTTAAGACAAAAAAATTCAGCACAAAAAATTTAACACAAAAATATAGTACAAAAATCCAGCACAAAAAAATGTTATACAACATAGAAATACAACACATTTTAGTGGTTTTTTTAGTCTTCATATTTTATATAGCAATATGTTACTCAAATTAAAGATAAAAAGACGCTCGATTTTACGGTGAAATTTTTATGAAAAAATAATGTCGTATAAAAAAGTTATGAACGTTTAAAAAATGAGGGTGAAATATGCATGTGGAGAGAGAAAGTCCATAAATAGGATTTTCTCAATATACCCTTGCACTCCTCCTTTTTCCTACACTTTCATCTTAACCATTGATTTGAAAAATAAATGGTTAATATTTCTTCTCATCCTACTTAGGCAAAATAAATTTTTTATTTGATCTTACCCCAGGGGTAAGATCAAATAAAAAGTTTATTTTGCCTAAGTAGGATAAGAAAGAATCTTAACCATTCATTTTTCAAATCAATGGTTAAGATGAAAGTGTAGGAGAAATGAGGAGTGCAATGGTATCTTGGTAAAATCCTATTTATATACTTCATCACTCCACATGCAAGACACATGAATATTCCACCCCAATTTTTTAAACGTTCATAACTTTTTTATACGACATTATGTTTTCATAAAAATTTCACCGTAAAATCGAGCGTCTTTTTATCTTTAATTTGAGTACCATATTGCTATATAAAATATGAAGATTAAAAAAACTCACTAAAATGTGTTGTATTTCTATGTTGTATAACATTTTTTTGTGCTGTATTTTTGTACTATATTTTTGTGCTGATTTTTTTTCTCAATTTTTTGTGCTGGATTTTTTTACTACATTTTTTTGCTGAATGTTTTCGTGCTATATTTTTTTGTGCTATATTTTTTGTACTAGATTTTTTGTGCTACATTTTTTTTTGTACTAAATTTTTTTGTTGTATTTTTAAAAAACAAATGGGTGCCACATGTCATTTCCATTCCTATTTATAAGGACCAAAATGCCCTTCATTCCTACTTATTAGGAGTGGCACATGTCATCATCAGGATTTGTTAACTCAGTTCGCAAATACACTAGTGTTCACTCTAGAACTCCACCATATATATATATATAAATATATAAATTCAACATGATATTAAAATTACCGATATCCCACCGCGATAACCGATATCTCAAATATCGGTCCTTGACCGATATTCAATATTTTACCGCATTAACTAGTTAGCCTAGCACTACATATCCCTTGCTCTTACCCTCACACCACTCTCACCATTGTTACCGTTATACTCATCGTGGGAGTCGAAAAATCCAGCCCATAGCGCCCAGGGACGGTGTGGCCCGGGGCTATGGGGCGCTATGGTGGGGATCACGGCTGGATCACACTCTAGTACACAAGGCCTAAGAAAGCTCGTAAATCTTATACAGTCAACTCAAAAACATCAAACTATATCATGAGCTTCGATGTTAAACTTATCACTTTTCAACTTTAGCTCGCTAAAAGTATACATCATATAATTAGCGATGTTAAGTTAACACATAGTTGTTAGACTGAAAAACGAAACCAAAAACATTTAGAATTTTTTTTAAACAAATTTTAAGATTACCTTAAACTTATGGTGACACACCTTTAGGTTATGGTGCCTCAATAATGCAAAAGCACCATATGAACCACCTTAGGAGATATATTTGTATTTTAACGTGGTCATTAGTTGACTCACCGTAGACATACATTGTCATATTACACCTTTGCATTCATCATTTCAAACTAAGTTTGTGCATATAGTTTAAAGTGATGTATAAATTAACATGTAGAAGCTATGGAGGGAACAATTTCTATTACATTTTTTGTACCCTAAGTTTTAATATTATTTGGACGGGGATCGACATTAAGAAACCAAATTGTTCTCTTGATGGCATAACGGAAATAATAAGCAAGCTTTGAATCAGATAATTGAATTGTATTAAAAAAATTGAACCAGACTATGCTAGCATTACATAACGGATTTTGGATTTTGATCGGCATTGTTTTTCTCTCATTTTTTTTCTAAACACTTAGGACTCCGACATCGTCATTGTTGATTTTGTTTACTTGTGCTTCTGTTTTCTCAGTTAGCAAGAATTATGATGCTTTAATTTTCTTTGTTTATCAAATTTTTTGTTCGATGTTTCACCTTGTTTTCTTTATTAGTTTTCAGTTTCAATCTTACGTTTTTCTTGAGTTCCATTTGATCGAATGTGTAAATAAAAGAAATAAAGTTAAAGATGGTATATATGAAAATTTAGAGTTTTAGAAAAATAAGTGTAAAAAGGTCATTTATTGAAGTGTTTCAATTAATTAGGTGTATTTGATATTTTAATTACTTTGTAAGATTATATATGATATTTTTAGTTTTACATGGGTATATTATATAATAATTTTAAAGTTTGTAGGAATATATATGAAATTACCCCTTGATTAAATACTCTAATTTAACGTGTGGGCACTTGTAAAGTGCCAATTTTAATAAGTGTGGATTTGATGATAACTTAAACTTTATACTTAGAAAAACAAAACTACATAATAAAGTATTTTGTATATAATAAATCACTAAGTTTGAAATGCTTATAGAACTAAAGCTGAAGTACACGTATCCTACATCATGAATGTCCAACTAGAGAAGCTAAACTACTATACCTAAACACTCAACATGTCATGTTCAATATGTAAGTCTGTATCAAGTTATTGGATATATTAACTTGATCGGGATGTCGTGCCCTGGTTAAAGATAATATTTATTTATCCAAATTACCTTAACTATGAGTTTGTGGTAGTAAGAGGTCGAACCATGAAGAGTTTGTGGTTTGAGTCGTGACTTGGTCGATTATTTAGTTGAGACACTATTGAAGTTTGCAAGTTTGATTTATTTCTTTGTTTGTTGGTTTGTTTGACAAGATGTCGGAATGTACCGACAATGTGTTATTAACTACTAGGGTTGCTTAAAATGATGAAAAAACTTGAATAAATAATTTGGAACAAGGTGTTGGACCGGTTTTGACTCCGAAACGATTGCGAAACGAACGTGAAACGTGCGGAATCCGTACACGAACGCGACCTAAACACACATGACGTAATATAACGTGATTCTATTAGAAATCTGAAATCGTACAATCACTTGAATCACTTAGAGGCTTTCTCTCTCTAGTTTCTCTCTCTAGAACTAGAGCTCTTCAAATCTCTAAAATGGCAAAAGTCTCTAAACTAAACATAATCACCCTATTTATAGGCCTTGACTATTAATGAGATTTCTCATTAATTACAATTATGCCACCTTGCCTTTTTAACTAACTATCACTAATATAACGACTCGTTTTCTTCTGTTTCTCGCTACTTCTCGGATTGACGAAGGCTATAGACATAAATGCACTAACAGACTCCCCCTTGGATATTGCCGCAGTCAATCTCGATCATTGAGTCAAACTCGTAGCATCTTCTTTTTCTCTTTTAGACTTCTTGAACAGAATCCCGTTGGATCTGTCTTCAGCTTCAGCTTCTTCTCCTTTCTGTAAACTCTTTTCTTCATCAGGCTCCCCCTTTCGTCAAGCTTCCGTGCTTTGGGATCGACACCTTGCTTTCCGTATACAAGCTCTCCCTTGCTTTGAGCTCATCTTCAGACTCCCCCTTAGACTCAGCTTCTGGGATCGTAGTTTGGAATCTCATCTGCAATCTCTCAAACATTTATAAGTAATAACATTTCAAATTTCAGCTATCCAGGAATTGTAACTTGGCTCACTCAAACATTCTAAACAAACAATTTTCATGAATTTGGCAGTTTCATCGAATCGAATCGGAAACTAGCTCTATAACAGTATAAGCATCCAAATCCCCCACAGTTAATCATCCAAGTCCAACTTAATGACCTTGGAGATATCACAAACTGTTTTGATTTTTGATTTTAATTCAAGTTTCAATTTAATGAACTTGTTTTATTTCCAGAAACACAATCAGCTTACTTAGATTTTGAAACTCAGCACTCAGACATCGGTTGTCGAAAATAAAGCAGAATCAAAAATCTTTTTGTATTTTCTGAAAATATAAAGCAGTAAAGAAATATGTACAAACATATTTACAGACAATATTTTTGTTTGAGTATGCGACAGAGGATCATATCAGTTTCCGACAAGTCACAAGTACCGTTGAGCTTAAAATCACATTATGCATTAAACAATTCACTTAGATTGTCGATATACTGATCCACTTAAATTTTCACACAAAGTTCAACTTATTCAGGATATGAATTAGATGTTTTAAGAACTTAAACCCATTCATGTGTCCCACCTCTTGAATATACTCCCGTATCCAGAATCCCAATAATCAGTCTTACAGGTGAGTATACTACAATGATATCTGTATATAAATTAGGTATGCGAGGGCCGAGGGATCTCAGGTCGATACTTCCGTATACGCAGAGAGATATCAGCTTCGACTTTTCGGTGTGTCCCCTTTAGAGGATCTTTTTGCTTACAACAGCAGCATTTATCAATTTTATTGTTTCAGCATGCTGAGGGTTTAATGCTGTGTTTCAAGCATTGCAGCAAGTATTAGCCAAGGACTAGGTCAGAACTACCGTTCAACAGAAGTCCCGGAATAATACCCCAGACATCATTGAGTATAAAGACCTAGTATATCAGATTAAGAGACCTTTCAAACGAGATTTCAGGGGTTACCTATATATCCAAGTAGTGTTCCCCACAAAATAAGTAAGTTTGAATTTAGGTTTATATCCCGAAAAAGTTTACTAAATGTATAAAAACCTACCGACACATCCACGGTGAGATCGTTTAACACATTTAAACTTTCCAATTCTTTAGCATACTGTAACTGTCTACTGATGTACTATCATTTCCTCTTTCTACGCAAAAACTCAAATTTTTTGAATTTTATCATGTTTTTGACTTTTTCAAATTTTCAAATGTTTTTGTATTTTCTAATGACAATTTTTCTCCCCCTAAAATGCAAAATCATTTAAAGAAAATTTGACAACCAACACTGATATCTTTGTCTCGCCATCCATTTTCTGCTTCAAGTGTTCTGATTTGCAGAAAATATACATACCCCCATGATTTACAACCCATTGATCTTAACAGTTTGAAAACCGTTTTTCAATTTGATGAAAGTAATCATGTTTGTTCAGCCGTGAGGGTTTCGGCATATTCAATCAACACACCCCCTTACAACAAACTATTTTCCCATAATGATTTCAAAACACTTAAGTTTGTTTTAATCAGAATGGTTTTTCCGGAAAAATTAGTTTGTTTACCCATCTCTTATGAGTTCGGGGTCATCATATCACCTTGTTCTCTTTTAACCATTTTGAAAAATTTAACATTATTAGGATTCTAACAACACAAACACTTGTAGGAAATCAAGTACAACTTAATGTCCTTGATTAACCACTTGTAAGACGAAATATCACAGTTACCATCCTGTGAATTTCTCAAGAATGATGCCGATACCTGCTTCACTCTTACCAATATGGAAGCTCCGGCAAGTCAGGAATTCAACCAACAGATTTTGACACCCAAGCCTGACCAGCCTTAGGCGCATTTTGAGCTTTTCTCTTTTCTTCATAAAATTCTTTCACTCCTTTTTCCTTACCATCAGCCATCTTACTAAAAATATGTTCAACATTGCTATTAAACATTTTTCTAGTTTCAACACCTTTTGATTTTAGGTTTGCGGCTTGTAATGGTGGAAAATTCTCATCATTCATTAACGGAACTGTCTCTTCCTTCTTTATCTCAACTTGTGGCTCCTCTGATTTTATGGAATCAGATTCATTGCCCGAACTTGGCTTGTCTGACTTGGATGAGCCAGATTCATCGCCAACAACTTTCTTTTTCTTCTTGTTTGTCCTCAGATTTGTATCTGAAGAATTCGATTTGCTTGACTTTGCTGTCGATTGAATCGATTCATCAGAACTTTTATTTGAACCAACTGGTGAACCCGAAGACAAAATCTTCTCCAAATACTCTCTCGCCTTCTTCCTCTTTTTCCTCAGTCTGTCTCTCTGTCCATGTGAAAGCTTTACTTTCTTATCTTCCACTTTCTGTTCTTTGGGCTTGAAAGTGACTGGTTTCTTTATCGTTCTCTGAGATTCAACCCTTGATCTTCCCATCGATCTCTTTGAGCAATCTCTAGCAATGTGACCTTTGATCTGGCAGTTATAGCATCTTCTTGTTTCATAATTCCAATTCTGGCAGTTAACAGCAATGTGTCCTCTAATACCACAGGTATAACACACTCTGTTATCATACCATCCACTTCTGTCAGTCCAAACCTTCAAATCATAACATTGTTTGGCTTGGTAATAATCATTTCTCCTCTTCAATGCTGGATTTGTCTTTTGAGCACTGTGGTCAAACCTACACCACTTATTACCAACATTTTGTGAGTTTTCATTTACAAATTTTTGTGATTTTTTATAATGATTGGATGACTGTACTGATGAGTTTTTATTTTCATTTTTAGAATTTTTCAAAATTTTATCTTTTTGTTTCTGTTCTGCCTTCTTCTTAACAAGTTTTTGCGTTGAGCATTCACCTGTTTCAGTAGATTGCAACACAGTATTTTTAAATTTTTCTTGTAAATCTAAAAATATTTTTCTTTTCTTTTCTTTTCTTTTTCATCATCAGATATTTCATCACAATCTTCAATTTTGACTTTAACTTTGTCAAAATTTGTGACATATTCACTTATTGGAACAGAATTGATCGGTTTTGGACAAACATGTGAAGTAGAATTCACAAAACCTTTCAATTTATTCTCAAGCTCGGTAATTTTATTACGAGCAATTTCAGCTTCATTTTCAAGCCGAATGATTTTCTGAAGATGAGAATTTATTTCAATCTGTTTTTCAAGATTATTGTTAAAAATAACAGATTTTTCATCTTCTAAAACCTTCATTTGACTTTGAAAATCTTTTTCAATTTTTAATTTTTCATTTTTAAATTCTTTTTCTTTTTCTTTCAAAACTTTGTTTTCCAATGTCAAACTGTTCAAGTCATTTAACAGTTTAACATTTTCAGATTTAAGCTTTTCACAATTTCCCTGCAACATAAGAATCTGGTTAATATCAGCTTGCTTCTCATCCTTCAACTTTTTGACTTCCAATGTCAAACTTTCTGCATCTTTCAAGAGTTTGTCATTTTCAGCCTTAAAGTTGTCACATTTAGAGCACACTGATTTTGAACTTGAAGATCCAAGCTTCAAAGATTCTTCGTTCTTTGAAATATCCTTTGTTTCCATCTTATATGTTCCTGCACAAAAGAGTTTAACGAAATTAAAAGGATTCATACTTTCATCAATATAACATTTCCTTTTAATATCATATTTTAGAATACTCTTTGTTGCAAGACACACACGAATTCTATTATCAATTTCAGTAATAACATCCAATTCCAATTTTTGTAAATTCTTTTCCATTTCGGTCAAAATTTCCTTCTTTTTCTTATATTCCTTACGAAACTCTGCATTAACCTCATTAAAGAACTGTTTTGGATAAAGTTCTTGAAAAAAATCTTCCCTTTTTACCTCAACCAAGAATTCATCCCATTTAGCAGGTAATGCATTTGCCAATTTCGATATCTGCTCATCATTTGATATTCTAATATTCTTGTTTCTCAAATTGTCCATTAAAATTTTAAACCGTATTTCCAACTCATCCAACGTTTCATCCTTTTGACACATGAAATGTTCATAACTTCTTATCCAAACATCCACATCTACATTTCTGTAACTACTATCCACAGTTCTCATATACCAACTATTTAAACTTTCAAGATACTCATTTTCCTTCTCATCAAACATTTTAAATGTACCTGCAAAATCAATCAACACTTAGAATTTTTTTTTCGAGATTTTTGAAAAACAGAACCACAAAAGTGAACCAATCTGTACACGTGACAGATAAGCGGACCAAACAGGTTCAGATAAGCGAACCAGAAAGTGTACTAATGAGCGAACCAGACAATGTCTGTTCGAGCGGACCAGACTTGTTCGGATGAGCGGACCAGATAATGTCCGAATGAGCGGACCAGGTATTGTCCGGATAAGCGGACCAGGTATTGTCCGAATGAGCGGACCAGATATTGTCCGGATGAGCGGATCAGATATTGTCCAAATAAGCGGACCTGATTGTTACTATGAGCGGACCAGAATTTTGACAACGAAATCGAACTGAAAATCTTCGATTACTCCTAACCGGCTAGGAATTTGGATCTGAAACTTGGTAGGGTTATAGATCAGGAGTATACGCACAACATATCAAAAAATCAGCCGATTCGGACCATAAAATCCCGTTCAATTTGACTAAAAACAGTGAAAAACGTGAAAATATGAAAAATATGAAGAAGTAGATGAAATTCGGATCTGAATCTGATGAAATCACGATCGGAAATGTGTGTTGGATCAGTGCAATCGAGCTCCTGCTCTGATACCACTTGTTGGACCGGTTTTGACTCCGAAACGATTGCGAAACGAACGTGAAACGTGCGGAATCCGTACACGAACGCGACCTAAACACACATGACGTAATATAACGTGATTCTATTAGAAATCTGAAATCGTACAATCACTTGAATCACTTAGAGGCTTTCTCTCTCTAGTTTCTCTCTCTAGAACTAGAGCTCTTCAAATCTCTAAAATGGCAAAAGTCTCTAAACTAAACATAATCACCCTATTTATAGGCCTTGACTATTAATGAGATTTCTCATTAATTACAATTATGCCACCTTGCCTTTTTAACTAGCTATCACTAATATAACGACTCGTTTTCTTCTGTTTCTCGCTACTTCTCGCTTGTTGGACCGGTTTTGACTCCGAAATGAACGTGAAACGTGCGGAATCCGTACACGAACGCGACCTAAACACACATGACGTAATATAACGTGATTCTATTAGAAATCTGAAATCGTACAATCACTTGAATCACTTAGAGGCTTTCTCTCTCTAGTTTCTCTCTCTAGAACTAGAGCTCTTCAAATCTCTAAAATGGCAAAAGTCTCTAAACTAAACATAATCACCCTATTTATAGGCCTTGACTATTAATGAGATTTCTCATTAATTACAATTATGCCACCTTGCCTTTTTAACTAGCTATCACTAATATAACGACTCGTTTTCTTCTGTTTCTCGCTACTTCTCGGATTGACGAAGGCTATAGACATAAATGCACTAACACAAGGTTTACACACGGTTTGGTAATTGTGAAACCTAGGGTTCCTACACTTTTAAGATTCAATTTAGTTGAATTAAGTTATTAATGGATTTACACGTGACTTAGGTTCCAAGAGCTATCAACATTCAAGAACGGATCGTAATGCACTTTGTTACCAAGAACATGTAAATCATATCCTATGATAAGGCATAATTGCACATATTCATTTCATAAAGTCAAATTTCATAACCATGGTTGTAAAAATCATGACTATGTGCCGATTAATCCCCAATTAATCCCTGATTAGTCGCCGATTAATCAAATTAGTCCCGATTAATCCCCATAAATTCCGATTAATCGCTAGTCCCCACCCCGCCGCCCGACTAGCGACTAGTGATTACTACAACACTAATCATAACTCACTCGACAATTCATGAATTCAATACAAATGCAAGACAATTATCAAAAGATTCAAATTCTTAAGCAACTTGTCACAAATCAAAGAGTAAATTACAAAAATCGTCCTTTATGTTAACACCAGATTACAAATTATGTCCTTTATCTTCAAAACGTACAAAAAACGTACTCGATGTTTGCAAATCCTTGCATGTTATGCCTTTAGCCCTAACTCAGTTAGTTTTCATTGGTTAATTAGGTAGCACAAGGGTATTTTAGTCTTTTTACCCTTTTATTTAAACATTATAATAAACAAAACAAAATATAAACTTAAAATATTAATATAACACACATATATACCCTTCTATCTCTGTAACACCCGTATTGTTTAATTGGGACTTTAATATATATTACGCATTTTTAAAAGATAATAATTCATTTCCTAAAGTTATATAAAACGAAAGTTTACTTAATAATCGTATTCGAGTTAACTACCAACTAATTTCAAAATCCCAAAACCTCAAGTTAAGTGATTACAACATAAAACATTGTTTTCAACAAGATTAGATAAGCGCGGAAGCTTCAAAATATAGTGTTCGGTTCTTGAGTTGTTGCTTGATCGTCATCCGGAGCATGACCAACATCACCTAAGGTCAAAATCACATCAAATGTTAGTTTTGATAATGTTAGAATGGGTATAAACAAATCCCATGGGTCAAAACAACAAAAATTAAACAATTTTCGGAATTGGGGGGGGCTAGACGCTACGTCTAGGGGCTAGACGCTACACCTAGCCCCCTTTTTTGACAGCAAGTTGCTTAAACTGTTGCTGCACATACCCAGCTCAATCTTTTATCAAGTCCCAACTTAAAATTGCCATAACTTATGATCCGTAAGTCCGTTTTTAGTGATTCTTTTTCCTACACGTCCGTAATTAAATTACCGAGGTGCCTACCACAATTATTATACCGAAAATATGGTTTACGGGCTGAATCACTAAAATCTCTATTTAAATATTTGACCCGCTATATTTACACAAAATTTTCTATCATTATAATAGTAAGGGCTTAAGGCGTTTCTACCCAACATCCGTGGCTTAATATCATCGGCATTTCATTACCAATCCTATGGCTTCATGCTCTTGTGATTTGTTAATGACAAAAAGCTAACTTTCAACATTAACACTACTTACTACACAATTATTCGACCCGTTTGGCTCATTTATGGAATTCTCCATTATAACGACTACCAAACATTTTTTAGTCGAATCTTGACCTATTAAATCAAATAGTGAACAATATCACGTCAATTAATATTAACCTTTATATCAAAACACTATTATGAACAATTAACACATCTGAATTACATGTTGTAACATAACAAGTTACATACTTGCATAATTTATCAACATTGGTTTCTAACCATAATTACCCATTCCTGGGCTTGTCAACCTTAGTGTATCACATCCATTCCATGATTTACGCTTTTATAATTCAAATTTAATGAGTGACGTTTAAGTCACTTCGAGCACTATCACTTTGACCATTATTTGACCCGTTTGGTTTGTCGAGTAAACTTCGTCACTTCTATGGCATACCAAACTCACATTTGACACTACAATCTCATCAACATTTCTAAGACTATTGTTTATGCATATTGTAACGAAACCAAAAGTTACGTACCTTTAAAGCGCTCCTTTCAAACGCGTGTCTCCACCGGTTTGTTCACTCGACGATCCGGAATCCTTGCCTATAGAGTTCAACCAAACATTGTTTAGAACTCCTTTCACAACATATCACGCATAATTTGCTGTATAGCTCAAGCATGCGTTTTTATCCCAATTTTCCCTATGTTCGCTTTCTCTTAAGCGTTTTAACAAACACCTTAAGGGCATAATTTTACACATTTATAATCAAGTTCATAACTTGTTATTTCTGCCAAATTCAATCATACATTTTAATTCCATTATGTCATGCATGCATATTATTATCAGAATCATCTTGTAGAAATCAAGTAACACCACTTTTGATAGTCATAATTCTTGTGTTCATCCTATTTCTACAAAACCCATTTAACCTATAAATGGATTATCATGAATTTCATAGCTTGAACATAATTTCAGCAAGTTATCAACTAGGATTTACTCCTACACATGTTTTCATTACAAGATTCTGTTGAAACTTTTGAGATCGTTCATACTTGTACTGGATTAGTTTTATCATAGTTTGTAGCTTGTTTTAAAGTCTAGGGGCATATTTTGTAATTTCATGAAATTAGCAAACCTGACCTAGTGTAGATAAGATGCCAGCACAATTATAATTATGCTGGCAAGTCAGGTTCTATATAAACTCAAGCATTGTTGCCCTAGCCAAGCTTTTGGCTCTTTTGGTGAATAGAAATGTTGTTTACATTCAATCTTTGATATTGTGCTCTAATCAGATTTCCAAGGTGCTTTATTGATTTACATTCTTGTTTGGATTCAATACAACACTTGTTGTATTCATCATTCCATTAGCTTCATCTTCACTCTTGATTCTTCTTAACTTTTTCATAGTACAAACACTTAATCAATAGGTGTTTTGGACTAAAACAATCAACCACTGTGATCCGGATTGATATTGGGATCTACAATTTGGTATCAGAGCCTTAGTGCTCTTGGTTGTTGTGTTTTTGTTAAGATTTTTCAAAGTTTTGAAGGTTTTTCAAAGTTTCAAGGTTTTTCAAATTTTTGGACTTAAAATGGATTGATTTGGTGTGTTTAATCGATAGGTTTTTGTTAATCTGTGATTAGGAAGTCATTTTGGACATTTTGGTGCATCAAAACATGGTTTTTGAGTCGTTTTTGAGTGATTAGAGGGTTTTAGTTTGTGTTAAACCCTCTGGTTAGCGAAATTAATTTGAATATAGCGAAAATATTTTGAAGATAGCGAACGTATTTTTGAATGTGGCGAAGATACTGTTGAATACAGCGAACAATATTTGAAGACATCGCCTAATCATCAATTTCGCCGACTAAAACTCGAGCAAAGTTGTTAATTGCCGGCGAAATAGTGCCAATTGTCCCTATAGAGAAATTATCGAAGGCGACTTCGAGAACCGTGATAAAGAACCACAACGTTTTTATCACGGTGTCCGGCGAAATAAGCCAAACTAACGTGTGTGTTTATTGTATCAGCGGAATTAGCTTCTTCGCTCGTGCAAGATTTCTCCGCGTACTGGCGAAGACAAGTGACCAGCGAAGATCATCAGCGAAATTCGTTCTGTTCCTCTTATTTCAGTCAGATCTCTGGCGAAATTACCTATTTCACCGGCGAAATTGTTCACCACCAGTCAATCAGCGAATTTACCTTCTGATCAGCTTTCTTAAGTAAAAAACAAGTCAAGATGTCGGTGAATCAGCTAAGTCCAATTGATCAAGCTGAACTTGAGACCGGAACCACCACAAGATCACCAAAGTTGAAAGGAGCTGAAGATTTCGGTACTTGGAAGAATCGAATCAAGTCATTCTTCGAATTCACTGATTACAACCTATGGCTTTCTGTCATCGCTGGACCCCATATTCCAACGGTGGTTCGAGGAAATGTGATAGTCAATAACGACGACCCCACAACCTTCACCAATGAAGACAAAGCTCTAATCCAACACGACCGTCGTGCACATGCTGCCTTAACCATGGCGTTGTCAACTGATGACTGTAACATGTTTGAAGAATACAGAACTGCAAATGAACTATGGCACGCTTTGATCGAACACTACGAGGGAAATGAAGAGCTGATTGAGAGCAAAAGAGACATGGTGCAGAAGCAATACGGCATGTTTGGTGGAATTCGTGGAGAAAACCTTTCCGATCATATCAGTCGCTTTCTGAATATGATAACCAAGATGAAGAAGGTAGGAAATCCTGTCACTAATCGTGCTGCCATAAAGAAGCTTCTGGATTTGCTTCCCAAGGAATGGAGTCTTCAGTGCATGATGATAAAAAGGGATTTCCTCAACAACCCAAATCCTGTCACTCTGTCCGATCTAATTAACACTCTGAAGGCTTTTGAAATGGACGTCAACAAACACGAAATGAATACAGCTGGTTACTCCCCAAAGGCAGCTCAGACCTCTACTGGACTAAAGAATGTGGCATTTCTAGCTTCAGGAGCCATCAGTAAACAAGCCTCAGAGATGTCCTACTTTAACGTTTCCGCAAGCACGTCAAAGGCTCCACAATCTAGTGATAAGGCTGCTGTGGTTGGTGATACACAAGCTTTGAAAGTGTCAACTGAACATGTGGCACTTTTTAACATGTTTTTTGAGTAGCTATGAAGCTCTAATGTCGGGGGAACTCAAGAAGGAGATGCTCACTGCTGAAGATATGTATCAGGTTTATCCTGATGACATGGAGGAGATGGATTTGAAGTGGCAGATGGCTATGATCACTTTAAGGTTGAAGAAGTTTCAGGATAAGACTGGAAAGCGTGTGGGTCTTGGAAAAGCTGGTTTTGATAAATCCAAACTGAGATGTTACAACTGCAAGAATCTTGGTCACTTCAAGCGTGATTGCCCCTTGTTAAAGGAAGGAAACATTGAAGCCACTCCTGCTGTGAAACAAATCACTATCGAAGAAACAAAACCAACTCGTCTCCCAACACACCAAAAGCTCTCGTTGTTGAAGATTATGATTGGGGTGAAGAAATTGCTGAGGCGAAGGAACAAGTCAACAAAGCTCTCATGGTAAAGATCTCAAGCGGGTCGTCATCAAAACAGTTTGAGAAACAGACTGTTGGAATCCCAAAGGGGGTTAACATTGCTGACAAGGGTCTGAAAAGCATTCTCATCTCCTCGGAGTCTGAGAAAGGAAAGAACTCCGAAGAAGCTGAAAAACCCAAGGAACATGTTCCTAAGGAGTCATCTGATGAGAAGAAAGAAAAAGTCTCAGCAGCAGCAATGAAAACAGAATCCTCCAAGGAAAAAGCTGACAAAGACTTGGTAAATAGTACTCCACATAACTTTAAAGTAAAGTTATGCACACCAGCATGCGTTGATGTCGTGGCACATTATAAATCTCTTAATCTAGAATTTGAGAGGCAAAAAGACAAAGCTTTAAAATTTAACAAAGAACTTAAACAGAATGAGGCCACATATCAGAGAAAGTTGAATTCAACTTTAGCTGAAATGCAAACTCTAAAATAATTTGTTTTTAGAAAAGATTTTATCATTAACGATCTTACAGCTAGACTAGAAAAAGCTTTGAACGAAAAGAATAAATTGCAAATTATCATAGACAAATGGAATGTCAGTCAGAAGGCCTTTACTGACATCAAGAACTGCCAACGACCAACGCATGTAAAAGATGGGATCGGGTATAAGGATAGGCAGGGAAATGAAAGAAAACTTTTCTTTCCACCACATAGCAAAAACTATGTGCCTATGCCAACTCCTCATCCCGACAATGATTTCATTGATGAAAAGGCCTCTGTAGAACAAAATGATTCTTTCAAAAATGATACAACCGCTAACATTTCTAAAAGTAATGCAGATCCAATTGTGTGTAAAGAAGATGTGTGCGATGAGGATGGAGACTGCGGCGGTTCAAAAATAGGAATAGGTTATTCTGGTGACAGTTATTCCACTGTTAACTGGTTCGCCTGGAACTATTCTAAGAAAAACAATATTCGGGATGAATATAATAATTTAATTAGGACGGATGCCTGTAATGGCCGTGTGCCTAAATTTAACTCTTTGGATGACTGTAAGGGCCATGTGCCTACATTCGAGACCCGTGATCGTGAACATACTGTGTTTGAATGTCATGATTTAAATTCTGCATTTTATGATGATAAAAATGTTTGTGAATCTCCTGTATTTGTGCCAGAATTGAAAAAGAATAACTTTGGAAAATTCCTCACCGAGGAAATTCCAGAATTTATTCCATCTCGAACAGGTATAACAGATTCAGAGAAGAAGGTCGCTGAAGATAGTAGCAAAAAGGATTCAAGCTCTTCTACCGCAGAAAAGGAAGTAGAGACTTCAAGTTCTGATGAAGAACAAGAATCAGAAAATTCAAGTGAAAATCAAACAGCAGAAGATGAAAGCTCCGAAGATTCAAGTGACGAAACAATTGAAGATCAAAATTCAGAAAGTTCAAGTGAAATTCAAAGCTCTGATGATTCAAGTGACGAAGCAAGTGAAGATCAAAATTCAAGTGAATATCAAACAACAGCAAGTTCATCAGATTTCGACAAAGATAAAGACTGTTCAGAAGATGAGAGCCGAGTTGATAAGAAAATGAAGAAAGCCGAGAGCTCAAGATACACTGCATCAAAAGACTTTTCAAAAAGCTCAAGACACTCATCACATACCTCATCTTCTAACACCAAAAAGCCCAGACGTAAACGATGTTTTCGCTGTGGTCATTTAGGACATACAGCGAAACATTGTAAAAACAAGAATTTTCCTAAACCAGAATATGATTTTGTTAAAAAATTCACAGATCAGCTTGATTATCTTAAGAAATCTGTTAAAAATCTGGTTAATTCAAAAGTTAATTTTTGGAAGCAAAAAGAGGACATCGTAGGTCAAAACCACGATAGATCCAAAATGAAGCAAATCTGGGTTCCCAAATCAAACTAATCTGTGTATATTCTTGTATTTTAGAATAAACTCCAGAAATGGCTTCGAATGCTCATGGAATACAACTGGCATGTCGACACCGGATGTTCAAGACACATAACAGGCTTAAAGGAACTTCTGACGAATTTTCGTTTTATTGATGGCGATTTCGTGTCATTCGCTGGAGACGAGAAGGGAGGGAAGATCGTTGGAATGGGAGATGTCGTGTCTGAAGCACTCACTTTGGAAAATGTCAACTATGTTCCCGAATTGTGCTACAATCTTATGAGCGTATCACAAGTCTGTGATAAAGGAATATCGGTGCTTTTCAACGACATGGAATGTTTGTTTCTCAAGCCTGAATATGTGGTTCCTGCAGAGATGATCATGCTCACTGCTCCAAGACAAAACAACACATACGTGCTCAAAGGCTTCAGAATCAGAGTCAGAGTTACTGCTTTAGCACAGGCGATTGAGACCCATGTAAATTTCAAAAATATGAACAAACTCTCTAAGTTAAACTTAGTAAGAGGTCTTCCGATAAAAGAATTTCCTTTTTCTGAAAAATGTATAGCATGCGCCCAAGGAAAGCAACACAAGAAATCGCACAAGTCCAAAGTAGTGAACACAATTACTGCGCCGCTTCAGTTGATGCATATGGATCTTTTTGGTCCAATAAGTGTTAAAAGTCTTGCTAAAAGTTCTTACTGTTTGGTGATTACAGATGATTTTTCTCGTTTTTCATGGGTTTATTTTCTTAAAGCCAAGAGTGAGACAGCTGATATCCTTAAGTCATTCATTCCCTTGATTGAAAACCTGACCAGATTGAAAGTGAAGTCGATCAGAAGTGACAATGGCTCTGAATTCAAGAATCAAAGCTTCATATCCTTTTGTGCTGAAAAGGGAATTCATATTCAATACAGCGTGGCTAGAACTCCTCAACAAAATGGCGTAGCTGAACGAAAGAACAGAACCTTGATCGAAGCCGCAAGAACCAGGCTGGTGGACTCAAAGCTTCCCATCATCTTCTGGGCAGAAGCGGTAAATACAACATGCTATGTTCTGAACAGAGTTCTCATTGTAAAACCTCACGGAAAAACTGCATATGAACTTCTCTTAAAAAGGAAGCCGCTCATCGATTTCTTCAGGCCATTCGGATGTTCTTGCACTCTTCTGAATACTCAAGAAAATCTCATCAAATTCGAAGCAGTGGGTGACATTTTCTACTTTATGGGATATTCATCCACACAAAAAGCCTATAGAGTCTACAACAAACGGACAAAGATGGTGATTGAATCATATTACGTGGACTTTCAAGAAGGAAATTACACCAACACCGGAAGCACCCCTGATTGGTTTTATGATGTGGGAGTAATTTTCAACACCTTCGAAATTCCAGAAGATGTTCCAGAGGCAGAACCTGCTGAAGTTGCTCAAGTTGAACCTCTGTTTGATTCTTCAGATATTGGTGTAACTCCTTTCACTACCTGTTTCTCTCCATTTTCCGCTGATCCACTTCTCTCTGTGGATGAAGTAAATGGTGACACTTCGCCTGAGAACACCCCTGAAAACGGTGCTTCTTCTTCACAGGCGAATGTGGATGAACCAACTCAAGAAGATGACCCTCCAGTAATCTACGTTGACAAACACTTCACCAACCTTCCGCAGTAAATTGAGTCTCACACAAATGCAGGATACAAGACAAATCGCAATCATCCTCTTGAAAATGTCATAGGAGCAGTAGAAGAAGGAGTACGTACACGTGGTCAGTCATCAAGCATCAACAAAGGTCTCTATGCAGCTTTTCTCTCGTAATTCGTGCCTCGTGACATTGAAGAAGCCATTCAAGACTCCAGTTGGGTTCAAGCCATGCAGGAAGAACTATCTCAATTTCGCAAACTCAAAGTTTGGGAGTTAGTAGATTTACCTGAAGGAAAGTTTCCGATTGGTACAAAATGGGTCTTTCGTAACAAGATGGATGATCGTGGAGTAGTGATCAAGAACAAGGCTAGATTGGTGGTGCAAGGTTTTCGTCAGGAGGAAGGAATTGATTACGAAGAAGTTTTTGCTCCAGTTGCAAGATTGGAGGCAATCAAAATATCCTGGCATACGCGTCATACAGGAATTTCAAAGTTTTTCAGATGGACGTAAAGAGCGCTTTTCTGTATGGGAAGGTAAAGGAAGAAGTCTACGTGTGTCAGCCTCCGGGTTTCGAAGATCCTCATTCTCCAGGTCGCTACTACAAGTTGGACAAAGTCCTCTATGGTCTTCACCAAGCTCCACGTGCTTGGTACGAGATTTTGTCAACTTATCTTTTGAAGTGTGGATACACCAGAGGAACGATCGACATGACTCTCTTCACCAAACGAATCGGAGAAGACGTAATGCTGGTCCAAATTTATGTGGACGATATCATCTTCGGGTCAACAAATGAGGAGTTATGTAAAGAATTCGAGACCGTGATGAAGGCAAAGTTCGAAATGAGCATGATGGGAGAACTCACGTTCTTCTTAGGGCTAGAAGTGAAGCAAAAGGAGGACGACATTCTTATTCATCAGGCTAAGTACATTCGGGATATTCTCTTGAAGTACAACATGAACGACTGCAAAGTTGCAAGCACTCCATTTGCCTCTCAGACGGAGCTTACTCTAGATCCTCAAGGAAAACCAGTGTACAAGTCCTTTTATCGCTCAATGATACGCTCTCTGATGTACTTAACTGCAAGCAGGCCTGACATTATGTGGGCAGTCTGTCTCTGTGCTCGTTTTCAGACTAATCCCAAAGAATCACATGAAACCGCTGTGAAGCGCATCTTCCCTATCTTAAGGGAACTCCGAAACTAGGTCTTTGGTATCCTAAAGATAGTAATTTTGATCTTATTGCTTATTCTGATAGTGATCATGCAGGTTGTAAAGTAGATCGCAGGTCTGTATCAGGAGGATGTCAATTCTTGGGAAATCGTCTGATCTCTTGGCAAAGCAAGAAGCAGACAACGGTGTCCACCTCCACTGCTCAAGCCGAATACACTGCGGCCTACAGTTGTTGTTCACAAGTCCTCTGGATACAAAATCAGTTGTTGGATTATGGAATCAACATCATGAAGACTCCTATATTCATCGACAATGAGGCATGTCTGGGAATTGTGAAGAATCCCATCCACCACTCCAGAACAAAGCATATCGAAATTCGTATTCATGCAATTCGAGATGCCTACGAGAAAGGATACATTCAAGTGGTGCCAGTGGATACAACACAGCAACAGGCCGACATTTTCACGAAAGCCTTTGATAAAACTCGATTCAACCAGCTGGTAACCTGGTTGGAAATGGTCAACTTCCTTGAGTGGAAGTGAATTTTGTTGTCCAAAATCGTTCGTAAATACTCTATCTGTTGTCCTTATTAAAAAAAGGTCGTTTGTTAAAAGTAAAACAAGTATCGTAAAACGTTGCCCACCAAAAAGATTTTCTGAACTGTAAAATTTCATTTTCGGGCAATGGACTTTCGAAAATAAAGATTTTAGGAGGGATATTCTAGAAAATCAAAAATTCGATGCTTGTGACTGACTCCTGTCAGAAGAAATGATAGAAAATTGCTAACACTTTGTCATTTCTTGAAAAACAGAAAACAAAAAGAAATCGGGGTACCAAGCAACGACGTGTCGGTAGATTCAGCAACACCAACGAGTAAACTGCTGTTAGGGAGTATAACATAACGTCTACACAAGGATTCTGGCTTTTCTCAGGCATTACGCATCATAGTGGGTAACACGTTGCAGCATATGGCTTAATGGTCTTAAATCTTGGGTTGATAGATTGCCAAAGTCTGAGATTTCGGGTCTTTATATTGGTTTTCATTCAGGGATATCATAGTTGTTCTTCTGCTGCATCCAAATACATGCTGACCTAGATGCTATGATATCCTTTCATAATAAGCGCCAAAAAAAATGGCCAAACCCTTTCATAATAAGTGCCAAAATTGGCCAAAACTTTAAGATGGATTAGTTTGGTCTCTCTGCTGTACGAAAGTACTGACTTGTTCACCAAACTATCTGTCTCAGCCCTCGGTAGTTTTCGGGATCTCTGCTGTACGAAAGTACTGACCTGATCTCCACTCTATCATTGAAAAGAATGAATCCAATATACTCACCTGTTATGAGGAACCTTTGTGCATACCTTGATCGCGGGGGTATGTCCTGATGTGGGACTCACGGGCGTAATGTTTCTATTCTCAATAGCTTGTGTGGGGGCCATAGAAGTCTTGTCAATATTACCGAAAACATGATAATCGTGCTCTCCGAAGGCATGTTGAAAGAAGGATGCATGGATTTAAGCAGACAAACATACTGGCAGTTTTTCTTGTGCCTTGATTCGCTAATTATAGTAATAATAAATAAGAAATTGACAAGTGTTGACAATATGATCTTCTGCAGGTAAGTCGGCGAGCGTCGAAAGAATCAAGAATATCAGAAAAAAAATGAACTATCCCAGAGTTGAAAATTCGAAGTTCGGAGTCAAAATGGCCCAAATTTTCTCAAGTTTGTGAATATTTCATAATTTATAGTGTTTTAAACAAAATTGGGCACGTTTTTCAAGAAAGTTTGAAATTCACGAGTGACATTAAATTTGTTTTTGAAATTGGCTTGTAAGTCATCATGGCGGCGAAATTAACTATTTCGCCAGACATCCTAAACCGCCTATAAATCATGCTTAACGGACCCCATTTTCAATTTTTTTCAAAAACAAACTTCTTTATCTTTCTCCCTAAGTTTCGGTTAACTTCACTCAAATTATCTATCAAGATTCATTCCTGTTCAAGATTATTAGGTAAACCTTGAAGTTAATCATTGTCTACATCATCTGCATTCATCGATCCATGTCTTCAGATTCTGTGTTTGATTATTTTGGTTTGGTTCTCTGTTTTTTAAACTCAATTTTTTTTTGTTCATAAATCGGTAAATCTAGGGTTGTTTTGAGATATTATTCCCTGAAATTGTTGTTTTGGTTAAAGTTCTTGAACAAATTTTAGACAATCTGATATCGATGATTGAACAAGTAAGAAATCAGTTAGGGTTTAAGAGGGGTTTTTCATGAAAAAGATGATGCCATCGAAATAACGTTGAATATGGCGAAGTTGGCAAAATTATCATGAATCAGGGAATCTCAAAAGTCTCGAACGCGAGTTCGAGCAACCGGCGAAGTAATTTTATTTCGCCGGTAATTCGGCCTAGACGAATGTCTTCGCTGATGAAGGGGTTCCTGACCAAACTATGTTTTCGCCGAAGTTCTCTAGCGAAATTAAATTGAAACAACATGTTCATTATCGGCGAAATCACTTCTCACCCGCTTTTGTCATCGGCGAAAACATTTGATCTGTGCCGTAATGATCAGCGAAATATTGGATGGTTTCCTTTAGTCGTTGCCGGCAAAAACATACATGATTCGATATTGTCGCCGGCGAAATAGCTTGATCTCGACAGGGATCATCAGCGAAGACACCATTTGGGTCTTTCAACGATTTTATCCACTATTTTTGTTTAAATCCTGATTTTTTTTATTATCTTTTGTAAATATTTTCTAAAATCAAATTATCTTTTATTTAAATATAAAATATTTGTAAATATCTTCAAAATCAAATATTTTCCAAATCTATATTTCATGTAAATATTTTTTATTAAATATCTCATTGTAAATATCATATCCCTATGTCGTGAATTTCCTAACTTGGCTCGTTTGTTGTTTCAGAAGCAAGATGGTGAAAATCATCGAGTGGGATAAGACGTTGAAGCATAATCAGAGTATAAATCTTGAGAAAGTGCCACAGGATTTTCAAGACGCAGCAAGATGGATACGGTCAAGCAGGATTGGCTACGCGGTTGAAACATAAGTTCTCATTTATCGTATTCATATTCAAGAGTTCTGGGAAAATGCGAAGCCTGAAACTATTAACAAAGCCAGAGGGATATCTTCAACAGTTCGCAACAAATGTATAGAAGTGACTGAAGAAAGGATTCGCAAAGTTTTGAAGCTGAAAGATAACACACAAGATCCAATCTCTTTGAACAAGGATGACATTCTTGACGGGTTTCGTGGCATGGGTTATGTGGGAGATTTTCATCAAAAGAAAGAGATTAAAAGAAACGGTCTAACAAGGGACTGGAGATTCATAGTACACGTAATTGCTATGTGCTTAGCTCATCGTAAAGGTGGATATGACGGCCTGAATTTGGAGTGGTCGGCAACAATGTTAAACTTGTGTTTGAATAAAAAATTCAACATCTCTGGTCTAATTTTCCATTACATGCTCGAGAATGTAAGTGGGCCGACTTGGGCAATGTATCCCAGATTCATCCAGATGCTGATCAACGATCAATATGAAAATCCGCCGCATGATGGAAACCTATACACCTTTTATGTTCCCACAAGCCGACAATTCACAGAGATCAAAACGAACGAATGGGTGATGTTGCATGATTGGATGTATACTGCCGAGAGACTGCCATTGGTCAAAGAAGATTATAGAAAGTATAGAGAAGCAGTTCTAGCTAAACAACAAAGGATCGAGCAACAGGCTGCAGAAAAAGAAAAAGAACAATCGAAAGGAAAAAGAAAAGGAAAGCAGGCAGAAGACGATGAACCTCCAAAGAAGAAGAAATCCTCTGAAAACCCAGAAAGACTTATGGGTGCAAGCTTTAGAGCTGCTGAATCAGAAGAACGTCGTCGACACATTCAAGACATGCAACAAATTCACGAAATGCAAGAAAAGGAAAAGAGAGAAAAGAGACTTAAGAGACGAGAAATGGCAGAATCTGAACGACCAGAGGTAGTACCAGAAGAAGTGCAAACACTGGATGATTTTGTTGACGCATTACTGGTCGATCCAGAAGAAACCTCTGCAAGCAAGTCAACTCCCCAAAAGAAGAAGTCGACAGATGAAGGATCTTCCAGATTTCCTCAAGTAAAACTGACAAGGATCTCAAAGCCTCTAGTGGTTCCTCAAAGGGCTCGTCCATTTCAAGAGTTATATGATAAACTTGTCAAAGAGACTAGTCCAACTTCAGCTAAAGAAATCTGTCTTCTCAAGAATCAAGTGAATGACACGAACATCTTAAGAGAAAAGTTAAAGGATCAACGGAAGAAAAACAAAGAGATGAATGCCTATCTTGCCAAACAATCAAAGTTCATAAGATTCCAACAGCACGGGATTGAGAAATTGTACAGAATGATGAGAAGTATATGTGCTAAGATAGAGATAGAGCCTATGTTCTCATTCGCGGAGATCTTCGACTTTGATGCATTCATAGAAGAAGAAACAAACAGAAAAGCCAAAGAAGCCGAAGCAAAGAAAAAGGGTCTAGAGTCGACCGAAAAAGTAACAGAAGGAGATGAGAGCGATGAGGAAGAGATGGACAGGGATGAAATGCCTGCCAAATTTATTGAGTGGGGATTAGAAGAGGAAGTCGTGTATGAACAGGAAGATGGAAAGACTTTCTCTCCACAGCATCCCGAATGGTTCAAGAAGGAAAGAGAAAAACTTCCTGATTTTTATCAAGTAGTAAAAGTTGAGAAGACAGAAGCCACTGATAAAATTGTCAATTGGATGTATAGCAATCTTAGGGGAATATTTGTGGTCAAAAGAAGAGGTGGCGTAATTCAGTACTTCCGAACGGGGTTTGATCTCTTTTCACTTCCAAGATGGGATCTATGTGATCTCGGCCGACTGGATATGCTAAATCCAGAAGATAGAAGCGTTGGTGGGGATTTTGAGTGCTTAATTGCTAAAGAATGCAACAAAGGTTTCCCACAAGCCGCAGCGTCCCATACGGAGAGTGTCCAAAACAACAAAAGATCCTATCACTGGAAAAGGCAAGGTGACGTGGGTTATTAATCCTGCAAAAGTTGTCACAAGAATCAAGCTTCCTGAAGAAGTTCCTGTATGTCTAAACAAGTTCAAGAAGTGGTTTTATGACAGCAAGACTGGTGAAGCTGTTATTCGCTCGAACGAAAATGAAGATATTCGTATATTGGATCCAATGGACGTCTTTATGTTCGGACTCTCTGATCTTATGGTGTTAAATGCAAGTCGTATAAATGTGGGAGCTGGAAACGCTAACCTGGAAGAGGTCATGTTATTTCAAAGAGCAGTGGAGAGAGCTTGGAAGATAAAAAGAGAGATGCTCGAAATCGTTGATAAAAACAAGAAAAGGAAGGAAGCTATTGAAAAGAAGGAAGAAAGAAAGAAGAAAAGGCACGAAAGAAAGAAAAGTCTTCCTCATCAACAAAAGAGCCCACCACCACAACTTCTCAAGCAACATCATCACCTCCGGCTTCATCCACATATGAGACCATTATGGAGGACCCACCAACAACAAGTGAAGCTATTATAATTCTAGAAACTCCCGCCACAACAATCGAAGTTCAAGCAACGCCAGAAGCAGCAGGGCATGAAGAAGTCCCTCCAGAGCCTGAACAGAAAGCTGCAGACAATCCAGTGGAAACTATAGAAGAATGAAAAACAAGTATGCAACGATCTAGGGGGGATATTGTTGGAACTTTTGAGATCGTTCATACTTGTACTGGATTAGTTTTATCATAGTTTGTAGCTTGTTTTAAAGTCTAGGGGCATATTTTGTAATTTCATGAAATTAGCAAACCTGACCTAGTGTAGATAAGATGCCAGCATAATTATAATTATGCTGGCAAGTCAGGTTCTATATAAACTCAAGCATTGTTGCCCTAGCCAAGCTTTTGGCTCTTTTGGTGAATAAAAGTGTTGTTTACATTCAATCTTTGATATTGTGCTCTAATCAGATTTCCAAGGTGCTTTATTGATTTACATTCTTGTTTGGATTCAATACAACACTTGTTGTATTCATCATTCCATTAGCTTCATCTTCACTCTTGATTCTTCTTAACTTTTTCATAGTACAAACACTTAATCAATAGGTGTTTTGGACTAAAACAATCAACCACTGTGATCCGGATTGATATTGGGATCTACAGATTCATCTAAACATCACATAATCAAGCTTCGATTTTCGATTTCACAAATCATCAAGAATTTGAGATGTAATTAAACAACGAAATTTTACATACCTTATGATCCCTTTACTGCGGTGATCATTAATCTATGATTGGATTTCGATTTGGGCTCGATTTGCCCTTCCAATTTGTTGATTTTGTGCTTGTTAGGGTTTGAGTAGGAGAGCCCCTTGGCTCCTGCGATTGTATCAACCAGAACACAAACTTAGAGTGTGTGTTTGGTGTTGACATTTTATTAAATAAAAACTAGTTTCCAATTTATCACCTTTAGTCCCTCTACTTCACACAAGTTTATGTAAAGGGTGTTTTAACCATATTTTTCTTATTATTTCAAGACTTATAACTAACTAGGTTATTTATTCCTAGTTATTTTATCTTGAATATTACCGACATTTTAATATCTATATATAAATCTATATTTTGGGGGTGTTACAAGTCTACCCCCCTTAAAGAGGTTTCGTCCCCGAAACCTTCCATAAGTAGTCCTTTGGTTTAGACCAAACTAACTTAGTTTCGTTTTTTTTTGAATCATTGTTTCTTCTAGTCAAAAGTTATCATTTGCCTCGACGCATGCGTCTTTCACGTGTAAGTCCTCATGGACTGTAACTTGTATCTCATATTTCTTATTTTGTTACCTATTTGACCCAATTGCCAATTGACCACTCAATAGTATGAGTTCGTCAACATGTTTGCCCCATACTAATAATATATTGACAAGTGTTTTGTATAAATCACATCATGTTTAAGTTTTTATAAACTTTTTATTAACACAAAAATCTTCTTTCGAACATAGCGTCTCACACTTATCGGTGTTGAGACCTATATATTTTTTTATATTAACTATTTTCTAATTTCTCTATAATATTCACATTTGTTAAACGTCACTTGTCACTAAAACTGAATTTCAGTTTAACGTCTATCTCTTTAACTTATGTAAAATTCTCGTACCCAGGAATTTACGACAAGAATTTATTCTTTTCCGCTCTTATATTATGCAAGGAATCGTAACTAATCCCCATGCTTTACCCCAAGTGACTCGTATGTTCTTTTGCTTAACCTCGTAGGTTATTCCGTTAGGCTTTCACCCCTTTTTGGTTTATTTCCCTCTATTGTTGACTCGTGGTTCACTTAGCCCTTTAAACCCTTACCTTGTTTATAATCTCAAAGGTTATGATGATCCTGTAGATCATCTTTTGCTTGTGTCATTTTGTATTCTTAGAATTACACTTCTAGTGTCAGGGCACCCTTTTTTAGGCCTAAAACTTATTCATTTTCATTTTCGAATTTTATCGATTTGACCTAGTCTAAGGCCACACCCGTTACCTTTTGAACTATTCTTCCGAATCTATGATTTATTCCATCATTTACACGTCGGTTTGTTCTTCGCTTACCGTTATCCGGTTCATACTTATTTTTCTTTACAGCCCGTTACCTGGGTTCTTTATCTTAATGTTTTTAACTCTCCAGTTTCACCGGTTTGCGTTTTCCTTTATTATAAAGCATTTTACTTATTTGATCCGAACACCCGTCTTTCTTTTGTTAGCGACCCTTAAGTTCGTCTCTTTTATTAATGTCCTGAAGGTCCATTTCAAAAGCCTTATTTTATAAAACCACTGTTATTGTCATACGGCTTTTGGGGTTTTACCCGTTTTCGTTCCAACACTTTTAATACGTTTATTTCACTAATCTTTTATACAATCACACCCATCAGTGTGATCATCGTTCTTCCTCATAAGGATTTGATTAATAATGTCTTACTTGGGCGGTTATTCATACCCAAGTTTCTAAATCCGCATTTATTGATACTTTATTATTCACAGTAGCGAATAATACGTATCATCCATTTAGTTTTCCTGGAGGGTATTTTCTGCCCAAGTCTAAATTTCTCATTCATAACCTTAATCCATTATCTAATTGTTTGCTTAACGTTATCTTGTTGTAATTTTATAACGTGTACCTGCGTTACTCACCCCGATGGGCTTTCTCCCAACTCGTTCATCTCTTTTTTCCTTGCCGTCATCATGATGACTTGTCGCCTTTCCATGATTCCGGGTTACACGACTTCAATAGCCTTTCCGACTTTCCCATAGATCCTTTTTGCACGTCTCCTCAGTCATGAGGGTTATCGTGTCGTCGCCATCTACGGTTGACATCATTCCATTGTAAGAATAACCAAATTCAACTTATTTCATTTTATTATTCCATGTCGTTGTATGGAATTTACCCACATCATTTATCAATATAAACGATGTTTCTACTTGTTTTATTAGGTTTAGACAAGTATATAACCTTCTCTTCACCATTTACTTACTATTACAAATCCCTGGTTCGGGTGTAATTACACTCCTTCCCAATACAACGTTTGTTCACTTCATTAAGTTCTCGGGTTCGAGTGTACGCACACTCCTTCCCATTATGACACTTATCTTTCATTGCATTCCCGGATTCGAGTGTACACGCACTCCTTCCCATTGCAATATTTATCGAGATTACTTTTACCTCAGTTTCACATACTCGCTATTATTTATTTATTTATATATATACATATATATATATATTTTTCTTTTACATAATTCATTCATTTCACTAATCATATATGCCCATATGCAACTATCATTCATTATGTGAATTGTTGCATTCTACTTGTCTTATCGTAATTTAGAACGTGTACCTGATTGATACTCGCCCTGATGTACTCCGTTGTTTCAAGTCATCACTTGATTTAGGTTCTTTGCTAGCATGTTCTTTGTCATGCTTCCGAACCTTCCGCCCTTTAGATTATTTATCCCCCGTCATCTTCAGACGCGGTCATCATATCATTCGAACATTTCCAATTTATTATTAATCTTGCTATTCAATGTTTGCCCGTATTGTTATACAAGACATTCGAATATACTTACTTTACAAGTACTTATTTTATATTCAATCTATGATTAGGATTTATACTACCTAATCATCTTTTATCGACACTAGACATCTCGAATCTGCAATGTTTATGTCACTATTAAACATTTTGTTTTATAACATGTGCATCATTCGCTTTGGTTTAGCCAAGTTAACCACTTGCTTAAACCATTCATGTTTAGTGCACTTTCCGGTTTTGTGTGTGTTAACACGCTCTTCCTGTGCACATCAAATCTATTTCCTTTTTCTAATATTCAAATAAAATTTACTAAATGACTAATTCTTACCGGATGTTTGATCAAGCTTGAACCGAACACACTTTGTTGACAACCTTGAGCTCTGATACCAACTTGTAACACCCGTATTGTTTAATTGGGACTTTAATATATATTACGCATTTTTAAAAGATAATACTTCATTTCCTAAAGTTATATAAAATGAAAGTTTACTTAATAATCGTATTCGAGTTAACTACCAACTAATTTCAAAATCCCAAACCTCAAGTTAAGTGATTACAACATAAAACATTGTTTTCAACAAGATTAGATAAGCGCGGAAGCTTCAAAATATAGTGTTCGGTTCTTGAGTTGTTGCTTGATCGTCATCCGGAGCATGACCAACATCACCTAAGGTCAAAACCACATCAAATGTTAGTTTTGATAATGTTAGAATGGGTATAAACAAATCCCATGGGTCAAAACAACAAAAATTAATCAATTTTCAGAATTGGGGGGGGGGGGGGCTAGACGCTACACCAAGCCCCTTTTTTGACAGCAAGTTGCTTAAACTGTTGCTGCACATACCCAACTCAATCTTTTATCAAGTCCCAACTTAAAATTGCCATAACTTATGATCCGTAAGTCCGTTTTAGTGATTCTTTTTCCTACACGTTCGTAATTAAATTACCGACGTGCCTACCACAATTATTATACCGAAAATCTGGTTTACGGGCTGAATCACTAAAATCTCTATTTAAATATTTGACCCGCTATATTTACACAAATTTTTCTACCATTATAATAGTAAGGGCTTAAGGCGTTTCTACCCAACATCCGTGGCTTAATATCACCGGCATTTCATTACCAATCCTATGGCTTCATGCTCTTGTGATTTGTTAATTCCAAAAAGCTAACTTTCAACATTAACACTACTTACTACACAATTATTCGACCCGTTTGGCTCATTTATGGAATTCTCCATTATAACGACTACCAAACGTTTTTTAGTCGAATCTTGACCTATTAAATCAAATAGTGAACAATATCACGTCAATTAATATTAACCTTTATATCAAAACAATATTATGAACAATTAACACATCTGAATTACATGTTGTAACATAACAAGTTACATACTTGCATAATTTATCAACATTGGTCTCTAACCATAATTACCCATTCCCGGGCTTGTCAACCTTAGTGTATCACATCCATTCCATGATTTACGCTTTTATAATTCAAATTTAATGAGTGACGTTTAAGTCACTTCGAGCACTATCACTTTGACCATTATTTGACCTGTTTGGTTTATCGAGTGAACTTCGTCACTTCTATGGCATACCAAACTCACATTTGACACTACAATCTCATCAACATTTCTAAGACTATTGTTTATGCATATTGTAACGAAACCGAAAGTTACGTACCTTTAAAGCGCCCCTTTCAAACGCGTGTCTCCACCGGCTTGTCCACTCGACGATCCGGAATCCTTGCCTATAGAGTTCAACCAAACATTGTTTAGAACTCCTTTCACAACATATCACACATAATTTGCCGTATAGCTCAAGCATGCATTTTTATCCCAATTTTCCCTATGTTAGCTTTCTCTTAAGCGTTTTAACAAACACCTTAAGGGCATAATTTTACACATTTATAATCAAGTTCATAACTTGTTATTTCTGCCAAATTCAATCATACATTTTAATTCCATTATGTCCTACATGCATATTATTATCAGAATCATCTTGTAGAAATCAAGAAACACCACTTTTGATAGTCATAATTCTTGTGTTCATCCTATTTCTACAAAACCCATTTAACCTATAAATGGATTATCATGAATTTCATAGCTTGAACATAATTTCAGCAAGTTATCAACTAGGATTTACTCCTAGACATGTTTTCATTACAAGATTCATCTAAACATCACATAATGAAGCTTCGCTTTTCGATTTCACAAATCATCAAGAATTTGAGATGTAATTAAACAACGAAATTTTACATACCTTATGATCCCTTTACTGCGGTGATCATTAATCTATGATTGGATTTCGATTTGGGCTCGATTTGCCCTTCCAATTTGTTGATTTTGTGCTTGTTAGGGTTTAAGTAGGAGAGCCCCTTGGCTCCTGCGACTGTATCGACCAGAACACACACTTAGAGTGTGTGTTCGGTGTTGACATTTTATTAAATAAAAACTAGTTTCCAATTTATCACCTTTAGTCCCTCTACTTCACACAAGTTTATGTAAAGGGTGTTTTAACCATGTTTTTCTTATTATTTCAAGACTTATAACTAACTAGGTTATTTATTCCTAGTTAGTTTATCTTGAATATTACCGACATTTTAATATCTATATATAAATCTATATTTTAGGGGTGTTTCAATCTTTATCCCCTCTCTTTACCTATCTCTCCTTTACATCATCTGCAACCACAACTTCCATGGTTCAATCAGCACTACTGTAACAACACTCAAAAACACATTACAAGGAACCCTAATTGAGACCCAAAACATGTACGACGAGACCCAAAACAAAAATCAGGATTTAGGGTTTTTTGGGGGTCATGGGGGGTACCCCTAAACCTTTCATGACACGCGAAAGACACTAATACGTGTCAAAACCAGAAGATCTTGACACCACAGGGCTAGAAACATAGCAAGGCAGGTCTAGGAAAAATAGACCTCTCAGGCGACACGCGGAAGGATCCTCGGATTCTGTCGCGACACGCGGGAGCGTTCAATTTTGGGTATATAAGGCCTGGCCTGGGACTTGATCTCTTGCACCATTTCGATCGAATTTCGAAATCTCAATTCTTCTGTATCTTCGTTTCTGTCATAATAGTACACCCCTAATTTGCGAAGCTCTGCCTCATTGTAAGTATTTTAACCCCGATCACTGATTCGTTACCCAACCGATTGATCTAGGGCTCCGTAATGCATGTCGAGGCTCTGCCTGACTAAGTTCGTTGGAGTTCTGTCTCGTGTTGTATGGCTAATGTGATTTGGGTTATCTTACTAACACGTGTGCATTGTAGGTTTTTTAATAGAAAATAATCAGGAAATCAACAGGAAGCTATAGAATTACCTTAGTTTACAAAGTGAGTCATTCTTTTTTTTCTACCAAACTGTTTTACAAAACCACAAATATTTTCAGTTATACTTACAATGATTGAGTCTATGTATTCTATAATTGTTGTCGGTATGTGGGGTTTTGTATACACTACTAGTAATCCGTTACTATTGGACAATGAGTTAGCCAATGAGTAACATGACCACCGTCATGGAACTGCTAACATGACAAATACTGAATGAGTATATTGGTAGATATAAACATTGTAATCGCTCTCAAAACTGTAAAGTTATAAAAGATTATTTTGATTAAACTAGGATGCACTTGCTAGTATTTCTTGCTGATAAAACCTTTTTAAAACGCGTTTCAGATAACTTAATGTGAAGCTATAAGAAGCCAGCTATGGAGCACTAAAGGCTTAAAGAAGTGGCTATAAAAGTTACCTAAATAAAAAGGAGATTTTATTTTGAATAATTAGGGTTTATCCCTATAAATGTATTATGAATGAAACTTGGGTTTTATCCCATTTATTTATTATAAAATTTTGGTGTTTTGAAATCTGAGATTTATTTCCTAACTACGATCCTGATGTTTTAAATTCCGCTGCCAAGTTAATAATCACCGATACCACCCGCTTTGTGTTCTCGCGTCGCCCGCTCCCGGGGTAGGGGCCGGGGCCTACGACAGCTACCCTTAGCCACCACCTCCCACCACCACCACCACCACCACCACTCCCACCTCAACCATCAGTAATGCCGTCCACCCTCAACCATCAATAACTCTCTAGACACCCTCAAATCCGTCCACTCAATCTCTCTCTTTCTACACACACACACATACTTGTTCTCTCTCTCTCCCTCTGTCTCTCTTGAGTCCACCATCGCATAACGACTAGTTAATGGTGGTTGAGATAGATCTTATAGTTGTACCTAGTGGGGGTTTAATGGGTGGTGGTCATGGCGGGCATGGGTGGCTGAGGCAGACCTAGTGGTTATGGCCTTTAGACAGCAGATTAGTGGTAAGGTGCTTGATCGGTGGTGACCGTGGTCTTTATTTTTTCTTGAGCAATCAAGGGGGGGGGGGTTATTGTGGGTTTGATTGAATCGGGTATAACTCAGGTTTTGATTATTAGGTATGTTATAAAGATTGTAAATGGAATTAGGTTTTGGATTTTGATTTGAGTTTGGTGGGGAGTGTATACAATGATAGCAGGTGTTTCTGATTTGAGTTTGTGATTGGGTGTGTCCGACATCTGGTGGTGGTGGCAGGTGGGTGGTGGTGGTGGTGGCGACAGGTGGGTGGTGGCCGGTGGGGGTAGGTGGTCATGGGCGATGGATGATTATATGTTTTAGCATTTAAGGTAAAATGACCAAGATACCCTCATGTGGGGTCTATTTGGTTAGATTTAACCATGAAAACTAACTGAGTTAGGGCTAAAGGACATAACATGCAAGGGTTTGCAAACATTAAGTATGTTTTTTTTTAAGATAAAAGACATAGTTTACAATCTGGTGTCAACATAAAGGACGTTTTTTTTTTTGTAATTTACTCCAAATCAAATCATAAACATAATGTTGAAACCCTAGGAATTCTTACAAAAACTTACACCAGGGTGAAACCTGGGAGATTAGCACTCATGGTGGACGAAACACAATCGCCGGATGTTGGAAACACGAACGAGTTCATCTTGATTCTTAAAATGATGAAGGTTGAAGTAAGGGTTTAGGTTTGTTGATGGTGGAATGACTAAGTGGTGAGAATGGATTGGATGATTCTGGTGTCACACCCCAACTGATGGCGGAAACATCGGAGCGAGATGAAAACGAGATTGTAAGAGAGTTCATAACGACTATTTGTGACAAGTATTTAACAAGCAAAATTCATTTCATTAGTAAATCAAAGATACAATGTTTGGAAGAAAAATAATACATCTTGTAACATAGAAATCAACTACAATACATGAACTAAAATTTAAAGTGTGTTTCTATCCATTCTACTAGATTTCTTTCAACGTGACGTCATCATGATTGTGCAATATATATTAAAGTACATGTCAACATAAAAGAGCGTTGGTGAGCATACAAGTTTGAATTACTAGCATAAGTATAAAAAGTTTAAACTAATCCGCATGGCATAATCGTGTATTAAGGCATATCATTACAACACTAGCATGCATCACATAATTGCTAACCCAAAGATTCCACTAGCGTAATCTTGTTGTCACAACGACAAAATCGTTTTTGTATCACTTAACATGACCATAAGAATATGGGAGGTGTGCTACTCCTATAGCGTCATACATGTTAAGATAGGTTCGTACAAAGTTAATGACAAAGTATAGTGCAAGAATGGCTTCTAGCATGTACGAATTTCTAAGCATCACGTATTAAGCATGTATAAAGGATTGTTTGTTTGTGTCAAGCATGTTTGTATGTAATTGTACGAATTTAATAAGTTATATATATTACACCCCAAAAGTGTGTAAAATTAAAAAGGGGTCATGTATACTCACGGTTTGCATAGAGTTTCTGTCAGATGAGTTCTAAGGTTGGAGCACCGAAGTTACCCTAAAGGGAAACGGAGGTGTGTGAGTTTCGGATTTTGATTAACGGATTGGATTAGGATTTAGAGTTAACATATAACATGAATAAACGAAAACTAAAGTACCGTGAGAATGGTCATGCAAGGAGGTAGGATGAATTCCATCCATTTAACCACATTATATGACTCACCAAAGCACATAAACCATCAACTTTGTTGATGATTTTGATTGGTCATGAATATAAACTAAATATGAAAAGTACATAATCTACTAAATCTTAAAACAACCAAGAGATCAAGCTAGATGCGTGCATCCCAAACATGGAAAGTGTTTGGGGACGTGTTGTAGCCTTGTCCCTTTAATGGAAATTGTTTTGTGACTTAGTGTATGAATCTAAGCTAAAAGTATGAAAAAGTGAGGTAGTGGAACAAGTTTGGAGAGGCAAGGCTTCCATCGTTCACACATTCACCAAAACACAAGTCTTTCAACATAGAAGGTTGAAAGCTTGGATGGTTCCAACAATTTTAAAGTTACTTGGAGGTTTTGGGCATAATTTTAAAGAGGTTTTAAGTCTTGTTTCTTGTGGAAATCAACCACAACACAAACCCACAACTATGAGTTAGTTGTGAGCAAGGTGAGTACAAGATTCAACTAAGTTTCAAGCAAAATACATATGGTCATGATCTTAACAACGTAATGGTGATGTTGGTTTTAGAATCTTTCAAAAATACTTAACAAATTTCAAGATGTGATACATAATACTTGTTAGTTTTGGTGTATTGAATGTTTTATCATGTTTTGGGTGAATACATTGAGTAACATTACTACATATACATATGTATAATGGATGATTCCTCTATCACCACATAATTTTCCTACATTTGATCACCAAAACTTATACATTATCAAACAGGACACTTGCTTGGATTCTTTTGCAAAATCGTGTCATCCAAGAGTGTTTTCTTTGATGTTTTGAAGCATATTCAAGTTCTTTCATGGATTGAAAGCTTAAAGATGCTTTAAGACTCATGAACTTACCTTACATTTTTAGAGAGAAATAAAAGATTACTTGGACGATCTTAGAGAGAACATGGTGAAATTGAAGTGTGTTATGGGGTTGTGGTCTTTGGGGTCGGTTTTAAGAAAGGGATGCCGAGAGGAGAGATAAGGTGGGGTTGGGGTGGGTGATAGTGTGGTGGTGGTGTAATGATGTTGTGGTACTTGGATTAGATGGTTAAGGTTTGTAGGGTCACATGCTAGATACCACCATAATTCCCATGTGTTTAAGTTTTGTTTTAGTTTGATCTTATCCTTAGTGACTAGATTATAAGACAACAAAAATCTGATTTGGGGTTATTAATCCCTATGTTTCTACATGTAGTCATAATTTATATATTATGTAACCATTTTAGGGCAATTGTGCTCTGTAAACAATGTACGATGTAAAACAATCTCAATTATCAATGAAACGATGTTTTTTGGTGTTAATATGTGTGTATTTGTGTTTGACGATTTGATTCTAATTCGATTTCAAGCTTTAAATCACTTTCTGGAAAGTTATACGCAAACTGATGTGTAAATGTAATCAGTTTAATGCGACAAACACCCCGGAATAGTGATATAGGCTTAACATACCTTAAATAACCTTTACATAACTTAGAAAAAAGTTTTGGATGGTTTGGTGTGTCGAAAACAAGTTTATTCGATCTCAGGGACTATTTGCGTCAAACTGCGAAACTATACCGATTTGTATAGTAACGAACATTCCGGAACATGATCATAAGTTAAACATACCTTAAATATCCTTTACATAGCTTAGAAATAGGCTTTGAGGGGTTCGGTATGTGAAAATAAACTTATTTGATCAACAGGGACTAAAAGCGTCAAAAAGTGCATAAGTTTGCATTTTCTCGCATATCTTACGTTCTGAACATATCCGGACATCCAAAAATTTTCGTAATCATTAAAATATTTTATTTTAGTGATTGGAATGCAAAAATACCATTCGTCGCGTAATTTGGATCGTTTTTGCGTCAGTTCGAGTTTTCATCGTAATTAACCGAATAATGCGACCGTACGACCAAACAAACCGACTTCCGGGAAAATTTCAAGCATGTTTCAAGTCCCCTATGCTTTAACATCCTTGTAGAGCCTTGAAAATGGGTTAACGGGGTTTAAACGCGTCGAAAATGGCTTAATCGAGCTACAGGGACCATTTCTGCCAATTTTCAAAACATTCTGGAACTGGGGACTGGTGGCGTCATGCCACAGCGATAGGGTGTTGCTGTGGCGGCACGCGAGCCCTTCATGTTGACAGACACATCAATTTTCAGCAACTAGTTTGAACTTGGGGGTCTTTTATGCAACTTTCTCAAAACTATGAACTAGTTTTGGAGCTCCCATTGTATACAAAACCATGTTCCACAAGTGTATGGTGAGATTTGAGTCTTGATTCTTGCAAAAACACATGTCAAGATCCTATATACCCAATACTTTCTATAAATACCCACTTGCTCATCCTCATTTCTTCACACCATTTGATCTCAATTCTTCTCTAAGTTGAAGCTCTAACTTATGAATCTTCATACCTGAGAATTTTGAGTCCAAATCTTCATTGCTTGGACCTTTTGTAAGCTTCTTTCATGCTTGTTTATGCTTTTCAAGCATGAAAGTCAAACAGTGTTTGACCTTCTGCTTTGACCATGAATTTGGTCAACACAAAGTTCGTTTGAACTTTGCAACGTGAGCGTAATCATGATGGTTATAGTCCCTTGTGACTATACCTACTGATTACCACGTTGATTAGTCGAAGTGATGAGTCAAAGTTTCGATCAAAATATGTGTTTATGCGTATTTTGCAACGAAGCTATTTTAGGGTATCAAAACACTTTGTTTTGATATCAAACTTGTTTTCTAACTTAGTTAAACATGTTTTAACATGTTTAACTCGTCACTTTTAGTCTAGTTGTAACACCTCGTAAAATCACGACCAGTACAATAAAGACACGTGTCATGGGCTTTAAACGTGTAATGGATTGATCTTGAGGGACTAAAGTTATCAAACAATGTAAATATGCAAGTAAAAGGACCAAACATGTCATCATGCCAAACTCGTGCCTCTGAATGACCTCATAGGATGTTCGTATTCTTTGATGAATAAAATTATCGGTCATTGAAAGCCGTTTGCGCTTAAATTCAAAACTTTATGAAGCATAGGGGTTAAAAGTGTCAACATGTTAAATGTTACCTCTGAATGACCTTTTAACGAACCCAAAAACAATGTAATAATTATATTTTTCGCTCTCAAGAATATTAGATATTAATTTTGTGGAGTTTAGGCAAAAACAAGACTTTTCGGGTGATCGTACAACTAACCGGGAGCTTAACGGAGTTAGTTTATGACCTAAGGCCCTTAAAAGTTAACTTTGGGGGTCAAAATTGCAATAAACGAAAGTTATTTTAATTAAATATGGACCAGGGACCAAAACTGCAATTAATGAAAGTTGTTTTCCGGTCATAGGGGAGGGTTGCGGCCCGCGTAGACTCTTTCTGAGTCTTACGCGGCCCGCGTGAGAGTGCCAGTATCAGAAAACAATGACAGCTGCATGTTCAGCCAGTTCCACCACCTTTGCGTGCCTGAATTCGACACCAGGGACTGTGCCAATGGTTTTTCATGCAATAGGGACTCCTGGTAACATCTGGGATCATCATAGGGACACATTCAAAGATCTTGGAGCTTCCATTTTGCTATATAAGGCCTTGTTCATTCACTTGTCATTAGCACACTTGAAATTTTATTTCAAAACTCACTCTTTGGAGCCTCCTGGAGCTCAAGGAAGTTTTCTAACATTCCATATTCGTGCTAAGTCCCCTAGTAAGTGCTCTTAGCTCCCTAAGTTCAAGTTTTATTAGTTTAATGACCAAAAGTCAAAGCCATCGTAATTAATCTTTGACTTAGTGATTAATCATTAATGGTCCAGCCATTATTCAAATTGAAAATGCCTATTACTTGGTAATTATGTGGGTAATAAACCCTTAAAAGGGCACCCACTGATTATCACTCTAACTTGGTCAATTGTCGGGTCAAACTTGTTATTAAAAAGTCAACAGAATCCATTTTTGCAAATAAATTCATAACTGGTTGTGGAACATGTTTAAACACTAAAATAACTTGGTAAATAATATAAGAACACGTTTAGGCATGTTCAACCCGACAATTCTGAGTTTAGGCTCGGTTCGCAACCGAAAGTCGCAAAAGTAGACTTTTGCTTTAACTTTCAGTTCTGACCCGATTTAGCTTGTTTTAGATATGCCTTAGGGTTCTTTTAGGACCATATAATACGTTAGTATAACCCTCTGAGGTTATACAACTTGGTTCCATCGAAATACTAGTTCTTTGCATGTTTCCGTTAAATGTTTAAATTAGGGGGGGGGGCAATCTTGACCCAAAGGGCATACAATGGGTCAGTATGGGTCATTTTTAAATTACTTTGGGTGAATTTGGGTGAGGAAGTTTAGTTAAGGGGGTCAAATTGGGTTATTTAAAAAATAAAGTGTTTTATCCACGGGTCAAACAGGGTTGAGAAAACTAGACGCACGGGTCAGTTAGGGTTGAAAAAAAACAAACCACGGGTTATGTTCTTCAATCTTAACTTCATCGATCAAGAACAACTGGGTTATCTTCTTCAATCTTAACTTCATCCATCAAGAAACCATTCTTCAATCATGATTTGTGAGTTAACTTCATCGATCAAGAAACCATTCTTCAATCTTAACTGCATGTCTTGCTTTTGATATCTATGATTGCATAACTGATTTTGTTAACATATTTTTTTAATTAGGGCAAAATCATCTTCAATCATGATTCGTGAGTTATTTTGTCTACTGAGGGGTTGTTTTTTATTGGATTTTGATTATTATTTCAACGTTTTATGATTTAATTTAACTAATTATGTTGAATGATTAACGCATAGTTTGGTCATCATAATTTGTTAATCTTAGTGACTGTTAACACATAGACGATTTTGTATCAGTTATTATTTTTAAAATATTAACGATTTTGTATCAGTCGTTTATTGTAAGACGGGTGGTGTTTTATATAGCGTTGTTCCTCCTGCCGTTGATATGGAGCTTGTTTGATTGCTTCAGCTTTGAAAAAGAGATTGTGATCAAAGAATAATGTGATTAAAGAGATTGTGTTGTCTGAATCAAGAATTGGTTCATATGGAGCTTGTTTGATTGCTTCAGCTTTGAAGGTGAGTACTTATTTAGAAGAATTGAAAATATGGGAAGATTCGATAGGGCAGAGGAGATTTCGAAAATGTTCGAAGCGAATTCGACGTTGAAGGTGTTGACTATCTTTGACTCGAGTTCGATGACAGCCACCCCTTTGATATCTGCAGTGCTAGCAAGGAATAGATCCATGGAAGTTCATGTGTGGAGTGGAGAACATGGTAAGGACAATAGCTCAAAAGTGGTTGAATTTGCACCTGAAAGTAGCACATTGCTGACGGCTGACGGCTATGTGTTGATCCAATCGGTTTTCGGGTTATTCGGGTTTAGCATTTTTGAAACTGAATTTGAATTCGAACCGATTCAGATTCAGGTCAAAACTGGGTACCGGTATCGAACCGGTACCGTACTAGTACCGAATCTTTTTCGGTACCCACTTTTTGACGTTTTTGGTACAAGTACTTTCGGCTCGGTACCGAAATGGCGTTTTCGCTTGAAGCGGAAGCTAGGGATAAGAAAAGGTTCGGTTTTGTTTTGGGTTGGGCTATGTTTTCCATTGCAGCTATGTATGGGTTTTTTGGAGTGTTGGGTTACTTTGCTTTCGGTGAAAACACACGAGATATTGTCACTGCGAACATGGGGAATGGCGTGTTAAGTTCGTTAGTGCAGTAAAGAGCCTTCGATCAAACAATGAGGTTTGGTTGTTTTGGATTGTGTTGGTTCCTCATGGCTGGAGAGTTGTTTAATAGTTTGTGGTTGATGTTAATCAATTGGTTATTGCTTATGTGCATTGTGTTGTGGAACTCTTTGAACAGTTTATTCGGTGTTTTATTTGCTTTTGTTATCGTTGTTAGACGTTTGATCAAATGATTGAAATGATATTAGCAAGTCTTGAATTTTATTTGATACATTGGTAATATCAGAGAAGGCTGCGAGTATATTTGATTTATCGCGTCTTAACGTTTGGCGTATGTTCTCGTATACATGAGTAAGTTAAATTAATATTCTTGTATCGCGTTTAGTGTTATGGTTTATGGGTATGACAATCCGACCTGGACCCGTTTTAACCCGACAAAATTGCCCCTTGATGTACAATCTCTTTAAAAAAACATTTTTTTAACTAACCTGACCCGACCCGAAACCCGTTCTGACCCGAAACCCGTTCCGACCCTAACCCGTTCCGACCCGAACCCGTTTTGACCCGAACCCGCTTTGACCCGAACCAAAACAACCCTTTTTTAAATTGACCCGTTTTGACCCGAACCCATTTTGACCCGAACCCGTTTTGACCCATGACCCGACCCGACCCAACCCGACCCGACCCAACCCGACCCGTTTGCCAGGTCTAGTTTAAATGTTGACCATTATGCCCTTTTTATATAAAAACAAGATTTTTGAAAATGTGAGAGGACAAAAACCTTTATAACTGATTTATAAATATGTCCTCAAAATTTGACATCAGTTCATGGTCTAAAATGAGAGTTATGCACAATATCGTAAATGAAAGCGTTTTTATTAATCAAACGACATTTTCGACATAAATCCTATTTAAACCCAAATTTTGACACCAAACCCTTTACCCACTGATGTAATATAATATTTAGGGATTTTTGGAAAATTTTATTTAATTTTAAACTGATCATAACATAGAGTTCTTGCATAGGCTCGGTAATTGACGATAATGCCCTTTTCGCTAATAAAATGAGTTTTACACATCCTTTACATATCAAACCTTTTTCTACTGATTTTATATAATAAATAAGTTATTTTAAACTGTAAAGGCTGGTTAAAATCTCAGATTTCTTTAATCAACCCTAATATCGTCAAATACCGACTTTTATGCGATTTAGGCGCAAAGTATGGTTTAAAACCATATGAGACAACTAAGGCTTGTTACCTACTAATTTTATGAATCAATTTTTATACTTTAACAGTAAATAAAAGTTTTGAACTCAGATTTCCAAATTTGACCCTTAAAGCTTATGTGAAATGACCAAAATGCCCATTCGGTGCATAGTTTAGCCATCAAAGATAAATTTCACATATATATGATATCTTACTGATATAACTCATTAAAATAAATATTTTTACTGATTTTTTTAGACTAGAACCTCATAATTCTATTTAACCTCTTTTATAATCTTTAAAATGACCAAAATACCCATACGGGGCTTAATTTGATTTTAAATTCATTTTGGACATAATTGTCGCAACCCCCCTATCTATCCCGGGAACGGGCGGCCGCGAACATTCATTTGTGGTGGTATCAGTTATTTAATCATTAATTTGGCAGCGGAAATTACATCAGGACCGTAGTTAGGAAATTGTTTATTAGAGTAAAACCACCATATTTTATATTAATAACCACATGGGTAAACCCAAGTTTCTTTATTACAATACGTTTATAGGGATAAACCCTATTTTATTGAATTTAAAACATCGTCTTTTTGGTAACTTTTATAGCCACATTTTTCCAAGCCGTCAGTGCTCTCCAGCTGGCTTTTTACTAATTGGCTGTCACATTGTGTTACCTGAAACGCGTTTTAAAAACATTTATCTGTGGAAAATACTGGTGAGTGAATCCCAGTTTAATCAAGAAACATTTTATCAATTAACACAATATTGAGAGCGATCACATTGTTTATTTCTAAACAATTACTCATTCAGTACTGTCAATCCTGACTGGTGGGTCATATTACACATCGGCTATCTCGTCGTCCAATGGTAACGTGTTCCACATTTTGTATACAAAACCCCAACATACCGGCAGTAATTGAAGAACTACAAAGACTCAATCACTGATTAATCACATTGTTAAGCATTTAAGGTTTTGTAAAACAGTTCATAAAAAGGTTAACAAAAAGCGGATAAACTCACATTGCTGTTTTAGACTTCTTCTAGGGTTTCCTGGTGTTAATCTATAATTTACACAAATGTACATATGTTAGTATACTAACCCTTTAATTATATTAACGATACCCTCCCCGAGACGGTATTCCAACAACTACGTCGGGCAGAACCACGACAGTTGTTACGGAACCCTAAATCAATTGGGCATCGTATCTAATACGAAACTGGGGTTATAATACTTACAACGGAGTAGAACCTCGCTAATTAGGGGGTATTATACTCGAATATTATACCTACTATGAGAGAATTTTGTTTAGAAAGAAAGAAATGAACGAGTTTTGATGAAACCCGATGACTGTTATTTATAGGGTCACATTTCGACTTTCTCGCGGCCCGCGTAAAGTTTAGCAAAGGGTTACGCGGCCCGCCTGAAACCTATTTTCTTTGTTTTTTTATTTATTTTTAATGGCATAACGTATTTTGGGCTCGATTTTCACATACGGGGTGTATTTTAGGACATATTAGGATATTTTAAAATATATCAGGGTGTCAGAGAAAAAAAAATATTCGGGAGGGTTGTTATCTCCTCCCCACCTTGTTTTAGAGCTCGTCCTTGAGGTCTACTGGAACAGGTGTGGGTATTTCCTTTGCATTTCTGATTCAAGCTCCCATGTATATTTTGGTCCTCTTATGGAGTCCCATTTCACTTTGACCAGAACTAATATTTTGTGCTTGAGATTCTTAACTTTCCTATCTTCAATCTATAGAGGCTTTTCCACAACTTTAATTGCTCATTTACCTCTATATCCTTAAGAGGTACTATTAGTGACTTATCAGTTAAGCATTTCTTGAGATTAGATACATGAAATACATCATGTATTCATGCCATTTCCTCTGTCAATTGCAGTTGATAGGCTACAGGTCCTATTCTTTTAATAATTTTGAAAGGTCCAACATACCTGGGACTTAGCTTTCCCCTCTTTATGAATCTTACCACTCCTTTCCAAGGAGAGACTTTTAATAACCCTTTATCTCCTACTTGAAATTCTAACGGTTTTCGCCTGTTGTCAGCATAACTTTTCTGTCGATCACGTGCTGCTTTCAGTCGTTCCTTGACTTGAATAATTTTGTCTGTTGTTTCTTGTACTATCTTAGGTCCAGATAGTTGCTTTTCCCCAATTTCTGCCCAACAGACTGAGGTTCGGCACTTTCGTCCATAAAGTGCTTCGAATGGTGCAGCATTTATACTTGTGTGATAACTATTATTTTAATAAAATTCTATCAATGGTAAGTGATCGTCCCAATTACCTCCGAAATCAATTACACAAGCTCTAAGCATGTCCTCCATTGTTTGAATCGTCCTTTCGCTTTGTCCATCCGTTTGAGGATGATAAGTTGTTCTTAGATTCAACTTGGTTCCCATTGCTTTTTGGAAACTTGTCCAAAAATGAGAGGTAAAACGACTATCTCTGTCAGAAACAATTGATAGAGGAATTCCATGTAAAGAAACTACTTCATTTACATACAATTTAGCTAATTATTCCATACTAAAAGTTTCTTTCATTGATAGGAAATGAGCTGACTTGGTTAGTCTATCTACAATCACCCAGATTGTATCATTACCTTTCTTTGTTTTGGGTAATTTAGTAACAAAATCCATTGTTATCAATTCCCATTTCCAAACAGGCATTTCTAACTGTTGCAATAAACCTGAAGGTTTTTGATGTTCAGCTTTAACTTGTGAACAGGTTAAACACTTAGAAACATTGGATACTATGTCCTTTTTCATTCCTATCCACCAAAAATTCTTTCTTAAATCCTGGTACATTTTATCGCTTCCTGGATGCATCGTATATTTAGACTTATGGGCTTCTTCTAATATGCGATAACGTAGGTTTCCTAATTTAGGTATCTGTTAGTGCATAAGTATGTCGACTTCGTCTTGTATCGAGTCTTGTATTGTATTAGATAGATCAGGGCACGTAGTACGAGATAAATGTCAAATATAGGTGAATAGGGTATTTCGCACGAAATACTGATTTCGAATGAAATCTGATTTCGTGTGAGTCTGTTCATGCGAAATAGCCAACCCTATAAATAGGTGCCTTGTGATTTCGTTTGAAGAAAAAAAAAACTTTCCGGTTTCAGTACCGAACTGCTGCCGAAGTGTCTACTCGCTGTAAATCTTTGTCAAATCAATCAAAAGACAGTTTAAAGTGAATTACAAGCTGAATTACCTCGATACGTTTGTTTCCGCCTCTCGTATTGAGTAAAAACTATTCTGAACGACTCGTTTGGTCGGAAAAATGATCCTACATGTGGTATCAGAGTTCAGGAGGAGGAGTTCTACCGAATTCAGCTTGATTTCATAAAATTTTCTAACTTCTACACCTTCTTTTCTAAATTGAACAAGATTTTATGGTTAAAATGGTTTGAATTTAACACATTATATGTGAAACAGTGTTTTAACAAAGCCTTGAGAAAATTGGATCTAAAATCGAGCTAAAACCTGTTCAATTTGACAAAAGTTTGGCCGACATGATGACATCAGTAATATTTCGCATGAAATAGTCACTTGATTTCGCACGAAATTACATTTTGTGATTAATTTCGTTTGAAATTACTGTTAATTTCGCACGAAATCAGATTTCGTTTGAGATATTTCATACGAAATCATTATTTCGTTCTAAAGAGGCTATTTTCGTTTGAATCCAAGTTAATTTCGCACGAAATTATATTTCGATTGGTATTTTCGTACAAAAACACTATTTCGTTTGAAAATTCTGATTTCGTTTGAGTTGGTATTTCATTTAAAGCAGTATTGCAGGTTATTTCGCTTGAGGAGGTTATTTCGTTTGAGGTCATTTCGTTTGAACATTGGTATTTCGCTTGAAGGAATTTCGTTTGAAAATCTGACTTAGTGAGAACTTGTTACCAAATCATGGAAGAAGAATTCTATAACGCGTTTGCTACTGCCTCGAGTACTCCTGTTGCCATTGCTCAAAGCATGAACATGGAAAATGAAACTGGAACTTTGCAAAAACCCCCGAAGCTAATGGGAATTGAGGAGTATTATGGTTGGAAAGATAGGTTTGAAAATGTGACAACTGGCACCAAACCGGTAACTTCCGTACACTTTAATTATTATTTAATGATTACAATTATGTTCTTTAATGTCAACATTATCTGATTTCATACAATACAAGCGAATTCATGCACGTTTTATACTACAAAATATTGCTTATTGCATAAACGAGAGCGTTGCGTCAGAAATACTAGTAAACTCACCGGTAAGACACTTTGTGTCAACAAAACTGCAGAAAGCAGTCAGACATTAGAATTGAGGCCTAGGTGTAGGCCCAACAACAAGAATACATTAAAACCCAAGAATACATACAAGGGTTTACATATATACCATACGGAAGCTAAAATACGCACTAAAAAGCACCCGAAACGCACTTTAAGTGCAGAATTTATTTAAATTCAGCTATAATCAGCATAATGACACTGAAATATTATGCAGAAATTATGATTTAACATCCAGAATTCTTCCCTAAGTGTCGGGAATTAAAAGTGTCACAAAAAGATACTTGAAAGACACTAAACGATGCAATTTAGCACTTTAACGAACCAGTATCTAACCGAACAACCGGACACTACCCGAAACATCAAAATATTATTAGAGGCATTATTTTAACATTACCAAGCTAGTTATGGACCCTAAACATCATATTATATCCTAAAATACCTAAACACACTTAACACTAAATTTAACACTTGAAATGTAAATAGAAGATGTAACTTGGAATTGAAACCTAACTAGCTACCCCCCCCCCCCCCATGACCGGTTGGGGAACATGTACCCCACTCTTTGATTTCTTTGAATTAAATAATTGATCATGTTTAGTACTCTAAGGACACAAGAACTAATGGTTAATGCATTGTTGAAAGTTTCTTTATAAATCCAAGGGTTCTTCATTCTTGTTATCCACCCACAAATCAACAACACTTTCTCCTCTCCCTCTCTTCTTGGCTTCGGCCATAACCAACAACACCACCACCACCATCATCAACCCAAGATCACCCAATTCCAAGATTTCCTCAAGGTGTTAGAAGGTGCATAAGGAAGCTAGGAGCTTTCGGAAGTTCAAGAACCTTCTTCGTTTGCTATTAACCACTTGTTTTCTTCACTTGAACTCCCCTAGCCTTGTGCTAGTGGTAAGTCTCTTAGATCTTCATCCTCTTCATGTTCTTGATGGTTAATGGTTAAAGAATGATGAAATCTCAAGAAACACTAAAAACATAAACAAAGTCTTGAACATAAACTAACATAGTGATGAAGTATGGTTAAAATGATGAAGAAATCATGATATTCCTATGTTGTGATGCGTGTTGATTATTGTTTGCTAGTAAAAATGATATGGATCATCTTATAGACTTGCTAGATCATGATTAAAAACATGATCTAGCAAGATGAGAGAATAGAAATGTGTAGGATTATGAAACCATCCACACATAAACTATGAACTTGAATAAATAAATGTTTTCTTGAAAAATAAGGATCAAAGTAGGTTATAATCTTGTAGATCTAAAGATCCATGAGTGGTTTTTCAAAAGAACCAAGTTAAAAATATGAGTTTCACTAAAACTTGGATCTTACATAAACTAATTACATTTTTAGTAAATAAACCAGTGTAGAAACCCTTGTGTAAATAGAAGAGTTCACAAAGAAATATTTTTAGAAAATGGGATTTGAAGTTGTAAACACTTAAACTCTTTAAAAATAAAGTTTTTAAAGAAGCAACCACACTTTAAAGGGGTAACAAGACTTACTAAATACACTAGTAAGTTACTACACATTTTTATAAATTTTCAAGTTCATGAAATAGAGAAATTTATGTATATTGTTGATGATTGTTGTTGAAATTGATGGATGATGATTTAAAAGAAAATAAACACATGTTTTGAAAACATGGGAAACCTCCATTTTTAGGGGAAACTCTGTCAAAATTTTATAAATTTTTGACACTTAGAAGATATAAGTTTTTGAGAAACTTATCCCTTAAAAATGTATCTAAGAACATTTACCAAGATTTCCCAAACTTTTGTGTTAAGAAATGAGGATTTCTTCAAGAATAAAAATGGATATTAAGTATGTATATTTTTGAGAAAAATATATATATTTACTGATCGCCAAATTTTGTGCCAAGTGTATGTAGTATGTATTATACTTGATAGTGTATTAGGACTTGAAAATACATTAAATACTCATGCGAAGTAAAACACAAAAATACACATACAACATACAAGATACATAATTCGGGTGAAAAATACCAGATACTTATATTTATTTTTGAGAAAATAATATAAGTAAGACCCATAGTTAAAAATATAAATTATTTTTAATACAAGAACAAATGCACAAAAGATAGTGACTGTACTTGTGCGGTACAAGTCTAGTGACTAACGATAATAAAACACGTTTAGGTCACGACGCATTATAAGCAAAACCCGGTGAAGTTTACGACGCAAGGAACGCAAAATTGTGAGTTCATGCTCCCCCTTTTCTTTAACTGTTTTTGGGTTTATAACTTCGGGGGTGAAATACATGTTACAACGCTTACAATGTTTAGAAATGGTATGATGGAGTACAAAAACATTCAAGTAAAACATTCTAGATCATGTCTCGAATAGGGTACCATAAGCACCATTAATCAACGTATACATTCAGACCGTGGAACAAAAGGTTAGATCTAATGCGTTTCAGGCAACCCCACTCTTGGCCTACTTCTACCAATGAGTGCTTCTGTGTCTCAGTCAAAGTCGACAAAAATGCCTAGGTTTGGTGGCTTCCTATGTCGTGACACATGTTAGTGGCCTTGCAAACCACTAGCGATCTCACACATTCAAACATTTATAGTACTCAGTTACAGATACGTGCTACAAATACATTCAAACGTTCATAGTACTCAGTTACAGATACGTGCTACAAATACATTCAAACATTCATAGTACTCAGTTACAGATACGTGCTACAAATACATTCAAACATTCATAGTACTCAGTTACAGATATGTTTTACAAATTAGATTCAAACATTTATACATTCTACGAGTTACATACCATGTTTTCATTCAAGTATTTGAACATTCAAAATAATCACTGCATGAATTCACACCAACATTATGTTGACGTTTTTTCCAAAACTCACATGTATTTCAGGTAACTAAAAGTGGATGTGCGCGCGGTCTTACTCATGCTCGTGGATGTCGTTTATGTTTGTCTTAAATAAGTTGTAAACTTTCAGACAATATGTTGTTTCATGATGTAAACACTTAATCTATGTTTCCGTTATGTAATTGTAATGACGTTTGAAGTTATTTTTATGTGCATGTAGTATGTTTACCTTTTGTATGCAATGAGAACCTTTCATGATCACACCTCGTGCTTCCGCCGTAGAAAGGGGTGTGACAGATTGGTATCAGAGCTGCGATTGTAGTGAACCAGGATTCCTTCTCGAGTCTAGTCTACAATCCCTAGGATCCTTTCACGAAAACAATTTTTTTTAAAGAGTTTTCGTTGAATAAAACGTCCCGCGACATCCACTACCTGAAATTACTCACAAGAGTCAAGAAAAGACACTACGAGACTTAGGGTGCACTGGAGTAGCACTTGCCATTGATTAATAATTACGTGCAATTATGTGTGATGATTGATATTTACATATACTAGAGATTGAATGTCACAAGTATACGTGACTTTACCTGATAACAATGGCCTATCTGAAGGAAGAAATACGAGGATGAAACGAACTGTGTGGACTGTGCAAGGAGTTACGTAATTATGGATGCATACATAATTATGGAATTCAGTGCACATAAATCACAGCAAGTATTGTCACATATGGATTCCCTCAGTACAAGAAAAGGTCAAACATGAACACCAGCTTATTAAATACTCAGCTAGAGTAATAATTGTTTGATGTCACTTATGTGGTATATGCCTGTGAATATATATACTACTACTGTCTAGTATGACGATATCAAACAAATGTCTAACCCTGTTGTGTTATGTTCTGTTAGAACATGGCACCCAGGAAAGCTGTGAACGCTCGTGATCAACCTCCTCCTCCCCCACTGCCAAGAACTGCTGAAGAGCTGAACGCTCTACTGGAAGAAAGGATCTCCGCTGCTATCACTCAATACGAGGCAAACCGAACTCAAGACAGTGGCGGGCCAAGCAACGCTAGACGTAATGGGAATGGAGATTCATCTGGAGGCAACGCAGCTCAAGGTAACCTTAAGACAATTTGCTAAGCATGAAGAAATTTATGAACAGTCTTGGTTTCATTATTTCTTCGATTGCTCACGTGTGAGTTGGTTGAATCAATTACAGGTTGCACCTTCAAGCAGTTTCTCGACTGCAAACCAATGAACTATGACGGCGCAAGAGGTGCAGTAGCGTTTGTACGCTGGACGGAGAAGACTAAAGCTACCATCCATATGAGCAAGTGTACCGCTGTAACACCTCGAAAATTCACGTCCTATAATGTATTGACACGTGTCATAAGCTTTGAACGTGTGAAAGAATACTCTAGAAGGACTAAAGTTGACAAACATGGAAAATATGTGAATATAAGTGTTCAAAATGTCAACAATGGATAAATATACCCTACAATATCCCTACATGATGTTTATACCCTTAAACGAATGATTCATGGATCATACGAAGCTAATTGTGAAAGAAAGTGAGAGATTACAAACTACAGGGGTTAAATGTGTCAAGCATGTTTAAGGTATACCTCTGAGTGACCTTTTAGCAAACCCGAAGCTTTTTAACGATCAATTATGCTCACTAGAATACATGATAAAAATTTCACCAAGTTCGCTATCATATGAGAAAGTTATGACAATATTCGTATACGAGGGGTTAAAAGCGTCAACGTTGAAATTATGACTTTTCGGGTAACCATAAAGTTACCCAAGGACTTAATAAAGTTTGGTTATGTCTTAAGGCCCTTAAAAGTAAAGTTAGAGGGCTCAAAGTGCAAGAAATCATGTTAAGATCAAGTGTAGAAGGACCATGGACTAAAATTGACAATCTGCGAAAGTATGTCAATTTGAACTATAACGAACATTCCGGAACATGACCTTAAGTTAAACATAACATAAATATCCTTTACATAGCTTAGAAATAGGCTTTAAGGGGTTCGGTGTGCTAAAATAAACTTGTGGGTCATTCAGGGACTAAAAGCGTCAAAAAGTGCATAAGTTTGCATTTTCGCGCATAACTTACGTTCTGAATACACCCGGACATCCAAAATTTTATGTAAGCACTAAAACGTTTTATTTTAGTGTTTGGCATAAGAAAAACCCATTTGTCACGCAATTTGGATCGTCTTTCGCGCTTATGCGCATTCCGTCGTAATTAAGCGAACATCGCAATCGTACGACCAAACGAACCGACATCCGAGATATTTTTGAGCATGTTTCATGTCCACAATGTTTAGGCATCATTTTAGGGCCTTAAAGTTGACTTAACGAGCCTTAAACATGTCGGAAATGGCCTTAATACACAACGGGGACTGAAATGGAAGCTTTGGAAACTGTTTGCTGATCAGAAGGACCTTAGCGTGACACCTAGCCCCCTTGGCGTCACGCGAGGCCCTTTCAGACCAGCAAAAGTTGTTTAATCAGTTGTAACAGCTGCTAAACACCCCAAAGGCCAATGCCACATGTTAATCCCTGATGTTGGGGGGGCCAATTTGAGTTACCTTAGTTACCAACAAGTGTAGGGACAAGATCTAAGCACGGTATTCGAGGAACGATCCTAACGGTGGTCCATTTCCTATAAATACCCACCAACATCACTTGCAAAAACCCACAAATCTGATCTAAAAGCTCTAAGTTGAAGCCAATGCTTCATACTTGAGCTACTTGGATCAAGTTAAGTTTTCGGGGACCCTTTGTAAGTGTTCCTTCGTTCTCTTTATTCGTTTAGCGTTAAAAGTCAAACTTTGTTTGACTTTCTGCATGGAGCAGTTTATGGTCAATGCGAAGTTCGTTTGAGCTTCATAACGTGAGCGTGATCACGATGGTTATAGTCCTTAGCGACTATACCTACTGATTACCACGTTATCAAGGCTCAGTGACGAGTCGTAGTTTCGGCCAAAATACGTGTTACTGCGTATTTTGTAACCAAACTACTCTTAGGTATCAAACCGTTTGTTTTGAAACCAAACCTGTTTTCTAAACTTAGTTAAGCATGTTTTAACATGCTTAGCTCGTCACTTTTAGTTTAGTGCTTATGTAGGGTCGTAAGGTAAGCGATCTAAACAATCGCTTATACTTTCGAACCCGACCCGTTTGGTCGATCATTAGGATCCGACCAAACACATTAGGTGACCATAGTATATAGGTAATAACCTTCCTAGGTTATACCTTATGGTCACGACGTTTAGTTAGTTGTATGACAGGTAGTATATATGCCTTAGGTAAATGACCAAAATACCCCTTCGGGGCTTATATTGAGATTAAACTCGTTTTGGGCATATTGGAAGGTATCCTACTGATATCACAACATATTTAAGGCATATTAACTTAGGAAACCTGTATATGACTCTTATGGTTACTCGTTACGCGCTTGTCGCGTTCGGATCGGCTTATGTGACTAGTTTGCATAAATTAGCCGAAACGGGTCAAACCATATCTTTTTGGTCTCAAAATCCAGAATGTGTTTAAGTTACCAATATTAAACAAGCATACAACCTTGTCGGGTCAAAACCACATTCTAAACCGGTCTTCGCCTTATCTTGCGTTTGAACCATATCTTCCTCTTTAAAACTAACCGGTCTAAGCATTGGCTTGATTAAAGACCCGTTAGAAATCTAATAGGTTATTAAAAACCATCGTTCCAGATTAAGAGCCCCAGTAGAAGTACTTGTGCTTGCTGAATTGATATACGGCTGGGATTGAATTTATATTTAGCTCCGGTAAATACTCTTAACTTATTTTCCCTATACGGGCTTGGGATACGGTATTATAATAATACCGCTTGGTCGGGTATTGAATGTTTAATCGTATTCTGATTAAATTATTGAGGTAACTCGTTTTAATCTGTATTGTTTGAAATAAAAGCCTTTAGGGGTTAATGACCATGTCCCGGATATCCTTGACATCATTGTATTATAAAATGGCCACGCCTTAAGCACGGGGTGTAGGCATACACTGAAAGTTGCTTAAAGGGAAATGGTATCTCACTCTCTTGTGGGCTTATACTTGTGGCGTGTCTGTTAATCTTGACTCGGTTTCTACATTGGGCCCTGAACGTATAACGAACCTGTAAATCTGTATACAAGATTATAAATATAATTGTCCCAAGTTATAAAAGATTAATTTTGCCTTTGTGCATTTTAATCAAAGTGTCAAAATATTTTGTGCCTGGTGCATCTAAATCAATTTTTTTTAAACTCCTTTCAAATGAGTCGGTTGAGTGTATTTACCAGTGAAAACTGACGTATTTTCCAAAAATGTTAAGTGACAGGTACTGAACGTAATTGGCTGGAAGCTCAGGGCGCTAATAAGGAATCTTGCAAGTTCTAGTCGTCTAAAGTCTGTTGAACAATGTTTATGTTTTAAGATCCGCCTGTGGATCCTTTACTTTCCATTGTAATACTTGATATTACTTTATATTCGGATTGTAATATATTTATCTTTTGCTTCCGCTGTGCATTTATATATTGTGTTGTTTGACTATGATGATATCAACTACGTCACGATACTCCCTACCGGGCCCACCGGTCAAACGTGGAAATATTGGGGTGTGACAGGTTGGTATCAGAGCCAACACTGAGTGAATTAAACACTAGCCTTTTGTGTTTAATCTCAGTTACACAGTTACACATTCTTGAGTCTAGACAAGAACATAGGACTAATCCTAATTCGTTTCATTGTCTTTTAAATTGCTTCTTTTGTTATTTTTCTGATTTGCCCTTGCATGGCAAGTCATTTTCAGTTTGAAGTCCCGTTTAGGGCAACCATATACTTGTTTAAATTTTAATGGAACGATTATATTTAAAATATCATTCCTATATTATAAGATCTACCATTATAATAAAATGGCAAAATCTAAAAAGGACAAGACCTAGCCATGTGTCGTTTTAAGACAGGGCCAAGACGGTAGTTCCACAATTAGATTCAGATCTTTGTTTACATTTCAATTTAGGATTGTTCTGCGTTAAATATATTGAAAGAATCTTAAAGGGGTAAAACCTAGCTTGAATGTCATTAAAGACCTAGCTATGATGGTAAAACCTATTTAGAAGAGATTCAGATTCTTGTTAACATCCGAAAACATGTTAACACTCCTGACAACAGCGATGCGATAAAAATCACACTTGTCATCTTTATAATGGGAAATTCCAAACCCTTATCTAGCCTAGTGATTTAGAAATCATGGCTTAAATCATCAAATAAAGATAATCATATTATAAACATCCATTAGTGATGAAGTGCCTACGGGCCAAACTTGTTGTCCGATAAGACAGCGTCAGTGGTGGTCTTTGACCCCCGTCTAAAGATGTTGGACTACGTCCAAGCATAATAGTTTGTATGATCAATGTGATCTTGACTAATATCATCAAATGAAGATGATCATATTATAACCATCCATAAGTGATGAAATGCCTACGGGCCATACTTATCGTCCTAAGGGACAAAAGACAATTGAAGTTTTTGACTCTCTGTCAAGAAAAAGGTAATGAACTTTGATTCAAACCTAAATGCCTCGATTCTCTGAAATCATGGCTTGTAAATTTAAAATTGTCCTAGTGACTAGGCCCTTTGCGCCACCTTAATATTTTATAACTAGGATAAATTATAATGAAAATGCTAATTAAATATAACTAACAAATTAACCAATATGGTTTATATTACCATGGTTAATAAATCGTCAAGAACGATAGTACTGAATGGGCTTCTAAATAAACCTTGCCCTTATTTTCTTTTTGTAGCAATCAAGACTACATGGCTGACTCTGATGAGATAAACAGTGATTCTCTGGAAAACTGCGATGATGATAAGATCAATATAACCAGATGAGAACTTCGTACACTAATTGATACGGCGGTATCTAAAGCTGTAGCGGAGCAATTCAAGGAGTATAGTGAGACTCATAGTAAAGCCTCATCTGTACCCCACACTAAGTCTGTCCCTAAGACTCATTCTGAGGCTCATAGCAAGCCACCCTCAAAGAAAGATGAGTCAAAGAAGGATGATGATCGACATTCATCTATTCAACACAGTGTTCCATCCAAGAGGATAGTGCTCGATAATGAACCACGTACCAAGTCCTGCACCTATAAATACTTTGTTTCCTGCAAACCCCAAGATTTCACTGGGGAGAAAGGGGCAATTGATTGTATGACATGGCTGGATGAAATGGACATAGTTGTCGATATCAGCGGCTGTGCTGAGAGGGATGTAGTGAAGTATGTATCCCAATCGTTCAAGGGAGAGGCACTAGCATGGTGGAAGGCTCTCATTCAAGCTGTTGGGAAGATCCCACTTTACAACATGTCATGGGAACAGTTTGTTGCTCTCATTATGGAGAACTACTGCCCTAAACACGAGGTTAAGAGGATTGAGTCAGATTTCTTATCCTTGGTTATGACAAACTTAGATTGTTAAGCTTACCTCACCAGTTTCAATACCCTGTCCAGACAGGTTCCTTACCTAGTAACACCAGAACCAAAGAGAATTGCTCGTTTCATTGGGGGGTTTAGCCCCAGAAATCAAAGCCAGTGTTAAGGCTTCAAGACCTACTACATTCAGGTCAGCGGCAGATCTCTCGCTATCTCTCACACTCGATGTGGTCAGAAGCAAGGCTGCCAAAGCCTCTGAAGATGGAAAGCGTAAAAGGGAGGATGAGAATTCTCATCGCTCCGATAAGAAGAGGAACTCTGAGGATAAGAAGAGGTCCGGGTTTGAGAAAGACAGCCAGCAGTCGGATGAGAAGATCAGGTGCAAAACCTGTCGGAAATACCACCCCGGGAAATGCAGATTTGGATCTCAGCCTCTACCTTGTGGGATTTGCAAGTCTAAGGAACATAAAACCTTGGAATGCAAGAAGTTGAAGGACGCAACCTGCTACGGTTGCAACGAAAAGGGGCATATCAAGACTAACTGCCCTAGAAATCAGAAGAAGCCCGAAGAAGCCAAGAGAACAAACGCATGAGTCTTCAGGATGAACGCCCAGGAGACGGTGCTGAATAATAATTGTATAACATGTACCTTTCCTTATCAAGCAGTCTATGCATAAATTTATATGATGCTGACATATATGATTCTATAATGAACGATAAATGTTGAGAACTGTTGTCTTCGCCTGATTAGGACTCCGGTCATTTAATGCGAGGTAGAAATTGGCCGATGACACTATAGAAAATGCTCCAACAAATCCTAGATTGATATTTTATATCTATTAGGAATCACTCTTTTCTGATATCCTTATGGCAAGCTTTCAAGCTATCCAAATTCATCACTATAATAAAGACAGATATGACATTTTGATTCCCTGTCAAAAAGATGATGGATTAGGACCAAACTTTAAATGCCATTAATGGTCTTTTGTGACCTAGGCTAAGTATAACTGATATATATTAAATAGCGTTCATTAAGAATGTTAATGCTATATTGGCCTGTATGGTTTAATGAAACCATGGTTAGTATATAAGGCCATGAGGATGATGAATCGCAGTTGTCGGATCGCAACCAAGAAATCGATTCATTTAATAATAGGAACCATTTCTTCTGTTCCTGTCAGAAATCTTTAAGTCATAAAAATTCTAATGTACCCTCTCTATAGATAAAGGACATTCGCATGTAATTGATATCTCTTTAATCCCTATTGATTACGAATACCAAATGGTATGACAAAACCGCCGTATGAAAATTGATGTATCTTAATAAGTTCCATAGATTGCTTCCATGCCTGATCAGTATGGAGGTTTAATGCATGGAACTACAAAGATATCCCGATAATCATATGGTACTAAAGTCAACTAATGGTATTCAAAGGAGATATCCAGAATGGAATTGTCCAAGTAAATGTTCCCGATTAAAGAATTCGTGGACTAGTAACATAAATGTGTCACCTATTTGACACAAGCAATGATGGGGGAACTGGAGCCTGAGATATGGAAATCTCTGTAACCTCCTCGTACCTTAATTATCTTCTCCTAAGATTACCCTGTTTACCCCTGAGAAGCAGGTAGAGTTAAGGTTTATATCCCATTTACGGCTGTATTATTATGAAATCTCCAAGACGGCTAGTACCATCATTTGGGAGAATCAAAACCCCGATTAACTAAGTTTTTTTAAATAGAGTGTTCATATAGTCTAACTCGATATCCTGAGAATTCGGTATAGTTAATTATGAAAGACGGTTCATTTTGCTAATGCATTATTACCGCAACCCTATTTAGACAACGATTAAGAATCGCCATCAACTACCCAGGATCGTCGAATTATTCAACTAGCTATAAGGATTAGTTATTCCTTAAGAATAGTTTTAAGCAATGGTTGGGATAACCATCTCACCTTAAGATAAGCTTTTCTATAATAGTTGTATATAAGTATCAAGGTGGCTCCCTTGAAGACCTTGTATAAATGGAATGTTAAATGCCTATTGACAGGACAATAGATTGGTAAGTCCAATTATCAGGATCTGAAAGTTGCATTAGAAACAACAAATAAGATCACGCAAATACATAATCATCTGTAAGATGCCAATATTCAGCAGAAAATCAAGGATTAATGAAAATAGCAAACCTCCTAAATTCTTGTTAAGGATAAGGTTCAACAAAAGATATCACCCAAGAAGGGTGTGCCAAATTTGTTAAATTATCAGGCTAGTTAAGCTCTGAGTATATAGAATCATTCGAAGGAAATCGAATGTATCAAGATCAAGTAGCTTATAAGCTAAAACCTATTTAGGGAGCTTAGCGGAACTCGCAATACATTGCACACTAGTGACTGAAGGATGTGTTTCGCCAATAAGTCAAGAAACACTATCACATAATGATATGCAGAATTTTGATGTGATGAGCATCCTGTATCGATTGAGGATCGACAGGTTAAGAAGCTCCAAAAAGATACATGTACCTAATATAGGGGTCACTTTGAGAGCTTGGAAAGACTCCAGATATGTTATAGAAGTTAAGTCCATTATGCGACAAAAAGTACTTCCAGCATTTTAACAAATCTCGAGGTCGAGATTTCTTTTAAGGGGGGTGAGGATGTAACACCTCGAAAATTCACGTCCTATAATGTATTGACACGTGTCATAAGCTTTGAACGTGTGAAAGAATACTCTAGAAGGACTAAAGTTGATAAACATGGAAAATATGTGAATATAAGTGTTCAAAATGTCAACAATGGATAAATATACCCTACAATATCCCTACATGATGTTTATACCCTTAAACGAATGATTCATGGATCATACGAAGCTAATTGTGAAAGAAAGTGAGAGATTACAAACTACAGGGGTTAAATGTGTCAAGCATGTTTAAGGTATACCTCTGAGTGACCTTTTAGCAAACCCGAAGCTTTGTAACGATCAATTATGCTCACTAGAATACATGATAAAAATTTCACCAAGTTCGCTATCATATGAGAAAGTTATGACATTATTCGTATACGAGGGGTTAAAAGCCTCAACGTTGAAATTATGACTTTTCGGGTAACCATAAAGTTACCCAAGGACTAAATAATGTTTGGTTATGTCTTAAGGCCCTTAAAAGTCAAGTTAGAGGGCTCAAAGTGCAAGAAATCATGTTAAGATCAAGTGTAGAAGGACCAGGGACTAAAATTGACAAACTGCGAAAGTATGCCAATTTGAACTATAACGAACATTCCGAAACATGACCTTAAGTTAAACATACCATAAATATCCTTTACATAGCTTAGAAATAGGCTTTAAGGGGTTCGGTGTGCTAAAATAAACTTGTGGGTCATTCAGGGACTAAAAGCGTCAAAAAGTGCATAAGTTTGCATTTTCGCGCATAACTTACGTTCTGAATACACCCGGACATCTAAAATTTTATGTAAGCACTAAAATATTTTATTTTAGTGTTTGGCATAAGAAAAACCCATTTGTCACGCAATTTGGATCGTCTTTCGCGCTTATGCGCATTCCGTCGTAATTAAGCGAACATCGCAATCGTATGACCAAACGAACAGACATCCGGGATATTTTTGAGTATGTTTCATGTCCACAATGTTTAGGCATCATTTTAGGGCCTTAAAGTTGACTTAACGAGCCTTAAACATGTCGGAAATGTCCTTAATACACAACGGGGACTGAAATGGAAGCTTTGGAAACTGTTTGCTGATCAGAAGGACCTTAGCGTGACACCTAGCCCCCTTGGCGTCACGCGAGGCCCTTTCAGACCAGCAAAAGTTGTTTAATCAATTGTAACAGCTGCTAAACACCCCAAAGGCCAATGCCACATGTTAATCCTTGATGTTGGGGGGCCAATTTGAGTTACCTTAGTTACCAACAAGTGTAGGGACAAGATCTAAGCACGGTATTCGAGGAACGATCCTAACGGTGGTCCATTTCCTATAAATACCCACCAACATCACTTGCAAAAACCCACAAATCTGATCTAAAAGCTCTAAGTTGAAGCCAATGCTTCATACCTGAGCTACTTGGATCAAGTTAAGCTTTCGAGGACCCTTTGTAAGTGTTCCTTCGTTCTCTTTATTCGTGTAGCGTTAAAAGTCAAACTTTGTTTGACTTTCTGCATGGACCAGTTTATGGTCAATGCGAAGTTCGTTTGAACTTCATAACGTGAGCGTGATCACGATGGTTATAGTCCTTAGCGACTATACCTACTGATTACCACGTTATCAAGGCTCAGTGACGAGTCGTAGTTTCGGCCAAAATACGTGTTACTGCGTATTTTGTAACCAAACTACTCTTAGGTATCAAACCGTTTGTTATGATACCAAACCTGTTTTCTAAACTTAGTTAAGCATGTTTTAACATGCTTAGCTCGTCACTTTTAGTTTAGTGCTTATGTAGGGTCGTAAGGTAAGCGATCTAAACAATCGCTTATACTTTCGAACCCGACCCGTTTGGTCGATCATTAGGATCCGACCAAACACATTAGGTGACCATAGTATATAGGGAATAACCTTCCGAGGTTATACCTTATGGTCACGACGTTTAGTTTGTCACACCCTCAAATTATCACCTTGGGAGTGTCCCTGTTAGGCATGTGACTACTAGCAATGAGCCACTAATTACATTGAATCACAAGTTGTAATAAAGTTCCATCAATTAAGCAATAACAATTCCAATCATAAGTTATTCAAAATTCACAAGTTCAGCGGAAGCATTAAAGTATCATTAGGTAAATACGAATCAATGATAATAAATAAGTATTTGACAAATAATCCCGTCGGTATGACCATGAACACTCTTGCTCTCCAGCCAGCAAGCTCCTGTTTCAATCACCTAACGACCTGCGAGCATGTAACAAGTGTATCAGACAAAGCTGGCGAGTTCACAGTTTTAGAAAACGTTTGTTACCAGTTGTATGTAAAACAGTTCACTGACAAATGCATGTAATATTGTTAATATCTCATTTCTGAACAAGACGGCTCCTGAAATACATGACTGCCCTTCCCACGTACTCCTATCTAGTACTGGGCCCGACTGGGTCATTAGTTCACATCCGTCCTATCCAGGAGCGGTGTGAGGGTGCCAAACCTAAGTAGCGCTACCAACTAATACCCGATAAGGGACTTACAAGAATGATAGGTGAGAATATTAACCAATATACCCGTTTTTACCCAAAAGACTTATCCCTCCACGGGATACCCACTGACTGTCGCCAACCACTGGGACGCATGCTCAAAGTAGTGAACTCACCTTTGATTGCTCGGTAGATTATGTTACTTGTTTAACAGATCAATCACGTCCGAAGATATAAAGTGCCTAGACTGAATAGAAGAAGTGCTTCGGGTGAGAGGGGGTGGCTGACGTTGATCGCACAAGGGAAGGGGAGGTTATTAGGGTTTTTCTTTTGTGAGGTGTTTGCTAAATAACACATCCCATGCGTAAATACGTACAGGATATCAATCGGGCCAAGGGTGGGCTTCTTTCGGGCTGAAAATCTTGATACAATTAATAGGGGTTTGCAAATAGTTCATGTATTCATATACACATTCTACGTAAACAAAGAAGGTGGGCTCATGTAACTCGGGCCGGATTCAAATGTGGGTCAAAATAGTGTAAGGAACTAAGGTGTGTGTGTTTAAACGAGTTTTTGCGGCCCAAAGATATTAAGTAACTCGCGGCCCAAATTAGGTTAGTTAATCAGCCAAACACATGTAGCCATACTCAATCACGTTTTACATTTACCAAGTATATTACATACATGAGTATTTAATAATCTTTATCATCGCAAAGAACGTAAAAGAGGAATATTAAGAAAACAGGATCACGTGACTAGAAGACGCTGACCTAGAAAGTTTGGGTTGTCACATCATCCCCAACTTGAAAGAAATTTCGTCCCGAAATTTGGCAAGTAATCCCAGACAAGTGCTCCTAAGCAGCAAGGTGTTAGATCAGGATGACTGTGGATTTTTCCGGGTACCACATCATCCCCAACTTGAAAGGGAATTTCGTCCCGAAATTCGCCAATGACCACAAAAGTTGGTTCAACCACTTGAACAATTAAGGATATTAGAGCGTAACAGATCTTTACGTTCCCACGTGAACTCCGGTCCACGTCTTGGGTTTCAACGAACTCTCACGATTGACATATGACTTATGCTAACGAACCTTGACCTCTTGGCCCATGTTTTCGATAGATTCCCTGATAAATACAACTGGTCCGATAACCTCAGACTCTGGTAAAGGTATCACAAGTGTTTCATCGGACAACCACTGCCTTATTTCGAGGCATAATTATCATCGTGAACGTTATTCCATTTCGTCAGTTAACTCAAGTTTGTGAGCCATGTTACCAATTCGTTCCAGAGATCCGGATGTCCCAATGCATAGTAAACTAAGCTTGCCACGTTGTCTATAGCGTATCGCACCCTCCCAGGATGGGACTTTCGATTATGACACGTTCGCCTACAGCGAACTCCCGGTGTTTCTTAAGCTTATCAGCTTTCGTGACAGTCACGCATTGCCGTCAAACAATTTCCGATCCCAACAATCTTTAAGAGTTTCGAGTACAAGTCCTGGATCTGTGATTAGGTTGTCACCCACCTTAATCCAACAAGGAGATTAGCGTTATTGTCCATGCCGTCAAACAGAGTTGTATTCATACTAATATGGTAACAGCTGCAGTAGAGCTCACCCAAAGATAAGTGTTCTTCCCAAATGTTTACTAAAGTCGATCACGCACATGCTCGCAGCATGTCTTCATGTGTCCGGATGGTTCGTTACTCTGCTCGGTTGTCCTACAGTGATAAGTATTGCTCATGTCTTGATGTAAGCCAAGGGTGTTGTGTATTGACTACCATAAATCAGGTATAACTTAAAATGAAAGGTAGCAGAAGTTGGCACCTCGTGCCTAAAACCGCCTCTCTCAGAGGAACGTTCACAGCTGTGAAGACTCATCAGTTTCCTTGATTGCGGGATAGTGTGCTGGTAACGTGAGACAATCAACGATCACCCAAGTGATATTGTTTCCATTTCGAGTTGTAAGTAGACCAGTGACAAAATCCATGGCAGTATGTTCTCATTTCCATATATGCGTTTCTGGTTGCTAATATCCCACCTTGACTTTCCCACATGTCAAACATCATTCCTATGTGTGGCTATGTGGGCCTTGAGGCCCGGTTACCCGTACATGGTCTTCAGGGTTTAGTACATCCTATCAAAACTCCTATGAATAGGATATCAAGACCCGTGTGCTTTGCCTGCACCTGTTTCCTAGGGTTGCTGTATAGTGTGGTTCATATTCGTTCCATGAAGTAGCAATTATCGTCCGACCTGCCAAAGGTTGCTCCCCCATGCCCTGCATGGGTTAATCTTGAGAACTTCCTTCCTTCAGGTTTCCAGTTTGAGCAAGGCGAGTCCGATCAGGTATGTTAAGAGTTGATAGCAAGCTGCAAAGCTCGTGCACATCCAGGTTTCACGGCTGTATTCGTTCAAAAGCTCCATCCAACGATGTCGTTACATGTTCAGCTCCTTCGAAACAAGGGTATACGGGAGGCCCTTGTGATCGGTCTAAGTAGTGCATTTGGTACCGTCCAAGTAATGCCTCCAGCTTAAATCCAAAGACCAGGGCTTCTACTGCAGATTGTGAGTCGTGCAATTCCTCTGGTTATGCCACCACGTAAACCATCACATTCTCGTGTTGCATCGGCGTGTAACTGGTACTCTGATTCAGACCATCATGGTATACCACTAGATCACCCGTACCCTCGGGTAAAGACAATGCTCAGAGCATTGCAGAGTTGAGGTTCAAAAGCTGAAATGACGTCCTCCTGTTTTGTCTTCCACGAACACAGCACCCTGCTGTGCTAAATAGATTTAAGTTGCGCGATCTTTGAGAATCCGGTGATGAATCTGCGATAGCATCTAGTGAGACCAAGAAATTGCTGCATCCTCGAAGGGATCTCTGGTGTCGATCAGTTTCTAACCAAAACGGGTCTTAGCGAGATCCACGTGTATTCCCACTTCGTTGATTATATGACCAAAAAGGTATCCCTCGCATCCAGAAGTTACATTTATCAAGACTTCGCGCGGTGTGGCTCCTTCTTCAGGAGCTCTCAAATAAGATACAAAGCTGCCCATGATGTTCCTTTCTCCTAGAAATGATTCAACATGTCGTCAATAAGCATAGTCGATTCATGTGACCCATACAACTGCTAGTGTGATGATTAGCTCGAAAGTCTTGGAATACAACGTCGAAATGGCCGCACTACGCTTGGTATGCCGTTGCAGGCACATTCTCCCCTTAGACTACCTTCCGACAATAGCTCGTTTGTTATCCAAACCTCGAATGGAAGCTCGACCCCTGCAACTGGTCGTCAGGTTGTCAATATATGGTCGTGGCAAATGGTTCTCAACCGTCACCTTATTGAGTTCTCGAAAATCAGTACACATACGAAAAGGCTTATCTTCACGGATATAACCGGGGCTCCCCAGAGCGAAAAGCTAGGTCCGACAAAACTCTTGTCCAACAGTTCCTGCAGTTGATTAGACAGCTCTTGCAACCCTCCTGGTGCAAGACTGTAAGAGTGCGTGTAGACAGGGCTGCCTCTGGCGCAAGATCAGACTGAGATTTTGCCTAACAGTTGTGGAGGTAAACCCGAAAGTTCCTTGGGTAGCACACCAAAAGGAATCACGAATGATTGGTGGATCCTCGATCCTCTGTTTCCTTAGCCCTAACATCAGTAACGGTTGCGAGTATAGCGGAGTAATCCCTCTGTAGACACTTCTGGCCTTCATAGCTGAAACGGCGCTAACCTTTGCACCACTCTGACGCTTTAGAACATATAACGATTCTTCACACAAAATTTTCTCCTCACTGGTGTATCTGCGTGATCTCTGGATAACCAATCCACACTAACTACTGTATTGAAACCATCACGGTAGTGGAAGGAAGGTCGATGTCGAACACCTGTCCCCCAAGGTCGAGTTTGCATCCTGGCGAACATATAAGGCTTCAATTGACTTGCATCAGCCGACTCCACAACAGGTTCGGTTCCAAGAAGCATCAAGGTTAAACAGAACAGAGACGAAGCGAATAGCTACCCATCCAAGCTATCGTGTTGCTATTACGCCTGGTATAGCCTATGCCATGCTAAATGTCCTTCCATGAGCTTCATTTCCAGTGTCGTTTTCGTCACGAGAATTTCTAGTACTGCCGTCGTTCCCTTGGTTGTCGTCACCTTGACTTAACACAGTCAATCCTTGTCGAGGCCACCTTCGTTTCCATACTGTAAGCTACGATCACGAGTACCTTGATGTTGCCGCGACTGTTGCCTCTAATATTGTTGCCTGTAACGGTGTCCTGCGTCCTTTCACCGACAAGGTCCATCTTCTCACATTCCGTGCCATGTCCTAAGGCACTACTCATGGTGCGGGCGGTTACACAATCCGCTCTACAGTCAATCGTCATCGATTTTGTCCCGATTGGTTCAAGAGTCGACTCCCATGAGTCACTGGCTGGAGTTAAGGATTCGATTGGAGTTAAATCGCTGTTGTTCGTTGCCGGTAACTAGGGTCGTTCAAATGCTGAAGTCGGTAAGGTACTACGTTTACCCTCTTGTCCATCGTTCTTGCAAGTTGACTGAGTAATACACGGTATGTCGCGAGAGTGTTGCAGAAGTGATCGCACTTCAGGATCTAAGGCATCAACACGCTAAGTTCCAGCAAACAAAGATAAGTGGGGAAAGTATAGTCCAATCATTCAACGCTGAGCCATCCAACTCAGGGGCGTTCATACTAGCACCTAACATTCTACCTAGTTTGCTAGGCGTTCAGATGTGTGATCAGGTGACACTCGATAGCATCGAGATTCGTAAGGATTCAGGAAGGGGTGAAAAGATCATGTTCGAGTAGGAGACAATCACTGCTATGACTCCTATAGACTGCTGAGTTCTAACATAACATCAACCAACAGAGCGAAACCCTTTTTACACTTGTCAAGTTTCACTGGGACTCACATGCACCCCACATTATTATTATGTGTGCACCCATAATAATAACCCAGTTTGCATGTTTGTCTCAATTCCTCCCAACTCATGTTAAAAGGTTTCCCCGAATTCGAGCAATAAGACAAATGACATCACAACATAGAGCATGAAAGTTCAAGAAGCGTCACACATGACATGGGGTGTTAACATATAAGTTCATACTGTAGTGCCAAGTGTGTATTCACATGTGGTGTTGTCTATAAGCAAACACTATAGATACTATGCATAGTAAACAAGAAACGAACCTTGCAGTCTGGAGCTGAGTGTCATGGTCGATTTCGGATCTGTTCGGTTATAGTCTGGTTTAAAAAAAACGTTTTAAAACCAAGTTCACTATAACCAGTGGCTCTGATACCAAACTGTCACACCCTCAAATTATCACCTTGGGAGTGTCCCTGTTAGGCATGTGACTACTAGCAATGAGCCACTAATTACATTGAATCACAAGTTGTAATAAAGTTCCATCAATTAAGCAATAACAATTCCAATCATAAGTTATTCAAAATTCACAAGTTCAGCGGAAGCATTAAAGTATCATTAGGTAAATACGAATCAATCATAATAAATAAGTATTTGACAAATAATCCCGTCGGTATGACCATGAACACTCTTGCTCTCCAGCCAGCAAGCTCCTGTTTCAATCACCTAACGACCTGCGAGCATGTAACAAGTGTATCAGACAAAGCTGGCGAGTTCACAGTTTTAGAAAACGTTTGTTACCAGTTGTATGTAAAACAGTTCACTGACAAATGCAGGTAATATTGTTAATATCTCATTTCTGAACAAGACGGCTCCTGAAATACATGACTGCCCTTCCCACGTACTCCTATCTAGTACTGGGCCCGACTGGGTCATTAGTTCACATCCGTCCTATCCAGGAGCGGTGTGAGGGTGCCAAACCTAAGTAGCGCTACCAACTAATACCCGATAAGGGACTTACAAGAATGATAGGTGAGAATATTAACCAATATACCCGTTTTTACCCAAAAGACTTATCCCTCCACGGGATACCCACTGACTGTCGCCAACCACTAGGACGCATGCTCAAAGTAGTGAACTCACCTTTGATTGCTCGGTAGATTATGTTACTTGTTTACCAGATCAATCACGTCTGAAGATATAAAGTGCCTAGACTGAATAGAAGAAGTGCTTCGGGTGAGAGGGGGTGGCTGACGTTGATCGCACAAGGGAAGGGGAGGTTATTAGGGTTTTTCTTTTGTGAGGTGTTTGCTAAATAACACATCCCATGTGTAAATACGTACAGGATATCAATCGGGCCAAGGGTGGGCTTCTTTCGGGCTGAAAATCTTGATACAATTAATAGGGGTTTGCAAATAGTTCATGTATTCATATACACATTCTACGTAAACAAAGAAGGTGGGCTCATGTAACTCGGGCCGGATTCAAATGTGGGTCAAAATAGTGTAAGGAACTAAGGTGTGTGTGTTTAAACGAGTTTTTGCGGCCCAAAGATATTAAGTAACTCGCGGCCCAAATTAGGTTAGTTAATCAGCCAAACACATGTAGCCATACTCAATCACGTTTTACATTTACCAAGTATATTACATACACGAGTATTTAATAATCTTTATCATCGCAAAGAACGTAAAAGAGGAATAATAAGAAAACAGGATCACGTGACTAGAAGACGCTGACCTAGAAAGTTTGGGTTGTCACATAGTTAGTTGTATGACAGGTAGTATATATGCCTTAGGTAAATGACCAAAATACCCCTTCGGGGCTTATATTGAGATTAAACTCGTTTTGGGGATATTGGAAGGTATCCTGCTGATATCACAACATATTTAAGGCATATTTACTTAGGAAACCTGTATATGACTCTTATGGTTACTCGTTATGCGCTTGTCGCGTTCGGATTGGCTTATGTGACTAGTTTGCATAAATTAGCCGAAACGGGTCAAACCATATCTTTTTGGTCTCAAAATCCAGAGTGTGTTTAAGTTACCTATATTAAACAAGCATACAAGCCTGTCGGGTCAAAACCACACTCTAAACCGGTCTTCGCCTTATCATGCGTTTGAACCGTATCCTCCTCTTTAAAACTAACCGGTCTAAGCATAGGCTTAATTAAAGACCCGTTAGAAATCTAATAGGTTATTAAAAACCTTCGTTCCAGATTAAGAGCCCCAGTAGAAGTACTTGTGCTTGCTAAATTGATATACGGCTTGTATTGAATTTATAATTAGCTCAGGTAAATACTCTTAACTTATTTTCCCTATACGGGCTTAGGATACGGTATTATAATAATACTGCTTGGTCGGGTATTGAATGTTTAATCGTATTCTGATTAAATTATTGAGGTAACTCGTTTTAATCTGTATTGTTTGAAATAAAAGCCTTTAGGGGTTAATGACCATGTCCCGGATATCCTTGACATCATTGTATTATAAAATGGCCACGCCTTAAGCACGGGGTGTAGGCATACACTGAAAGTTGCTTAAAGGGAAACGGTATCTCACTCTCTTGTGGGCTTATACTTGTGGCGTGTCTGTTAATCTTGACTCGGTTTCTACATCGGGCCCTGAACGTATAACGAACCTGTAAATCTGTATACAAGATTATAAATATAATTGTCCCAAGTTATAAAAGATTAATTTTGCCTTTGTGCATTTTAATCAAAGTGTCAAAATATTTTTTGCCTGGTGCATCTAAATCAATTTTTTTAAACTCCTTTCAAATGAGTCGGTTGAGTGTATTTACCAGTGAAAACTGACGTATTTTCCAAAAAGGTTAAGTGACAGGTACTGAACGTAATTGGCTGGAAGCTCAGGGCGCTAATAAGGAATGTTGAAAGTTCTAGGCGTCTAAAGTCTGTTGAACAATGTTTATGTTTTAAGATCCGCCTGTGGATCCTTTACTTTCCGTTGTAATACTTGATATTACTTTATATTCGGATTGTAATATATTTATCTTTTGCTTCCGCTGTGCATTTATATATTGTGTTGTTTGACTATGATGATATCAACTACGTCACGATACTCCCTACCGGGCCCACCGGTCAAACGTGGAAATATCGGGGTGTGACAACCGCGGATCAGCAAGTCACTTTTGCTACTGGGTTGTTTGTTGATGAAGCTCTGACTTGGTGGAACTTGCAAGTCCAAACTTTGGGTGATGATGCCGCGTATGGCATGACTTGGGATGAACTGAAAGAGAAAATGAGGGAAAAGTTATGCTCCCGTGCTGAACTCCAAAGGCTGGAAATGGAGTTGTGGCACTTGACCATGGAAGGTGCTGACATTAATGGTTATACTCGAAGGTTCCACGATCTGTCTAGAGTGCTTCCCTACATAGTGACTCCCGAATTTAAGCACGTTGAACGCTACATTTGGGGATTGGCCTCAGAATTTCGCGGCATGGTAACTTCGGCCAAACCTCAAACAATCACCGAGGCTGTAACTCTGGCTGTCAGCCTTACTGAAGATTGTGTTCGTATGAAGAAACTATCACTGAACCCAACAGAGAAGAACGAGACGCATGCCGAGTCGTCTGGTGACAAGAAGAGAAAGCATTCAAATCTGAACCAAGCAACCCGCAGCAACAACAAGGGTTCGAACAACAAGAAGCGTGACACTAACCCACCTATGGAGGCAAAAACCTTCGCGGCTACAAGCAATACAGGAACTAAGAAGTATCAGGGCACTCTGCCCAAATGCAACCGTTGTGACTTTCACCACGTGGGAAATTGTCGCGTTGGGAAATGCGAGAACTGCGGGAAGCCAGGCCATCGTACCGAGGATTGTTGGGGAAAAGGTATTGGAGGCCGCAATGGTAATGGTAAAGGAAACAATGGTGGGAATGGCAACGGTAACCGGAATGGTAATAGAGCTGGGCATAACCAAGGATGCTTCAGTTGTGGAAGCAATGATCATTTCATGAAAGACTGCCCAAAGGGAAACAATGCTCAGGCTCGAGCATTTGTGATAGGAGCAAAGAACGCACGCAAGGACCCTAATGTGGTCACCGGTACGTTTCTCATTAACAATCACTTTGCATCCATATTATTTGACACTAGTGCCGACTATAGCTTCATGTATGTGGAATTTAAACGCATGCTCGAAATAGAATCTAGTAGATTAGACATTCCTTATTCTATAGAGCTAGCCAGTGGTAAGCTTGTTGAATCGGGCGAAGTTGTTAGAGGTTGCACATTAGAACTTGGTGAAAGAAGATTTAGTATCGATCTCTTACCTATTCAATTAGGTAGCTTCGATGTAGTGGTCGGAATGGACTGGTTGTCCAAGAACAAAGCTGAAGTTATTTGCCACGAGAAAATCATTCGCATCCCATTGGCGAATGATGAAACTCTCATCGTGCATGGAGAAAAACGAGACGCGCCTCTACGAATCATCAGTTGTATGAAAGCACAGAAGTGCTTAAGAAAAGGATGTGTTGCTTTCCTAGCGCACGTTGTAGACAAGATGGCTGAGGAGCCGAAACTCGAAGAAATTCCTGTGGTGAAGGAATTCCCTGATGTTTTTCCCGAAGATCTACCCGGGCTACCTCCGCAACGACAAGTCGAATTCCGTATAGACTTGGTTCCAGGAGCCGCTCCTGTAGCCAAGGCTCCCTATCGGCTTGCACCATCCGAAATGCAAGAATTATCTACACAACTCCAGGAGTTGTTGGATAAAGGATTCATAAAGCCAAGCTTCTCACCTTGGGGAGCTCCAGTACTGTTCGTGAAGAAGAAGGATGGGACACTGCGGATGTGTATTGATTACAGAGAATTAAACAAGCTCACTATCAAGAATCGGTATCCGTTACCGAGGATTAATAACTTATTTGATCAGCTGCAAGGATCGAGCTACTATTCTAAGATCGATCTTCGATCTGGATACCATCAGTTAAGGATACAAGAGGAAAGCGTACCAAAGACTGCATTCAGAACACGATATGGGCATTACGAATTTCTTGTGATGCCAATCGGACTGACGAACGCGCCAGCGGTCTTTATGGATCTGATGAACCGCGTATGCAAACCATATCTTGATAAATTCGTGATTGTATTTATCGATGATATTCTGATTTACTCACGAACAAAAGAAGAACATGAGCAACACCTCAGAACCATTTTGGAGTTACTGAAGAAAGAGAAACTTTATGCAAAGTTCTCGAAATGTGAATTCTAGATTCGCGAAGTACAATTTCTTAGTCACGTTGTGAATGAGAAGGGCATTCATGTAGACCCATCCAAGATTGAAGCAATAAAGAATTGGGAAGCTCCCAAGACCCCAACTGAAGTTCGACAATTTTTGGGCTTAGCGGGCTATTACCGACGTTTCATCGAGAATTTCTCAAAAATAGCTCAACCGCTAACGACCCTTACACAGAAAGACAAGAAATAAGATTGGGGTTACAAATAGGAAGAAGCCTTCCAGCGACTTAAAAACAAGCTATGCGATGCACCGATACTATCATTACCCGAAGGCACAGAAGACTTCGTGGTATACTGCGACGCTTCACGAAAAGGTTTGGGTTGCGTGCTTATGCAGCGCCAAAAAGTCATCGCTTATGCTTCAACACAATTAAAGGTTCATGAAAGAAACTATACCACTCACGACCTGGAGCTGGGCGCAGTGGTATTCGCCCTGAAGATCTGGTGACATTATTTATATGGTACTCAATGCACAATCTTCACGGATCACAAAAGCCTGCAACACATATTTGATCAGAAATAACTGAACATGCGACAACGACGATGGGTCGAGCTGCTAAATAACTATGACTGTGTGATTAAGTACCATCCTGGAAAGGCAAACGTTGTAGCAGACGCACTAAGTCGAAAAGAAAGGGTTAAGACCCTAAGGGTTCGAGCGTTAGAAATGACTATTCGAATGAACCTCACTTCACGTATTCGTGATGCACAACAAGAAGCTCTTAAAGGAGAAAACCGCAAAGCTGAATACCTCTGGGGTATGTTGAAATATATGGTGCCAAATGAAGAGGGAGCCTTATACTTTAAGAAGCGTATTTGGGTTCCGCTCTATGGCGGCATTCGAGAAGTCATCCTTAATGAAGCCCACAAATCGAGATACTCGATCCATCTGGGATCGGACAAAATGTATCAAGACTTGAAAGAATACTATTGGTGGCCGAGACTTAAGAGCGACGTTGCTGTTTATGTTGGAAAATGCCTAACCTGTGCTAAGGTTAAGGCCGAATATCAGAAACCGTCCGGCCTACTGCAACAACCAGAGATACCCATGTGGAAGTGGGAGCAAATCTCGATGGACTTCATAACGAAATTACCCAAGACCCCTAGAGGGAACGATATGATATGGGTAATAGTCGATCGATTAACGAAGTCTGCGTACTTCCTACCGATCCGAGAAAAAGACAGCACTGGAAAGCTTGCTGAGATATACTTAAAAGAAATTGTGGCACGTCATGGAGTGCCTATCTCAATTATTTCTGACAGAGATGGACGCTTTGTCTCAAGAATCTGGCAATCCTTTCAGGAAGCCTTTGGATCTCAGCTAGATCTAAGAACGACATTCCATCCACAAACAGACGGCTAGAGTGAACGGACTATACAAACATTAGAAGATATGCTTCGTGCATGTGTCATGGATCTAGGCGGCAGCTGGGATACTCACCTACCTTTAGTTGAGTTTTCCTACAATAACAGTTATCATACAAGCATAAAGGCCGCACCGTTCGAAGCTCTGTATGTCCGTAAGTGCCGATCGCCCTTATGTTGGGCAGACTCTGGAGATAAACGTATGGTTGGTCCTGAACTTGTACAAGAGACAACCGACAGGATTATGCAGATCCGAGAGCGCATTAAGGCGGCTCGAGATCGACAAAAGTGCTACGCCGATCAAAGACGAAAACCATTAGAATTCGAGGTGGGAGACAAAGTTTTGCTGAAGGTCTTACCTTGGAAGGGCGTAGTAAGATTCGGAAAGCGTGGGAAGCTGAATCCCCGATACATCGGACCATTCAAAAATTTGGAAAGAATTGGTACCGTGGCATACAAGTTGGAGTTACCGGAAGAACTTAATGGAGTACATGATACGTTTCATGTATCCAACCTCAAAAAGAGTCCAACACAAGAAAACGTGATCATCCCTGCGGATGAAGTGCATATTGATGATACCCTCCGATTTACAGAACAACCCGTTGAGGTTACCGACTGGAAAGTCAACAAGACCAGGAGGAGCAGTGTGAAACTTGTCAAAGTACGTTGGAACTCAAACCACGGACCCGAGTACACGTGGGAAAGTGAAGACCAGTTCAAAGAAAAGTATCCCCACCTGTTCAAGAAGACTCCTGCGAGAGTTAGCTCAGCCTGAATTTCGGGACGAAATTCTTTTAACGGGGGGAGACTGTGACAACTGGCACCAAACCGGTAACTTCCGTACACTTTAATTATTATTTAATGATTACAATTATGTGCTTTAATGTGAACATTATCTGATTTCATACAATACAAGTGAATTCATGCACGTTTTATACTACAAAATATTGCTTATTGCATAAACGAGAGCGCTGCGTCAGAAATACTAGTAAACTCACCGGTAAGACACTTTGTGTCAACAAAACTGCAGAAAGCAGTCAGACAATAGAATTGAGGCCTAGGTGTAGGTCCAACAACAAGAATACATTAAAACCCAATAATACATATAAGGGTTTACATATATACCATACGGAAGCTAAAATACGCACTAAAAAGCACCTGAAACGCACTTTAAGTGCAGAATTTATTTAAATTCAACTATAATTAGCATAATGACACTGAAATATTATGCAGAAATTATGATTTATCATCCAGAATTCTTCCCTAAGTGTCGAGAATTAAAAGTGTCACAAAAAGATACTTGAAAGACACTAAACGGTGCAATTTAGCACTTTAACGAACCGGTATCTAACCGAACAACCGGACACTACCCGAAACATCAAAATATTATTAGAGGCATTATTTTAACATTACCAAGCTAGTTATGGACTCTAAACATCATATTATATCCTAAAATACCTAAACACACTTAACACTAAATTTAACACTTGAAATGTAACTAGAAGATGTAACTTGGAATTGAAACCTAACTAGCTACCCCTCCCCCCCCCCCCCATGACCGGTTAGGGAACATGTACCCCACTCTTTGATTTCTTTGAATTAAATAATTGATCATGTTTAGTACTCTAAGGACACAAGAACTAATGGTTAATGCATTGTTGAAAGTTTCTTTATAAATCCAAGGGTTCTTCATTCTTGTTATCCACCCACAAATCAACAACACTTTCTCCTCTCCCTCTCTTCTTGGCTTTGGCCGTAACCAACAACACCACCACCACCATCATCAACACAAGATCACCCAATTCCAAGCTTTCCTCAAGGTGTTAAAAGGTGCATAAGGAAGCTAGGAGCTTTCGGAAGTTCAAGAACCTTCTTTGTTTGCTATTAACCACTTGTTTTCTTCACTTGAACTCCCCTAGCCTTGTGCTAGTGGTAAGTCTCTTAGATCTTCATCCTCTTCATGTTCTCGATGGTTAATGGTTATAGAATGATGAAATATCAAGAAACACTAAAAACATAAACAAAGTCTTGACCATAAACTAACATAGTGATGAAGTATGGTTAAAATGATGAAGAAATCATGATATTCCTATGTTATGATGCTTGTTGATTATTGTTTGCTAGTAAAAATTATATGGATCATCTTATAGACTTGCTAGATCATGATTAAAAACATGATCTAGCAAGATGAGAGAATAGAAATGTGTAGGATTATGAAACCATCCACACATAAACTATGAACTTGAATAAATAAATGTTTTCTTGAAAAATAAAGATCAAAGTAGGTTATAATCTTGTAGATCTGCATATCCATGAGTGGTTTTTCAAAAGAACCAAGTTAAAAATATGAGTTTCACTAAAACTTGGATCTTACATAAACTAATCACATTTTTGGTAAATAAACCAGTGTAGAAACCCTTGTGTAAATAGAAGAGTTCACAAAGAAATATTTTTAGAAAATGGGATTTGAAGTTGTAAACACTTAAACTCTTTAAAAATAAAGTTTTTAAAGAAGCAACCACACTTTAAAGGGGTAACAAGACTTACTAAATACACTAGTAAGTTACTACACATTTTTATAAATTTTCAAGTTCATGAAATAGAGAAATTTATGTATATTGTTGATGATTGTTGTTGAAATTGATGGATGATGATTTAAAAGAAAATAAACACATGTTTTGAAAACATGTGAAACCTCCATTTTTAGGGGAAACTCTGTCAAAATTTTATAAATTTTTGACATTTAGAAGACATAAGTTTTTGAGAAACTTATCCCCTAAAAATGTGTAGGATCGTTTTCAGACCTGAACGAGTCGATCAGAAGAGTTTATCTCTAAACGAAAGGCGGAAACAGACGTGTAGAGTTCAATTCAGCAAGATTCACACTATAAATTGTTGTATGATTGATTTAAAGACGTTTTACAACCTGACAACACTTCGGCAGCACTTCGTTGCACAAACCGGAAAGTTACAAATGAAATGAACATGAGAGGTATTTATAGTGAGGACCCTTTCGTTTGAAGGTGGCATGACACCCTTCAAACGACACCCCTTCAAACGAAATGCTTCAAACGACATACATGACAATATCTACATTCTGTTTTGTCTTCTTGTGTGCATGTTGTGTAATGATGTAGACTTGTGATGTCATATATGTGATGTCACCTGTGATGTCACATATATGATGTCACGCTTGTTCAGATCCGCAACGAAACCAAAACTCGATATAAGACGAAGTCGACAGATGAATACACCAACAGACTCCCCCTCAGATGTTGACGAGTCTTAAGTGTCGAGTCTTCAACGTCTTCAGTCTTTATCAGTCTGAACGCTCTCTTAAAATATCTCACAGTGTAAGCATCCTCAAACTTTATCTCCTTCTCCTCTTCAGTATCAACAGACTCCCCACGAACAATCTCTAATCGGATGTCTTCAGACTCCCCCTTTCGATATGCTGGGATCGCAGTCTGGCTCGATAAAACTCACAGAGTCTTCAGGTATCGAAACCTGCCTTTCTATCATTCAAATAACCTGCACATTCTCTACCCAAAAATAAAATTTCTGATGATAACTTGTAAAAACAATCCACCATCTAATGAACCACTTGTAGGAATTATACAATTAAAGAATAATTTTACAATGTTAATCATTTGATGAACCACTTGAAGATATATCATTTTTTTTTTCAAAAACAACACACTCTCCCAAACCATCTGTTCATCATGTTTAGCACTCGGAATTTTGAAAATTAGCTCTCCAACACCAGTTGTCGAAAATCTTTTTGTATTTTACAAAATTTATGCTAAAACACACTGAAAATCTTTTTGGATTTTTGACTACAATGAAATGCAGTAAAGAAATATATACAGACAATATTTTTGTGAGTTTGTGTAATAGGATCATATCAGTTTTTGACAAGTCACAAGTACCGTTGAGCTTACTTACACATTAAGAATTAAACAATTCACTTAGATTGCCGATATACTGATCCACTTAAATTCTCACACAAATTTCAACTGATTCAGGATATGAGTTAGGTGTATTAAGAACTTAAACTCATTCATGTGTCCCACCTCTTGAATATACTCCCGTATCCAGATCCCAATATTCAGTCTTACAGGTGAGTATACCACAGATGATATCTGTCAGGGGTTAAATTGCGAGGGCCGTGAGAGCTCAGGTCGATACTTCCGTATACGCAGAGAGATGACGGCTTCGACTTTTGGTGTGTCCCCTTTAGAGGATCTTTTCTTCAACAGCAATGATTATCAATTTTATTGTTTCATCAATTTGCTGAGGGTGGCGCTATATTTCAAGCAAGCAGTAAAGTATTCTCCGAGGACTAGGCCATTGCTTCCGCAAAATCAGAAGTCCCGGGATAATACCCCAAATATCACTGAGCATAAAGGCCTAGTATCTCAGAAAGAGGGACATTTCAAACGAGATTTCAGGGGTTACCTATATATCCAAGTAGTGTTCCCCACGAAATAAGCAAGTTTGAATTTAAGTTTATATCCCGAAAAAGCTTACTAAATGTGTAAAAACCTATCGGCATATCATCAGTGAGACTGTTTAACGCTATTTAATCATTACATTTCTTTAGCATACTGTAACTGTCTACTGATGTACTATCATTTCCTCTTCTTTACAACAAAACTCATTTTTGAATTTTATCATGTTTTTGTTTTTTTTTTAATTTTCTAATGTTTTTGGATTTTCAGAAATTTTTACTCCCCCTAAAATGCAAACACATTTTAGGAAATTTGAAAATAAACTATACAAATAAATTGACAACTGATATCAAATCACTTCGCTTTGCCATCCACTTGGCATAAACAATCAGAACTCCCCCTTTCACAAAACTATTTTCTCATTATGATTTCAAAACACTTAAGTTTGTTTTAACCAAAATGATTTTTCCGGAAAATAAGTTTTGTTGATTTTACCACTTTTAGATTAGGGGTTCATCACATCATTTCTCAATCAATATGTAGGAAAAACAAGTACAACTTAATGTCCTTGATTTACCACTTGTAAGTGAAAACCTTCTTCAACCACTTGTAGGTTCACTCACCAACTATATCCTCATGTAAATCAAAATATAACAATATAAAGATATCACCTGTAAATTTACCAACCAAACATTTCAAAAATGATGCCGATTCCTGCTCCACTCTTACCAACCTGGGAGCTCCGGCAAGTCAGGTTTTTCAATGAAAGAAAATGTCCACCCAAGCCTGACCAGCCTTGGGTGATTCCAACTCCTCTTTAGTTGGGGTTTATGTTGCTTTCTTTGTATCATAAAACTCCTTTACCCCTTTAACTTTCCCATCGATCATTTTTCCAAAAAATTTCTTAACATTCCCATTAAATGCTTTCTCGACATCAAATTCTTTCTTCTCAGAATAGAATTGATTCGAAATTTCAACCTTTCCAACCTTTGATTTAAAATTCTCAGCTCTCAATGGTGGAAAATGAACATCATCCATTAGAGGCACTGAGTTTTCACCCTTTTTAACAACTTGTGGCTCCTCTGACTTTGTGGAATCATATTCATCGCCAGATTTTACCTCTGATTTCTTAACAACCCAAGTTTGGTTGTCAAGATTTCCCTTTTCTTGTAAAACCTTTTCGAACACTCACCAACTTCATATGTTGAATTTTTAAACACTTTAAACCTTTCAGTTGGTGGTTCGGTTTTATCAACAACTACTTCTTTGAGTTTTTCTGAGACTCCCTGTTTTGTGTTGGTTGCCTTAGGATAGTTCCAAGCGATGTGACCAACTTCTTGGCATTTATAACAGGTTCTAGTCTCTTTTCTCTGATGAGCTTCAGTTTTTTTCTTTTCAGCAAGAAATTCCTGATTTGACTGTCTCCAGAAATAGCTATTCTTTTCTTCCTCAGCAGAAGGACCTGACACAAATTTTGTATTTTTAGAAATTTTCTCATTTTTATAATTTTCTGGAGGAATAAAACCAAGACCTTTCCTTTTGAAATTACCGTTATGGTTTGGTTTCTTTTTAAAACCAGAACCAAAATTGTAACCTTTTTTCTTGTTCAATCTTTGTTGAACTCTTGAAGTGTACTTTTTAGGTTTTTCAGAAAGATTTAAATCTTTTATTTCAGAAATATTAATTTCTGTTAATTTGAAAACCTTTTTGATCATGTCAAAACGAACACTTCTTATTGGAAACTCTTTATCAAAATATAATTTGTCAGAATCACTCAAAGTATAGACAACTTTAAATGTTTCGTCATTCAAATTAGATTTTGATAACAAAAATTCTTTAATATAAACCCGTTTTCCCGACGATTTTGAACTTTTTCCAGACGAACTCGAACTCTCGACCGACAAACACGAACTTTCAGACTCGGACTTTGACTCTGACTCCTCATCCTTATCCAACACCTGATCGACCATTCTTTTAATTAATTCGGACTCATGATCTGTGTCGGACGTGTGAATGTGATGTCAATGTTGTCTGGTAATACATCGGTTATCTCGGACTCCAACTTTATATTGACTGCCTTTTTTACTTGTTCCTCATTCGGTTTTCTAGATGAATACCCTTCCCAAATTGGAGGCGGACACTTGTTATAACAAACACTCTGTTTCTTACCAGTATCCTTTTTCTTCGGCTTCTTGTCTTCAAAAGCTTCAAAACCTACAACAGTTGGATATATTCTGTCAATTACATAATCAGAACTTGAATAACTTTTCAGTAATCGACTGATTCTTTCATTTTCAACTTTCTCAATTTCCAACTCCTGCTTCAACTTAGCACATTCTTCAATGTAGTGGTTGATCTCCTTTTGTTTGGACATCATTGTTGCATTCACCATTTTCAAGGCAGCATCTCTTTCTGAATTAGTTTTCTGCAAACTATTCACTGTTCTGTTTAATACATTGTATGATTCTTTCAAATTTTTCACATCAAACAACAAATTTTCTTTCATCTTCTCTGATTCACTAAACCTCTCGTCTTTTTCCTCACATTGTTTGCAAGGTACTGAACATGTAAGACATGGTTTTGTGACTTCAACAATCTTTTCTACCTCCACAATCTTCTCAACTTCAACTACCTTTTCCACTTCCACTATCTTCTTAATCACTTTGGCTTCCTTCAATTCTTTTGCAGCTTTTCTCTCTTTGAGTTTCTTCAATTTATCTGCAAAATAAAATTCAAAACTGTTAGAAAATAAATGAGATTTTCCAATGTTTATCTGTTCAACTTCTTCATCATCATCACTAGTATCTGTTGAACTGTTTTTAGAAGAAACATATTCTTCATCTTCACTTTTCTCATCATCAGATAACACTGCTATCCATTCTTTCATCAATTCCGGCTTTTGAACAATTTGAGTAATGAATGCTCCAAGATTTGAATCAGCTGGAATGTATTTGTCCCAGCTAAAACCTGCTGCCACTTTTTCATCATCTTGATCAATGATACCATAATAAGCTTTCTTGTTTGCATCTTCGATCATTTTCCCATGAGCAGTTGTTGAATCTTTTTGTTGATGCGATTGATGAGTAATTTGTTGATATATAGCCTTCCGGTAGTAATCATGACCACCAAATGGATTCTTTGCACCACTAACTTCCTGATTCTTGCACTCTCTCTTAAAATGTCCTTTCTCCCTGCATTTAAAACAAGTAACTTTAGATTTATCAAAACTTAAAGCTGAAAGATGAGCATCCAATAAATCATTTCTTCCTGTAATCATTTTAAACTTTTCAGCCCTTCTTAGAACACTTGCTAAAGCCCATTTAATATCCATAAGCTCCAATTCCTCTGCATCAATTTGGTCATAATCTTCCTTTGTTAGCATCGGGTTACCAATCTTTCCGGCTATCAAACCTTCATAAGATTCCAAAGCAGTAACCAATAGGCCCATATGATTTTTCACAACTTCTTCATAAAATTTTTGACCATTTTGAAGATGCAATGCCACATTGCACTGAATCATATGCCCATTACCAACACTCGCACTTTGAACACTTGGAGGATTAACACTTGAAAACCCACTAGTGTTAACTGAACTTTGAATGCCTGTTCCAGATTGATTTCCTGCACTAAACGCAGTTTGGATCTTTGGACTTGCTTCAACAGTTTGAACATTTCCCTTATAGTACAGTTTGATGTCTTGTTGATGGCTTGAACTGTTCATTCTTGCAATTTTCTGCTGTTCAAGATCCTGTGCCTCCAGTTTTTCAATAAACTGACCAATCGACAATCTGCTAAACTGTCCAGAATTATTCAGAATCATGAGATATGTACCCCATTCCTTTTGTGGTAAAGCATCAGCAAGCTTTTCAACCCATTCTGCTGGAGTTTTAGTAATTTTCAACTGAGACATGGTGCGCACAAGATGGCAGTATCTCTCAATGAGAGTCTTTGTAGTCTCGCCAGGCATGCTCGTAAACAACTCAAACTCCTTTTTCAGTAACGCTGCTTTACTTTGTAACATCTCTGTACTTCCTTCAAATTTCTTCTCAAGAGCTTTCCAGATCGAATACGCATTTCCATCATGCTGGAGCAAAACAAATATATCCTCTTTGATAGCTTGCTGCAACAGACTTATCATCATTTTCTCTCCTTTATAACTCTCTCTCTCTTGGTCTGAAAACTCTGAGATAATTTTATCAACATTCATAGCAGTCTGTGGTCTGATGTATGCTGTTTCAATACTTTCCCAAGCTCTTAGATGGTTTGCCTGAACCCAATTCTCAAAACGATTTTTCCATCCATGATACTCTTCAATTCCCATAAGTTTAGGGGGTTTTGTGTAGTTCCAGTCTCATTTTCCGAGTTCATGTTCTGAGCAATGGTAGTCGGAGTAATCGGGGTTGAAGCAAATGCGTTGTAGAATTCAGAATCCATGTTTCGGTATCGAAGAATTTCTCAAACAAGCTTTCAAACTAACTGGTTCACCTTGTAAAACACCTGACAACAAACAAACAACAATCAGGTTAAAGACTTATCAATTAACAGAATAAGACTGATACTCGGACTGGTGAATATTTTGTGCAGACTGAATTTGATATGAACTGAGTTTGATGTCAAAACGTGCGAACTGCTATGACCTGGATCAATTACAAACGACCTGACTCGCTACGTGCGAACTGATGGACTTTCAAACAACGTGATAAACCTATGAAAACTTTGAACTCCAAACTGTATAAACTGGAACTGGTACGTCATGATACAATCTCAAATGTCCTGGGTGAATTTTAAACATATCTGATTTAACTCACACAACCTGAATTACTTTCAAACCATCTTGAAATCGGTGAATTTTGATTCTGATTGTACTTTCAAACGAGCTACCACTTGTTGACAAAAATGATCTGATCACCTCGAATAAAATTCTTGTACCGACAACACTACTACTAATCACAATTCTATTGGGCCGCAATTTAGTGGGCTAACAACATGCAAACCTTATCAGAATTGAAACGGTGTCTAGAATTCTATTACAAACGAATTTAATGATGTTGGAACCTCATTGGACCTCCAATTTATTGAACTGACATGATATTAAATTGGGCCAACAAACTTCACATGGGCTGACATCTTGAATCACATTAATGGCCGACAAATTCACATGATCAAATGTCTCGATTGCCACACTTATATCAAATACCGAAAACAAAATTAATTCAATCACATGTATTCTGACAAACACTTTCTTGGGCCGATGATCACATGCACATATATACTTTTACCAAGTTTCAAGACTTATTGATTGGGCCGAACACTTAATCAGATCACATGCAACCGATTTTAATACAAAGGAAATGATGACAATTGATCAGATCAAGACACGTATCACATGACCTACTGAACCACTTTCAAACGGGAAATGTGTTTCAAACGGTATAGCTAGCTTCAAACGACATCCTCAAACGGAATGTATTCCCCAAACGTAATCCATAGCATTTTCAAACGATATGTCAAATTCAAACGGAATGTTGCTGTTTTCAAATGATATTTTCAAACAGAATACATGTTTCAAACGGGATGACCATGCATTTTCAAACGGAATGTCAATTTTCAAACGAAAAGTTGCTGTTTCGTTCAATACGGAAGCCAATTTTCAGTCCATTTTTTCCACTTTTACTTCGAATTTTGAACTGATATTCTCAAGGGTTTATTAAAACACAATTACGCACACATTGTGAAAGTTTTAGCCAATTTTATCGGTGAAAACTTGTTCAATTTTGAAAGAAGGTGTAGAAAAATAGAATTCGTGGCTGAATTGGTATGAACTCTTCTTGCTGAGCTCTGATACCACTTGTAGGATCGTTTTCAGACCTGAACGAGTCGATCAAAAGAGTTTATCTCTAAACGAAAGGCGGAAACAGACGTGTAGAGTTCAATTCAGCAAGATTCACACTATAAACTGTTGTATGATTGATTTAAAGACGTTTTACAACCTGACAACACTTCGGCAGCACTTCGTTGCATAAACCGGAAAGTTACAAATGAAATGAACATGAGAGATATTTATAGTGAGGACCCTTTCGTTTGAAGGTGGCATGACACCCTTCAAACGACACCCCTTCAAATGAAATGCTTCAAACGGACGGAACTCTTCAAACAACATACATGACAATATCTACATTCTGTTTTGTCTTCTTGTGTGCATGTTGTGTAATGATGTAGACTTGTGATATCATATATGTGATGCCACTTGTGATGTCACATATATGATGTCACGCTTGTTCAGATCCGCAACGAAACCAAAACTCGATATAAGACGAAGTCGACAGATGAATGCACCAACAAAATGTATCTAAGAACATTTACCAAGATTTCCCAAACTTTTGTGTTAAGAAATGAGGATTTCTTCAAGAATAAAAATGGATATTAAGTATGTATATTTTTTAGAAAAATATATATATTTACTGATCGCCAAATTTTGTGCCAAGTGTATGTAGTATGTATTATACTTGATAGTGTATTAGGACTTGAAAATACACTAAATACTCATGCAAAGTAAAACACAAAAATACACATACAACATACAAGATACATAATTCGGGTGAAAAATACCAGATACTTATATTTATTTTTGAGAAAATAATATAAGTAAGACCCATAGTTAAAAATATAAATTATTTTTAATACAAGAACAAATGCACAAAAGATAGTGATTGTACTTGTGCGGTACAAGTCTAGTGACTAACGATAATAAAACACGTTTAGGTCACGACGCATTATAAGCAAAACCCGGTGAAGTTTACGACGCAAGGAACGCAAAATTGTGAGTTCATGCTCCCCCTTTTCTTTAACCGTTTTTGGTTTTATAACTTCGGGGGTGAAATACATGTTACAACGGTTACAATGTTTACAAATGGTATGATAGAGTACAAAAACATTCAAGTAAAACATTCTAGATCATGTCTCGAATAGGGTACCATAAGCACCATTAATCAACGTATACATTCAGACCGCAGAACAAAAGGTTAGATCTAATGGGTTTCAGGCAACCCCACTCTTGGCCTACTTCTACCAATGAGTGCTTCTGTGTCTCAGTCAAAGTCGACAAAAATGCCTAGGTTTGGTGGCTTCCTATGTCGTGACACATGTTAGTGGCCTTGCAAACCACTAGCAATCTCACACATTCAAACGTTCATAGTACTCAGTTACAGATACGTGCTACAAATACATTCAAACGTTCATAGTACTCAGTTACAGATACGTGCTACAAATACATTCAAACATTCATAGTACTCAGTTACAGATACGTTTTACAAATTACATTCAAACATTCATACATTCTATGAGTTACATACCATGTTTTCATTCAAGTATTTGAACATTCAAAACAATCACTGCATGAATTCACACCAACATTATGTTGACGTTTTTCCAAAACTCAGGTAACTAAAAGTGGATGTGCGCACGGTCTTACTCATGCTCGTGGATGTCGTTTATGTTTGTCTTAAATAAGTTGTAAGCTTTCAGACAATATGTTGTTTCGTGATGTAAACACTTAATCTATGTTTCCGTTATGTAATGGTAATGACGTTTGAAGTTATTTTTATGAGCATGTAGTATGTTTACCTTTCGTATGCAATGAGAACCTTTTATGATCACACCTCGTGCTTCCGCCATAGAAAGGGGTGTGACAGAAAATTGGGTCCAAGCTAATCATTTGAGGTCTTGGGAGTGTGTTGAGAAAAAATATGTGCTACCACGTACAAATTTGGGAGTTGAGAAAAAGATTTTTGAATTTACGGATAAAGAAAGAGACATGTATAAAGCAGAAAAAATGATGATTAGTTTACTTCAGCAAGCTATTAAAGAAGACATATTCATGTTGCTTCAACATGATAAGACTTCACGTTCAATTTGGGAAGCACTTCGAATTAAGTTTGAAGGAAGTGAGAAGATGATCAAGAGTAAAAAGGAATTGTTAAAGAAAGAATTTGATTTATTTTCAAGTTTGCCGGGAGAAGATACTAAGAAACTGATTGAAAGATATTGTCACTTAGTGCGTTCAATGTCATTGTTAAATATCAATAAAGATCGTGAAGAATGGGTCGACAAATTAGCCGATGCTTTACCTCAGAAAGAATGGGGTACATTTTTGATGATATTAAAGAATACTGGAGAATATGACGGGTTGACAATTTCCCAGTTCATTGAAAAGATTGAAGGACACGATCTTGAACAACAAAAGATTGCAAGAATAAACAATCCAAGTGCACAACAAGATGTTAAGATGTATTTTAAAGGGAGTGTTCAGAATGTTGAAGCAAGTCCGAAAATTCAAACTGCTTTCAGTGCAGAAAACTCATCTGGATCAATCAATCAAAGTTCAAATAGCAGCTGTGGATTTTCATCATACCCAAGTGTTAATCCGAAAGAATCAACATCTAGTCATCAGTTTCAAAGTTCAAACAACAGTAATGGTCAAATTTTACATTGCAACATTGCGTTGCATCTTCAGAACGGTCAAAATTTCTCTGAAGAAGTGGCTAAAAGTCATATGTCGTTACTTGTTACAGTGTTGGAATCATATGAAGGGTTGGTTGCAGGGAGGATCGTAAATCCTATGTTGACGAAAGAGGATTATGATCAGATCTATGCTGAGGAAATGGAGCTGATGGATATTAAATGGTGTCTAGCAAGTGTTTTGAGAAGAGCTGAAAAATTTAAGATGATTACAGAAAGAGATAATTTTCTGGATGCAAATGTTTCTACTTTGGGTTTTGATAAATATAAAGTTACTTGTTTTCGATGCAGGGAAAAAGGACATTTCAAGAGGGAATGTACCAATCGAGAAGCAAGTGGAGCAAAGAATCCGTTTGGTGGTAATGATTATTATCGAAAAGCTATATATCAACAAGTTGCTCATCAACCTTATCAACAAAAGGAACCACAAACTGCACATGCTAAAATGATCGAATAAGTAAATAAGAAAGCTTATTTTGGCATTATTGATCAAGATGATGAAAAAGTGGCTGAAGGTTTCAGCTGGGACAAATACATACCACCTGATTCAAAAGTAGTAGCTCTCATTGCACAAATAGTTCAAGAACCAGATTTGATGAAAGAATGGATGAAAGTGTTTGCTGATAATGAGAAAAATCAAGATGATGAATTTAGTTCTTCAGATGATAGTTCAGAACATACGCAAGTTTTTGATCAATCATCAACTGATGATAGTGATGATGAGGAAGAAATGCATATTAATATTGCAAAAACTCATTTATCTCCTGAAAGTTTTCAATTTTATTTTGCAGATAGAGTGGAGAAGCTGAAGGAGAAACAAGCAGCAAAAGAAAAGAAAAAAATGAAAAGTGAAAGTGTTGTTCAAGAAGTAAAAATTGAACAGAATGAAGAAGTTAAAATCGCTGAGAAGACAGTTGAAGCTGAGAAGATGGTTGAAGTTGAGAAATTTGTTGAAGTTGAAAAGATTGTTGAGGTTATTAAACTATGCCAAAAGTGTTTGGAATCTTGCAAACAGTGTGAAGAGAAAGATGAAAAGTTGAGTGAGCAAGATAAGATGAAAGAAAAATTACCTTTCGATCTCAATTACGTGAAAGAATCTTATGATGCGTTGAACAGAACAGTAACTGGTCTGCAAAAGACAAATTCTGAAAGAGAAGATGCCTTGACTATGTTAAATGCTGTAATGATGTCAAAGCAAAAAGCTATCAACTTTTACATTGAAGAAAGTGCAAAGTGGAAGCAAGAGTTGGAGACAGAAAAGATAGAGAATGAAAGAATAAGACGGTTGTTGTAGAGTTATTCTAGTTCCGATTATTTGATTGACAGAATTTATCCAACTGTTGCAGGTCTTGAAGCTTTTCAAGATGAGAAGCCAAAAGAGAAGGATACTGGTAAGAAACAAAGTGCAAATTATAACAAGTGTCCGCCTCCGATCTGGGAAGGTTATTCTCCCAGAAAACCAAATGAGGAGCAAGTCAAAAAGGCTGTCAATATAAAGTTAAAGTTTGAAACAACTGATGATTTACCAGAAAACATTGACGTCACGTTCACATCGTCTGACACTGATCATGAGTCTGAGTTAATAAAAAAGGTGGTCGATCAGGTGTTGGGTAAAGATGAGGAGTCGGAGTCAAAGTCTGAGTCCGAAAGTTCGAGAACATCATCAGTTGATAGTCCAAAGTCGTTGGTTAAACGGGTTTACAATAAAGAATTCCTGTTATCAAAATCTAATTTGAATGACGAACCAATCAAAGTGGCATATACTTTGAATGATTCAGACAAATTATATTCTGATGAGGAATTTCCAATAAGAGGTGTTAAACCAGAAATGATAAAAAAAAGTTTTCAAACTAATAGAAATTAATATTTCTGAAATAAAAAATGAAAATCTTTCTAAAAAATCCAAACCTTACACCTCAAGAGTTAAACAAAGATTAAACAAGAAAAAGGGTTACAATTCTGGTTCTGGTTTTCAAAAGAGACCAAACCATAATGGTAATTTCAAAAAGAAGGGATTAGGTTTTATTCCACCGAAAAATTATAAAAATGAGAAAATTTATAAATCCAAAACTGTATTTGTTTCAGGAACAAGTTCAGAGGAAGAAGAAAAGAGCTTATTCTGGAAGCAATCAAACAGAGAATTTCTTGCTAAGAAGCAAGAGAGAATGAATAATGGAGGTTATCAGAGAAAAGAGACAAGAACCTGTTACAGATGTCAAGAAGTTGGTCACATCGCCTGGAACTGTCCAATGGCAACCAACATCAAACAGGAAGTTGTTTCTAAACTTAAAGAAAAGATTATCGAGAAAAATGAACCACCAACTGAAAAGTTTAAAGTGTTTAAAAATTCAACATATGAAGTTGGTGAATGTTCGAAGAAAAGATTTTACAAAATAAGAGTTAATCTTGATTACCAAATGTGGGTTGTTAAGAAATCTGAGGTGAAATCTGGCGATGAATCTGATTCCACAAAGTCAGAGGAGCCACAAGTTGAGCTAAAAATAGAAACGTCAGTACCGCCAATGGATGATGTTAATTTTCCACCATTGCGGGCTGAAAATTTTAAACAAAAAGTTGGAAAGATTGAGATTTTAAATCAATTCTATTCTGAGAAGAAAGAATTTGATGTCGAAAAGGTTTTTAATGGAAATGTGAAAAAGATTTTTGGGAAGATGGTCGAGGGAAAACTCAAAGGGGTAAAAGATTTTTATGAAACAAAGAAGGCAACTTACACCCCGAGTGAAACTAAAGAGGTCACATCCAAGTTTGGTCAGGCTTGGATGTTTGTGTTTCATATGTGAACAGTATGACTTGCCGGAGCTCCCAGGTTGGTAAGTGTGGAGCAGGTATCGGCATCTTTATTGTATTTTGTGTTTTAGTTAAAACCTACAAGTGGTGAATCATGGACATTAAGTTGTACTTGATTTTCTACAAGTAGTTTTTGTTGATTGAACTTAAAATTGTTATAGTTTTCAAAAGGTTGATAATGAAAGAACAAAGTGATGAAACTCCAACAAAACTAGTTTTTCGGAAAAAAACCATTTGATTAAAATAAACTTAAGTGTTTTGAAATCATAATGGGAAAATAGTTTGTTTTTAGGGGGAGTTCTGATTGTTTATGCCAAGTGGATGGCGAATTGAAGCTTGAAAATCTGTTGTCACTTTGCTTGTATAGTTTGTTTTCAAATTTCCTTTAAATGATTTTGAATTTTAGGGGGGGTAAGAATTTCGGAAAATCCAAAAACATTTGAAAAATATCAAAAACATAAGAAAAGCAAAATTGAGTTTTGTTGAGAAAAGAGGAAATGATAGTACATCAGTGGTCTATCAAAGCATACTAAAGAATTGGAAAATCAAAATGTGATAAACGGTCTCACTGATGATGTGCCACTAGGTTTTTACACATTTAGTAGACTGTGTTGTGATATAAACCTAAATTTCAAACTTACTTATCTCGTGGGGAACATCTCTCGGATATATGGGTAACCCCCGAAATCTTGTTTGAAAGGTCCCTCTTTCTGAGATACTAGGTCTTTATACTCAGTGATATCTGGGGTATTATCCCGGGACTTCTGATTTTGCGGAAGCAATGGCCTAGTCCCCGTATAATATTTTTCGCTTGCTTGAAATATAGCATCACCCTCAGCATAAAAAATGATGAAACATTGCAAAATGCAAATCATGTGCTGTTGAAGAAAAGATTCTCTAAAGGGAACACACCAAAAGTCGAAGCCATCATCTCTCTGATTTTGCGGAAGCAATAGCCTAAGCTCTCATGGCCCTCGCATTTAACCCTTCACAGATATCATCTAGGTATACTCACCTGTAAGACTGAATATTGGGATCTGGATACAGGAGTATATTCTGAGGTGGGACACGCGAATAAGTTCAAGTGCTTAAAACATTAATCTCATATCTCGGAACAATTGAACTTTGTGTGAAAATTTAAGTGGATCAGTATACTGACAATCTAAGTGAATCGTTTAGATCTTAAAATGTTTAAAGCTTAATGGTGCTTGTGATTTGTTTCAAAAACTGATATGATCCTCTTGCACGAACTCACAAAAATATTGTCTGTAAATATTTCTTTACTGTATTTTAAAAAAAAAGTTCAAAAAGATTTTCGGAGTGTTTTAGCATAAATTTTGAAAAATCAAAAAGATTTTCGACATCTGATGTTGGAGAACTGATTTTTAAAATTCCGAGTGCTAAACATGTTGAACAAAAGGTTTGGGAGAGAGTGTTTGAAATAGTTATTCTTTCTTATGATACATCTGTGATTAAAAATGTTAAATCATTTTGTTCGATACTTGCAAATGATGTTTTAAATTTGTGTCTACAAGTGGTAAGCAGAGAATAAATTTGTCAAATTTTAAATTTGTGAAATCAAGAGATGTGTGCAGGTTAGCCAGAACTGTTGATGAACTTAAGAAATCAAGAGATCTGATTAAGAGAAGATGGAGTCAGATTGAGATCCTGGTAGAGAGAAGAAGAGAGAAAACTGAGGATACTTTACATTGTTAGATACTTCGAGATAAAGTGAAGACTGATAAAGACTGAAGATGTTGAAGACATGTATTGAAGACTCGTCGACATCCGAGGGGGAGTCTGTTAGTGCATACGTCTGTCGACTTCGTCTTGTATCGAGTCTTGTATTGTATTAGATAGATCAGGGCACGTGGTACGAGATAAATGTCAAAATATAGGTGAATAGGGTATTTCGCACGAAATAACAAATTGCTATTTTGTACGAAATTAACTCTTGGTATTTCGCACGAAATACTGATTTCGCATGAAATCTGATTTCGTGTGAGTCTGTTCATGCGAAATAGCCAACCCTATAAATAGGTGCCTTGTGATTTCGTTTAAAGGAAAAAAAAACTTTCCGGTTTCAGTACCGAACTGCTGCCGAAGTGTCTACTCGTTGTAAATATTTGTCAAATCAATCAAAAGACAGTTTAAAGTGAATTGCAAGCTGAATTACCTCGATACGTTTGTTTCCGCCTCTCGTATTGAGTAAAAACTCTTTTGAACGACTCGTTTGGTCGGAAAAATGATCCTACGGTATCCACATTCTTTTCTTATGGAATCTCCAAATTCCATCTGTTTCTTGTTCTAATTCCTTGATCATTCCTTTTAGTTTTTCAGTATCATCCTTGATTACTGATTCTTGTGCTTTTCTAATCTGTTTATTTAAATCTACTTGTAGATTTAATTTAAGAGAACGTACCCTTTTTGGCCGTTCGTGATATTTTCGACTTAAAGCATCAGCAACTACATTTGCTTTTCCTGCATGATACTAAATATCACAATCATAATCACTAAGTAGTTCCATCCAGCGTCTTTGTCTCATATTTAACTCCTTTTGCCCGAAGACATACCTTAAACTTTTATGATTAGTGAAAATAGTAAACTTACTACCGTACAGGTAATGTCTCCAAATCTTAAGAGCAAAAATTATAGCTCCGAACTCTAAATCATGAGTTGAATAATTTTCTTCAAGATTCTTAAGTTGTTTGGATGCATAGGCTATAACCTTTTGACGTTGCATTAACACACATCCATAACCTAATTTAGAAGCGTCACAATTGATTACAAAATCTTTAGTTCCTTCTGGTAACGCTAGTATGGGTGCATGAGTTAATCTTTGCTTAAGGATTCTAAAGGCTTCTTCTTGTTTTGGTTCCCATTCAAACTTAACAGATTTACAAGTTAACTTAGTTAAGGGAATGACTATTCTAGAAAATTTTTGAATAAATCTTCTATAATAACCGGCTAATCCTAACAAACTTCTAACCTCAGTTGGTGATTCAGGGGTTTTCCAATTGGTTATTGCCTCGATCTTGGTGGGATCTACATGAATTCCTTCATGATCAACTTGGTGTCCGAGAAATTGTACATGTTCTAACCAAAATTCGCACTTTGAAAACTTAGCATAAAGCTTTTCTTTTCTTAATAAACTTAAAAGTGCGTGCAAATGCTTTGCATGTTCCTCTTTACTCTTAGAGTAAATGAGAATATCATCTATAAAGACAATTATGAATTTATCCAAATATGGCTTACATATTCGGTTCATCATATCCATGAATGCAGCTGGGGCATTGGTTAAACCAAATGGCATGACAGTAAATCCATAATGGCCATACCTTGTGCTGAAAGCGGTCTTAGGAATGTCCTCTTCCTGTACCTTTAATTGATGATATCCTGATCTTAAATCGATTTTATAGAAAAAGTGTGCTCCTTGCAATTGATCAAACAGATCATCTATTCTTGGTAATGGATACCGATTCTTAATTGTGACCTTATTCAATTCACGGTAGTCAATGCACATTCGCATTGATCCGTCCTTCTTTTTAACGAATAAGATCGGCGCTCCCCAAGGTGATGAACTTGGTTGTATGAATCCTTTCTCTAGCAATTCGTCTAATTGTTTCTTTAGATCTTCTATAGGTGCCAAACGGTAAGGTGCTTTGGCAATTGGTTCTGTCCCTGGTATTAAATGGATTCTAAATTCAACTTCTCTATCTGGTGGTTGCCCTGGTAATTCTTCTGCAAATACATCTGAAAACTGAGATACTACTCGAATATCCCATAATTCTTTTCCTTTAGTGTTAGTGATTATAAAAATCAAATACACTAATGATCCTTTTCTTATGTAACTTGATGTTTTCATCACAGAGATGAATTTAGTGGATTTAGAAGTTTTATATCTGTCACACCCCCAAATTCCACCATGCGGAGTACCACCGCTTGGAGGCGTGACATGACCAGAATCGAGCCACCAATCATATTGAACAACGTATTTAAGTAAATGAAACTAACCACAATACAATTGGTGTCCAAAAGTAAGTTAACCAAATTCAATTTAATCAGCGGAAGCATAAGACGTTAAACCAAAACATAAGTTCGTAGTTCATAAGTTTTAAAGACTCAAAACATAAGTCTCATAAGTTCATAAGGTTTATTTATTAAGTACGGGACATAACAGTTCGCATCCCACAACGACCACCTCCATGTGCAAGCCCCATAGCATCTAGTGACCTGCAAAGCATGTAACAACGAGTCAACAACAAAGTTGAGTGAGTTCACTGTTGGTTGTCCATTTTTGAGTTGTTTCCAAAAATGTAGTTTAATCTTAATCAGCTATCCAGCCGTGGGAGTTACCCCATAGTTCGAAAACGTTTATTAGTTAACCATCACATGTCCACCTTCCCTGGCTATCCAGCCCGGCACTTCGGACGTGGGGGCTACCCCATTATTTAAACTACCAGACTCGTTTATCATATCGACTACTAACGAAAATTTATTGTGCCCAAGCGTCGGTGTCTATCATCACCGACGTGCCATAGTCCATTAGTACACACCCGTCCGACTGGCACGGTGTGAGGTTTGTTAAACCTAATAGCGCTATTAACTAATGACCTGCTCACCATAGCCTCGGCGATTAAGTCGATACAAAAAGGGAGGGACTTCGCTGATAGAGTTCTAGTCCAGTAAGTCTAAGTACGTCCCAAGGACGAGGAATTCACATTCCTGAACGCGTCCCAAAGGACGAGGAATCCCTATTCCTGTACCCATTCCCATTCCCACCGGGAATTTACCATGCTTTGTAGAAAAGTGTGAACTCACCTCGATTTGTTCGGTTAGATTAGTTACTCTAATAATCAGGAAATCAAGCACGTCCTAATAAGGTACAGATAACAATCAATTTCTCATGCACAACACGTATGGTTTATCTACCCATTACTTTTATCACATATAACACAATTTAAACGTCAACGCACTTTGTTAAGTTATATATTATTTTACCCTAAAGTAATATAACGGTAAAATAAACAAATATTCACGCAAGAGTTTTAGTATACAATATATATTTTAAATATATATATATATATTTATCAAATTTTATTTACGAAAGACAACCTCCGATACTTGGTGTTTTGTTACAAAAATTATGGCGAAGTTTATATTCAAAATGCAAGTTATAAAATACACTCGTAACGCTTGTTTTAGAAAAATATTTTCTACGTGTTGGGATTTTAGAAAATTTCGCCAGAGTTTCCTTTGTAAATGGAGGTGTCCATGCTTACTAGCATATCATTTTCTTTTCAAAAATTCATTCAAACAATTCTCAATCATCAACATACAATTTCTAATTACCAAACTTGACAAAAATAAGCATAAACCATAAACTTATGAACTTGAAAATTTATAAAAGCATGTAGTAATTTACTAGCACACTTAGTAAGTCTTGTTACCTTCCAAAATGTGACTGGTTCTTTAAAAACTTTATTTTTAAAGAGTTTGAATATTTACAACTTCTAGTCGTATTTTCTAAAAATATTACTTTGTGAAATTTTCTTATTACACAAGTGTTTCTACACTTGTTTATCCACAAAAAATATGTTAAGTTTGTGTAAGATCCATGTTTTAACAAAACTCATACTTTTCACTTGGTTCTTTCGAAAAACCACTCATGGATCTTTAGATCTACAATATTAGAACTTACTTTGATCTTTATTTTTCAAGAAAACACCTATTTATTCAAGCTCATAATTTATGTGTGGATGATTCCATCATCCACAACATTCTTACTTTTTCCATCTTGCTAGTTCATGTTTTTAAGCATGATCTAGCAAGTCCATATGATGGTTCATATCATTTTTACTAACAAACAACATTCAACAAGCATAACAACACAAGAATAGCATGATTTCATCATCATTATAACACGACTTCATCACTAGATTAGTTTATGTCAAGACTTTGTTTTTGTTTCTTTAGAGTTCTTATCATTTCATCATTCTTTTACTATTAACCATCAAAAATATGAAGAAGATGAAGATCTAAGACACTTATGACTGTCACAAGGCTAGGGGAGTTTCAAGTATGTAAAAGTGATGGATAAAAGAAAACGAGAGAGGTCCTTGAGCTTCCGAACACACCAAGCTTGCGTGTAGGATCTGTAACACCTTTGGGTATGTATAGATTGCTTGGAATGGAGCTTGAAGGTGATGATGGTGGTGCTTGTGTTCTCAGCCGAACACACAAGAGAAGAGAGGAGAGAATTTGTTGTTAGTGAAGATGAGAATGAATGGTTATGACCCTAGGTGTCTTTTTATAAACCAAGTTCACCATTAACCTTTGTGTATAATGTCCTATTATCCAACAACATGATCCAATATAATATTCAACTAAAACCATGGGTGGGGACACCCATGGTGACCGTTTCCAGGGGGGTTATGGGGTTGGTTTTTCAAATGGGTGGTTACAATCTAGTTAGAGAAACAAGTGTTATAGTTAGTGTGTTATGAGTGTTATTAATATTTAGTGTGTTAGGGTGTTCGGGGGCCCTAACTTGCTCAGAAAAGTAAAAACAATGTGTTTAACAATATTTTTGTGTTCCGGGTAAAGTCCGGTTGTTCGGTTGGGTGTTGTCCGTTAAAGTGCTAAATTAATCCGTAAAGTGTCTTTTATACTATTTTTAGTGACACATTTAATTCCCAACACTTTGGAAAGCACACAGGACTATTTAGTAACTTTTTCTGTATACTACTAGTTTGTTAACAAGCACATGTAAGTATAACACAGAAATCAGAAAGCAGTTAAATGATTCAGCACAGTCATCAAGCACTTTAATTATCATTATTAAATTGTACGGATACATGGAATTATGAGGGTTGCCACATTCTCCCCCTGTTAAGAAAATTCCGTCCCGAAATTTAGCTCGTGGTTACTGAGGAGCTAGTTATGTTGCGTTGGTTTCCTGGTTTTCCTGGGGTGTCACATCATCCCCCCGTTGATTTGGAAGTTCGTCCTGAAATTCTGTAGTAGCTTCAGCCTCAGTAGTGGTTGCGTTTTTCTTAAACAGCTGGGGATACTTGAGTTTCATTTGGTCTTCTCGTTCCCAGGTATACTCTGGGCCACGACGGGAATCCCAACGGACACGGACGAGAAGTATTCTGGTACGCTTGAGAATCTTAACATCTCCATCAGTAATCTCTACTGGTTCCTCGACGAATCGCAGCTGGTCTTCGATAGTGAGCTCCTTTAAGGGAACTATGAGGGTCTCATCTGACAGACACTTCTTCAGATTCGACACATGGAAAACATTGTGAACTCCGCTGAGTTCTTCGGGTAGATTCAACCTGTAGGCGACCTTGCCAAATTGGACTACACCATTCCAAGGTGAGACTTTGAGTAGCACCCGATCCCCAACCTGGAACTCGAGTGGTTTCCTTCGCTTATCCGCATAGATTTTCTGACGGTCACGAGCTGCCGCCATTCGCTGTCGTATCTGGGAAATCCTCTCAGTCGTGTCTACTACGAGTTCTGGGCCTGTGATTTGGCTGTCACCAACTTCTGCCCAACAAAGAGGCGATCGGCACTTCTGTCCATATAATGCCTCAAACGGAGCGGCCTGGATGCTGGTGTGGTAGCTGTTGTTATACGAAAACTCCACTAATGGGAGGTGTTTTTCCCAGCCATAACCAAAGTCGATTACACATGCCCTAATCATGTCTTCAAGGGTTTGGATGGTACGCTCAGATTGCAAATCTGTCTGTGGATGATATACCGTGCTCATGTCTAATCGGGAGCCAAAGGACTTGTGCATAGCTTGTCACAATTCAGATGTAAAACGTGGGTCTCGATCAGAGATGATGGAGGTTGGCAGTCCGTGCCTTGATACCACTTCCTTTAGGTAGATGTCTGCTAGTGTAGAAAACTTATATGTTTCCTTGATGGCCAGAAAGTGTGCAGACTTAGTCAATCAATCCACGATCACCCAAATGGTATCATTTCCGCGTTGAGATCTAGGTAGGCCAGTAACGAAATCCATGTAAATTTGCTCCCATTTCCATTTTGGGATCTCTGGTTGTTGAAGTGGGCCTGATGGTTTCTGGTATTCGACCTTGACCCTAGCACAAGTCAAGCATTTACTGACGTAGGTTGCTATGCTGGCTTTCATACCAGGCCACCAGTATGTAGTCTTTAGGTCGTGGTACATCTTATCCGAACCAGGATGTACTGAATAACGAGACTTATGTGCTTCATCCATTACAAGCTCGTGTAAGCCTCCATAAAATGGAACCCAGATGCGTCCGTTAACATAGTAGGCTCCGTTTTCCTTTCGTTCTAGCCGTTGCCTCGATCCTCGTAAGGACTCAGCCCTGATGCTCTCTGCTTTCAATGCTTCAACCTGAGCATCGCGAATCTGGCGGGAAGGTTAGATTGGATGGTAAGTTGTAACGCACGTACACGCTTAGGTATAGTATCCTTTCGGCTGAGGGCGTCGGCCACAACATTGGCTTTGCTCGGATGGTACTTGATCGTACATTCGTAATCATTCAAGAGCTCGACCCATCGGCGTTGACGCATGTTTAACTCCTTTTGCTTGAAGATATGCTCGAGACTCCTGTGATCGGTGTAAATGGTGCACTTGGTACTGTACATGTAATGTCTCCATATCTTAAGCGCGAAAACAACTGCTCCCAATTCTAAGTCGTGTGTAGTGTAGTTCCTTTCGTGAACCTTAATTGGCACGATGCGTAGGCTTATCACGTTGCATCAACACGCAACCAAGTTCTTGGATGGAAGCGTCGCAATAAACCACAAAATCATCTGTGCTTTCCGGCAATGAGAGGATAGGCGCGCTACAAAGTCTGTCTTTTAAGTGCTGAAATGCGGATTCCTGTGCATCACCCCAACGATAGGTGACATTCTGAGTCAGTGAAGTGAGAGGTTGCGCAATCTTGGAGAAATCTTTGAAAAACCTTCTGTAATACCCTGCCACACCCAAGAATTGGCGGATTTCTGTTGGTGTGCGGGGTGCAGGCCAGTTCTTGATCGAGTCAACCTTAGATGGATCCACATGGATTCCATCCTTGTTTACCACATGGCCTAGAAAGTGGACTTCGCGAAGCCAGAAGTCACATTTCGAAAACTTGGCATACAACTGCTCTTTTCGAAGAAATTTCAGAATAAGCCTCAGATGTTGCTCGTGTTCCTCCTGACTCTTAGAATAGATCAGGATGTCGTCAATGAACACTATGACAAACTTATCCAGGTAAGGCTTGCACACTCGGTTCATGAGATCCATGAAGACTGCAGGTGCATTCGTTAATCCGAAAGGCATAACCAGAAACTCGTAGTGGCCGTAACGAGTTCTGAATGCTGTTTTGGAGACGTCCTCCCCTCAGACTCTCAGCTGATGGTATCCCGATCTCAAATCAATCTTAGAGTAATAACTCGACTCTTGCAACTGGTCGAACAAGTCATCAATGCATGGAAGAGGATAACGATTCTTCACGGTCACCTTGTTGAGTTCGCGGTAGTCAATACACATTCTGAAGGTACCGTCTTTCTTCTTTACGAATAACACTGGAGCTCCCCAAGGAGAAGAGCTAGGACGTATGAAACCCTTTTCCAGGAGTTCTTGTAGCTGCGTAGACAGCTCTTCGAGTTCTAATGGAGCTAGACGATATGATGCTCGAGCTACTGGTGCTGCTCCAGGAGCTAGCTCGATTTGAAACTCAACTTGGCGATGAGGTGGAAGACCAGGTAATTCCTCAGGAAATACCTCAGGAAAGTCGGGTACAATAGGTATGTCTTCTATCTTCCTTTCTTCCGCGGATGAATCAGAATCGAGGGCTAGAATAGCGGTGTGGCCCTTTCGCAAACACTTCTGGGCCTTAAGGAAAGAGATGATGCCTACAACAGCACCACTCTTGTCGCCACGAATCACGAGGGGCTCTTTACCAGAACGAGGGATGCGGACGATTTTCTCCTTGCAAATAATCTCCACTTGGTGTTGAGATAACCAATCCATCCCAATGACAACGTCAAAACTACTCAGAACGATAGGGGTGAGGTCGATAGAAAAGGTCTGATCGGCAAGGACAAGCTTGCAACCCTTTACTACATGTGTAGCCTCTAAACTTTTACCATTTGCTAACTCTACGATGTGTTTGGTGTTTAGAAGTGTTGGAGTGCGCTTAAGCAGTTGGCTAACTTTTAAGGACACATAACTAGTATCGGCACCCGAATCAAATAAAACAGTAACAAAGAAATCATCCAGAAGAAACTTACCCATCACAACGTTGGGATCGTTCCTTGCATTACCCTGACCAATCACGAAGGCATGACCTCGGGCGCCATTGCCATTATTGTTACCACTGTTGTTGCCTCCATTGTTGCCTCCATTGTTGTCCCCGTTCCCTTGATTGTTGTTGTTGTTCTGGTTCTGGTTCTGGTTCAGCTGAGGACAGTTCCTTTTAAAGTGGCCTTCAGCGCCACACTGAAAGCATCCTTTATTGCCCTGCTGCTGATGGTTCTGTGGAGCTTGTTGATGTTGTTGGCGATTCTGATTTGCAGGACGTGGGCTCCTGCAATCCTTAGCTTCATGACCCAGCTTGTGACATCTCTGATAATGACCCTTGTTGCACTGCCTGCTGTGGTGCAAATTACATCGATTGCACTTAGGGTGATTTCCCTTGTATTCACCCTGACCTTGATTCCCAGAAGACTGCTGACTAGGGACCCTGTACTCATCTGTCTTTCTCTGCTGAGACTGAACCAAAGTAGAACCCTTGCCCGAATTTCCATCCCACTTGCGCTTGTTATCACTGGGAGCATCAGTAGCAGTAGTGCTAACACGCTTGGGCAGCTTGCCTTCTTCCATCGCCTGATCGGTGAGTTGGTGCGCCAAGCAAACGACTTGCTGGATGGTGGAGAGGTTGGCCGCAATTACAGACCCTTGGATTTCCGGGACTAAGCCTCTGAGGTATAGCTTGATTCGTCTAGACATGGGTTGTGACAAGTTAGGACATAAGGCAGCCAAGTAGTTAGACCTCTTTGTGTACGCCGCGATCTCTGATCCTTCCATCTTCAAACCATAATACTCTATTTCAAGTTTCAGAATGTCTTCCATGTGACAGAATTCCTCCTTAATCGAATCCTTGAAGTCGCTCCAGAGGGTGGCATTCGTGTCTGCCAACCCGAGCATCTGGACTTGTGTGTTCCACCAAGAATACGTTTTCCCTTGTAACATGCCGGTAGCGTACTCTACTTGTTTGCTGGCAGGGCTCTCACTCTCTTTGAATGTAAATTTGATTCTTCGGATCCAGTGCAGGAGGCCGATTGCTCCTCCAGTGCCGTCGAAAGTGGGAGGTTTGCACTCCGAGAATGCCTTGAAAGTGCCTATGCGTGATTGGGTGTGCATGGGTTGACTCCCTAATTGGATTGCTAAGGCTTCAGCAATCTGTTCGTTAATCAAGGCCGTCAGCTGACCCTGGGTCATGTCGAGACGTCCACTCATGATCTTCACAACGAAGCAACGTAAGTGAGAAAAGTGTCGCGAAAGTGCGTAAGTGTGGGACGACAGTAGAGAGTAAGCACACAAGGTTCAAATAGCAGTTATCACGTTAACTAATGCACATTGTGAACTATCTAACAGACAATATAACATAAATCATACCACCAATGGTGTCGAGTCTTGCACGTGGAGCGAAGCGTCGTTGTGGATCGTTGAGCACTGAACCGGTTATAGTCTGGTTTTATCAAAAACTTTTACCCTTTTAAAACCAAGTTCACTATAACCAATGGCTCTGATACCAATCTGTCACACCCCAAAATTCCACAATGCGGAGTACCACCGCTTGGAGGCGTGACATGACCAAGATCGAGCCACCAATCATATTGAACAACGTATTTAAGTAAATGAAACCAACCACAATACAATTGGTGTCCAAAAGTAAGTTAACCAAATTCAATTTAATCAGCGGAAGCATAAGACGTTAACCAAAACATAAGTTTGTAGTTCATAAGTTTTAAAGACTCAAAACATAAGTCTCATAAGTTCATAAGGTTTATTTATTAAGTACGGGACATAACAGTTCGCATCCCACAACGACCACCTCCATGTGCAAGCCCCATAGCATCTAGTGACCTGCAAAGCATGTAACAACGAGTCAACAACAAAGTTAAGTGAGTTCACGGTTGGTTGTCCATTTTTTAGTTGTTTCCAAAAATGTAGTTTAATCTTAATCAGCTATCCAGCCGTGGGAGTTACCCCATAGTTCGAAAACGTTTATTAGTTAACCATCACATGTCCACCTTCCCTGGCTATCCAGCCCGGCACTTCGGACGTGGGGGCTACCCCATTATTTAAACTACCAGACTCGTTTATCATATCGACTACTAACGAAAATTTATTGTGCCCTAGTGTCGGTGTCTATCATCACCGACGTGCCATAGTCCATTAGTACACACTCGTCCGACTGGCACGGTGTGAGGTTTCTTAAACCTAATAGCGTTATTAACTAATGACCCGCTCGCCATAGCCTCGGCGATTAAGTCGATACAAAAAGGGAGGGACTTCGCTGATAGAGTTCTAGTCCAGTAAGTCTAAGTACGTCCCAAGGACGAGGAATTCACATTCCTGAACGCGTCCCAAAGGACGAGGAATCCCTATTCCTGTACCCATTCCCACCGGGAATTTACCATGCTTTGTAGAAAAGTGTGAACTCACCTCGGTTTGCTCGGTTAGATTAGTTACTCTAATAATCAGGAAATCAAGCACGTCCTAATAAGGTACAGATAACAATCAATTTCTCATGCACAACACGTATGGTTTATCTACCCATTACTTTTATCACATATCACACAATTTAAAAGTCAACGCACTTTGTTAAGTTATATATTATTTTACCCTAAAGTAATATAATGGTAAAATAAACAAATATTCACACAAGAGTTTTAGTATACAATATATATTTTAAATATATATATATTTATCAAATTTTATTTACGAAAGATAACCTCCGATACTTGGTGTTTTGTTACAAAAATTATGGCGAAGTTTATATTCGAAATGCAAGTTATAAAATACACTCGTAACGCTTGTTTTAGAAAAATATTTTCTAAGTGTTGGGATTTTAGAAAATTTCGCCAGAGTTTCCTTTGTAAATGGAGGTGTCCATGCTTACTAGCATATCATTTTCTTTTCAAAAATTCATTCAAACAATTCTCAATCATCAACATACAATTTCTTATTACCAAACTTGACAAAAATAAGCATAAACCATAAACTTATGAACTTGAAAATTTATAAAAGCATGTAGTAATTTACTAGCACACTTAGTAAGTCTTGTTACCTTCCAAAATGTGATTGGTTCTTTAAAAATTTTATTTTTAAAGAGTTTGAATATTTACAACTTCTAGTCGTATTTTCTAAAAATATTACTTTGTGAAATTTTCTTATTACACAAGTGTTTCTACACTTGTTTATCCACTAAAAATATGTTAAGTTTGTGTAAGATCAATGTTTTAACAAAACTCATACTTTTCACTTGGTTCTTTCGAAAAACCACTCATGGATCTTTAGATCTACAATATTAGAACTTACTTTAATCTTTATTTTTAAAGAAAACACCTATTTATTCAAGCTCATAATTTATGTGTGGATGATTCCATCATCCACAACATTCTTACTTTTTCCATCTTGCTAGTTCATGTTTTTAAGCATGATCTAGCAAGTTCATATGATGGTTCATATCATTTTTACTAACAAACAACATTCAACAAGCATAACAACACAAGAATAACATGATTTCATCATCATTATAACACTACTTCATCACTAGATTAGTTTATGTCAAGACTTTGTTTTTGTTTCTTTAGAGTTCTTATCATTTCATCATTCTTTCACTATTAACCATCAAAAATATGAAGAAGATGAAGATCTAAGACACTTACTACTATCAGGCTAGGGGAGTTTCAAGTATGTAAAAGTGATGGATAAAAGAAAACGAGAGAGGTCCTTGAGCTTCCGAACACACCAAGCTTGCTTGTAGGATCTCTAACACCTTTGGGCATTGCTTGGAATGGAGCTTGAAGGTGATGATGGTGGTGCTTGTGTTCTCGGCCGAACACACAAGAGAAGAGAGGAGAGAGTTTGTTGTTGGTGAAGATGAGAATGAATGGTTATGACCCTAGGTGTCTTCTTATAAACCAAGTTCACCATTAACCTTTGTGTATAATGTCCTATTATCCAACAACATGATCCAATATAATATTCAACTAAATCCATGGGTGGGGACACCCATGGTGACCGTTTCCAAGGGGGGGGGGGTATGGGGTTGGTTTTTCAAATGGATGGTTACAATCTAGTTTGAGAAACAAGTGTTATAGTTAGTGTGTTATGAGTGTTATTAATATTTAGTGTGTTAGGGTGTTCGGGGGCCCTAACTAGCTTAGAAAAGTAAAAACAATGTGTTTAACAATATTTTTGTGTTCCGGGTAAAGTCCGGTTGTTCGGTTGGGTGTTGTCCGTTAAAGTGCTAAATTAATCCGTAAAGTGTTTTTTATACTACTTTTAGTGACACATTTAATTCCTAACACTTTGGAAAGCACACAGGACTATTTAGTAACTTTTCTGTATACTACTAGTATGTTAACAAGCACATGTAAGTATAACACGGAAATCAGAAAGCAGTTAAATGATTCAGCACAGTCATCAAGCACTTTAATTATCATTAATAAATTGTACGGATACATGGAATTATGAGGGTTGTCACAATATCCTTTAATTGTGATCTTTTCACCCTTTGGTGAATTTACTTGTATCGACTTTTGATCACACAAAATACTGGCTTTATAGGCTATTAACTAATCCATTCCTAATACTACCTCAAATCCTGCCAGATTCATGGGGTAAAGGTTTGCAATAAATTTCTGATTTAGAATTTCTATTCTTGCTCCCTGCAAGATTTCAGAAATTTTAATGGTTTCCCCATTTGCTGTCTCTATTGGACATTCTTGTGGAAGTTTAGTTAATGATTGATTGAGAAGTTTGCAAAATGAATTTTTAATAAAACTTTGGTTTGCACCAGAGTCAAATAATACTTTAGCAAAAATATCATTAACTAAAAACGTACCAGTGATCACATCCGGGATCATCTTTGCTTCTTCTGCAGTCAGAACAAATGCTCTAGCATTTTTGATATTCTTGTTATTTGTAGCTGGGGCTAACTTTGGACAGTTAGGCTTGATATGACCTTGTTCTCCACAGTTGTAACATATCCGGTTATTAGCTTTCTTCCTGCAGTCTTCTTCCTTGTGTCCCGATATTTTGCAAAAGTTACAGTATATGGAGCATCTTCCTGAAAGCTTCCTTTTGCAATTCTTACAGTAGGGTGTAGAGGTAAAACCTATATTTTTTCCTCGGTTAGAATTTCCAGAACGAAATTTTTGTGTGAGCTTCTGGGTTAGGTTCCCCCTTTGATTTCTTTCTCGTGTACGGATTAATTCATCTGTCAAGGTATTGGCTAGTTCTACAGCTTCTTCTATGGTTTGAGGTCTAGCTGCCTTGACTACGTGTCTTATTTCCCCGATTAATCCCCAGATATAACGGGAGATTAACACTGGTTCAGGTGAAGCAAGGGTTGGCACTATTCTAGCATATTCAAAGAATAACTTAGTGTACCCTTTACTATCCACACCAGTCATTCTAAGGTTTAAGAACTTGTTTGCTATTTGTTCTTTTTCATTAGGAGGGCAGAATTTTCTTTCTACCATGTTTTTAAACTCCTCCTATTCCATATTGTAAGTCTTATTACTTCCGTTAGTCTGGAGAATAGTATTCCACCATTCTAGTGCTGAATTCTTAAAAAAATTGGAAGCAAACATTATCTTATCTTATTCTGCACACTTGCTTATTCTTAAGACAGCCTCAGTCTTTTCTATCCAGCGTAGAGTTGCAATGGCCCCTTCGTTGCCCGAGAATTCCATTGGTTTACAAGACCAGAATTCTTTATAAGAACAACCGTAAGACACAGTTCTTCTTCTTTTGGGAATGGGCATTTGAAGTATAGGTCCATTGTTTACGCTGTGTTCAGGTTCGGAAGGTCGCTTGCTATCATGTTTACTTTTATTTTCAGCTTCCCTAACCGTTTGAAGAATATATGGCATCGCATCTATTATTCCTTGTGCTACTATGTGTTGGATGTCACTGTTATCCACTTGGTTTCCATTGTTGTTTGGAATTTCGTTACCCTAGTTATTGTTACTCTGGTTATCATTATTCAGATTTCCCTGGTTTACTTCATCGTTCATCTGAATTTTAAACATTTATCACATATTATATCACAAGATAATTAATAGTTTAGGTAACAGCCACATAATGCACATATTGGTCAAAAGCGTCGAGCATTGCGACTTTTACTCTTTTTATATAGTATGCGTCAAATACACACTAAAATAAGAAATTAAAAATTACAATATTATGCATCACTAACCACGAAATGGTCTATGCTACCATATATTATTATTATTATATATATAGATATTTTTTTCATACAGTTATATTATATATTATTATTACCAACTCCACTTATCATCTTTCATGGATAAGGATTTCCCCCGAAATCCATCTGACGCTCGTCGTATTTCCAGATGAGTTGTTCTCCTACATATCATATCCTCTCACTACTTTCTAAGATTTCTTCTCCGAAAATTCAGAGTTCTTGCAAGTTCTCTGCACTCATTGGGGATACAGGTGCTGGTACTGGATCTGGATACTGTGGCCTGGGATTCTCCTGAGGGTACGGATTCTCTAAAATTTCCAGAATGTATTCATCGTTGTCATAATAGGGATCTAGAGGGTCCAAACCTGGATACTCTGCTATGTTCGGCAAGGTTTCATCATTTAGATGGTAGCGTGGCACATAATCCCTAAGATCATCAAACCATGGATCATAATTTGGATCTAAAGGATTAGGGGCTGGTATCCTAAGTATCTACTCAGGGTTAAAATCATGCATTTCTACCTCCATTGGCTGAGTGGGAATTAAAGGTAAGGGCTGTGGGGCTACTAGTTGTTCCAGACTTGGGTCGGCAGCAGTTGTTGCTAGGATATGGAAATTGGCTAGGCTTCTATTAAGCATATCCTGTGTATGGGTATCTGACTCTCGCTTAACGGCTGCTAGGACTCTTTGCTGTTGCAATTTTTGCATTCTTTTTCTACGCTCAAAGGCTCCCTTACTGAACCATCCTCTCTTTTTCTGAGGGAATGGCTCTTCCGACTGAGCTTTAAAGGCAAATATCCCTTCTTCCTGATCAGTAGAATACCCAGAGAGGGTAGGCTGGGAAGAGGTACCTTCACTCCTAGGTGAATCGGACAACTGACGATACACGTCTGAGGGTCCTTGATCACTCATACTGTAAACTAACAAATAGTCAAATAACACATAACAATAAAATACAGATATTCAAGTATTTTAAAAGTTTATTTCCTAACAAATTAAATAATATATTGATGTCAGCAGAACACTCCTGTGGCTGAATCAGTGGCTAAGCTCTGATACCACCTTCTGTCACAACCCCCGCCCCCTTATCTGTCCCAGGAACGGGCGGTCGCGAACATTCATTTGTGGTGGTATCAGTTATTTAATCATTAATTTGGCAGCGGAAATTACATCAGGACCGTAGTTAGGAAATTGTTTATCAGAGTAAAACCACCATATTTTATATTAATAACCACATGGGTAAACCCAAGTTTCTTTATTACAATACGTTTATAGGGATAAACCATATTTTATTGAATTTAAAACATCGTCTTTTTGGTAACTTTTATAGCCACATTTTTCTAAGCCGTTAGTGCTCTCCAGCTGGCTTTTTACTAATTGGTTGTCACATTGTGTTACCTGAAACGCGTTTTAAAAACATTTGTCAGTGGAAAATACTGGTGAGTGAATCCCAATTTAATCAAGAAACATTTTATCAATTAACACAATATTGAGAGCGATCACATTGTTTATTTCTACACAATTACTCATTCAGTACTGTCAATCCTGACTAGTGGGTCATATTACACATTGGCTATCTCGTCGTCCAACGGTAACGTGTTCCACATTTTGTATACAAAACCCCAACATACCGGCAATAATTGAAGAACTACAAAGACTCAATCACTTCTTAATCACATTGTTAAGCATTTAAGGTTTTGTAAAACAGTTCATAAAAAGGTTAACAAAAAGCGGATAAACTCACATTGCTGTTTTAGACTTCTTCTAGGGTTTCCTGGTGTTAATCTATAATTTACACAAATGTACATATGTTAACCCTTTAATTATATTAACGATACACTCCCCGAGACGGTATTCCAACAACTACGTCGGGCAGAACCACGACAGTTGTTACGGCACCCTAAATCAATCGGGCAGTGTATCTAATACGAAACTAGGGTTATAATACTTACAACGGAGCAGAACCTCGCTAATTAAGGGGTATTATACTCGAATATTATACCTACTATGAGAGAATTTTGTTTAGAAAGAAAGAAATGAACGAGTTTTGATGAAACCCGATGCCTGCTATTTATAGGGTCAGATTTCGACTTTCACGCGGCCCGCGTAAAGTTTAGCAAAGGGTTACGCGGCCCGCGTGGCATAGGGGTCTAGGCGTAGGTGATCCGGGTCACAACATAGGTTCAACACGTGTCAGCACCGGAGCTCGCCTGGTCTTTAAGTTGTCGCGGCCCGCGTAAGGGTTAAGTGAAGGCTTATGTGGCCCGCCTGAAACCTATTTTCTTTGTTTTTTATTTATTTTTAATGGCATAACGTATTTTGGGCTCGGTTTTCACATACGGGGTATATTTTAGGACATATTAGGATATTTTAAAATATATCAGGGTGTCAGAGAAAAAAAAATATTCGGGAGGGTTGTTATAATAATGGAAGGTATCCTACTGATATCATAACATATTTTAAGCATATTAACTTGTGGAACCTGTTCATGACTCTTTTGGTTACCCGTTATGCACTTTTCGCGTTCGGTGTGGTTTAGGTAACTAGTTTGCATAAATTAACCGAAACGGGTCAAACCTTATCATTTTTACCTCAAAATCCAGAATGTGTTTAGTTTACCCATATTATACAAGTCTTCATACTTGTCGGGTCTAAATCACATTCTAATCAGGTCTTCGCTTAATCTTGTGTTTTGAACCGTATACCTTTCTTTAAAACTAACCGGTCTAAGTTTAAACTTAATTAAGACCCGTTAGGAATCTAATAGGTTATTAAAACCTTCGTTCCAGATTTAGGAGCCCAGTAAAAGATATTTGAACTTGCTGATTGTTGTACGAATGATATTAAATTATATTTTGCTCAGGTAAATACTTTTAACTTATTTTCCCTTATACGGGCTTGGGGTATGGTATTTAATAATACCGCTTGGTCGGGTATTGAACTTTTAATCGAATAATGGTTAAATCATTTAGATAACCCGTTTAATCTGTTTTGTTTATTTTAAGCCTTTGGGGGGTTAATGACCATGTCCTGGATATCCTCGGCTCATTCATTGAAATAGCCACGACTTAAGCACGAGGTGTAGGCATACACCTGCCGGTGCGTATGTAAAAAATATATACCCGCTTGTTGAGAATAACTCGTTGTGGGTTTATATTATGTGGTGTGTCTATTAATCTTGTTCCGGCTTCTATCCCGGATCCTGAATGTATAATAAACATATAATTCGTTTACAAGATTATTTTTAAATAATTATCCCAAGTTATAAAAGAATATTTGTGCCTTGTGCATTTAAATCAATTTTCTTTAATATTTTCAAAAGTGTCGGTTAATTGTATTTACCAGTGTAAACTGACATATTTTCCAAAAAGGTTAAGTGCAGGTACTAAGGGAAATGGGCTGGCTACTCCTAGTATCAAATAAAGAGTCTTGCAAGCTTTTGATGCTTAAATCTGTTGAACAATATTTCTTTTTTTCTTTGATCCGCCTGTGGATCCATCTTACAACCCGTTTGTAATATTTTATGTTACTTTCGAATCGGTTTGTATAACTATTACTTTCAGACTTCCGTTGTGCATTTAAACTGTGATTATTTACCATGATGATATCAACTACGTCACGATACTCCCCACCGGGCCCACCGGTAATACGTGGAAATATCGGGGTGTGACAGGTTGGTATTAGAGACAACATTGAGTGAATTAAACACTAGCCTTTTGTGTTTAATCTCAATGACACAGTTTGCACATTCCTTGACCTCCGAGTCTAGGCTGACAACATAGGACTAATGCTAATCTTATTGCTTTCTTTTGTTTGTTTCTTTTGTTGTTTTGACAGGAACATAAGAAATGCCATCACGATTCAGAAGAGGGGATGAGGCAAGGCGCCAATCACTGCTCCTAATGAACACGAGGCCGGGCCATCACACTGGCGAACTCCTTCAGCAACCATGAGCTCTAGTCCTCAAGAAGACTGGAGAACATATTTGGAACACGCGAGGCGTTCTGTCTCGCTAAGCACTTCGCCCTCGTATCACCACTCCTTAGTTTACAAGACCTCCTTCTACCCGATCTTCCGATTTAGGTGTCGATTTATTAACTAGCGATTCGATTACTAGGTGCTACTTGAATTCCTTGGTTTACTCGAGCTTTGCTAGTTCATTTAATCAAGGATACTTTGCACTTCGATGTGAGTACATAGTTCCCCTATTTTACTATTTTCAATTGTTTTGGGGTGATTCATATGTGTTAAACAATTTCGATGCTTCCAACGATGATTTCAAAAAACGAATACTATGGTTTATATTAAACAATAACGATTTAGATAATGTGAACGAACTTGTTGGACGTATTTACATAACGAATGACATTCATTAGCTTTGGCCAAGCCGACCAGTATTAGGTTATGGTACCATAGGATCTGACAAATCCCGTTATCGGACTGCACCCACGGTTATGTGTGGGGGTTATGTGGGTAACGACCGAACCTGTTAATTATTAACATACCCTTTGGTGGTTTGTTAATACGGGTTGAACGATGGACGAGTTACGAAGGTCTGAATGTATTCCACGAGACGACCAAAAGTAGTTTTCACAATTAAAACGAGAACGATGTGAACTAGAACGATTTAAACGATTGGAACGATTTGGGCAAGTTAAACGAATTGAACGAACGATTGGTTTTTGGTTAGTGTTTGAATAACGGGACGGGTGTAATGTGATAAAAGTATGGTTGATACGCCGCTGGTACTTCTTATATACAAGTGTTTTTATCATATTATACTCTGTGGCGTTATTTAGTTCACTTCACTTGGACGAACGATTTTCAAACGAGACACGCAATGATGTTTACTAAACGATATAAACCATACGAGTTTTATTACGAGAACGATTTACGAATTGGGTTTACTTAATCGATGTTTTGGGTTAAGATTCATGGCAACGAGATTTTATAAATTATAACTAACTTGTTTGAGTTAGTTATTCAATATACAATACAATCATTTTACAAAACAAGGTTTTTCCAATATCGATTAACGACATTGTACGAGTTATCTTAACACATAAACGAGCCATGAATCTGACACTCACACAAAACCTATGTGCTCGCTGACATTTCTTTGCTGACTTTATTTTCGCATATGTTTCAGGTGGTGTTGAATGATGATGATTGTGACTAGGATGCATGCTCACTTAGGACTGGACAAGGCCTTAGTGACTAAATAACAAATGTTTGACGATGTGGATGTGTTTTAACTTAATGTCAAGACAATGTTTAATGTTAATAATTCAATAAAACGAAACTTTTGAATCCATGGTTGTGAAACAATAATTCTGTTGCTCCACTCCCCGACGTTTCCGCCGCGGTTTCGTTGTTTTAACGCGGTCGGGGTGTGACATGTAGCATATATAAACATTAGGGAATGTGTTTTTTTAATTTTAATGCACTAGATTTTGATATTTTCATGCTTTAACATGTAGTTTATAAAAATAGACAATTTTTTATAGTCCAACATTTTATATAAACCATAGATAATACTTGAATTTGATAGATCCCAATTTGTATATCAAATTAGGGTTTTGTTGTTCCATTCAATGTATATCACCGTGTTTATTATTTTAGATCGTCTATTGATCAATTTAGCTTGAAATAGCACTTGTCATGAGGATCTAAGAACGAGCAAACCGAAAGAAAAAGAAGATAATTTTCTTGACAGCATGGAAGGTGATCCATTGTAGGGAATTTCTTGACCAATGACCAGAGGAAAAAGAGGATACAAGAAGCTTTAATGAATTTCAACAATACCACACATTTGAAGCAAGTCCAAGAACACAAGCCCAAATAGATAAATCTTCTTATGGTGCTGGGCTGAATTTTTGCTTATTGGATTATGTGGTGAATTTGGCCCACTCAAACAATCAAGAATAAATTGTAATTTTCGTTTTTGTTATGTATGGGATTAAATGTGGAAAATCTTATGGTCTTAAGTCTTTAGGTTGATATTTCTTTTGAGTCTAAAAGTTAGTAATTAATATGGGTTCTGTTTTCTCCTATAAATAGGGAGTGAATTACTGTTTTGACCCCTGTGGTTTAGTCGGTTTAATAATTCCAGACCAAAAAGGAATCTTTAACATATCAGACACCGAGGTTGTATCTTATAACGGTTTTGGCCACTGATACTAACTTTGTTACTTTTTGCAGTTAAGTGTAAGGGTAGTTAGATCATTATATACCTTAGGGGCTGTTTTTTATAATTACAAAATTCTTGTAATATTTAAGAGATTATTAATGCAATTATTCAAGTTTTTTTTTTATGATTTTGTTATTTTCACGATTATTATTTAACAAAATACGTTTTAAATATACAAATAAATATGTATTTTCATTAACCGTTTATTTTTATAAAAGTCGTTTTAAAAAGTAATTTATTTTTTTTTACATTTTGTTTAAACCATCTATTGTTTTTAAAATTGTTCATTTTTAAAACATTTATTTTTTAAAATCGTTCTTTTCAAAAGGAATCTGTTTTTTAAAGTTTTTAAACACTTCGTTTTATAGCATTCTTTTTAAAATAATTTATTTTTTAAACATTTTTAAACAACTCGCTTTTGTAAGTCGTTCATTTTTTAAATTTTACAAAACAACGTGTATAAAAAACAAAAGAAATGTAAGATTTGAAAAAAAAAACATTCTAATAATTTTTTTGCAAAAGATCATTCATTTTTCAAACTTTTTTTAAAATGGTTTATTTCTTTTTCAAATATTCCATTTCTTGGACCATTTGTTTATTTAAAATTTGTTATTTTTTTAACCTTTCGTTTATTAAATTCATGCGTTTTTTAGCACCTTACACTTGTTAACTTATTTTTTAAGGTTTTTTTTTATATACGTCCTTATTTTTAATCTACGTTAAAAAAATGATTTTTAAAAGAACGATATAAAATGAACCGTTTAAAAAAACTTAAAAAGACAAACAACTTTAAAAGAATGATTTTAATAAACAACCGGTTTAAAATGTATAATTTTACAAAAAATGATGGACGATTTAAAAAAATGTTAAAAAAACAAATGATTTTAAAAACGACGTTTATAAAAAAACAAACGCTTAATGAAAATAGATATTTATTTGTATATATAAAACATATTTTTAAATAATAATCGTGAAAATAATGAAATAATAAAAAAAACTTGAGTAGTTGCATTAATAATCTCTTAAATATAAACAAAACTTTGTAATTATCAGAAACAGCCCTAAGGTATATAATTACCTAATTACCCTGACACTTAACTATAAAAAGTAACAAAGTTAGTGTTAGGGGCCAAAATCGTTATAAAATGCAACCTCGGAGTCTGATATGGTAATATATTACTTTTTTGGTCTGAATGGGTTAAACTGGCTAAACCATAGGGGCCAAAACAGTAATTTACTCTATAAATAGGAGGTTTTGCAAGCATTTTAATCACAACATTATCAAATCAATATATTGTGAGGTTTCTTCCTTTCACTTGTAATTCTCTTGATTGAACTAGTTTGGGTCTTGCAAGACTAGTCGTGCTTGAAATTCTCGCTTGACTATCAACTAGGTCTCCTCCACTTAATTGTGGTGCCACCATCCTATCTACTTGTTTTCTTGCAAGGAGTTTGAGTTCTTTGGAAGATTGTGTTTCTACAAAACCGTTTTTGTATCACTTAACATGACCACAAGAATACGGGAGGTGTGCTACTCCTATAGCGCTATACATATCAAGGTAGTCTCGTACGAAGTTAATGACAAAGTATAATGCAAGAATGGCTTCCAGCATGTATGAATTTCTAAGCATCACGTATTAAGCATGTATAAAAGATTGTTTGTTTGTGTCAAGCATGTTTGTATGTGATTGTACGAATTTAATAAGTTATATGTATTGCACCCCAAAAGTGTCTAAAATTAAAAAGGGGTCATACTCACGGTTTGCGTAGAGTTTCCACGAAAGTGAGTCAGATGAGTTCTGAGTTTGGAGCACCGAAGTTACCCTAAAGGGAAACGGAGGTGTGTGAGTTTTGGATTTTGATTAACGAATTGGATTAGGATTTAGAGTTAACATATAACATGAATAAAAAAAACTAAAGTACAATGAGAATGGTCATGCAAGGAGGTAGGATGAATTCCATCCATTTAACCTCATTATATGACTCACCAAAGCACATAAACCATCAACTTTGTTGATGATTTCGGTTGGTCATGAATATGAACTACTAAATCTTAAAACAACCAAGAGATCAGGCTAGATGTGTGCAACCCAAACAAGGAAAGTGTTTGGGGACGTGTTGTAGCCTTGTCCCTTTAATGGAAATTTTTTTGAGTCTTAGTGTATGAATCTAAGCTAAAAGTATGAAAAAGTGAGGTAGTGGAACAAGTTTGGAGAGCCAAGGCTTCCATGGTTCACACATTCACCAAAACACAAGTCTTTCAATGTGACAACCCTCATAATTCCATGTATCCGTACAATTTATTAATGATAATTAAAGTGCTTGATGACTGTGCTGAATCATTTAACTGCTCTCTGATTACTGTGTTACACTTACATGTGCGTGTTAGCATACTAGTAGTATACAGAAAAGTTACTAAATAGTCCGGTATGCTTTCCTGAGTGTTGAGAATTAATTGTGTTACAAAAATATATATATATATAAGACACTTTACGGAATAATTAAACACTTTAACGGAACAGTATCCGACCGAACAACCGGACATTACCCGGGACACCAAATATTTGTCAAACACATTATTTAATTATTTTTGGCTAGTCATGATCCCCGTATACCATAACACCCCCTAAATACCAACATACTATTATATGTAAGTGTATACTTGACAACCTAACTTACCATTACAATTTAGTTGCAAATATTTACATCCAACCCCCCCCCCAACCGAATTCGGTCCCAAGTGGACCCACATATCATCCCCACCATACTTCACAATCTTCTCTTGGATTTGATGGTTGCTTGTTGATTTGGCCAAGATATTAGAAGATGTCCTTATAAGCATGACACTAGATCTTCATCATAACTTCAAATATTCACCCCACTCCTTCACTCTCTTCTCTCCCTATCTCGGCTCCCCTAAACCGCCACCCTCACCACCATTAAACCACCATCAACCTCCATTTATCAAGTTCCATTTAAGCTTCAAAGGTGATACAAGAAGGTTGCAACTCGTGGAAGCTACAAAAGGACCTTTGTTCTTGCTTGTTCATCATCATTTCTTATCATCTCCTTCACTAGATTTTCCCTAGCTTTAAGCTAGTAGTAAGTCTCTATTTAACCCTTGTTCATGTCTATTTTGTTTAGTTAAAAAGATGTAGTATGTTAAATCTACAAGAACACTAAAAGGGTTTAAACAAGAAGATGAACATAAAAGTTACATGAAGATTTACATGATGAAGTGTTGTAGTAAGATGTTGTAGTGAACATATTGTTGATTACTTGATGATTTACTTGCTAATACTGATGTTAAAGGTCGTTGTTGATCACTAAACATGTTAACGGAATCAATCGAACACACTTTAGAATGTTAAAAGCTGAAACAGGATGGCTGTTTAGTGATTACAGCCAACTTCAGTTGGCTGTAACCGGACCTTAATAAAGCAGAAAATGTATTTTATGAACTTTAGATTTATGTATTATGAAATACGGTTCTAATGGCACTGAAATCATAATTTTTGGACTTCGTTTACTATTTTTAAAGACCCGTTTTGTAACAGCAGCTCAAGCTGCATTTTTACTGCTGAAGATAAGCGTCCTGTTTTCCGTCATAACTTGGATTCTGTGTAGATTCAGATCATGAAATTTGTACAGTAGATGACCACTGATGTAATTGTAATTATCCCACTGGAATTTCGTAAATCGGACGTACAATGAATTTTTAATAAATTATTCCGTGGACTGCAATCAGAAAAAGATGAATCTGATTGCAGTCTGGAAAATGAATTTTTATAAAATATTGGTGATGAATTGGATCCCGATATTTTTACATAATAATATTTGGATCGTTTAAGACCTTCTGTAAAAAGTTTGGAATTTTTGGAATAAGTTAACTATTTTATTAAAATCCCCGAAAACAGCCCAGTTTTGAATATAAAAGCTGAAACGACATAAGTAGTGATTTGCGTGTCTAAATGTCGGGTAGGTTATCTGAGAATAATCTAACATGTTATATGTCAATAAAAGTGTTATGTGCAATGTCGTATGTTTGATTATGAATGGGAATAGATTGAAAGCTTATATGGTCATAAACCGTTAAAGTGAAAGCATGTTATGTGATAGATACGTGTAGGAACTCTGTGCTCTATTTGAAGTCACTAATAAACTAAGTGGTAATCATACTAGGACGTGATTGACCGACCTTGACTGTTAGCTATTTTTGAGAGTCAAACCGAGCAACCAAAGGTGAGTTCACACCCTTACTAAGGCATGGGATTCCTGGTGGTTGGGAATGGGATTAAATAGCTGAGACGGAACTTGTACTTTCACCACTACTAGACTACTTACCTCCGTCCTCGGATTGGGAAGGACACCAGCGCTAAACCTACGTACTCACTACGTACCACTGTCCTCGGATTGGGAAGGACACCAGCGCTATAACCTACATATTTAATATGTACCTCTGTCCTCGGATTGGGAAGGACACATATACATACACCTAGTCTAGTGGTTTACAACTTGGGGTAGCCCCCACCGTTTATGGTTTGGGAAAATAAGGAAAGTTGATTTAACCTGCAATTGCAAACAAACTCATAGTTCTTGAAAAACTACTTTATAGCGAACACCTATTGTGAACTCGCTTAACTTTGTTGTTGATTTGTTGTTACATGCCTTGCAGGTCGTTAGGTACTTATGGAGCTTGCGCGAGGAGGAGGTCGTTATGGAATATGGACTGTTATGTCACGTGCCTAATAAATAAACGTTATAAACTTATGGAACTTATGTTCGGTCGTTAAACTTATGAACTATGAACTTATGTTTTGAACTTACGTTTTATGCTTCCGCTGTTAACTTAAAGTCGGTTACTGTCTTTTGGTCACCAATTGTATTGTGGTTGGTTTATTTACTTAATTACGTTGTTCAATATGATTGGTGGCTCGATCCTGGTCATGTCACGCCTCCAAGCGGTGATACTCCGCATGGTAGATTTTGGGGGTGTGACAGATTGGTATCAGAGCCATTGGTTATAGTGAACTTGGTTTTAAAAAGGGGAAAAGCTTTTTGATAAACCAGACTATAACCTGTACAGTGCTCAACGATCCACAACGACACTTCGCTCCACATGCAAGACTCAACACTATAGGTAATATGGTTTATGTTTGTATTGCCTACCTGCTAGTAGCGCATTTGATCATGATATGCTTAGTTAGCGTAACAACTATTGCTTGAAACCCTGTGTGTTTGCTCTCTTCTGTCACTCCACACTTACGCACTTTCGCGTCACCACTTCTTACTTGTATTCTCTGTATGGTGAAGATCATGAGTGGACGAATCAACCTCACACAAGCCCAGCTGACTGCTATGATCAACGAACAAGTTACTACGGCACTTGCAGCCGCTCAAGCAGGAGGCCAGCATGCCCAGCCGCATGTGTGCACATTCAAGACTTTTATGGACTGTCGTCCTAGTACTTTCAGTGGCACTGAAGGGGCCGTTGGACTCCTCCACTGGTTCGAGAAGCTCGAGTTGGTCTTCGAAATGTGTGAATGCCCTGAGGATCATAGGGTGAAGTATGCTACTGGTACTCTTGAAGGGGTAGCGCTCACGTGGTGGAACGCTCAGGTTCAGCTGCTGGGGTTGGTTGCTGCTAATGCCACCCCATGGAACGGTTTCAAGGAATTGATCAAGGAAGAATACTGTAGTCGTGACGACATCCACAAGCTAGAGGTGGAATTTTTCAATCTGAAGATGACGGGGTCTGAGATTGAGGCATATACGAAGAGGTCAAACGAGCTGGCCATCTTGTGTCCTACTATGGTGGACCCTCCCATCAAACGTATTGAGTTGTACCTCAAGGGTCTTGTACCAGAGATTCAGAGTCACGTGACTTCAGCTAACCTGGGTACTATTCAGCAAATCATCAAGTTGGCCCATCGTCTCACCGATCAAGCGGTTGAGCAGAACAAACTGCCCAAGCGTATTAGTGCTACTACTGTTGACGCTCCCAATGATAACAAGCGGAAATGGGATGGGAATTCTAGTAAAGGTTCTACTTCAGTTCAGTCTCAGTCCCAGCAACGAAAGACAGATGGGTACAGGAGCCCCAGTCAGCATTCTTCTGGGAATCAAGGTCAGGGTGGATACAAGGGAAATCACCCTAAGTGCAATCGATGTGATTTGCACCATAGCGGGGCGTGCAACAAGGGTCGTTGTCAGAGGTGTAACAAACCTGGACATGAAGCCAAAGATTGCAGGAGCTCACGTCCTGCGAATCAGAATCAACAATAGCAGCCACAAGCTCCACAAAACCAACATCAACACCAGCAGGGTAATAAGGGATGCTTCCAGTGCGGTGCTGAGGATCACTTCAAGAGGCACTATCCACAACTGAATCAGAATCAGAACCAGAACAACAACCAAGGAAACGGGAACAACAATGGAGGCAACAACGGGGGTAACAATAATGGCAATGGTGCCAGGGGACGTGTTTACGTGCTAGGTCAGGGCGACGCGAGGAACGATCCCAATGTTGTAATGGGTAAGTTTCTTCTGGATGATTTCTTTGTTACTGTTTTATTCGATTCGGGTGCCGATACTAGTTATGTGTCCTTAAAAGTTAGTCAAATGCTTAAGCGCACTCCAACACTTTTGAACACCAAACACACGGTAGAGCTAGCAAACGGTAAAAATCTTGAAGCCACACGCATAGTTAAGGGATGGAATCTCGTCTTAGCTGGTCAGACCTTCTCTATCGATCTTATCCCTATTGTACTTGGTAGTTTCGACGTCGTTATTGGGATGTATTGGCTATCTCATCATCAAACGGAAATTCTTTGCAACGAGAAGATTGTCCGCATCCCTCATTCTGGTGAAGAACCCCTTATGATTCATGGCGACAAGAGTGGTGCATTCGTAGGCATCATCTCTTTCCTCAAGGCCCAGAAGTGTTTGCGAAAGGGCCATACTGCTATTCTAGCTCTCGTTTCTGATACATCAATGGAAGAGAAGAAGATAGAAGACATTCTTATTGTGCGCGACTTTCCCAAGGTATTTCCTGAGGAATTACCCGGTCTTCCGCCTCATCGTCAAGTCGAGTTTCAAATCGAGCTAACTCCTGGGGCAGCACCCATAGCCCGTGCACCTTATCGCTTAGCCCCATCAGAACTTGAAGAACTGTCCACGCAACTACAAGAACTCTTGGAAAAGGGTTTCATACGTCCTAGCTCTTCGCCTTGGGGAGCTCCAGTGTTATTCATGAAAAAGAAAGACGGTACCTTCAGAATGTGTATTGATTACCGCGAACTCAACAAGGTGACCGTGAAGAATCGTTATCCTCTTCCACGTATTGACAACTTATTCGACCAGTTGTAAGGGTCGAGTTTCTATTCCAAGATTGACCTGAGGTCAGGTTACCATCAACTGAGAGTCCGAGATGAGGACGTCTCCAAAACAGCGTTTAGAACTCGTTACGGGCATTACGAGTTTCTGGTTATGCCTTTCGGATTAACGAACGCACCAGCGGTCTTCATGGATCTCATGAACCGAGTATGCAAACCTTACCTGGATAAGTTCGTTATTGTTTTCATCGACGACATCCTGATCTATTCTAAGAGTCAGGAGGAACACGAGCAGCATCTACGACTTATGCTGGAACTTCTTTGAGCAGAACAACTGTATGCTAAATTTTCGAAATGTGACTTCTGGCTTCGCGAAGTCCATTTTCTAGGACACGTAGTAAACAAGGATGGAATTCATGTTGATCCATCCAAGGTTGACTCGATCAAGAACTGGCCTGCACCCTGTACCCCAACAGAAATCCGCCAATTCTTGGGCTTGGCAGGATATTACAGAAGATTCATCAAGGATTTCTCCAAGATTGCGCAACCTCTCACTTCATTAACTCAGAAGGGTGTCACTTATCATTGGGGTTATGCACAGGAATCTGCTTTTCAGCACTTAAAGGATAGACTTTGTAGCGCGCCTATCCTCCCATTGCCTGAAGGCACAGACGATTTTGTGGTTTATTGTGACGCTTCCATCCAAGGACTTGGTTGCGTGTTGATGCAACGTGACAAGGTCATTGCCTACGCATCGCGCCAACTTAAAGTTCACGAAAGGAACTACACTACGCACGACTTGGAATTGGAAGCAGTTGTTTTCGCGCTTAAGATATGGAGACATTACCTGTACGGTACCAAATGCACCATTTACACCGATCACAGGAGTCTCGAGCATATCTTCAAGCAAAAGGAGTTAAACATGCGACAACGTCGATGGGTCGAGCTCTTGAATGATTACGAATGCGCGATCAAGTACCATCCGGGCGAGGCCAATGTTGTGGTCGATGCCCTCAGTCGAAAGGATACTATTCCTAAGCGTGTACGTGCGTTACAGCTTACCATCCAATCTAGTCTTCCTGCTCAAATTCATGATGCTAAGGTTGAAGCATTGAAAGCAGAGAACTTCAGGGCTGAGTCCTTGCGAGGATCGAGGCAGCGGCTAGAACAAAAGGAAGACGGCGCTTACTATGTAACAGGGCGCATCTGGGTTCCGCTTTACGGAAACTTACGTGAGCTTGTGATGGACGAAGCGCACAAGTCTCGTTATTCGGTACATCCTGGTTCGGATAAGATGTACCACGATCTCAAGACTACGTATTGGTGGCCTAGCATGCATGAAAGCCCACATAGCAACCTACGTCAGTAAATGCCTGACTTGTGCTAGGGTCAAGACTGAGTACCAGAAGCCCTCAGGCCTGCTCCAACAACCAGAGATCCCGACATGGAAATGGGAGCAACTTTCCATGGATTTCGTTACTGGCCTGCCTAGATCTCAACGTGGAAATGACACCATTTGGGTGATCGTGGATCAATTGACTAAGTCTGCACACTTCTTGGCTATCAAGGAAACGGATAAGTTTTCTACTCTAGCAGACATCTACCTAAAGGAAGTGGTATCAAGGCACGGAGTGCCAACCTCCATTATTTCTGATCGAGACTCACGTTTTACTTCGGAACTGTGGCAAGCCATGCACAAGTCTTTTGGATCACGCTTAGATATGAGCACCGCTTATCACCCACAAACGGATGGGCAATCTGAACGCACCATCCAGACCCTTGAAGACATGCTTAGGGCGTGTGTAATCGATTTTGGTAATGGCTGGGAAAAGCACCTCCCGCTAGTGGAGTTTTCGTATAACAACAGCTACCACACCAGTATCCAGGCCGCTCCGTTCGAGGCATTGTATGGACGGAAGTGCCGATCACCTCTCTGTTGGGCGGAAGTTGGTGACAGCCAAATCACTGGCCCAGAACTTGTAATAGATACGACCGAGAGAATTGCTCAGATACAACAACGAATGGCGGCAGCTCGTCACCGTCAGAAAAGCTATGCTGATAAGCGAAGAAAGCAACTCGAGTTCCAGGTTGGGGACCGGGTGCTACTCAAAGTCTCAACTTGGAAAGGTGTAGTCCGTTTTGGAAAACGAGGCAAACTCAATCCGCGCTATGTCGGACCGTTCGAAATCATCGAGAAAATTGGCAAAGTCGCCTACAGGTTGAATCTACCTGAAGAACTCAGCGGAGTTCACAATGTTTTCCATGTGTCGAATCTGAAGAAGTGTCTGTCAGATGAGACCCTCATAGTTCCTCTCAAGGAACTCACTATCGACGACCAGCTGCGATTCGTCGAGGAACCAGTAGAAATTACTGATCTAGATGTTAAGATCCTCAAACGTACCAGGATACCTCTTGTCCGAGTTCGTTGGGATTCCCGTCGTGGCCCAGAGTATACCTGGGAACGAGAAGACCAAATGAAACTTAAGTATCCCCAGCTGTTTAAGAAAAGTGCAACCACTACTGAGGCTGAAGCTACTGCAGAATTTCGGGACGAAATTCCAAATCAACAGGGGGATGATGTAACACCCCAGGAAAACCAGGAAAACAACGCAACTTAACTAGCTTCCTCAGTAACCAGGTGCTAAATTTCGGGACGAAATTCTCTTAACAGGCGGAGAATGTGACAACCCTCATAATTCCATGTATCCGTACAATTTATTAATGATAATTAAAGTGCTTGATGACTGTGCTGAATCATTTAACTGCTATCTGATTACTGTGTTACACTTACATGTGCGTGTTAGCATACTAGTAGTATACAGAAAAGTTACTAAATAGTCCGGTATGCTTTCCTGAGTGTTGAGAATTAATTGTGTTACAAAAATATATATATAAGACACTTTACGGAATAATTAAACACTTTAACGGAACAGTATCCGACCGAACAACCGGACATTACCCGGGACACCAAATATTTTTCAAACACATTATTTAATTATTTTTGGCTAGTCATGATCCCCGTATATCATAACACTCCCTAAATACCAACATACTATTATATGTCAGTGTATACTTGACAACCTAACTAACCATTACAATTTAGTTGCAAATATTTACATCCAACCCCCCCCCCCAACCGAATTCGGTCCCAAGTGGACCCACATATCATCCCCACCATACTTCACAATCTTCTCTTGGATTTGATGGTTGCTTGTTGATTTGGCCAAGATATTAGAAGATGTCCTTATAAGCATGACACTAGATCTTCATCATAACTTCAAATATTCACCCCACTCCTTCACTCTCTTCTCTCCCTATCTCGGCTCCCCTAAACCGCCACCCTCACCACCATCAACCTCCATTTATCAAGTTCCATTTAACCTTCAAAGGTGATACAAGAAGGTTGCAACTTGTGGAAGCTTCAAAAGGACCTTTGTTCTTGCTAGTTTATCATCATTTCTTATCATCTCCTTCACTAGATTTTCCCTAGCTTTAAGCTAGTAGTAAGTCTCTATTTAACCCTTGTTCATGTCTATTTTGTGTAGTTAAAAAGATGTAGTATGTTAAATCTACAAGAACACTAAAAGGGTTTAAACAAGAAGATGAACATAAAAGTTACATGAAGATTTACATGATGAAGTGTTGTAGTAAGATGTTGTAGTGAACATGTTGTTGATTACTTGATGATTTACTTGCTAATACTGATGTTAAAGGTCGTTGTTGATCACTAAACAAGTTAACGGAATCAATCGAACACACTTTAGAATGTTAAAAGCTGAAACAGGATGGCTGTTTAGTGATTACAGCCAACTTCAGTTGGCTGTAACCGGACCTTAATAAAGCAGAAAATGTATTTTCTGAACTCTAGATTTATGTATTATGAAATACGGTTCTAATGGCACTGGAATCATAATTTTTGGACTTCGTTTACTATTTTTAAAGACCCATTTTGTAACAGCAGCTCAAGCTGCATTTTTACTGCTGAAAATAAGCGTCCTGTTTTCTGTCATAACCTGGATTCTGTGTAGAGTCGGATCATGAAATTTGTACAGTAGATGACCATTGATGTATTTGTAATTCTTCCACTGGAATTTCGTAAATCGGACGTACAATGAATTTTTAATAAATTATTCCGTGGACTGCAATCAGAAAAAGATGAATCTGATTGCAGTCTGGAAAATGAATTTTTATAAAATATTGGTGATGAATTGGATCCCGACATTTTTACACAATAATATTTGGATCGTTTAAGACCTTCTGTAAAAAGTTTGGAATTTTTGGAATAAGTTAACTATTTTATTAAAATCCCCGAAAACAGCCCAGTTTTGAATATAAAAGCTTAAACGACATAAGTAGTGATTTGCGTGTCTAAATGTCGGGTAGGTTATCTGAGAATAATCTAACATGTTATATGTCAATAAAAGTGTTATGTGCATTGTCGTATGTTTGATTATGAACGGGAATAGATGGGAAGCTTATATGGGCATAAACCGTTAAAGTGAATGCATGTTATGTGATAGATACGTGTAGGAACTCTGTGCTCTATTTGAAGTCACTAATAAACTAAGTGGTAATCATACTAGGACGTGATTGACCGACCTTGACTATTAGCTATTTTTTAGAGTCAAACCGAGCAACCAAAGGTGAGTTCACACCCTTACTAAGGCATGGGATTCCCGGTGGTTGGGAATGGGATTAAATAGCTGAGACGGAACTTGTACTTTCACCACTACTAGACTACTTACCTCCGTCCTCGGATTGGGAAGGACACCAGCGCTAAACCTACGTACTCACTACGTACCACTGTCCTCAGATTGGGAAGGACACCAGCGCTAAACCTACGTACTCACTACGTACCACTGTCCTCGGATTGGGAAGGACACCAGCGCTAAACCTACGTACTCACTACGTACCACTGTCCTCGGATTGGGAAGGACACCAGCGCTATAACCTACATATTTAATATGTACCTCTGTCCTCGGATTGGGAAGGACACATATACATACACCTAGTCTAGTGGTTTACAACATGGGGTAGCCCCCACCGTTTATGGTTTGGGAAAATAAGGAAAGTTGATTTAACCTGCAATTGCAAACAAACTCATAGTTCTTGAAAAACTACTTTATAACGAACACCTACTGTGAACTCGCTCAACTTTGTTGTTGATTTGTTGTTACATGCCTTACAGGTCGTTAGGTACTTATGGAGCTTGCGCGAGGAGGAGGTCTTTGTGGAATATGGACTGTTATGTCCCGTGCCTAATAAATAAACTTTATGAACTTACGTTTTATGCTTCCGCTGTTAACTTAAAGTCGGTTACTGTCTTTTGGTCACCAATTGTATTGTGGTTGGTTTATTTACTTAATTACGTTGTTCAATATGATTGGTGGCTCGATCCTGGTCATGTCACGCCTCCAAGCGGTGATACTCCGCATGGTGGATTTTGGGGGTGTGACATTCAACATAGAAGGTTGAAAGCTTGGATGGTTCCAACAATTTTAAAGTTACTTGGAGCTTTTGGGCAGAATTTTAAAAAGGTTTTAAGTCTTGTTTCTTGTAGAAATCAACCACAACAGAAACCCACAACTATGAGCTTAGTTGGGAGCAAGGTGATTACAAGATTCAACTAAGTTTCAAGCAAAATACATATGGTCTTGATCTTAACAACCTAATGGTGATTTTGGTTTATAAATGCTGCTAGTAAAAGCGTTCAATCAAAAGTTTCAAGCTTTTAACCTAAAAGTTTCAAGCTCCTTTAATCAAACAATGTTTTCTATTAAGTAGAAGTTTTTTTCTTAAAAGCTTAAAACTAAAAGCTACTAAAATCTCTCCATACCAAACACACCCTATATATTTTTCATTTGATTTACTTGTTTCTTTTCCTGCTCTTTTCTTTTGTTCAATTGTTCGTGTTCAACCCTTTGTAAATTCAATGAAAAAAAAAATACAATTTGTTGTTATACATTTGCATAATCCAGTTTTAGGCTAAGACATTGGGTGCGTTAGCTTTTAGAGTCAACTAAAATTTCAGATTTTTACTTGTCAAATAGGTTTACCTAATAAAAGGGAATTTAAAAAAAAAATCTCATTATTTGTATTGTTTGTGTTTTTCAAATGATGATGGGTTTCAATATTTGTTATCGATTGTTTTTCTCTTCAACCGGATGTGTGTAATATATTCTTGTGATTTTGTTTGCACGTACATCGATGTCTTGTCGTTTTTCCTTTGTGGTGCTACTTTTTATGGATTAGAAAAAAACAAGTTTCTAAGTATATTATAGGAAAAAGACCAAATAGGAAGTTTGATCTTGCTAGGAAGGGTATGAAATCATCCTAACCTTACACGTGGCAAGATATAAAAAACAAGGGAAGGGTATTCTGTTCAATCATATGTTAGAAAACCCAGTACATCTTTCTTCTTGTTTATCTCACCCACCACCACCACCAACACACCCTACCACCACCACCAGTGCCGTCACCTACCACAACCACTGCCGTCGCCGTCGCCTACCACAACCACTACCGCCGCCGTCGGCCACCACCACCACCCACGTCACTGTCCACAGATCACAACCCCAACTCCAAACTTAACCTTAACCCAGGTCATAGTTCATCCTATCTCCACACCACCACCACTACCAATCCACCACCCAGCCCTCCGCCATCGTTCCACTACCCGTCTTCGTACCACCACCACCATCTTCCTTTCTTCTTCAATCTTCTCCACCAAATTTACCAGGTGAACTAGATCTGTTTTATCTTTTAACCGAAAGTTGTCTATGCCGTCGTCGGAGCCAATGCCGCCACTGAAAGTCGTGAAAGAGCTAGAGAACCCGTCGCTGTCGGAGCCAATGCCGGAAGTTCCGGTGAGAGACCCATTGCGTTTTATACTGTTGTTTATATAATTAATTTATACTACTCTTTTGGTGGTCTTCATTCTATTTACATCCGAAAGTGTGTAGAATCAAAGTTTGTATAAAGACTGATGATATGCTTTGTACAATGTGTCTAGAGAACCAAAGTTTTGGATAAGAAATGATGATATAATGCATTGAGCATTGAGCATTTGTCTGTTTATTGAAAAGTTTATTGATTTTTTAATAACATACTGACTTATAAAACGCAATAGATTCAATAATATTATTTTTTTATGCACAAGTAAAAACACCACATGCTAGCCTTTGTATTGTTTTTTTAGTCCATTGCGTTTTATAAAAAAACATTTTTTTTGTATTTTTTATCTATTGCGTTTTAGGAAACACGTTTTTATGTGCTTTTTGGTCCAATGCGTTTTAGTAAAACACATTTTAAGTGTTTTTAGTCAATTGCGTTTTAGGTAAAACATATTTTTATGTGTTTTTTGTCCATTGCGTTTTATAAAAAACACTTTCTTTTTGTTTCTAGGCTATTGCGTTTTATAAATAAAACATTTTTATTTGTTTTTTGGCTATTGCGTTTTAGAAAAACACATTTTTGAAGTGTTTTTTGGCCATTGCGTTTTAGAAAAAAGACATTTTTAAGTGTTTTCTGGCCATTGCGTTTTAGAAATAAGACATTTCTTTGTGTTTTTTGTGCATTGCGTTTTAGGTAAAACACATTTTTATGTGTTTTCAGTCCATTGCGTTTTAGAAAGTACACTTTCTTTTGTGTTTTTAGGCTATTGCATTTTAGAAATAACACATTTTTTGTGTTTTCTGGCCATTGCGTTTTACAAATAAGAAATTTCTTTGTGTTTTTTGTGCATTGCGTTTTAAAAAAATGTCATTTTTTATATTTTTTTTCTATTGCGTTTTATGCAACTGGGTTTTCAATTTTTTTTTTCGAAAATACAGCAATAGTATACTCGTTTTAAAGATAAAAAATGTTCGTTTTTTTGGTGCGATTTTTATAAAAAAAACCATGTCGTATGAAAGAGTTATTAACGTTTAAAAAATGGGGGGGGGGGGGGAATTGGAGGAGAGAGAAACTATTGCCTTGGATTGACTAGAATGCCCCTAAACAAACTCACGCGTCTCTTTTCTTCCCTTTAATTTTCATCATTTAATCTTAGCCCTTGATTAACTAAATGGATGGTCAAGATCACTTCCTAGCCTTCTTAGCCAAATAAACTTCCTATTGTATCTCCACCCTTATATTTGTCCATCTTGGACACTTTTTTAAAGGCTTAATAGTAAATAAAAAACGTCCAATTTAAAAAGCTTTCGAAGAGATGAAATTGTGGTTTTGTATTACTCATATATACGCAACCTACTATAATAATCAAAAGTTGTAAACCATCAAAATCGACTTTTGCTCAATATTTGAACTATCAGGATAGGGCCGAACCCAATGGTATTTTTTTTGCATAGTTTATGATATCTAGTAGATTATTGGATTTGATGACAATTTACACATAAACAATTGATGTGATCAAATAATACAAGCAGTGGCGGACCCAGGATTTTTTTCCTAGAGGTGCGGAAAATTTTTAAAGATTTTAGACCTCTAGCTATATAAAAAAATCGGTTCATAGCGGGTCGGATCGGGTCTTGTAAAACAAGTAAAAACAAAGTTTCATAGCGGGTCGAATCAGATCGGGTCGGGTCCATTTCAATTCTCAAACAATCAAACCCTAGTTCCTAACTTCCTATCACATTAACAAACAAAAAAAACATCAAAGTTCAAACCATCCCTACTTTTATTTCTCTTAATCATTCAATAAAAGAACAAAAAACTTATCTATAACATACCTTGGTCTTTAATTAGAATAATCCGGCGAAAAAAAGTGGTTCAACCATTTTTCTCTTGAGAAATCGCGGCATAAGTTCCCTACTCATTGTTCATTCCTAATCCTATCACATACAAAATAAACAAGGATCTTCAAGTGTTCAATCATAGCTCATGTTCCTTAATTTTGAATTTAAAATTTTGAATTTCAAGCCCTAGTAATTATTATTTGCCAACCAACAATCATATAATCAACAAACATGTTTGCCAACCAAAATTTTGAATTTCAAGCCCTAGTAATTATTATAAGCCCTAGTAAAAAACATGTACATGTCAGGGGCGGCCTGAATTAACCAGTTTGCAGCCGAAATTTTGTAGTCGCCGGCCGGAATTATGCTGTCGCTGGGCGCTGAAGTGAGGCAGAGGCAATGTTGTAGAAGGCGCTAGGCGCTAGTCGGGCGGTGAGGTACAGCCTAGGGATTAATCGGGATTAATTGGGATTAATCGGAATGGGATTTTTATATGTATTTTTTCAAAATTACATATATATACCCAATAATATAAAAATAATACTTCAAAATTCACATAAATACTTCAAGTTTCAGATAGTATGGTTCGATTTTGACCGATTTTGACCAATTTTGACCGCCTAGAACCGATTTTGATCGATTTTGACTGACTAATATTGTCCGATTAATTCGATTTTTGACCGCCTAGGACCGATTTTGACCGATTTTTGACCATGACCGATTAATTGACCACCTAACTCAAAATTAGGCAGTAAGTGGCCGCCTAGCGCCTAGGCGCCGATTAATCGGCCGCCTAGGCCGATTTCTGCAACCATGGGCAGAGGGAGGGCGGGAGTCGCTGGCAAGTGGTAGAGATTTGGGTTTTTTTTATTATGTGGACTGGTTTGTTTAACAAAACTAGTAGTTGGGTTGGGCTTGAATGGGTATTAAGTTATTGGGCTTGATGGATTGAATTTAAGTTTTATTAAAGGGGTTAGTAGGCTAACTTGTTTACATAATTTGATCGGGTTTCAATCTGTGTTCACAATTTTTTTACATAAATTCCTAACATTTTTTTTCTAAGGGGTGCGGACGAAAATCTCCAAGGGGTGCGGTCGGAATTTTTCAAGGGGTGCGGTCTGGATTTTTCGCGAAAAATACCACTAATTTTTTTTTTCAAGGGGTGCAGCCGCCCACCCACCCCATAACTTGGGTCCGCCCCTGAATACAAGGTATTTGAGTGGGTTGGCAAGACTTCTAGTATAGATGCGTGAGACAATCAACAGTGACGTCTCTGAGAATTCACGTACCATGTTCGAGCTCGAAAAATGGGTCCATGTGCTTTAACGATAAACAACATAATTACGAAAATGATAAAAATTTAATATTGGATTGGGCCCAATAAACATATTGTTAAGTTGAGTAAATTATAAAAAAATACAAATCTTTTGATAATGGGCCTCTATATTGGATTTGTTATGTTTGTACAATTTTTTTTTAAATAACATATATATATCGATTTTTTTTAAAAAATCCCGTACCCCTCCCGTACCCCTCGAAAAAACGGGCCTTGTGCGGAAGTCCTCCCCACACACCTAAAGAGCCGCCCATGACAATCAAATCCAACGGTCAATTGTGTTAAGCCGGTATTCAATAATTAGTAAAACGTGTACGTTGAATGCTTTTTTCCCAAACAAAGTTTTATGGTCACTGAAAGTAATTTTTTTCAAATGAAAATTGAAGTTGAAGCTCAAATACAAAAAGGCACAGGAACCAATAGGATTGTCCCCGAGACTCCTTGAAACGTTTTGGGCTTGGTACAAGTAAAAAATGCGTGGGCCTTTATAATAAAAATTAGAGTAAATTACGTTTTTTGCCCCTGTGGTTATATCAGTTTTACAATATTGGCCCAAAATAAGATTTTTAACAGATTTGCCCTCATGGTCCCTATAACTAACCGTTTTGGCCCCTAAATCTAACCAAACCCTAACTCGGGTTAATTTATTGGTCACATGAGGGGTATAATGGTAATTTCATCCTGATTTCTTTTTAACCCCATCTCTCTCATCATCTTCCCCAGAACCCTCTTCAATACCACTCATCATCTTCCCCAAAATTCAAAGCAACGGACGAACAAACAATCAATCAATCTCAAAGGAGATGGTGTCTAATTTTTTAAAACACAAAACACCCCACCCCATCCACGAACCTGCAACTTCCAGCGACTTTACCCAGATTCCGGCGAACTTGCAACTTCTGGCGACTTTACCCAGATTCCGGCGAACCTGCAATTTCTAGCGATTAACAAAAACGTGAAAAACCCTATCCGATTTGTGGTCTCATGAACCCTTGGCTCCCCCCATTTAAATCTTCCTACTCATCAGATCAAAACACACACACAAACACACTGATATTTTGTTTGTTCCTCCAAAATGTCTCTTCAAACACCATTCTCATCATCATCACCATTTTTGCTGAAGAATCTGGGAAAATCGATCGGATTTGTGAGATCAGGGGTTGTGCGTTGTGGATCAAGTGGGGAGAATCTGGGGATGAGCAGTGGAGTGTCGTTTCAGCCGTTTGAAGAAGTGAAGAAGGAGGAGTTTATTGTGTCAATTTCACCTCAGAAGTCGCTTGCTATGTCAACGCTATTTTCATGAGTCTGAAGCTGCCATTAACGAGCAAATTAAGTAAGTTTGTGCCGATTTAGCCACTGTATTCGCCTACTTTAGTAGTTGGGAGTCAACACCAGGCGGTGCAAATTATGAAATCCGAAAGGAAAGAGATGCAGATGATGGGGAAGGAAAGAGATGCAGTGATGATGTTTTGTTCAAGATCTGGGTTTTCTTTATAAATTAATAAAAGAAGAGGAAAATTACCATTATACCCATCATGAGATAAACATGTGACCAATAAATTAACCTGAGTTAGGGTTTGGTTAGATTTAGGGGCCAAAACGGTTAGTTATAGGGACCATGGGGGCAAATCTGTTAAAAATCTTATTTTGGGCCAATATAGTAAAACTGATATAACCACAGGGGCCAAAAACGTAATTTACTCTAAAAATTAAATAATCATATAAGATAACCATGATACAACAAAATAATTGTTGTAATTTTGTAATGAGTTTTAATTGTTGGACAATTTTATTTAACTGTTTAACAACCTGAGTAGTTGGGCCTAATTTAGTTAGGTTCAACTTCAAAATTCATTTTGGGTTTAATTGTTTGAACTAGCATTAAACTCTAGTAGTGAGCCTTATACTATTTAGGATTAAATAAATAGATTTTTTTAAAAGCATATGTATATATATATTTTTTTAAATCCGAGTCCTCATAGAGACTGGGTCTTGGGTCGCGACCACGGCCCACCTGACCCTCCCCAAGGAATCAAGGATATGCTCCTGCGAATAGATACAAATAAAAAAAATCCTTATTATTTACGCTTAATAAAATTTCAGAATCTATACGACTATACATATAATAAATAAAATCACTGTGTGACATGTGTCATTCATTGTAGGCATCTATTATATGTATATATATATGTATTTATATAGGTAGAGGTAGGGCTGCAAACGAGCCGAACGAACACGAACAAGACGTAGTTCGTGTTCGTTTGTTAAGAAATATATGTGAGATTAAATATATTATTAATATAATATTTAATCTTTTAGCCATTATAATCATTTATATTATATTAGATCAAAATATATTAATAACCTATTAATAATTAGTTGGTAATTGTTGATGGACCATATTACCCTTATTAACTAATTAGGTTTCCTTTTGGGTGTATATATAAGGGGATTATTAGAGAGTTTAGGGGTTACATAATTTAGTGAATTAACCAACCCTCATAACATCTATTCGGCTCTCTCTCCATAACCGATTCCTCCCTAGTTTCGGTTTCATTACCATCATCACCTTACACCCTAAGGAAGAACCAGATCATCCTGACATGTATGTCGAACTCAATGGCTGCATCTCTGACTGGATTCTCTGCTGGCCTGTCTGCTGTAACAGGTATGTTATTCATGTTTTCCATTATGTTTAAACAGAACTAATCAACAATATATGTGTTCGCGAACCATTCACGAACACTTAACGAACGAGATTTTATGTTCGTATTCGTTTGTTAAGGAAATGAACTTGTTCGTGTTCGTTTGTGTTTGTTTTTTAATTTTAGGCAACGAACAAAAACGAACGTTGACGAACACAAATGAGCACAAACTAATGTTCATGAACATAAACGAACACAAACAATCATTCATGAACAGAATATATAATACACTGACACTTATTATATATTTAATTTGTCGGAATTTTGAAGTATTTAAATAAATATAAAAACTAAAAACACTAATGAACTATCGAACACAAACGAACATGTTACCGAACGTTCACGAACACAAACGAACGAACATGACCTCTGTTCATGTTTGTTCATTTAACTAAACGAACGAAATTTCTTGTTCGTGTTCGTTTGTTTAATAAATGAACGAACACAAACGAACTTCCCGCCGAACGGTTCACGAACCGTTCGCCGAACGTTTGGTTCGTTTGCAGCCCTAGGTAGAGGTTCCTGTAAAAAACGGGTTTTTTTGTGAGAAAGGTAAGAAAGAATCTACACCATTAGATCTTTGATCATAATGTCAAAACTGTAAATAATGTTTACTATTAAACATATTAATTTTCTAGATTAAGGGTATAGAGGTAAATTTAACATTTTTAAATTAAGAAACTAACATTAATGCATATGCAACTTCCCCCCGTCTTTTTTAAACGTCAATAACTTTTTATACATAACTTTTAAAAAAAATTACACCATAATAGCAAGCGATTTTTTATCTTTAATATGAGTACCATATTGCTATACCTATATAGAGAAAAAAATATGTTTCGATCAGATGTTTAGTCCATGTTGTTTTGTCTATGTTCATACAGTGGTGTTTTAATTGTATTGTGATTCAAAGCGTGATGTTTTAAACACATACTGGAATGCAGGTGTAAAACACTCTACGATGAACATGCGAAGAACATATACTGGAATGTAGGTTTAAAATACCATGGTGTTTTAACATATGGAATCTGGAACATCTAGTAGCATGCAGATGTAAAACACCATGCATGTAGGTTTAAAACACCATGTACAATAACCATATTATGAACATTATACTAAGAACACATTCTAGAAATGGAGGTAGTGTCTTTAATAGTGTTATATACTTATTGAATGGTGTTATATACTTAGTGTCTTTAATAGTGTTATATACTTATTGAATGGTGTTATATACTTATTGAATGATGTTATATAGTTACTGAATGGTGTTATATAATTATTGAATAATGTTATATATGTGCTGAATGGTGATTTTGCAGTATTATTCGTAGTGTTTTTATAGAGATCTTTAAAATGGTGTTATATACTTATTGAATGGTGTTATATACTTATTGAATAGTGTTATATAATTATTGAGTGGTGTTATATACGTGCTGAATGGTGGTTGCAGTGTTATTCGATGTTTTTTTACAGAGATCTTTTAAAAAAATCATGTTCCTATAAATAAGGTGGCGGTTATGGAATGTTTTGAATTAATTGAATCAATGATATAATTACTTGTTTACCCTTTTGAATTAATTTAGATTGAGGACACATGTTATCTCCACAATATTTCTCACACTTCTAACATTTTTTACAATAACCTTACACTGTATATATATATATATATATAATATATAAAATCATTTATTCAACCGTGTAATAAACAAGGTTTTTAAAATAATTTTGTTTGTGTAACACACGGGGTTTTAACCTAATATCTTAAAAACCAAACTTAATCTAGCAATTTTTGGTGACTTGACCGATAAATAATCTCGGTGAAACATCATTGGCATGTAGCAACATGTAGCACGTAGTATCCCGTGCCGCGCAACAACATTTCGGCAATCATCTTCAATCGACAATGTGTGCAGGGGTGCATCTTAGGCCGACCACCCCGAACTTTTCGCTCAGTAGTGGAGAGTATGTAGTTTTCATATAGAAATTTTTGGGTAAATACGTTTTCGACCCGCTGGTTCTATAGAACATTTTGGGTATATACGTTTCGACTTTCGTCGGAAATCTCAAGCTTCACCACTGAAGGTGTGTTAAGCATTTGCCACTCTTGCCGCTAGGTGTGAGAGAGAGAGAGAAAGCAGTGGGCCACTTCCAAGATTAACCAATCATATTTTAGTTAGGCTATTTTTTATAAATTTAATTTAAAAATTAGTTGTGGCATGTAAAGCATGAGAGACGTGATTTAAATTAGGGTAGATGCACGGTACTCCTAATCGCGGAAGTGATTCCACTTCCCAAGCTAGCGACCCGACAACACTGACTGGCGGTGAATACCCTGCCAACTCGAGGGGAACGAAGAGCATGGGGTTACCAGGTTTCGAACCCGCGACTTCAAGGGCCCTCGGGCCGGTTTTAAACGGGTGTCGGTGGCCACTGAGCTGAGACCCAGTGGTTACGTGATTTAAATTATTCAAACAAGTAAAAGACAAATAATGAAAAAATTAATGTGTCGTTGATATGGAAGGGATATGAGTTATAGCAGGTATGACAAGAGTGACAAACACTCCCTCTTGTTTAAATTAACAAAATATACCATCCAAAGACTTGGTTTGCAATGTGTTTTCGTGTCTACACACCATGAAAAGACACTGATCCATGGAATTTAATATAAGTATTTTATCCATAAACAGGGATTATAAAAACCCAAAAATAATGTTTAGCCGCCATTTGTAACTTAATCTGTTCGCTTTATACTAGATAAGGATAACCTAAAAAAGGATAGCTTTAATGACGCTACCTTTCTTACCATTCGATATCATCTATGTGGTCTTCAATAATCAGAGATTTTCTATTATGCTGAGTGGTATAGAGTAGCGCCTCTTCACCTCAGCACAATAACAACTAATAGCGTCCCCCTTCTTCGTTGTCTTTGACCCCTTCGCCAGCCCATCAATGAGGAACAAAGAATGATTTGTGGGGCCCCACTTCAATTTAAATGTTAAAAACCAAAAGAAAAATAGGGGCACCATTATAGGGTTTTAACCCATTTCTTGGTGAGCATTCACATTCTATCCACCAAATCTTGAGAGATGGGTTTTTAAATAATAAAAAGTGGTTTAAGTGGTTGTGAGTGGAGGAGAGAGAAAATGTTACTATTCATCTGTATATTTGGGGGAACACTGTTCACCCTGTATAATTTTTTAATATATTTTGAAAGTGATTGTGAGTAGAGGAGAGAGAAAATGTAATATATATTGAAAAGGAGAGAGAAAAAGTATTTGTTTTTAGTGGAAATATATTGATATAGGAGTTGTTTTTTAGTGGAATGTATGTATATTTTTAGTGGATTGGATGTGAATGCTCTGGGGACGCCATTGAGGTTAATTCCATGCCACCCAGCCTTGTTAAATAAACTTAATTTAATTAGATGAACTCTAATGCATGCTTTTGAGACATGCCCTTCAGACGCGCCCTTTGGAAAGGTTGCATGCCGCTGGACTAGTCGCCCTTAGGTGGGGCCAGCTAGACATAATATATACATAGAGCACGTTATACGTATACTTTTTGCTTTTTAATCTTACCATATTTTTCAAACGGCCGTTTGAGATTGCATCAAATGGCCGTTTGAATAGGGCTTATGTCATAGTGCCATTCACCTTTAAACGACCATTTGAAGATTCGGCTAAAGATTATTTGGGGTGTGGTAATAGCATGACCCTACCTATACACACCAAGGGTTAAATACAAAATGAATTTAACGTGTGAACAAAAATAGCTCAGGCTTGTTGAAAACGTAAAAAAAAAATTATAGAAGATTGCTTATGTAGAAAGTTAGATAAAAAATTGAATGAAATATTGGGAACATATAATTAACTACTAATATCGTATGGGAACATATAATTAACTACTAATATCGTATGAGAAACAAAGCAAAATGAGATGAACATATTTTTTTTTATTACAGTAGAAGTTATACAAAGGAGACTTACAAACTTGCAACATATATTTATGATAAAACAAACACTTAATTTATACATACTTTATTTCTTGTTTTTCCTTAATCTAGGATAATGTTTTCTTACAACCAAAATGATCAAATCCTGAATAGTATATGCATATTATTCTGATATCAATCATTTTAGCTTTGAGAGAAAGATTTGACCTTGATCTAAGTCTAAAGAGTGCTTTAGTGGAATTTACTGCATATATATCAACACCAAATTAATAAATCAAATAACACAATTAGTCAACTAATCCTGAACTTAATTGTTGGGTTGGTAGATGAAACGTGTTGTTAGTGAACTCTTCTTGACCATCCGTCATCCATGAAGTGCTCATACAGATGTCCCATGTCAGTGGTGCCCTTTCACTGTAAGGGTCCAAAAATGGCTTTATACTATTATCATCTGATATATCTATATCTTTCCATATTTCATCCATGGAGTAATACCCTTCTTGTCCCTCACTTTTATTGCTAATTTTGTTATTATGTTTGCGTTCCATGACGGTTAACATATCAACTCCCCCGGTGTCGTAGAAGCTTCTTTCTTTCGTCTCGGTCACTGGCATCGAACTGAAGGTTGGATGGCTGGTGCATGCTGATGAAGAGGAAGAGCAGTGCGAGAGAGACGGGGATGATTGCAATCTTGATGTTATCCTTTTCTTTTCTTGAGCTTTTTTCCTCATATGAGTTCGCCAGTAGTTCTTGATCTCATTATCTGTTCGTCCTGGTAATTTTCGTGCAATCTTAGACCACCTGAAAGAATAAATACATAACTCAAAATCAAACCATAACAACTATAACCATGTATATATAGTTATATAATATTTTTACAGCCTTAGCTATTTAACTGGTTACAATATTAACCAACACGCAAAGGTGTCCTGAGTATATATATTTATATTTCATAAGTCCAAAATTTGTACTTGCTATATATAATATAACCAACTTGAAACTATTGAGTGTAACACAATGTTTGATAGCTTTATAAGTGCATGACACAACAGGAAACTTAAAACAATTGGAAACACTATTATTTTTGCAACCAAAAGTTTAGAAAAAAGGAAAAATTTGAAATGATAACATATAGTAATATTTATTAAAAAGTTGTTTATGGAGTGAGACAGGCACTAAGAATAAAGAAAGAGATGGAGGGTACAAAATAGTTTCTTAATCAATTTTATTAAACTTTTGGTTTTTTAAACATAAACAATTTTACACAATCATAATACAGATAAAAACCCATACAAACACAATAACACAAAGAAAAAGACAAACCTTGGGCGGAAAACATGCACTAGTATATATTATAGTCAAAAGATGCCTGCTTTTTCATTAGTGATTAATCATTGGCTGGTGCAAAAATTTGCACAATTATGATTCAAAACCATGGATTTTTATAAATTACTTCTACTAAGTTCTATAAACTATATATAAATCTGTTTTATTTCTATACAACTATATAAAAAAAGCATTAACAAGATCAAATGAATCGAACCTAAACAATCAAACGTATCCAGTAAAAATCTACTGGCTTATAAAATAGAGTTGGATCGAACCTGTTGCCAAATTTTGAATGAAGTTCAAGAACAAGCCGTTCTTCATGAGGAGCCAGCTTCCCTCTTTTGAGACCTGGATTCAGATAATTAACCCATCTCAACCTGCAACTTTTTCCGGTTCTTTTCAAACCTGAGAATCAGAACATCCCACAAAAGAAAAATAATCCCCAAAAAAAATTTTTTTTTTTTGGGGGTTACACACAACAGAAAACGTTAATATGTGAATAAAAGTAATAACAGTTTTGATATTTCTTTTTCCTGGTTTGTTTTATTTATTTATTTTTTTTACTCCCGCCACCTTCAAACCTGAAACACTGGCAATGAAGTCCCAACGGCGGTCTCCAAACATGTGAACATGAAATACCAATTGGAAATCTTCGTGTTCCGTCCATGGACCTTTTCGTGTTGTTCCATGGTCTTGCCCCATCTTCTTTCTCTCTCTATAAGCTGGTTTCTCTCTCTAGAGTTTGAAGCTATTCTTGTATTGCAACTTGCAAGTGAGTTGGAAGTTAGCTTTGGTGGTTATTTATAGTGATGTTTTTCAATTCTTTGTGGGTGGAACGTGGAATTTTATGATAATGTTTGATATTCGAGGGCAATTTAATCCCCTGTGTGTAAATGATTTAGAGAAAACGTCCAAAAGTGTGAGAACGGAGAGAACGCTTATAGATATCAGATCAAAACAATTTATGGACTAGATGATGCGATGGCGTGTTTGTAAATAAAATCACTTTTATTAATCTGCCGTTTCATTAAGGGTAAAAGGGTCTTTTAACTTAACATAAAATGCCAAACTCACGCTATTAAAATCCCGCCTCAACACACATAGCACAATTCATTATAATATAACGACAAAGATATAAAACGCCAAACTTTGTTTTTAACCGATAAAGTGGAACAAACAGTACTGAAACGACGGAACTTAATTACTAGCATTTACTGTAATAAAAATCGCGCCTAAAATACGCGCCAAAAACTTCATATATAAACAAACTCTCAGAACTACTAAAATTCACACCAAAACCCCAAAAACCTTTATTTTCCTCTATACCATTTATCTTATAAACGCCAAAAACACCAAAATATCAAAGATTCCAATCCATGTTTAATTGATATACACTGTTTTCTTAATAAATTTTCGCTCTATGTAATGAGCAAGATCCTCAATATAAACGCCAAAACATACAAAAACCACAAAACTTCAAAAACGCCATTTCATGGAGATTCAGTTTTTGTTCTCAATAAAGTTTAGCTAAACGGGATGGATAACATTGTTACACATCTTTCTTGACTGAGGATTAACAATGTTATCCATCTCGTTCAGCAAAACATTATTGAGTTTAGCACGACCAAAATTAGAAGTTTATGCTAGTTTTATTTAGTGGCGTTATTGTTTTTTTTTTTTGGCGTTTGATTTCCTTGCCCGATCTTATATTGTTTGTTATTTAACTTCGAAGTAGCATGTTATGAACAAATAGGAAGAAAAAAGAAAAAGATGCAAAAAAAAAAATGATGTATAAAATTGATTTAAAACGCCAAACTGATATCTGTCTGTGTTCTATAGGATTGAAATATACAAAACGCCAAACTACTCTACACTGGCTCTCGAAGACCATCTGTGTGTGTTCTGTAAGAATGAAAAATACAAAACGCCAAACTACTCTTCACTGGCTCTCGAAGAACTTTTTGATCTTCTTTTAATTACGGCTTGTTTGCATGTCGATGCGTAGTGTCCATAGCCTTTGCAGTTCTGACACTGTCTTTCTTTGGCCCCGGGTTTCGACTTTGATTTCTTTTTGTCGATTGCTATCTCCTGTTTAGATTTCAGGCGCTTCCGAGAACCAGAACCTTTGGATTTATACCCAACAGGGACTCTTATCGGATTCTTATCATTTTTATATTGACTGGTTATCTCAGCAAATCTATCCTTAGAACTAGCGGGAGGAGCAACAATCTGCATATCTTGAACCTTCTTCATATAAGATTGAACATGATCCTTGTATAAGGATAGCTCTTCTTTATTACCAGATAAACGGTTCAAAGTGTATTCGGTTGAAAAAATAATATCTCGCATCATACTTTGCACGTCAGGATCAAGCTCGGTCATATATTCACGACTAATTGAGAATTCAGGAGAGCAGTTTGGGGAAGCCTCTTTCTGCCATCTATTCAGAATGTATTGTTTTGGAAATTCCCTAATGTCCACAATTCTCAAAACATAGAATATATGCCTACATAGCAAACCAAACTGTTCAAAACGCCTGCATAAGTAACTGCATGTGCAATCAGACTTACGGAACATTACCTGAAAAACGCCAAAAACAATATCTCTATAACGCCATGTATAGAATGTTTGTCTAAAAAGTAAAAAAAAAATCACATTGCATATGATAAAACGCCATTAACAGAAAACGCCATAAAAACCAAAACGCCATTATTTACCTCAAATAAGGATGTACAAGGCTGTTGGAAGTCATTTACGTAAAATTTAACAAACCCATCAGGCTGATCTTCGTAACGTTGATTTATGCAATCCGCAACTCCAATAAGCTCAGCTTGAACGTCACAAAAAATATTTTTGTGTATATGTCAACCGCTTGCCCTTCCAACAATTTGTAACTACTCTTCAACTGGGGTCTTTTGTATCGAGATTCGTGATCATTTTTACGATGTGTGTGACGCTGTGCTTCTATTGCAGTCTCGTAATGCGTCGTGAACTCAACAAGAGTAGCTTTCGAATTGCACACTTGACCAAAAAAATTATTCTCACTCTCTGACCTGGATGCCGTTCGCATAAGACCAGACATCTGCTCCGTTCGCTTTCGAATTGCACACTTGACCAAGATTCCCTAAGTGCAAAAATATCAGATAGCCAGTCATTATCTTCTAAATTGAACTCTGCAATAACCGCTTTCTATTCTGATTCAAACTCTTCAGGTGTGAGAATATCCGTCCACACAACACCACAAGTACGTTCTTTAAAATTGGTGGAATTGCATAGCCTAACACCAACCTATATATAACATGAAAACGCCATGCATAAAAAAAACACAAAGACAAAACTTAATTAAAAAAACACTAACAAGGTAAAGAATGCCATGTATTTTAAAACGCAGTGTATCCTAAAACGCCAAAGGTAAAAAAAGCATAACAACCTTCTGAGAAAGTCTATGCATCACATGCCACATGCATAACCGATGCCTCGTGTCAACAAATACAATAGAAATAGCCTTCTTCATCCCTGAATCTTGGTCAGTGACAACAACTTTTGGTTGAGAACCAACAGCTTTTAGAAAACTCTTAACAACCAAATATACGTATCAGCAGTTTCCGACGCCAATAATGTTGCACCAAATGTAACATTGCAGTGATGATTGTCTATACCAGTGAACGGTACAAACACCATAGAGTATCTGCATATGAAAACGCCATGAGAACTGAAACAATAATAAAACGCCATTGAATGTAAACTAATAAAACGCCACTGCATGTAAACTAATAAAACGCCATTGCATGTAAAATAATAAAACGCCATTGCTTGTAAATTAATAAAACGCCAAAAACAGAAGAAGTTGAATTATAAAATATTACTTGTTGGAACGATATGTAGCGTCAAACAAAATCACATCACCAAACACGTGGTAATTATGTTTGGCTTGATCGTCACACCAAAAAAGACTCTTCAAACAATTATCTTCGTCTGTGATGTAATCATACGAGAAATTAGGCTGGGAATGTTTTTTTTCATTTAAATGCCTCACAACCATATCGGCGTCATATTCCCCTATAAACAAGTTAATTTGCCTCTTATAGTTCTTAAATTCAACTTTACTTGCACCCACATCTTCAAAACCGCCAAAACAAGTCTTCATAACATTAAACGCCTTGACAGGACCCAAATTCAGCTTAGACATGCTGTGTATAACATGCTTCTGGAGTTGAGTGAGGTGTCGTTCAGTTGGAAGAAAATGCTTATCGGGACGTTCAACAAGTTCATGATTGTGCTCCTCCACAAACTTATACACCTTCCATGATCCAACCTCAAAAAGTACACATAACAGTGCACCACAATCAGTCCTCTTTGAAAAGTTGGATCGCACTACTCGCTCCTTTTTATTGGGGTCCAGCGTATCAACCTTCTTGTCCTTGTATAACCCAAATCTGGTACACAATACTTAATATGTAAGACACCTTTAGAGTTTGTCTTTGTAGTCCCTTTCCTGACTGAAAACCCACACTCATTGGCATACTTAACATACATTGAATAACAATCATCAAGGCTTGAGAATACCATGACCATTGTGGGCTTTAATTCTTCACTGATGTCAGGAATGATAAATGGTAATCCAGTTTTGGGGCAAAGCCTTTGACACGAGGAAGAGGCTTCATCTGAGAAAACACAGTGACGAACAGAAAAATCAGAAAAGCACAGTGATGTCTCGTAATAACATTATACATTAAAACACCATTAATTGAATAATAAACAAGACATAATAAACACATAATTTAAAAACGACATGATAAAAAAGTCATGAGATGAATAATTAAAAACACTTAACAACATAAATAATTAACAAAATATAACATCATAATGAAAACGCCATAATTAACAAAACTAATGTTTACACCAATGTTTTCAGAACCGGACCGGAGGTCGACCTGGTCACCTTACGGGGTCAAAGGTCGGACCGGTCCGACCGGATTTAAGAACCGGATTACGTCATAAATTATATAAAATATATATAAAACATAGAAAAAATAGATAAAATAGATAAAATTCCAAATAGTTAAGGAACTAAAAACACAACCATTAGTCATCCAAAAACATTCAAAAGTACCAAATCTTGCAACTAACTATCAAACATAGTGTCAAATCTTATTTTGAGTTTTTTAGATTAGGTTTTGAAGTGATTTATTCCATATTTAATTAAAAAAAAGAAAAAAAAACCATGACCGGCCCGACCCTATGCGACCCGTCGACCCGACCGCCGGCCCGACCTCCGGCCTGATGTTGGTCCGGTTTGATGGCATGAACCGGCCCGGATGAAGTCCCGGTTCCCGGCCGGACCGGTCCGACCGGCCGGCCCGGTCCGGTTTTCAAAACATTGGTTTACACAAATTAACAAAATAGAAATAACTGATGTTCACAAATACTACTAAATAAAATTCAAAACTAATCAAATAGATAAAAAATGCCAATGATAGTAAAAACATAAGAAATACACTAGAACGTAAATGACAATTAAAATTAATATTGAAAACTCCACTTGCAGTTCTTAATAATTTTTTAAATATCAATTAAAACGCGATTAAATTGCATAATTGAATAACGCTATTGAAAATCATACAACACATTATAAAAATAATAATACAAAAAAAACGCCATAGAACAATGATAAAAGAACAAAATGCCATATCTGTTGCACGATTTGCTGGAACGAAAATAGAAAACGCCAACGAATTTTACTTTGTCGAACAGAATTCACGTTAAACGCCATAGATCTGAGAAAGCTTGCAAAGGAGGTAACAACTAACAATAAATCTTTGGAGTTTTAATTTGAAAGAGATTTATAACGCGAATAAGGAGGGAACATATAAAAGGACAACCGTACCCCAACATAACAATTAGGGCCCCCTGCCACATGTTGGGCCAGGATCCGTTCTCACCGTTCTCTAATTGGCCTTAAGGTACAATGCGTAAGCGATTAAAAATCGCATGTTATACACAAACCCGGACATGTCATAATCGCATGTTATATATCAAAATCGCATGGCTCACAAACCCGGACATGTTATAAACTCGCAAGGCTAAATCAGACTCACAAAAAATGGTTTTTCGCATGTTATATCTCAAAATCACATGGTCATAAACTCGGACTTACAAACCCGGACAACCAAAATTACAAAATCGCATGTTATACACAAATCGCGTACACATCGTACGTTAAGGATGTTGTACAATAACCGGCCTCTATATATATATATATATATATATATATAGGGAAGCGCTAAAATGAAAACCACCTCCAGTTGTAAGAACCGCGAGAACCACTTTCTAGCCATTAGATCAAGAAGATGGATGGATGAGATTAAAAGTATTTAAAAATAATATTAAGTATTTTTTGTCTTATTATGTCTTTAATATTATATATATATATATGATTCAATTCAAATGAAAACCACCACGAGTTGTGAGAACCGTGAGAACTTTATGATCCCGCACGAGTTGGGCCAATTTTTTTTTGCACAAACGTAGATGAAAACATTATAAACACATCTATAAAAAAAATTGTCGAGGCGTTAGTTTTGACTGATGCAAGTTTTTTTTACGCGCTGGTGTAAAATTTTACAGTTGATAAAATATTTTTTTTATCAGGGTGTAAAAAAAAGTTGCATAAGTCAAAACTAACGACTCGACAATTTTTTTTTTACTTTTTTACAGATATGTTTATAATGTTTTCATCTACGTTTGTGCAAGTTTTTTTGGCTCAACTCGCGCGAGATCAAAAAGTTCTTATGGTTCTCACAACTCGTAGTGGTTCACATTTTAACCCATATATATATAGAGAGAGAGAGGCCGGTTAACGTACAAATGCCCTTATCGTACATTACGTACGCTACAATCTCAGCCATCCGATCATCTTCCAGCATTGAATTCGCATGTTGTTTTTTTGTAACAATTTCGCATGTTGGTTTTTTAACATGCGATTTCATCAAAATTACCACATGCGAAATTGTTACAAAAAAAACAACATGCTATTTCATCAAAATTATCACATGCGAAATTGGTACAAAAAAACAACATGCGAATTCATCAAAAATTATCACATGCAAAATTGTTATAAAAAAAAACATGCTATTTCATCAAAATTATCACATGCGAAATTGGTACAAAAAAAAAAACATGCGAATTCATCAAAAATTATCACACGCGAAATTGTTATAAAAAAACAACATGCGATTTTAAAATGCGGGAATATGATCTGACGGCTGAGATTGAAGCGTACGTAATGTACGATAAGCAATATTGTACAATACTCTTTACCTATATATATATATATATATATATATATATATATATATATGTTTTATTTTAACAATGAACCATCACAAAATATTGAGTGAATTACGAAGTATTCAAAGTATTGGGTAGCTTGGTTGGGAAATGTTATTAACATGTATTTTAATATAACTAGTTGATTTTTCGCCCGCGCGTTGCTGCGAGGACCCATTGTCTACAAAACGTGTGTCAGCAGCAGATACTGATGCGTGTGAAGTGTTATATATATTAGGTGTATATTTTAAGCCCCTTTAACACTTATTTTTAGCCAAGTTTTAAATTTATAAAACATGATATTTTACTAACACTAAACACACATATGGGCAAGTGCACCCATCGTGAGCGTAGTATAGTGTTGGCAAAATACCGAGGTCGTCCAAGGACACAAGAGATTTTAGTACCGGTTTATCCTCAACGTCTAATCAAAATAAAAAGTTTAGAAAAATGTTTTTAACTAAGAAAAATAAAACTAACTAAAATGCTGAAAATAAAATAAAAAGAAAAACAGATAGACAAGATGAATCACTTGGTTCCGACTCGTATCTAGTGTAACCTTTGATTATTTCCGCACTTTTGCACATAATTAAGAGATTATCTTAGTTATTGTAGTAGGCCCCTCTTTTGAAGGTGACGTTACCCTCACCTCAGTAGTTTGAGTCAGCAAGGATACAATCCTAAAAGGGTGGATTATTGGAAGATAATTAATTAAGTTATTAATGCAAATTATGGTAGGCCCCTCTTTTGGAGGTGACGTTACCCTCGACTAAGTAGTCTGAGTCAGCAGGGATACAGTCCTAAATAGCCGTGTTATAGTATTAATAGTAGTTAACTTATGAGGGGATCAAAGAGTTTGGACCCCCGCCATCCAATACCGTTAAGTATTGAAGGAGGTCCTACTAAATTTGACCCAGGTCCATTGCAGGACCTCTAAACGCTGAACAATGGCAAGACCTTTACCAAACCGTTCCCTTAACCCCCGACCAGGTAGCCAACATACCTCCATATAGACCGTGGAGATATGAATGATGAAAATCTTTTATTTTATATAGACAGTAAAATAATGCCAAGACACCACGGACAAACGATAAGGAAAGATCACCTTCAACATAAGCAACTAGTTATTAAAGTCATTAATACAAAACCAAGTAAAAAGTGCAAAAGATTAGAAATAAAAAGTATTACACTAGACACTTTGTCTTCACCAAGTGATGTAAGAGACTTAGGCAAACATGGCCTTGATTGTCAAGAACTCTTACGATCAATCTTGGATCCCGAGACGACTCACACACTCTACGATGGACAATGGATGATGGTGGTGGATGATGGTGTTATGGTGGTGGTGGGTGGTGGGTGAAGTGTGAGAGAGGTGGTGTGCCAAGGGATGGTTTGAGCTTGAGCCAAGCACTTCTATTTATAGGCTGAACAGAAGCTCGGGCACGGCCCCGTGTCCAGTGGGCACGGCCCCGTGTCCACATCCTCTCTTTCTTCATTAATTGCAGCTTTGTCTTATTAGTTGACCACGCCCCCGTGTCCGCTGAGCACGACCCCGTGTGCAGAAGAATCTTTGTACTATGAAGATTTGTCTGGATTGTGCGAATCTTATAGTTGACCACGGCCCCGTGTCCGCTGAGCACGGCCCCGTGGTGGGCAATAGAAGCTTCTACCACTTTGTTTTTTCTGCTGACACTTGGGCACGCCCCCGTGCTGGCTAAGCACCGGGCGTGTTCAGGCTTCTGATCTCTTGTTTTGCTTGTGAAGATGCTGTTGTGGGGTCGGGCATGCCACGTCTTGTTCCTTTTCTTGTATTTATGTTAGATTTTGATGTCTTTTTGCTTCTTTTGTTAATTTGAGCTCATTTAATCCTGAAAATACAAATGGAAGACAAAAGCACACTTTTTCCAACATTAGTACTAAAAAAGGGTTAGTTTTATGCCTCATTTGATGAAATTTATATGTTACATTTTGAACACATCAAATACCCCCACACTTGAATATTTGCTTGTCCTCAAGCAAAACTCTTTAATATGTGGCTATTACACTCCCAAATGGAATGGGTAGAGAAGAAGGTTTTTGGGCTTGTCGTAGAGTGTCGGGATTTCCAAGATTCTTTATTTAGTTTTATTTTTATTTATTTACAATTCTATTCGTCATGATTTATTTAAAACTTTTCATAAGATAAATTACTTATTAGGGCATAACATGCCTTTTTAAAATTCTATTTATATACAAGTTCACATACCTCACGGGGATCACTCAACACTCGGCCGAAAATGTATTTTTGTGGATCACTCGAGAGCGGCATGGAACTTATTCCTACCATAGGCTTGCCAAGCAATCAATCCTCCTCTTTTTTAACTTATATACCTTTGTAAATATCAAGAGGACTTTGTGGGTTAAGGGTTAGGCTTGGGTTAAAGGTAGGTGGTTGGGTTGGTGGTTAGTGGTTAGTAGAAAAAGGGCGAAAAGCGTAACAAGTGTCGGTTTTCGTATGACTTTCTATTTTTGTAACTTTTATTTTTGATGAAGCTATTTATTCAAACAAAGTTATTTTGATGAACTTGTTTGTTTATTTTCTTTTGCTTCATCATCAACAACATTTTTTTTTTTTGAAAAGTCATACGAAAAATCGGATTTGTTACTAAAATAAAGGGTTAAAAATGAAAAAGGTTTTGGTGGGTAAAAGGGTGTTTGGTTTGGGTTATGAAATGAAAAGGTTTAGGCTTAAAGGGGCTAACTAGGGGGATTTTGGGTAGGTGGTTAAAAAAAAGAAAAAATAATGGTGTAGAAAAAAAAAGTTAGTCCTAATGCCTCCATCATTTACTTACTCGGGTTTAAGTTGGTAAGGATTGGGAATGTATCGTCATGGCAAGTTCTAGAGTCGTAAGAACCAAGCGGCTATTCACACAAGAAACGAAAATGAGCATTTAGTAACATGATGTGTAAGTGTTTGCTCAATAAAGGCTCAAAACTTACTTTTGTGGGAATGTGTTTTTATGTGATCAAGTATATATAATTAAATTTTAACTAAGCTTGTCATGCATTTTCATAATTCTCTTATGTTGGTTCTTTTTATCACGACGCTATCGGTTGTAAATTTGTAAAAATATAACCTTTTTAGAACTTGAATTTCCCGAGTTAAACCTAGACAAGTAAAAAATGAAAATTTTTGAAAAAAAATTTGGGGTGATTAGCAATTCCAATAGAGTTTTGTGTAAGGCTTGTATTTAGGACTTGCGAGATTCAAGGTTTTAGCATCCCCCCCACACTTAAATTACACATTGTCCTCAATGTGTCCCAAAAATAAGTTTTTAGGTTGATTGAATGTGTAAAAAGGTGTAAAAAGCAAAAATTTTGTGTTACTGGCTACCTGGACACGACCCCGTGTTGAGTGAACACGCCCCCGTGCTCAGGTGCCAGTAACGAAAACTTACAGAAGGTGAACACGGGGGCGTGTTGGTTGGACACGACCCCGTGTCTGTCAAGGTCTGCAGAATAAATACAAACAGGAGGTTCAGGAGAGTGGGTACGGGGGCGTGTCAGGTGGACACGGCCCCGTGTGGACAGTCTGCAAAGTTGAAAAACAGGTTTCTTTCGTCTGTTTTCCTGTCCCGGCTTTAGTAGTACTAATGTTTAGCACTCTAAGCCTCGTTTGTACCTGTTTAATCAATGAGTACTCCACCAAAACATAGCAAACATCCTACTTTTACCAAAGTTAACATCCATGTCAAAGTTAAAAAGAAAAAAATGCAGAAAAATAAAAGTTAGGGAAAGTAAATTGTTCAACACTTGGCACGCAGGCCATCAATTGTTCAAGAGTGGAAAAGGGTTAACCTGGGGAACCATCAAACAACCTCCGCTTCCTCCGCTTCTCCCGCCTACTCCATGGCATCGTCATCATCATCATCATCCCCTCCATGGCGTGCAATGTGGTCTCGTATGTATCCAACATCATCTTGGATATCGGATATGTTTCTTTCGATAGCTCCGACCCGGTGGTAGGTGTTGCTTGCCATGTTGTAAGTGTTCCTGGTGCACATAAGGTTTTCCTGCAACAAATCATGCAAACTTTGGAAATTAGGAAAACCGCCTCCGGAGGAGGATGATTGGCCCGGATCACCATGGGGTTGGTATTGATACTGATGATGTTGCGGAGCTTGGAGGACCAGTGCTTCTTGCGGGTTCCATGCATGACCTTGCATCCTTTGAAAGCTCACCGTTCCGTCCTCCGCCTCATAAATCAGGTTCATTGAGTGGCATATGTGTATATCTACCATACCCGACCATGGGCTCTTCTCAAATGACCTAGGTATGTGGGCGAAGTGCCTAAAGAGACGGTACACCCATCCCCCAAAGAAGATAGGAGTCGGTGCACTAGCAAGGTGGTTGTGATGCATGTTTCGGAGCATGAGGAACGGAACATCGAGCGGCCTGCGGTTGTGGATGCAATGGAGGACAACCAAATCTCTTAACCCAACTACGCCACTACTGTCATGCCTTTGGCTAAGAGAGTAGCCGAGGAGCCTATAAATGTATCTGTAGAGCGGATCCCTCAACTTCGTACTCTTAGTGCTGCTCGGATTGTAGTACCCTTCACCAATCTGAGCCCAAATAGCTTGGCGTTCGTTCTCGTCAATCTCTCTCATTCCTCCAGTATTTTCTTCGTTTCCCGCATCCTCTTCCGCATACAACCCGACAATCGATCCAAACTGAGCCATAGAGATCGAATATTTCGTTCCGCCACATCGGAATGCTACCCCATCATTGTCGAACGGGTCGCACCTCGAGTTGAATGTGAAAGTGCTATAGAACTCCAAAGTGCATTCGTGAACGGAATGGAGTCGAGTTGTAAGAGCGACTCTGAGTGGTCCCGTGAAAATGTTGTTGAAACGGTCAATTTGATTCACCAAGGTTAGTAAGTCCGTGCACGCTTGCCTCGGGTATCCCTCTGGCCTTGTTTGAAGTATCTCGTATCGAGCTCTAGCATCGAGCTCAGTGGCGTTGAATCTTGTGAACTTCCTAGCCATCTGAAAGAATACACCAAAAGTTAGCACGAAACAGAAATATTTTTCGGACAAAACTGCAAACAGTGGTCTGGACACGACCCCGTGTTCAGCGGACACGGCCCCGTGTCCAGGCGTCTGTTACTCAAAAATTCCATTTTTCGACCCGGTTTCGAAAACTTGAAAATTTTTGGTCCAATAGGTGCGGTTTCCCCCGAAAATGAAACCCTAAGTGCCGTTTTTCCCAAAATATCCCGTTTACCCTATCAATTTTATCTTTTTCGGTTCAAGAACAAGGGTTTGGGGTTTTTGTGAGAAATTGGGTGAATCTATGAACAATACAAGTGTATTTACTTCCCATAACACTAATCTAACTAAATGCAAACAGATCTAAACAAAAATTTGAGGTTCGATCCGGATGAACTTCAAGAACCCTAGATTTTTCCCAAATTTTTGGTGCTTTAACTACATGCAAGTAACTAATCTAACTACTAAAAGTGATAGAATCATACCTTGATGTTGTTAGAGCGATAGGAGACGTCGAAAATCTGCTAAAAATCGCCCGAAACCAGAGCTTTTCGGGGAAACGTGGCGTGTGGAATGAAGTAACTGTTTGAAAAAGGGGATATATCCCGACTGCAGCGCGGACACGGCCCCGTGTCCAGCGGACACGGCCTCGTGCCGAGCACAGTTTTTTGAAATTTTTTTTTAGTGCTCGTGTGAGTGGCCTTGTTTCCCATAAGCTTTGGTTAGAAAACTTACCGCTTTTGTTGTCTCAATCGTTCGTAACTTACCAGGCATGATGTTTTATTCTTCCACCGTTTGAAGCGAAATCTCTTCTTCTTCATCCTCAATGAATCCTTGATAGAGTTTCAGCCGTTGGCCATTGACTTTAAATGGAGGCCCATTTCGAGATTTAATTTCTACTGCACCGTGTGGGAAAATATGGGTGATGGAAAAAGGTCCCGACCACCTAGACTTTAATTTACAAGGAAACAATCGAAGTCGTGAATTAAACAGAAGAACTAGATCCCCTACCTGAAATTCATTAGGTTTAATATGTTTATCATGCAAATTTTTCATTCTTTCCTTATAAATTTCGGAGTTTGAGTATGCATAATGCCTAAGTTCGTCTAATTCATTTAATTGACAAAATCGATTTTTACCAGCAAATTCTAAATCTAAGTTCACATTTTTGATTGCCCGGTAGGCTTTGTGTGCAATTTCTACTGGCAAATGACAACTTTTTCCATAGACTAGCTTATATGGGGTTGTGCCTATTGTTGTTTTATAAGCAGTTCGAAAAGCCCATAAAGCATCATCTAATTTATCCGCCCATTCCTTTTTATTTAACCCTACGTTTTTTCTAATATTCGTTTTAAACCTCTATTAGTCACTTCGGCTTGCCCGTTTGTTTGAGGGTGATACGCTGTTGAGACCCGATGATAGACCCCATATCTTGTTAAAAAAATTTCAAGTTGATGGTTGCAAAAATGGGTACCTCTATCACTTATTAATGCTTTAGGTGTGCCAAAACGAGAGAATAATTTTTTCAGAAATCTTACCACGACTCTTCCATCATTTGTTGGAAGTGCCTCGGCCTCGGCCCATTTAGACAAGTAGTCTACTGCCACAAGTATATATTTGTTTCCTTTTGATGGTGGGAAAGGTCCCATAAAGTCGAGTCCCCACACGTCAAAAATTTCACAAACAAGAATGCCATTTTGTGGCATTTCGTTTTTGGAAGAAATATTACCTGTTCTTTGGCAAGCATCACATGTCTTGACAAGTCTTTGGGCGTCTTTGTAAATGGTTGTCCAATAAAATCCTGAATCAAATACCTTTCGTGCGGTACTTGCGGCACCATGATGCCCTCCGTATGGACCTTCATGACAATGGCGGAGAATTCTTCGTGCTTCATTACCATGTACGCATCGTCGGACGAGTTGGTCGGCACACATTTTGAAAAGATATGGATCTTCCCAAAAATAGTGTTTCACATTGGCAAAGAATTTTTTTCTTTGATAATGTGACCATCCTCTTGTGACTATACCGCTAGCTAGGTAGTTAGCATAGTCGGCGTACCATGGCTCTTCCTTATATTCCACCATTTCCAGGGACTCTGTTGGAAATTTTTCGTTGATTTGCTTGTCCCTGGTTGCCTCCAAAGCTGGGTCTTCTAAGCGCGAAAGATGATCTGCTACGGTATTTTCTGATCATCTTTTGTCTCTGATTTCAATGTCAAATTCTTGGAGGAGTAGAATCCACCGAATCAAACGTGGTTTTGCGTCCTGCTTTTTGAAGAAATATCGGATGGCTGCATGATCTGTATAGACTATAGTTTTAGAAAGAACAAGATAAGAACGAAATTTATCAAAAGCAAATACCACAGCTGGTAATTCTTTTTCAGTTGTTGTGTAATTTTCTTGTGCATCATTAAGTGTTTTACTAGCATAATAAATTGGGTGGAAATGCTTTTCCTTTCTTTGTCCCAAGACAGCTCCAACTGCAAAGTCACTATCATTATAGGTGCATTGACTAACATTTCTTTTAGGGTTAGAAATGCTTGATTGCAATCCTTGTCAAAGATGAAAGGGGCCTCTTTTTCAAGTAATTTTGTTAGAGGCCTTGAGATTTTTGAAAAGTCTTTGATAAACCGTCTATAGAATCCGACATGTCCTAGGAAGCTTCTAATAGCTCTTACGGAGGATGGAGGTGGTAATCTAGAAATGGTATCTATTTTGGCTCGATCTACCTCCATTCCTTCGCTCGAGATCTTGTGACCGAGTACTATTCCCTCCGTTACCATGAAATTACATTTTTCCCAATTAAGGGCGAGGTTAGTTTCCTCACATCGGGATAGCATTCGTTCAAGGTTATCGAGGCATTGGTCGTATCAATCCCCAAAGATAGAAAAGTCGTCCATGAAGACTTCCATTGTTTTTTCTATCATGTCATGGAAGATGGCCACCATGCAACGTTGGAATGTTGCGGGGGCATTACATAGACCAAATGGCATGCGTCGATAAGCAAAAGTTCCATAGGGACATGTGAAAGTTGTCTTTTCTTGGTCTTCGGGTGCTATCGGGATTTGAAAGTAACCTGAAAAACCATCCAAGAAACAATAAAATTTATGACCGGATAATCTTTCTAACATTTGATCAATGAAGGGCAAAGGAAAGTGGTCTTTTCTTGTTGCTTCATTTAATCGTCTATAATCTATACAAACTCTCCATCTTGTGACGGTTCTTGTTGGTATTAATTCATTCTTTTCGTTAGTTATTACCGTCATACCTCCTTTCTTTGGAACTACTTGGACGGGACTTACCCAAGGACTATTGGAGATAGGATAGATAAGTCCGGCGTCAAGTAATTTGATGACCTTGTTTTTAACCACTTCTTGAACATTTGGATTTACTCGACGTTGTGGTTGTATGACTGATTTGTAGTCATCATTCATCAAAATTTTGTGTGTGCACATAGAAGGACTAATTCCTTTTATGTCTACAAGTTTCCAAGCTATTGCATTTTTATGTTTTTTCAAAAGTCTAATTAATTTTTCCTTTTCTAAGCTATCTAATTTAGACGAAATAATTACAGGTAATTTACCCTCTTTGTCTAGAAAAGCATATTCCAAACCTTTTGGAAGTTCTTTGAGCTCAAGTGGTGGGTCTTTAGGAGACTCCTTATTTGGTTGCTCATCTCGATCAAGAACTTTAAAAGTTTGTTCTATGACGACCTCTTCTTCAACAAAGTGGCCGATCTATTCACTTGTATCGGGTGGTTCATCTTCATCTTCAATTAGGGGGTCATTATTGCCGAATGGATATTTCATTGACCGTTCTAGATCGACACTTCTTTTAAATGTCCCTAATTGAAGAGGTAGATTGTTGAACTTCCGGTTTTTCAAAGCTTCATAAGTTTTTACAAATGGTCGTCCCAACATTAGAGGAGCGTCATCTAGGATGACAAAGTCGGTTGGTATTACCATTTGATTTGTTTGAACCAAAACGTCCTCAACTATACCGATTGATTTTATTACTTTTCGATTGGATAGAAAAATGGGTATTTGAAGTGGAGAAAAATCACTAATACTTAATTTTTCGAAAATGTAGTTAGGCATTATGTTAACACAAAGATCTTTATTGATTGTGACATTACTAATAAACGAATTTTGAAAGAAACATGGAACCGGTGTAATGTTAATTTCAAATGGGTCTTCTTTTATTAGCGAAGTTTGATCATTAGTTAACTTAACACTTACCGTTTCGTCAATTTTAGTGTTAGTGTTTAACTCTTTTAAAAACTTAGCATGAGTGGGTACTAAACAATGATTTTCAAAAGAAGGTGACAAGAGATTAATTTCTTCAAAATTAGACTCTTCTTGAATTTTAACGTTGTCGGACTCACCTTTTTTGTTGTTTAACTCATGTGTCGGTTTTTCACTTATTTGTTCTTCCATTTTTACACTTTCGGTTATCTCTTCCTTTTTTAATTCTTCTCTTGCGCGGGACTCCTCTTCCCTTGCGCGAGCTTCTTTTATACATCGATCGATAACTCTAATGTGTTCTAATATCCTATCGGTCACTTCGGTTATAGAAAAAGAATCGGGATTTTCTAAGCTTGAATCCGGTTGTTCGACCCTTTGTTCCTCATAATACCCGTATGAAGTAGATGGTTCACACCATTGTACTTCATTGTAAGCATATGATGGATAAGGTTCGTAATTTTGTTCTTCATAATACTCATATGAGGTGGGTTGTTCACGCCATGGTTCCTCATAGTAAGTATATGAAGGTGGTGGCTCATATCTTGGTTCCTCAAAGTATGAGTATGAAGGCTCATACCTTGGTTCATCAAAATATGAGTATGAGGGAGGAGGTTAATACCTTTGGTCTTCATAGGATGTGTATGAAGTTGATGGCTCGTACATGGGCTCCTCATAGTAGGTGTTTGAATTGGATGGTTGATATGAGTGATTGTATTGAACCGAGCGTGCGTTACGACAATTAGTGCAATAGTTACCCCTATAATCATCCTCCTCATAGGTGTAGTTGTAACCTCCTGAGTATTGATCCATAAGAATCACTCAGCAGACCACAACCGAGTCTTGAGATCAAAAAACAAAAATAAAACGGAAACAGAGGCTGGACACGGCCCCGTGTTCAGGAACTGTATCTGGGCGTTTTAATTAAAATTACTGATTTCGTTGAGCACGGGGGCGTGTTCAGTGAGCACGGCCCGTGTTCAAGCTACTGTTACTGGGTGTTTTTATGAAAATGTGCAGCACGGCCCCGTGTTCAGCGGACACGGCCCCGTGTACAGGCTACTGTAAATGCAAATCTAAACTAAAATGCAGAAAAATGTGTGCGCTTTTAAAAAGGTTTTGAAAAACTGATTAGGCCGTCGATTTTAAGCTTTCTTAAAATCCTTGTGTCCCCAGCAACGGCGCCAAAAACTTGATGCGTGTGAAGTGTTATATATATTAGGTGTATATTTTAAGCCCATTTAACACTTATTTTTAGCCAAGTTTTAAATTTATAAAACACGATATTTAACACTAAACACACATATGGGCAAGTGCACCCATCGTGATCGTAGTATAGTGTTGGCAAGATACCGAGGTCGTCCAAGGACACAAGAGCTTTTAGTACCGGTTTATCCTCAACGTCTAATCAAAATAAAAAGTTTAGAAAAATGTTTTTAACTAAGAAAAATAAAACTAACTAAAATGCTGAAAATAAAATAAAAAGAAAAACAGATAGACAAGATGAATCACTTGGTTCCGACTCGTATCTAGTGTAACCTTTGATTATTTCCGCACTTTTGCACATAATTAAGAGATTATCTTAGTTATTGTAGTAGGCCCCTCTTTTGAAGGTGACGTTACCCTCACCCCAGTAGTTTGAGTCAGCAAGGATACAATCCTAAAAGGGTGGATTATTGGAAGATAATTAATTAAGTTATTAATGCAAATTATGGTAGGCCCCTCTTTTGGAGGTGACGTTACCCTCGACTAAGTAGTCTGAGTCAGCAGGGATACAGTCCTAAATAGCCGGGTTATAGTATTAATAGTAGTTAACTTATGAGGGGATCAAAGAGTTTGGACCCCCGCCATCCAATACCGTTAAGTATTGAAGGAGGTCCTACTAAATTTGACCCAGGTCCATTGCAGGACCTCTAAACGCTGAACAATGGCAAGACCTTTACCAAACCGTTCCCTTAACCCCCGACCAGGTAGCCAACATACCTCCATATAGACCGTGGAGATATGAATGGTGAAAATCTTTTATTTTATATAGACAGTAAAATAATGCCAAGACACCACGGACAAACGATAAGGAAAGATCACCTTCAACATAAGCAACTAGTTATTAAAGTCATTAATACAAAACCAAGTAAAAAGTGCAAAAGATTAGAAATAAAAAGTATTACACTAGACACTTTGTCTTCACCAAGTGATGTAAGAGACTTAGGCAAACATGGCCTTGATTGTCAAGAACTCTTACGATCAATCTTGGATCCCGAGACGACTCACACACTCTACGATGGACAATGGATGATGGTGGTGGATGATGGTGTTATGGTGGTGGTGGGTGGTAGGTGAAGTGTGAGAGAGGTGGTGTGCCAAGGGATGGTTTGAGCTTGAGCCAAGCACTTCTATTTATAGGCTGAACAGAAGCTCGGGCACGGCCCCGTGTCCAGTGGGCACGGCCCCGTGTCCACATCCTCTCTTTCTTCATTAATTGCAGCTTTGTCTTATTAGTTGACCACGCCCCCGTGTCCGCTGAGCACGACCCCGTGTGCAGAAGATTCTTTGTACTATGAAGATTTGCCTGGATTGTGCGAATCTTATAGTTGACCACGGCCCCGTGTCCGCTGAGCACGGCCCCGTGGTGGGCAATAGAAGGTTCTACCACTTTGTCTTTTCTGCTGACACTTGGGCACGCCCCCATACTGGCTGAGCACGGGGCGTGTTCAGGCTTCTGATCTCTTGTTTTGCTTGGGAAGATGCTGTTGTGGGGTCAGGCATGCCACGTCTTGTTCATTTTCTTGTATTTATGTTAGATTTTGATGTCTTTTTGCTTCTTTTGTTAATTTGAGCTCATTTAATCCTGAAAATACAAAAGGAAGACAAAAGCACACTTTTTCCAACATTAGTACTAAAAAAAGGGTTAGTTTTATGCCTCATTTGATGAAATTTATATGTTACATTTTGAACACATCAATACCGAATATCAAACCATAAATAAAAATGACGTGGTAAGGATGGTCACTCCGTCCTAAAAAAGCGATTTTAAATAACCTAATATATAATAATAGGACCCACACGTCCTACACGTTGAAAATTCGACTGTTTTCAATTTAGTTATTACGGTGCTAACACGTTAAAATATGAATGAGCTCGGTAACGGTAACGACACCGAAAGTACCGATCCGGAAAATCATCAAAATTAGGTACCGGCACCGAAAATGCTCGGTACAATACGGTATGGTATTTGAAGGTAAAAATCAATAAATACAGGTATGGTGCTAGACCGGTGTCCAACTGGAAGTAACGATTTTGAAAACGCCAAAAGGTGGGTACCAAATTGGTAACGAAAATGATTTGGTAATAGTAAATTTGGTACCAATACGATACCGGTTTGATTACAGGATTTGATACGATTTGCTTATCAATAATCTAAATATACAAGTTAATTTTAGATGCTACAATTCTTTCATTACAGAAAAAGACAAAAAAGAAAGCAAAATAAGTTGTGTATATAAAACCTCATTCAAACGAAATACAGTTTACTTACTGTGTGTATGAAAAGTAATATAAACGGGGTAATTACTTGCATTGCTACAGGATTTGATGAGCTCGGTACCAACTGGTACCAAAAATACCATTACCGAAATCCCAAAAGTGGGTCCCGGTACCAAATGTACCTGGTACGGTACGGCTCGGTATCGGTCGGTACTGATACGCACCGGTATTTGAGGGTAAAAATTGGTGAATACCGGTGCCAAACCGGTACCGAAAATACACCGGATTTGGTAAAAGCGGGCACCAATACCGGTTCCCAATACTATTTGTTCATCCCTTAATGAATTTACTGTTCATTCACTTCTAAAATTAATATATATGTAATTACTGTTCATTCACTTCTAAAATTAATATATATATAATATATATGTAATGTAATATATAGGTAATTGGATTTATAAATTAAGGCTTGAGATATTGGAACATCTTATCTAGATGCCTAGGGCACACTATGCATCAAGAAAATATAATTATAGAGGTATATGTATTATATAGGGTACAATTTGTATCAATAAAATATTCCAGAGAATGTCTGGAGGCTAACCATATACGACATGTATATGGCTATACGTGGTGTATCACGGGTGTTGTTTATTTTCTACCCAAAATTTAACATTTTAAGTACCATAAGGGGTTATGCGTGTTTTAAGTACCAAAAAGGTCTAAACATTTCGTATAGCTTAATACGACACATATGGTATTTTTTATGATATTTTGATATATTTATTAATAGTTACCCGTTTTTAAGAAATTTATAAAAATTATGAAATTTTTATCCACGTGTTACGCATAATTTTTAATATATATTCAAACATTTTATTAATTATCAATTTTTACGAGATTTATAAAAATTTCTGAAACGTTTATCGTTTTTACAAACGACATATTTATCATTTTTTATTTTTTTTATTTTTTTTATTTTTTTAAATCCTGAAACGTTTATCGTTTTTCTACAAATGACGTGTATTAGATTGTCTTTAAGTCTTTTCAAACATTTATAAAAATTCCTGAAATGTTGCATTTGGGGTCGTTTTTATAAACTTATAGGTTATATTAAAGAATACAAAAAATATAAATCACTACTACAAAAAAGAGCAATTGCCACCAAAATTTGCTACCGAAAAACGACCGTAGCAAAAAGATGTAAAAATGACGGTAAATACATGGCAAAATACTAAATTATTTGAATTGCTACCGTATTAGTGGTGGCAAAAGGAATTTAATTAATAATTTACCCTAACCTTATAGGGGTATTCATCTCCGCCTAAATCTTCTCCAACCCTAGCTCATCACACATACGCCACCAGACGCCTTCGATCATCTCCTCCAGACGCCACCAGGCACCTCCAATTCATCCACGGGAATACAAACATCTGATTCATCATCACGCATACGCCACCAGACGTTTCTGATCATCTCCTCCAGACACCACCAGAAGCCTCCAATTCATCCACGGGAATACGATTCATCCGATTCCGTTTTGCTTCAGGTATGATTATGATCGATTCTCTGTTTTACTTATGATTTGTGTTTGTTTGATCGATTCTCTGTTTCGTCAGTCAGGATCTCATGATCGTACATCTATCAAGGTTGATCGATTCCACTACAGATTCTCGTGAACAATCGAATATCCATCAGTGTGGTCGATTCCGTTTTACTTGTTCGATCGATTTCGTTTTGCTTCAGGTATGATTATGATCGATTCTCTGTTTTACTTATTATTTGTGTTTGTTTTGATCGATTCTCTGTTTCGCCAGTCAACTCATGCTTCCGGACTGTTATGCTTTTCAATTATTCGTTGTTTAATCATATAATTTCGTGTTAAATACAATTACATACCTAAAATGATGCGTTTTCACTTTCATATTTTTGATTAGAAATTGGTACAGTTATCTAGCATAGAAGAGCATGATTTGGATAATTAGGGTTTATTTTAGCTTGTGTAGTTTCAAATTAGAGGTTGCTGGATTTATTTATCATATATTAGTATAATTTAGATAATTAGGGCTCCTAGACGTACAAGTATTCAGTTTATATGCCTAACTAGGTTATTCCCCGTGGTACCCACGGGTTGCTATATTTTACGGATATTAATATTTTATTAATTTTATTGGGTTTTTTTTTAATTTGTGAGGACATATATACAATGATTCAATGTTAATCGTATATAATAATATAGGTTATCACCGGTGAATACTCACGTGTTGCCCACTAAAATGATGTAAACAATGAATGTAATTTTTTTTAAATATGTACTGTGTAGGATTGAGAATAGTAAAATTTTCTTTAAAAGGGAGGTAGTCTTCAAAAATAAAAACAAAAAAATAAAACGGATGAAGTATTAGTTTAATGTATACTTTATTTAGTGGGATTCCCCTGAACAGACTCGATGTTAGATGATTGAGCTCCAATACTCAACCTCATGTTTTTTGTTAACTTTAAAACCTTGCATTCTGATCATATATATGAAGAACTCAAAAATGCATTAACAATCTGCTGTCTAGGTCAAACTGAAAGTCATCTAAAAAGGGAACACGTCAAACAAACTTACAATGAGTCAAAAGTAATTGGGGTAAAATCACAATATGGTACCTAAGCTATATATTTCATATATCCCCATTGCTGGGAGTTTGCAGCGAAATTTGACAAAGGCCGCCCTAACACGCTCCAAAGTCAAACTTTGGCGTTCTACACTCTTCATTTCTTCGTACATCACACGTCACACAAATATATTAGAACAACCATACCGTCAAAATCCCACATAAAATAGTACCGAGTATTAAACATTTATGTTACAATTTTATGAATTTTATCGTTTTTATAGATCAACCCGTGTAATACACGGGTTACTAACCTAGTAAATTATTAAAATACAAAAGGATTAGTTAATATGTAAAAGAATCAAGGTAGCAATTTAACCTATTAACAACGAAGCCTACTTAGCTAAAGGACCCCTCGTATAAATTAAAAAGCAAACAAAATCAAATTCATACAAAAAATTGCTTAACCCACATTTATTATAAACATGTACTGTAAAATAAATATGACACTATTGTGCTCTCAAAGGTAGTGAAAAGACCCCATATCTAAGCACCATTACCATCCTACCAATTACACAAATAATTCACAGATTCAAAGTTTATATATTGACATTCAACAGCAGAAAGAAAGAGATTAAGATGAAACAAAGGAGAATCACAAGGATGCATCCTATTCTAAGGGTTTAGGTTGGACTGGTGACTTCCATTGGCCCGCGTTCAACTGTAATAAACCAAAAATTTCAAATGTTAACATGGGTTCGGGTTGGAGTGGTGGACCCACAAACATTGTGTCGGCATGACGAAGCCTTATTTGTTGATCTTGTCTCCGTGTTTTCCCCCTTCTCACAATTTCGATACTTAACAACATAAACAAATTTTGGATGTTTGTAAGCTTTAAAACATTATATAGTAATAAATAAGAATCAAAGCACAAAGATTCACCTTCATTAATTTCCGGTATTAGAATTACACACCTCTCCAAAGCAAACTCACCTACATAAAATATTAATTAGTTAAATTTTCAGCCTTTGACATAATAGTAAATTTGTAGCCTTTGAACACGAATCGCTGCATTGTTGGCCGTGATGTTCATTAACCGGTCAGGATCATTAAAAATGTTTTTATCTCAAACGGGTCAAACAGATATTCTAGTTAAAAAAAGAACAGGTCAAACGGGTCGAAAATTGCCCAAAATCTACTTATAAAGCATACCAGGTTTATAGGATGTCTAGGGCTTAGGTTAACAATCTGACTTGCAAGACACCATTTTTGAAGTAAAGAATCAAAAAACCGAGTTAAAATTCTTATAATTAAGTCAAACAAACATATAAAATAAAAATGAAAACATGAACATACCCCGTAACTATTGGCATCATCTACATTTGTAGAAAAGCTGGATAAACAAACAATCCTAAACACCCTCCAACAATCCCATATTCACCAGCACCATCTGCTTCTATCCATATACAATCTGCCAACGCAACAAAGAACATTTGTGCACCAAAAAAGTTATAATATTTAGTATCAAATCAGTAGTTATGACTTCTTAGAAAATTATAATATTACTCGATAGAAAAAATACCAAAAAAAGTTAAATTAGTACACTAACAAAGATATCATTGTCCGTAAAATGTCTCACCTTCACAAATGGACAAAAGTTGCTTAAAATGGCTATAGTCCCTCAAGCATAGGTTTCTCTGTAATCGTTCCTTTCTGTGACAAATAAGAACATCAAGTATAGGTTAATGGGTATGAAATCACATGTGAATCATCCACAACTCTAAATGGGTTTCGGGTTAGTACAGGTTTGGGTGTCAATGCATGTGTGAGTATGCTTCAAAGTATGAAAACTAATAAATGCTGAGACCAAAGAAAATGAGCAGAACATGCAAATTCTTGTATCTTGTTATTGATCAAAACTACATTGGGCCAAAAATTCATGCGAATAAAATAACTTGAATCCAGATGTTTAAATAACTAAAAACCATTTAATTTCCAATGTTAAATGAATAGATTTTCCATTCAACTTATTATGGTATATTCTACCAAATTGTGAAACAAATTATTGACTTCCAAGGACAGTTGTGAAACAAAGTGTTACAATTTTACACTATATCAAAATAATAGTATAAAAACACTTGCCTTTGCTCGTGTGACAGATCGAAACCTTGTTTTTCTCTTGCAGATCCGTTAAACTCTTGAAGTTAACTCATTTAAGGAGAACTGTGCACCTAGTACCTCTTGATTATGACCAAAACAACGTAAAAAGGGCATAAAGTTGAAATTAAAATATAATTCTTGTTCCAATAATAAATAAAAAAGGAGGGAGAGAAAGGGTTGGGGATTACTTAGGTTGGGATTAATGATAAACTTCACATAGTGTAGATTACTCTTGTAAGAGTAACTAAACCCGTCCCATAGACCTATGCCCTAGTGTCTGCCTTATTCCTCAAAGCGTAATAGTTCAGTAGCGCAGGGGTCACCTCTCCTTTAATCTCATTAACCTGAATTCTGTAATTGTAGTTATGCTGAATGCAAAAGTGGATTTTAAAGCCATATATGCTAGTAAAGAAATCAAAATTATCTTTGCCCAACCATGAGTGAAAGGGGTCGAGTTGACCCAAAACAGTTTATTTTAAATTTTATTTACAATAATTGTGTACCCACAAACGTTAACATGGGTTCGGGTTGGACTGGTGGACCCACAAACGTTGTGTCGGCATGACGAAGCCTTATTTGTTGATCTTGTCTCCGTGTTTTCCCCCTTCTCACAATTTCGATACTTAACATAAACAAATTTTGGATGTTTTATGTAAGCTTTAAAACATTATATAGTAATAAATAAGAATCAAAGCACAAAGATTCACCTTCAGTAATCTCCGGTATTAGAATTACACGCCTCTCCAAAGCAAACCCACCTACATAAAACCTTAATTAGTTAAATTTTCAGCCTTTGACATAATAGTAAATTTGTAGCCTTTGAACACGAATCACTGCAGTGTTGGCCGTGATGTTCCTTAACCGGTCAGGATCATTAAAAATGTTTTGATCTCAAATGGGTCAAACAAATATTCTAGTTAAAAAGAGAACAGGTCAAATGGGTCGAAAATTGCCCAAAATCTACTTATAAAGCATACCAGGTTTATAGGATGTCTAGGGCTTAGGTTAACAATCTGACTTGCAAGACACCATTTTTTGAAGTAAAGAATCAAAAAACCGAGTTAAAATTCTTATAATTAAGTCAAACAAACATATAAAATAAAAATGAAAACATGAACATACCCAGTAACTATTGGCATCATCTGCATTTGCAGAAAAGCTAGATAAACTGGCTCGTAGTAGCAGAAGTTATATCATTGTATGCTATGAGAAAAGCATACAAACTGGCTTTTTGTACACAATAAAACTGAGTTAATGTTTTCTAATTTTGTGTCTAATAGACTTTGTATTGTTAAATTTAGAATAAAAATGAGTTTTTATTCTGTTCAACGTTGTAGAAAATAGTCATTTAATGCTTTTATTTTAAAAGCAGTTTTCTAAAGTTGTTAGAAAAGCTCTATTTCATAAATTTCGTTAAAAATAGACCAAACAATATCCAGACATTCATTCATCATGTCACAGACCCCAGCTCCATTTCAAAGAGCCAATTCATGAAAAAGGCACAAAGCATTATAAGAAATTTATATATCACCATTTTAATATTTCCAAATTTATTTTATAAAACGTTAGTAAACATATTCAATTTTGCAGCACAACGTAACAAACAGTCAAAGAAATGCAACACTAAAACAATGACCTACCTCCTTTACTTTACGCTTATCGCGTTTGCTGTGATGTTTAGCCTTCCTCTTGTCTTTATCCTTCTTCTAAAACAAAAAGAAAATGAAGACATCAAACAAAATGATAGACTCATTGGTTGACCATAACTGGTTCAAGTAATTCAAAAATTGACCTTGAACGACTGCCTAATCTATCTTCACTGCCAGATGAACTGTAACATGTAGATACCGCATAATTAAAGCAGATTTTTAAGTAAAAATTCCTTATGAAGTTTTACACCCTACAAATAGTGAAAGACACCTATATCACAAACAACCCATTGTGCGGCCACATCCTATTTATGTGTTGGTGAAACCCTAGTCGCCGCCCTTTCGTTGTTGCGTTAAACCACAACCATCATAAGACCACCACTGGGAAAACCCTAAATCAACCAATGTCGTTGTCATTGTTCCTCTTCAGGCCACCACCATCACCATCTTCCTCATACGATGAAACAGTCAAAATTTTAGAAAAAAACTGAGACGATGAAACAAATAAAACGTATAAAATCAATATCGACTAAAGAATCCACATACTTGTAAGTGAATCGGTTTGATTTTGGATTCCTTTATCAGTCGATTCAAAGCACAAGCGACACCTATCTTTTCAGAGAAAATGAGATGTAGAAGCTTCAAGCCAAAGGAATGGGGCTACATGAACAATATCAAACAGAAAATGGTTGCGATTAACAAATCTTATTACATTAACAATAAAAATCACAGAGAGAATGAAATAAACAATATAACTTCGATTATCACTGATGAATCGGTGAGAACAGATGAATCAGGTTTGCAATTTTGGGATTTAGGGTTTGAGAGAAGAGAGTTTGTGATTCGTATGGGAAGTATATATATATGATCCGAACCTTGGATGATCAAACCTGCGATTGAACCAGAAATCAAGTTTTGCGATTTATGGAAGATGATTTCCTCATAATCAGAACCAAGGGGAGAAGAGAAGAGTACAGGAGAAGGAGAAGATACAAATCTAGGGTTTTACAAAAGAAACGTATATGCGAATGGGTAGGAATACGGATCCCGTGTCAACCCATATACCAAAAACTTTGACCCGTGATTTTGGAGCCAAAAAGAAAAATTCAGTGCCCTCATAGCTTGACACATCAGCAAAATTTAACACATTTATTATATACTAGGTTATATACCCGTGAGCTTCACGGGTTATGGGTTGTTTTATAAAAATTTATATTTACAAAAGAATTATATATATATATATATATATATATATGTGATTTCTTACAATTGGATAACCTCTTCATACTAAAATTTTATTGGTTCTTGATTTTTTTTTTTAAAACACCACTTTAACATCCCTTCTACCACATGTTTTTCCTACCACGCCCCCTTGCTAACGTGACTGCTACGTGACGCTTATTGTCTCCTCTTTATACCCTCCCACTCCAATTAGTCTTAAAGGGTATTGCAATATCTAATCATGTTGTTTGTTGGATGGACCTTGTATGCTTAATTTATTATGACTTCGGCCCAAAACCATGGGTTGATGGCCCTAAGAAACACCGGCCTCGGCCCAAATCACTTCTCTTTTATAAATTTGAAATATTACATTTTATCATATAAATTTGTTATAGGTTATCGCTATTGTTGCCATTTTATAATATAAATTTGTTATATTATCGCTATTGCTGCTAATGAAAACAAACTTTTTTTCTCAACATAAAGTTACCGTAAAAACTGTTTAAAAATAACAGTGTCACTAAAAGTTCTGAATTAAATTTAATTTTAAATATGCTTTAATTCTCCAAATCATTTGAGATATCGCATATTTGTTATTTTTTTATGTATATGTATTTGTTACCAAATTATATAATACAAGCAGAACAGAAAGATGTGTATAAACAGTTAAACTATATACAAAATAGTAAATAGTAACTGCATAGCTTTTCAACGGCAATGGCGCATCAGCTTAATTATTTTCTTGTTGCCAAAAATCCATTAAACATTTCAATCATCTTTAAAGAACATGGATCCAAATACCATAAAAAATGAATTTTAGTTCATTTTTTTCTCTTAACGACCATCCAGTAATGTAATAGTGAAACAAATAGCTGAAGCTGGTGATGCCACTGATGGAATGGAGATGAGTTCAACCGTGGTTTTCTCGGTGAAGAATGATGGTTGTTTAGGAGGTGGCAATGGCCCATCAGTGTATGGTTCAAAGTACTTCAAAGTCAACACATGAGTTTCATAAAGTTGCACTAAGTAGCTCAAGAGACTTCCCTGCTTTATAAGTCTCCATGCCTGAGTTATAAGTTCAACATGGAAAAATATAAAGACAAATCCATACATAACACATTACACATCCTCATATTAAGGGAACAGACGAATCATCTTGCAAAACTTACACGTCCAAGAAGATTATCATGATGATCTTGATGTGAGAATCCTCTGTTTTTCTTCCCAGTCACAATCTCCAGCAACAACACTCCATAGCTAAACACATCAGATTTCATTGAGAAGTGTCCATTTGCTGCATACTCTAAAGGTGTACAAAAAAAAAACGGTTTTAGAACCAAAACCGGGAAAAAAACTGAAAACGGTTTTTTTTATAACCGGTTTTGGAACCGAACCACCAGTTAGTATCCGGTTAGGGATATTTGTCTTCGAAAGCGGTTTTAAAACCGAAACGGGTTTAAACCGGAAAAAAAAACGGTTTTTTGGAATAAACCGGTTAAAACCGCCCCTAACCGGTCCGGTTATTGTTTTGAGGTAAAAAAAAAGCCGGTTAGTAACCGAAACCGGTTATAAAAAACCGGTTTTTGATTTTGATGAAAAACCAGTTCGGTTAATAACCGGAACCGGTTTTTGAAAAAAACCGATTTGTACACCTCTAGCATACTCTCGAGATATGTAACCCCTGAGTTGATGTAACAGCCTTATAAGCTTATGTAATATTGATAAATGCTACAAGAATTCAAATGTCCAAGTAGGTTATAAATTCTTTCAAAGTCCCAACTACTTTGTTAGTATTTGCTTCACCCTCTTGTCCATGAAATCTTCTAGCCACACCAAAGTCAGATATCTTGGGATTCATGTCAAGATCAATTAGAATGTTGCCAGCTTTCAGATCTCTGTGAAGATCAATTAGAATGTTGCCAAGTTTCAGATTTTTGTGAATAATTTGAAGGCGCGAATCTTGATGAAGGTAGAGAAGTCCTCAAGCAATTCCATTGATAATGTGGAAGCGAGACGACCAATCAAGCATCAAACTTTTCACTTCATCTGCACAAAGATCATCGAAAACATGAAACATTGCACAGGGTGATCACACCTTGAATTTGGAAATCGTTAAGAAAGTCAGACCAAATATAAATGAATCGTGGCTTTTATTGGGCATGTACTCATAAATTAACATGAATTCATCTCCTTGTATACAGTAGCCCAGAAGCTTTACAAGATTACGATGCTGAAGTTTTGCGATACATCTTACTTCATTTTTGAACTCATCAAACCCTTGGCTAGAAGTTTATGACAGCCGCTTTACAGCAATTTCTCGTACCCTAAAGGTTATATAGTTGGTAAAAATAATATCACAATATGTATAAAGTAACCTAACCTTTTCTTTTCCTTACAAAAGGGTTCAAATATTGTGCACGTCAAATAGTTTTCGTATACATGCCTAAGTCTTTGGTATCTTCGAATTTTACTCCTGTAGAAGAAATAAAGCAAGAGTAAAACAGTCAAATTGTTAACGGACCATTTAGAAACAAACACAAAAGCAAGGTTTTTGTCACAAAAAAACAAACCCAACCCAAACTTGTTTGACCCGTTTGATGTCTAACTTGCAACCTCTAGTTCTTCATAAACAATATTCTTCCAAGAATATAGTATAGCCCCCAACTTTTAAAGTGTTAATTATTTCTAGATAAGTATTGGAACTTAAAGTTTCACATGAACATGTGGGTTGACTTTATGTCTCATTAAACTTGAATGATGTTGATGTTGATTCATCTGATCAGAAACTTATATTAAAAGATTACTAATTATGAGGCATCAAGTTTACCAAATATTTAATAAATTGAATTTAAAAAAAAAACATGAGACTCTATAATGGAAGAAAATTAATGTACCTGGGTGGTTTCACTATTCTCATGCCAAGAAACTTATTAATGAACAACATGATTTTAAAGTAAGAACTAACCTGATGGGAACCAGCCTTTAAGCTGCATATATTCTGAAACATAGTCGGGCATTCCTCAACCAGGGTCATAGGCCAATACGCGACCATCTGTACAAAATACACATACCACTAATTAACCAATGTTTGGATCTATTAATTTAGTCTTTTGTTATTGAGCCAAAATTGTGTGACTAAAGTAATACATTCTTATACATTCTCTATTGTTATATGTAGAAAGAATAATCAACCACAGGATCCAAAATTCAACTATGCATAATTTCATGAGTTATATGTAGTGCTCAGAGCATATTATAGGAGAAGTTGAATGGTGAAATATGTATAATTTAGCAATACCTCAACTTTTAACCATAGCAAGCCCTTGATGAACATAAGCAACCTTTGTGTCTTTTATATCGAGTCTTGCAAAGAAGGAAAGCTTGATTTTCATCTCTTCTTCTGTACTCATAGCAAGGTCTACACACCTGAAAAGCGCACTCATTGCAAGCAAAAAAAATGTCCATTTTTAGTGAGGCCAAGTGTGTCGTCAAAAACTGTATATTGATCAGATATGGAGGTTGTGCACGTTAGAAAAGTAACTCTACCATTTTGAAAAAATATACAAAAAGCAATATGGAGCTTCTGCACATTAGGACTAACCTTAACCAATTAGGTTGAACCCTTCTCCTTCATAGTGGTTGTATGGAACCACTTTGGTGGTGATAATGTTCATGAAACCGCCGACTCAATTCACTCCAAGGACACTGTCTATAAGTATAAATATTATCTTAATGTCTTCATACAAATATAAAAATCATATTAATAACAACAGTAACTAAATACAAAAGGACTCCAAGTGTGGGCGCCAATAGGTACACCCAAATCGTTGTGTAATTCCTGTTGCAACTGCTCGACCCAGTGTGTGCGTTGTGTTCATTAAACCAACGTTTGACAGCCTGCCATATAGATTAACCGATCATCATTACCATTTTAGCTACTAATCCAACTTAAGAGTGTTCATGACTACTTACCCTTCAACAACTATGTTGTGCAAAACTGTAGTTCCAACTTCAGTACCAGCCAATTCTCCCACCTAAATATACACATATATATACCAATGAGCATAACACTTTATAAAAATAATAAAAAATATGTTATGTTTCTTTACAACGCGAGTATCAGTACCAACAACTATGACGCCAAAGAGGAGAACAAATTAGAAACTCGAGTTACACGGGTTGAATCCATTCATGACTATTCACAAAAACGAAGATAAAAAACACATTCATGATTAGTCATGCAGCTATTAACGAATAAAAAGTAAACGAATGAAAAATGTATTGCATATAATTAGAAAGTCGTTTTATGCGAGTGGAATCCAACTACTAACCATGCTTAGTGGCTATTATCCAACAGTATAATATAATCAAAACTTTTTTTATGAATTAAAAAAACTAAAAACCAATTAAATCAACAAAAAGTAATAGTAAAAAGCGTAGTGGACTTACCTCTAGCAGCCAAGTCTAGTGAGCTTCGACTTCCATATTCGACTCCAGCCAAAATAATAGCGTTGAGTCCAACTTCTTTGTAACCCTTTTAACATTGAAATCACATAGATATTTAGATCTCACTAAAAGACATTAAAAACATGATAATATTCAGATTAAAATTTAATCTCTTAAAACAGAGAAGAAAGTTCAATGCCAAATTTGTTCAAACCCTAGCATCAAGTTTTTCATCACATCTTCAAGTATCATCACACTATAATCGTTATCACCACTCAACTACCTAAAACACGAATTTACATAAACCGTAGCTCGTATATATCAAATAAAATAACAAAGTTGAGACTGAAACAACGAATCTGGTATGTATCCACTTTGATTCGCTCATATATATCAAATAAAATAACAAAATTGACAATGAAATAGCGAATATGCGACATACTTGAGCATCATATGTGGCGATTTGAGACTGGAGCAGGGAAAGATAGGGTGATTGCACCGGTAGATGATCGGTTTCTTCAGCTTTCAGCCTCTCTATCAGGCCTAGAACCGAAGATGGAAAAGTGGATCGGATTGGTCGCATGAAGATTCTGCAGAAACATATGTGTTTCAGAGAGGGAAACAGGGTGTTTTGGTGAATACACATAACCTAAAATCAATCGAACAAAGTTTAAGATTTGGAAGAGAGAGAGATTGAGATGAAAACGAATGTATAAAAATCAAATGTTAAGAACAACAAATCAGATAAATTTTTTTTACCACACATACGATCTTTAGAAGCAACTTTTAGGTGGCGATGATTGAAGAAAAGGAGATTAGGGGGATTCAAGATCTGAAGGGTTCACAAGTTCTAAGGATAGTAGCGGTGATGAAACGTATGAGGGAAATCAGGTTAACTTTCCTTTTTTTCTCTGGTTCTCTCTCTACAAATGAAAAGAAGAAGTCATAAATGGGTTTTGGGGATGTCAAGCGGGAATTCAAATTTAAATCAAAGATCTGGCCGCCAAAACCAATGATTATTTAAAATAAAATAAAAAGAAAATTTTAAGAAAATGACACATAAGATGTAATTAGGGGAGGAGGCTTCAAATCTTGACACCTAGGATAGCAAACTTTTGCTTTATTATATAGGAAGATAATAGATTTGGTGTATTTTCAACCTGCATAGTTTTTAAAATAAATAATTTTGTTATTGTTAATAAATGTAAAATGTGATGGATGATATGACAATTTTTTTATATTATTAGCTTTTACTATTGTAAAGGAAATTGGTAATTTTAAAGAATTGGTGTTTTCCAAATGTTGTAGATTGTTTTTGGAAAGCGTAGATTACCTGGTAAACCATTTGGTTTGAGTTTGGCTCTTCATTAAGCTCTTCATTCGTCCATTATTGGTTTGACACTCTCAAGAAATTAAATCGGGTACCCCCAAGGCAAGAAACCCCGTAAGGGGAAAACCTTACTATATCACCTCAGCCACTTGGAGTTGGGATCATTGGCTTTTAGACGTAATAGTTAACTCGAGTTATTGTTAAACTAAGTTAAAATCACGTGTATTACATAGATTGAATAAATGTTATGTTATATACTTATTAACAAATATATTGTTTCTTTTAAAAAACTCGTCATTGCACGAGTGAATAAAATCATGTATTATATAAGTTGAATAAAACATAATATCATCTTAGTTTAAAAAAGAATCTTATCTTTTAAAATATACAGTCGTCAAGATATTTATTTAAAAAATAAACTTTGATTATTTATAAATCTTGTTAAGTTATTTTTTTGAACTTTCTTTCAACTCTTTATCAACTTTTTTATGTAATCGATAAATGGTAGTTCAACTAAAGTGCATCCATTAAATATCATTTTTAACACAATTAACTTAAATCACATTTATAAACACATAGAAATAATCAGAAATATAAAAAATTAAGGAAAAAAATTAGATTTTTATTGCCATCTATTTTTTATTTGATATATATTTTACCATTCAATCAATCTAACCACATTAAATATGTAAACTTTTTCAGAAATCATTCACAAAGAAAATATTTTTTTATCATTATTCTTTCCTTTTTTATAATTTTACAAAAAAACAAATTTTTGAGTTTGGTGATATTTGGAGACTTATATATAAGTTTTAAATAAAAAAAAAATAGAGTAAACTTTCGTTTTGCTCCCTGTGGTTTGCTCACTTTAACGATTTTGCCCCAATCCTTTAAAAATCGCTATTTTACTTCTTGATCTATGAAGCCCTTCATGATTTTACTCTCCACCCCTAAACGTCATCCATTTTAAACGTTAGGGTTTTAAAAAGTAATTCATTAATATGGGTTGGGAAAAGACATAATTGCGCATCAGGTGTTTTGCATGTGACAGGTTTTAACGTTTAAAATGGATGACCTTTCGGGCAGGGAGTAAAATCATGAAGGGCTTCATAGATCAAGGAGTAAAATGACTATTTTTAAAGGATTGGGGTAAAACCGTTAAAGTGACTAAACTATAGAGAGCAAAACGGAAGTTTACTAAAAAAATAAGTTTATTCTTCCATTTTATAATATTTTAAAGAACATAATTTTGAATTTGACGATATTTAGAGACTTAAATATATGTTTTAAGTAAAAAAATAAGTTTATTTAGAAAATGTATAATAAACTACATATTAAATTTACTTCTTAATGAATAGAGTGAATTGCAAGAATTGTCCTTTTATCTTTATGACTCTTTGCAGGCGGTGTCCTTTATGTTTAAAATTGACGAGTTTTGTCCTTTATGTTTAAAAATCAAGCATGGTTTGTCCTTTGGGCCTAACCCAGTTAGTTTTTTTCGTTAAATCTTGTCATGTGCCTTGCACATGAGGGCAATTTTGTCATTTTAACGAAGCAGGGAGTAAAGAGTGAAATCATGTGCATGTCACATGAGGGTAATTTTGTAATTTGACCCATTTAATTACAAAATTATTTTAATTAAAAAACAAATATATAAACTCAAAACTCTCTCCCTCTCTCTACACACTTTCTCTCACTAAACCCTTCCCATATCTTTAACCAGATCTAGATCTGAGATCAAGAAACCACCATCATTCACTCCCACCACTAACCCAAACCCAAAGCCAAAAATCAAAATCGTTTACCAACACCATTAAATACCAATAACCACCGTTCACCACCATCATTTATTTTTGGATCGACAACGCAAGTACGTGACGGTAGCAGAGGAGGGGCAAGTGTTCGTGTTGGTGTACGGTAGGAGAAGCCTGTCGGTTTCATATTGTTAGTTTAGATTTTTGGTTTTGACTCCATTTTGATTTTAATTTATTTCAGACAGAAGTATGGTTTTTGTGTTGAGAAGTTTGAATTTTGGTAGTGGTGGGTGATGATTGAGATTGGTGGTAGGTGGGGGTTGGTAGGAGCGGTGTTTGTATTGAAGGTGGAGATTAGTGGCAAGTGGGCGATGGGTGTTTGCGATGATGTTCAGATGGTTAGAGAGAGATTGGGTTGTGGTGACAGTGAAATAGTTTAGATTTTTTTTCAGTTTTCCGATACAGTCCCTCAATAAGAAGTCTTTACAAAATAAACCCTTGGAAGGTGAAATGACAAGTATGCCCTCATGTGCAAAGCACATGAAAATACTTAACCAAAAAATCTGACTGAGTTAGGCTCAAAGGATAAACCATGCTTGATTTTTAAACATAAAGGACAAAACTCTTCAATTTTAAACATAAGGACACCGCCTGCAAAGAGGCATAAAGATAAAGGACAATTCTTGCAATTCACTCTAATGAATATAATAATTATGAATAACTAAGGAATAATTATTTATAATTAATTAGTAGAGAGATGCGGAAAAACCAAAAAATATATGATTTATAATAGTGACAAGTGTCCCTATATTTTTTTTATAAATTATTATATAGATATAGACGTTCATAGTCCTCCTTATCATTGATTTTTAAATAATACAAAAAGTAACAACAATCAGTATAATTTATCAAGCATAAAAACCAAATTCATAACTTTATTTTATAAAAAAAAAATCAACAAAACATAAAAAGTATAATATTAGTTTTGGTGTTTAACTTTTGAGGCAAATTGCATTATTTTCATCCTTTATTCAATATTTATGATTTGCTAAAAGATATATGAAATGTGTCTCTAATGTACACCTCCTTATATTACTACTTCGTTACAAATGCTTGGATAACATATGTCTAGAATCACTAACTAGCTGGTTAACAATACTAGATTTATGGTATCCAAGCATTTTCAACGAAGAAGTATAATAAGAACGTACAATGTAAATATGTTACGTTAGGGACCACATTGTGACATGCCTAGCACTTTATATATATATATATATATATATATATATATATATATATATATATATATATATATATATTGGGATTGAACCCTATTAGAGGGACAGATAATTAAAGCCAAAACTGGATCAGAGCAGTGGATCCAGAATAAGCAGATGATTACAGTTGGTTCATACAATTCTCTCCCCTTGAAAGTGGTTTCATATCTGCTGACCTCCTATCTGCTGATCTTACTAAGTGCTGACCTACAACTGCTGCCTTGCATCTACTGCCAAATGTCAAAGACTGATGGAAGACCAAAGCTCTGCTGATTCAATCTACTGCCTTGAGTCAAGTACTGCTGATCCGGACAAGCACTGCTGGGTTCACAGCAGTGGAAGGAAACAGCAGCTGTTTAAGTGTCTTTTATGTAATAAATTGTAATAGCAGTTGTTAGTACATCAGTGTTTGTATAGATCAGAGGTTAGAGTTTGTTAGGAGGTTAGATGTCACTTTCATGGTGACGTCAGCTAAAGATGCTCAGTGGTTTGCAAGTGCCTATAAATAGTTCAGTACTTTGTACTGTTCTATTAGCTCTTTTACAACATCGTCTTCTTTGCACGAACAAACTACTGAGCTCTGGCTGAGGGGGAGTTTGCATTCATTCATCAATCATTGTAATCGTTGTTGAAACAAATTCAATCTTCCGATTCATTGTGTAAAGATGTTTGATTAAAGTATTACTCTCGTTTGATTGTATGCAAAGTTTGTTTTCATCTTAATTCCGCTGCACAACTCTTTCATTTCCATCTTAATTTCAAACGAAAATACAATCAAAACAAACTCAGATCCAACAATTGGTATCAGAGCTTGGACAGTCAAATTTGATTTAACAATCATTTTGACGTAAATAGTTCAGCTCATAACAGTTGATACTGATCGTTTGTTCGTCCGTTGAAAAACAGAGCAAGGATTAATCACCATTAAAGTTGATTTCTCAGTGTCTGTAAAACAACAAGAATGACGTCACAATCTCAAGATGATAAAAACAACATTGGCTCGCTTTTTAAACCACCTATGCTAAAAAGAAATGAGTACAACATCTGGCAGAGGAGGATGGGTCACATCCTCGCTCAACAAAGCACAGGTTGTTGGAGGTCTGTCATTTATGGTCCCCATGTTCCTTCAGTGCCAAGCGCTGAAGATGCTAAAAAGTTCGTTCCAAAACTAGTTGAAAATTATACCGAAACCGACTTTCAAAAGATCGAACTAGATGCTAAAGCGTTTCGCATTATAGCATCAGCGCTGCCCAATGAGATATATGCTGGACTGTTACACTGTAACAGTGCCAAAGAATTATGGGATGCACTTAAGGAACGGTTTGGGGGAACCGAAGAAGTCATAGAAAACAATAGGGAAATCCTGAACCAACAGTACGAAACATTTTGCTACGTTAAAGGTGAATCACTAACACAACAATTTGAGCGTTTCAGTTGTCTCATCAGTGAACTGTGGCTTGTTAACACCACTTTTACAAACTCAACTCAAAATAGCAGGTTTCTCAGGTCACTGCCAGAAAAATGGGACACCATAGCTTTTGTCACTCGAAACTCACCTGAATTCAAGGATCTGACCTTGACCCAACTCCATGGTCGACTCCTGACCTACGAAAGGGAGTTGAACCAGATAAGGAGGTTACAAGAGTCAGGAAAAGTTACTGATGATTACACTTTCGGTAATACTGCTCTTCTGGGTCAAGAAGAATCTGGGAGCAGTGGTAAGGATCAGGGTTATGATCACTTCATTGACATAACTGCTGGTGCAAATTTCAACAACCCTGATCCTCACTCTGCAAGTTATGCATTCACTGCAAACGAAAACCAGATGTCATAATCTGGGAGCAGTGGTAAGGATCAGGGTTATGATCACTTCATTGACATAACTGCTGGTGCAAATTTCAACAACCCTGATCCTCACTCTGCAAGTTATGCATTCACTGCAAACGAAAACCAGATGTCATATAATCTAAGCTTTGAACTTAATGATTTACAACATTTCGATCCCACTGACTTAGAGGAAATGGACATCCTGCACCAACTGGCTTTGCTAAGTGTTAGAACTAGCAAATTTTACAAGAGAACAGGGCGTAAATTCCCAGGTCTGCATGGGAATCTAAGGGTTGGGTTGGATAAATCGAAAATCAAGTGCTACAAGTGTAATAGGTTGGGAAATTTCGCTAGGGAATGTAGGAGTCAAACTACTGGTCCCATAATTACTCATCCTAGCTCAAATCCTAGACCTCAAAACCAAAGCACTGTGCACTATGCCCAGTATACCCCAGCAGCTCAAGTGAACACTGCTCACTATGCTGCTGCCCCTGTGCCAGTACACTATGTCCAAACTACTGTTCCACAAATCCAATATGTTCAAACCCCTGCTCCACAGGTACAAGTGCAACCTGTTGCACCTCAAACCACTGCTCCAGCAGCAGCACAACCAGATCAACAAAGTTTTTTCACTCAAGGGTTTGTTGACTGGAGCAGTATGCCTGAAGATCTTAGTGATGAAAATTTTGCACTCTATGCTTCTAATGATTCTTCTCATGATGAGTTTTGTTTGATGGCATTAGAGTCAATACAGGAGGGAGTTGAAACTGAGGAGGAACAGCAGAGCTTTGAAACAGTGGAAGAGGTGACTGAAGCAGTGGTTACTGTTGTGGCTGGTGAACTACTGTTGGGAGAAAGTTCAGGTACCCTGATTGAACCAATGACAGATCCATGGTCCGAAGAGGACAAAGAAGAAGAGAAGGAAGAAAAGGTTGGTGAAAAGAAGGTGAAAGCTGATGATGAAGAAGATCATCAATGTGATTGTGCTATGATGGCAGCTGCCAAGGTATCTCCTCAAGTTCTTGAAAAACTGTGTTCTGACAATTGCATAATTGCTTTTGCTAACATCAAAGAGGTGAATGAAAACCTTCGGGATAAAATCTTGACTGATGAGGTCAAATTTGAAAAGTCTTTAAAAGAACTTAAAAACAAATTGACTGAAAAGGAAAAAGAAATCAGCTGTCTAAAAGAAGAGCAAAGCATCACCAAAACCCAACTTCAAACTATGGTAGAAAAATACCAAGTTTGCAAAAAGGAGTTGGAATCCACCCAGATTACTTGTGAAAGATGGGTGGAATCCTGCAGAGGATATGAGGTGATGCTTGCTAAACAGATTGAAAGCAATGTGAAATTTGGGGTTGGTTATAGAAAATATGATGATGAACATATTGCTTTTGAAAAATCTGTCCAAACCACTGATGAAGCTACTGAGCTCATCCCCACAAACAAGAATGGCCAAGAAGTGAAAATCACTGACAAACTTGGTAACAAAATCACACTTACCAGACCAATGGGATTCTCCACTTTCAAGGAGCTTGAAGATCATCAGTTTAAACCAAAATGGTCTGATGAGTGTGATATTCTTGAAAATTTCAAGCCAATGGACTTTACATCAACTGATGGTGCTAAGGCTCCAAAAGCTAAAGTCATACCTCTCAAGGACATCCCAGCAGTGGTTAAAACCTCTGCTGCAAAGGAGTCTGAAAAGAGAAAGAAGAAAGAAAAAATTGATAACTTGTTTTGTGAATTCTGTGAGAAAAGGAATCATCTAACAAAAGATTGTTTCCACTTGAAAGCTTATGATTTAAACAAAACAAGTGTCATTGTTTCAGCTGAAAGTTGCATTGTTTGTGGTAAAACAAACCACAAAACTCAAGCATGTGTGTATCTCAAAAACTTTGATGTGAAAAAGAATGAGTACATTGCTAAAACATCCTTGAGTCCATCATCATCATCATCAACATCTGTCAAATTCACCAAGAAACAACCACTGTTTGTGCCAGTTCAAACAGCTGTTACAAAACAGCTGAACCAAACATCTGTCAAAAGAGATGTTCAGGTTACTGATGCACCCCCTGCCAATCAGTTCAGAAAAGGCAAGGAAAAACAGTCTTACCAAAGGATTCCACACGTTTATGAGGCCTACAAAAGGCCCTCTAAACCCAAAGTGAACAGGCATCCTTTTGGTTACCAGCAGATGATTGGTTAGGACCCACAACAGTGGTTAGAGAAACACTGTCCTAAAACAGTTCAAACCCCTGACCTAACTACTGTCCACCATTCTGCATCCATCCCAGACACTGTTGAGACCCCATCCAAAGCCCTGCTGGCTTTGGAGACCTTAATGAACTAATCCTTTTACTTCATGTGCAGGGAGCTTCTGCATGCTTTGATAGTCTTTGGTATGTAGATAGTGGAGGTTCCAGGCACATGACAGGATGTAAAGCCCTCCTCAAAGACTTTAAAATCCATGGAGGGGGTGATATATCCTTTGGGAATAATAGTAAAGGGAAAGTTCTGGGGTCTGGTACAGTGCAGTCTCGAAAAGTAAAATTTGAAAATGTCAATCTAATAGACAATCTGAAATTCAACCTTCTGAGTGTGTCCCAAATGAGTGACAAGGGATTTGGGTCATTCTTCACAAAAGACTGTTGTAGGATTGTTGGACCAGAAATGGTCAAAAAGATTGAAGCAATAATCAAAACTGGTCAAACTAAACTTGTTGCTCAAAGAAGTGGCAATGTTTATGTTGTTGACATGTCAAAAGAGTGTCCCAAAGCTGATGCCTGTCTGTTCTCAGCAGCCTCTAACAAAGAGACAGAACTTTGGCACAGAAGACTGGGGCACACAAATCTTAAAACAATCACAGAAATTTCAAAAAATGGTTTGGTGAGAGGCCTACCACAAAAATTGTTTTCATGTCCTGAACATTGCATTTCCTGTTTAAAAGGAAAACAACATAAAAGTTCTTTTAAGTCCATTGAAGAGTCCAAAACAACTCAGTGTTTGCAGATGCTACACATGGATTTGTTTGGCCCAGTTCAAGTCATGAGCCTCAAAAAGAAAAGATATTGTTTGGTTATTGTTGATGACTTTTCTAGGTTTACATGGACTTTCTTTTTACACTCAAAAGATGAGACTGCAGGCATTTTGCAAGACTTTGTAACACAGGTTGAAAAGCAATTTGACCTTCCAGTGAAAAGCTTTAGGAGTGACAATGGCACAGAATTTAAAAATAAGGAGTTGGATGCCTTCTGTGTGAAGAAATGGATTGTAAGGCAGTACAGCGTCCCTAGAACACCAGAGCAGAATGGGGTAGTGGAAAGGAAGAACAGAACTCTGATTGAGGCTGCCAGAACCATGCTTGCAGATTCAGGTTTGCCACTAACTTTCTGGGCAGAGGCAGTAAACACTGCTTTCTATGTCCAGAACAGAGTTTTAATAAACCCTAGGCACAAAAAGACTGCTTATGAAATTCTGTATAAAATAAAACCACAGATCTCATATTTCAAGGTGTTTGGCTGCCCATGTTTTATTTTGAACTTAAAAGATTCCATTTCAAAATTTGCAGCCAAAATTGATTGTGGTTATCATTTGGGATACTCAACCACTGCCAAGGCCTACAAAGTGTTCAATACACGGACCAAGGCAGTGGAAGAGACTTTGAATGTAAAATTCAATGAACTTTCATCAATGAAAATCCCAGCAAACCCTGCAGATCTGTTTGATCTTGAAAAATTTACTTTTGAAAATACTGTTGTCAAGACTAACAGTGCAGGTCCATCAGAGGATACAACACCAGACTATGGGTATGAAATCATCATCCCTCAAAGGTCTGCCACAAAGGGAAAAGCACCAGCTGTTCAAAACAGTTGTCAAAGCTCAACCACTGCTACCTCAACAGCTGTTGACCAAAGTAGCCCATCAACCACTGCTTCCACATCCTCAAACACTGCTGACAAAAGTCCTCAAACAGTGGATAAAAGTCAGCAGTTGTCCACTTCATTACCTCCTATTCCACCACCTTTTGAAGCCACTGCTGGATCATCAAAGTCCCCAGCAGTGGTTAGCTCAGATGATACACATTTGCAGCCTTCACCAACCAATGCCATCATACCATACCAAGGAGATTTAATCTTCTTGAGATCTTATCCACCTGATCAAATCATTGGCAACATAAATGAAGGGGTGCTCACAAGAATCCAATCCCAAAACATTTGTCTTTTTGCTGGTTTTCTATCACTTCATCAGCCAGTCAAGTACCAAGAGGCACTGAAAGACAACAGTTGGGTAGAAGCCATGCAAGAGGAGCTCCAACAGTTTAAAAGACAACAAGTATGGGAGCTTGTACCACTGCCAGAAGAGGTTAGTCCCATTGGCACAAAGTGGGTCTTTAAGAACAAAACTGATGAAAGGGGTATTGTTGTCAAGAATAAAGCCAGGCTTGTGGTTCAAGGTTACAGACAGGAAGAGGGGATTGATTATGATGAAACATTTGCCCCTGTTGCAAGATTAGAAGCAATTAGACTGTTCATGGCCTTTGCTGTCAACCACAATATGAAGGTGTTCCAAATGGATATCAAAAGTGCTTTCCTCTATGGTACAATTCAAGAAGAGGTGTATGTTTGTCAACCTCCAGGTTTTGAGGATCCATTTTATCCAGATCATGTCTACAGGCTAAACAAAGCCTTGTATGGCCTGAAACAAGCACCAAGGGCCTGGTATGAAACTCTTTCCAACTTCCTACTCTCAAATGGTTTCAAAAGAGGTACCATTGATAAAACACTATTTTTAAAATGGAGAGGGAAGGACTTAATGATTGTCCAGATTTATGTGGATGACATTATTTTTGGAAGCACATGTAACTCAATGTGTGAAGAGTTTAGAGAACTCATGACAGCTGAGTTTGAAATGAGTGCAATGGGTGAGTTGCAATGCTTTCTTGGTCTCCAAGTACAGCAAATGCAAAATGGAACTTTCATTCATCAAAGCAAATATGCTAAAGAACTTTTAACCAAATTTGATATGAATGATTGTAAACCATGCAGCATACCCATGGCAACAAATAAGCTGGTCATGTCTGATGAAAAAGATGAGCTGATTGACCAAACACTTTATAGAAGCATGATTGGGTCCTTATTGTACCTAACTACATCTAGACCAGACATCATGTTTGCAACATGTGTCTGTGCAAGAAGTCAATCAGCTCCCAGAAAATCAAATCTCATTGCTGTAAAAAGGATCTTCAGATACATAAAAGGTGCTCCCACACTTGGTATCTGGTATCCAGCTAATGGGAACATCAAGCTTTCAGTTTTTTCAGACAGTGACTTTGCTGGATGTCACACCACAAGGAAGTCCACATCAGGAGGGTGCCAGTTTCTAAGTGATTGCTTAGTTTCATGGCAAAGCAAAAAGCAAGCAGCTGTTTCAACATCCACTGCTGAAGCTGAATACATTGCTGCTACAAGCTGTACAGCCCAACTCTTGTGGCTTCAAAATCAGTTGCTGGATTTTGGTATCACTGCCTTAAAGACACCACTAATGTTGGACAACCAGGCAACAGAAAATATCATAAAAAATCCAGTCTCCCATTCAACTACCAAACACATCGACATCAGACATCACTTTGTGAGGGATTGCTATGAAAAAGGTTTGATTTCTCTGCATCATGTCCCAACTAAAGATCAACTGGCAGATGTGCTCACAAAAGCACCTGATACAGCCACTTTTGAAAGCTTGGTCTCTAGAATTGGGATGCTGAACATGGAATAACAAGCATCATCTTGTTTTTCTATGAATAAAATCAACAAAATGTTTTCAGAAAATCAAAACTCCATCCTTAAAAATAGCTAAAATGATATTTTTCATTAAAATCCTTAAAAGTCTGCCATTAACCACTGATTGTTCAAAAGTCTGCTCTACTTCAAAAGTTTGTCCACTGCTGAAAGTCAACCTCTGTTCTCTCATTCCTTTGATAAACTCTGTTGTTCAAAAACAGTGTATTATCCACTGATATGCTATCCACTGATAGTGAAAATCATCCACTGCTTTCATACCACTGCCTTCATTAGTCACTTTCATAAAAGTACTGTCCTTCACTTTCACCAGAGGTTGTCACGTGGGCAGTACATATTGGTCAGACCTTTTGTAATGGCTGCCACCTCAGCATTCACTTTCTTCCCTATAAAATCCCCCATTCACCACCAAAACAGGGTTTTACTGTCGAATTGAATTCTTAAAAATTCTCTTCTCAAAACAGTTTTTCATCTCATCATTCCACAAATTTCTTCGATCATTCATCTTCAAAATGACAAAATCGAAGTCATCTTCAAAACCCTCATCCAAATCATCATCGAAAACAGCCTCTCAAAAGGCAACCTCCACTGAAATCCCATATAAACCATCTCACAATCTCCTGGGTCTTCTCACAAAACCAGGAACCACCAGAGTTTTCGATTCCATCATTGACATCATGGCAAAATCAAAGTACAAAACTTTGTTCACCATCGATGCACCAATCTATTTGGCGACCCAAAGAGAGTTCTGGAAGAATGCAACCCTTGAAAAACAAGGAAACACTGCAACCACCATAAACTCTTCTATAAAGGGTAAAGCTGGCCAAATCACGCCACAATCCATTTCAGAGGTCTTTCAACTCGGTGATCAGGAAGGTAAAATTTCTTTCACTAAAAACGAGTTACAGACTGACTTCATTGAGAGAGGGTATGAAGCCACAATGATGAAGAAAATTACCTTAGAAAAAGGTTATTTTCCTTCTGCAACCAGATTTTTATTTCATACTCTCCTACTATGTGTTTCAAACAAAACCACTTCTTTCAATGAAATCCCTTTAAAGATTCAAAATCTGGGATATGCAATTCTTCAAGGAGAAAATTTTAACTATTCTCGGGAAATTTTTAAAGATTTGGTTAATAATGTTGAAACAAAATCATTCTTACTGTTTCCAAGGTTTTTAAGTTACTATTTTGCAAAGAAATTCAGTAAGGATGATTTAGCATTAATAAACCAAGGTGATCCTACTCAAATAAACAGTTTAACAACTGAAACTTTTTCAAGGATGTTAGCACCTTGCAAAACACAAGCAGAGGTGCCTGAGCAGACTTTAGCAGTTACAACTGCTCCTCAGGTATCTGCTGCTGAGCCCACTGCTCAAGGTGATCAAAGCAGCAGAACAACTGTTTTGAAACCCACGCCTAAAATCACCAAAAAGCCAACAAAAAGAAAAACACAAAAACCCCCCAAAACCATCAAAAAGACATCTCTGGAGGATGAGATACCAGAGCTCCTGCCAGTGACAACACAAAAGTCACAAGAAACCACTGCTGCTACTTCCTCACAGCAGTTGGTACAAATATCTCAACCCATAACCGAAACTCCTCCTGCTTCTTCACAAAAAGAACAGGTTGTACACATAGGGTCTCCACATCATGATGCTCTGGAAACACTTGTTTCTATCATCCACAGCTCAATACCCGGGGCAAATCCATCTTCTACACCACCCTTCACATCCACAATTCCCACACCAACTAAACTGCTGTTGGATGCAATTGATTTGAACCAGGCATTAACCAGTCCTTCTCAATCACCTATCAATGAGAATATGCCTCAACCACTGACTGGGTCTGATGAATCAATCTTTGCTAACCCACCAACACAACCTGAGGAGGTTACACCCCTTGAGTTACAAGTAACTCTTGGTGGTAGTCCAAGTGAAGCAGCCACTACAACTGTTAAACCCACTGGTTTACAGTTGGACAGTGGTTTCATTAATAAGACTTCCTTGGAGGCAATTCCTTACATAGCACCTCTGCCAACCACCAGTGGATTTATTTATCCTACTTGCAACATCAAAAGGTTGTCAAGTGTTGAAGGAAGAAGACCCTAGTACCAAGAAAAAGGGGCATCAGTGGTAGATGTTTGGAGCATACTCCCTACCTCAACCACTGATAAAACCACTGTTAGTGGGAAATCAGATGATCCCATTAAATTGGGTGATGATTTAAAATATCAGGATTTGACGGATCGTATTGGAAAACTTGATAACTCTGTTGCAGAACTCAAAGATATGCTACAATAGGTGTTACAAGTACAAAAGGCACAATCAACTGCTGTTCCATCTCAAGCACCTGCTCCACAAAGGGCACCTGCTCCACAAAGGGCACCTGCTACAAATGAGCTCTGGAACTTGTTTCAACCTTTTCTCCAACAACAAGCACAATTAGCAGATCAGCAACATGAGAAACATGTCCAACAGCTGAGAAATGCAATGGAGTCAAGGTTCAAAAACACTCAGGCTGATTTAAAAGCTCTCAAAACTCAGATCCTGCAAACCACTGGCACTGCTCCTCCAACAGTACTTTTCATTGATCAACTCCCAGACGATAATGCCAAAAAGGGGGAGAAAATTCAGGAGTGGAAGAAGAAAGGAATAGATGATGGTCTATACATTGAACCTGAAAAGGATGCTATGACCAGAAAAATTCCTGTGCCAGATGGTAGTAAAAAGGTTGATGCTACTCAAGAAGCACTTGATGAAGGAGTAGCAAGTGTAAAAAGAGATAGAATGGCAAAGGATGTTTCAAGGTGGAATGAGGAGAAAAGAGCTTTCATGGAGCTGTATGAGCAGGGTTGTTCTGGTTCTAAAGATTCTAAAAATCTGAAGACAAAAAGAAAACCTAAGTCCATCCCATCCAGATTTCCAAAGCCTCCAAAACCACCATCCAAAAGCCATCAGCATAAAACCTCCACTCAAACAGCTGTTGTAACTCCTGCTATATCAACTACTGCTGGTACTTCAGTGGTTTCAACATCTGTTCTCACTTCAACACACACTACTTCAACACACACCACAATTACTACATTACCATCACCACTGTCACCACCAAAAACAATCTCACCACTATTTCCACCTGCTGACAAAAAGCAGAAGACAACAGATGTTATAACATCTGTTGTAATGACAACAGTGGTTGAAGCACCAGTTGTTTCAACAACTGTTAGTCAATCACAAACCACTGCCACTACATCCACCACCACTGTTCCATTCAAATCATCATCAGTCTCTCCTAAACCAAAAAGGAGAAGGCTAATTTTAAAAAATGATGATGACACATCTCCATCACCAATATCTTCAAAATCCCTGTCACTTGTCACTATTCCAAAACCCATACCTCTCTTTTCAGCTCAAACTTTAAAGCCATTACCTCCTGCTGGTGTCTCATTCCCTCTAGAACTCATTGCAGTCAGAGAAGAAATCAAATCTTTTTATTATGAAGATGACCCAGCCAAAAGGAGTTTGCCATCAATTGCAGGATATCTCAGGCCTAACAATATTGAAGAATACTTGAAACTTAAGGCCAAACAAGCAGAGGATATTGCAATCAAAAACAGAAAAGGGAAATCTGATAGAGAATTTCAACAAAACTATCAGTTTTTACTCTCACAGGTCAATGCTATGGAGCGATTTGCTAAAAATGTATGTCAGAAAATTTCAGAAAGGGCAGATGAGTCCTTGAGAAAAGACTACATTGAGAACATCATGACCTACAAGAAATACAAGGGGGAGAAACACATGTACAAAAACTGGACCATTCCTGAGCTTGAAAAAGAAGCAGCCAGGATTCAAGGAATGATTAAAAATAAGGTCAAGCAGACTCCTCCTGAAAAGTTTAAACAATTTGAAGCTGAAAAGATGTTAGAATTGAGGAGAATGAAAGAGGAGCTGATTGCAGCTGATTATGGGTCAAAGAACTCTGTGACAAAATGGGGAGAAGATAGAGTCAGGGCAACCTATATGAGATTAGAGGAACTTAGAAAGAAAGATCCAAGAGTTCAACAAAAGCCTGACTATACCAAAGCAGAGGTCTCAAAAAGACCACCAAAGCTGCAAGTCAAAAGAACCACTGCTCCAGCTGGTGCTGCCATCTACAAACGAAGGAGCAAAAACCAGTTTAGCATGGAAACAATTCAAGATCTATTAGCTGGAGATGCCATTGTAAAAGCAGGCACGAAAGTAATGATAAAAGAAGATCTTGAATTGGAACAATCTGCAAGTGCTGCTCAGCCAGCTATGAACAGGCCAGCCTCACCAAATACTTCTGCAAATAAACATCTCCCAAGAAACCCACCAGGCTCAAAAATACAAAAGTGGGAAACTGACAAACAGACCTGCGTATTGACTTTGCTCAGGTCTGGTGGAGGAGTAGAGAAAATATCAAGGGAACAAGCTCTTGGCCTGAGTCTTGAAGATTTGCAGGATCTCCTTGATCTTCCACTCAGCAGGGATGATGAAGACACAGATGCCCTAGACTTTGAACTACAATTCAAAGGTCAGATAAGGGAACTGTTAATGAGGCAATAAAAGATTTCCACAAATAATGAAGAGTTTTGGCATTATCTGTTCCAGGGGGAGATTGTTGGGATTGAACCCTATTAGAGGAACAGATAATTAAAGCCAAAACTGGATCAGAGCAGTGGATCCAGAATAAGCAGATGATTACAGTTGGTTCATACAATTCTCTCCCCTTGAAAGTGGTTTCATATCTGCTGACCTCCTATCTGCTGATCTTACTAAGTGCTGACCTACAACTGTTGCCTTGCATCTACTGCCAAATGTCAAAGACTGATGGAAGACCAAAGCTCTGCTGATTCAATCTACTGCCTTGAGTCAAGTACTGCTGATCCGGACAAGCACTGCTGGGTTCACAGCAGTGGAAGGAAACAGCAGCTGTTTAAGTGTCTTTTATGTAATAAATTGTAATAGCAGTTGTTAGTACATCAGTGTTTGTATAGATCAGAGGTTAGAGTTTGTTAGGAGGTTAGATGTCACTTTCATGGTGACGTCAGCTAAAGATGCTCAGTGGTTTGCAAGTGCCTATAAATAGTTCAGTACTTTGTACTGTTCTATTAGCTCTTTTACAACATCGTCTTCTTTGCACGAACAAACTACTGAGCTCTGGCTGAGGGGGAGTTTGCATTCATTCATCAATCATTGTAATCGTTGTTGAAACAAATTCAATCTTCCGATTCATTGTGTAAAGATGTTTGATTAAAGTATTACTCTCGTTTGATTGTATGCAAAATTTGTTTTCATCTTAATTCCGCTGCACAACTCTTTCATTTCCATCTTAATTTCAAACGAAAATACAATCAAAACAAACTCAGATCCAACAATTGGTATCAGAGCTTGGACAGTCAAATTTGATTTAACAATCATTTTGACGTAAATAGTTCAGCTCATAACAGTTGATACTGATCGTTTGTTCGTCCGTTGAAAAACAGAGCAAGGATTAATCACCATTAAAGTTGATTTCTCAGTGTCTGTAAAACAACAAGAATGACGTCACAATCTCAAGATGATAAAAACGACATTGGCTCGCTTTTTAAACCACCTATGCTAAAAAGAAATGAGTACAACATCTGGCAGAGGAGGATGGGTCACATCCTCGCTCAACAAAGCACAGGTTGTTGGAGGTCTGTCATTTATGGTCCCCATGTTCCTTCAGTGCCAAGCGCTGAAGATGCTAAAAAGTTCGTTCCAAAACCAGTTGAAAATTATACCGAAACCGACTTTCAAAAGATCGAACTAGATGCTAAATCGTTTAGCATTATAGCATCAGCGCTGCCCAATGAGATATATGCTGGACTGTTACACTGTAACAGTGCCAAAGAATTATGGGACGCACTTAAGGAACGGTTTGGGGGAACCGAAGAAGTCATAGAAAACAATAGTATTTTAAGCCATCTACTTTTTGGTTTTGTCGTATCTTTCTTGTATTTAGTTACGGATAATTATTATATTATTAGCCAAATGAATTTAATATTAAACTAATTATGAATTTTCTAGATTAACTTATTTTTTTACTTAAAAAACTTTGATTTAAGTCTTCAGATACCACCAAGTTCAAATTATGTTTGTTTAATTATTAATTAAAAAATAATGATAATAATTTTTTATTAGTGATTTTTAAAAAATTTCTAATATTTAATGTGGTTGGATGATTTAACTGGTAAAAGTACAATATGTCAAATAATAAAATAATATGTGACATTACAAAAATTCACATTCTAATATATTCTTTAATCATAAGTTAAGTTAACTTAAATGTGTTAAAAGGATAATTAAAGGATTAAGTAAACTATAACTGAATTAAAATTTGTCAATTACATAAAAAAAGTTAATATCCAGTTGAAAAAAAAAATGTGCAAAAATTCGCTTAGTAGAATTTATAGTTGTCACGTCTAAGTACATTGTATTTAAAATATATGTTAGACAAATGTACGTGTTAAGAGATTATATTATATTTTATTTAACCCGTGCAATAAACGAGTAATATATAAACGTAACTTTTTTTAGTACTATGTACGTATGATTACATATATCCCTTGTAATACACGAGATTTTAACATTGTATAACATTATTGACTTTTTCAAAAAAAATGTTTGTCATTGATAGAAGTGTTTTTTTTATTTTAGCTTTTTTAATAATGAGTAAAAAATTGTTTTTTAAAAGCCACAAAAACCGGTATTTTTAAATGATTTTTGACTTTTTGAACATAAACTTATCAATCTACCTCCACCATTTAAATTAGCAACCAAATATGGAAACTTACCCTATTTTTTGATTATTTTACTTTTTTTTTCACCATAAAACCAAATCCAAACATTTAAAAAAAAAAAAACTCTTTTTAAAAAAGTTATACGTCAACAAACATTTTTGATAAAAAAAACACTTTTAGAGTTAAATAGCAATTCCAAACACCCTCTTAAATCAAAATATTGTGAATATGGAAAGGGATTTCATGAGGTATAATGTCTCCGAAAGTAAACGAACACTCCTAATAGATCAGAAACTAGACACTCCATATGTGACACCCATAGTTTATAAACTTTTTTCAAATTAAAATAACGATATTATTTTGAATACCAATTGGTCCCATACTTTTCTTACTTATAAATTACAGTGGAAAGATTTTAAAGAAGCTTTTAAAACAATAATACTCAATACATGATATTCAACCAAGCTCAGGGCCGGCTCAACCATTTTGGTGGCCTAAGGCGAAGTAAAATCTTGTGGTCTTTTTCCCAAAAAAATGTATGTGATTGAAAGTTAAACTTGAAGGGCCCAAGTGTAATTATTTGAAAGATTGTGTTAAAATTTAAAAACAAGAAAAAAAATGGCAAACTAGGGATTCGAACCCGGGTCTCACCAACATTCATACATACACAAAACCACTACACTACCAAGCATCAATCTGTTGATAACCAACACCCTAAATCTTTTATAAATGGACCATGGTTTCATCAAATTGTGGAGGCCCTATAGTTTTGGTGGTCCAAGCCTCATTTGGCTTACCCTTAGGCCGGCCCTGACCAAGCTTTTATAAGCGAAAAGTGGGATGTAAGTTGTGACTAAAACCTCGTCCAAAGTAACATGCATGTAGTTAATTACACTTATTAACGAACTACAACCCGTTCAACCCATTTTGAGTCTGTTCGCTCCAATGTAATCTTCACTAGTGCTTTACCAAAAAATATACACAATGGCACATTAGCAAAACTAATGAATAGAAAGAAGGTATCAAAAGTGAACTTATATATAACCGGAAGAAATGATAAAAATAAACATGTTTATCCTTAAAATAAACAATTTTAATGCATATCAAAATACGAAAACTCTGAGTTTTTTTCTATAAGAGTGCCTCCAATGCTTTTTGTTGGGGGGTTGCACTTGATGATGTGGATGATGCATTTGTAAAGGAAGCATTGGGGTAGATGACATTTAAGGGGGTTTGCATGTAGGGAAGTGCACCTAAATGCAGGAGAGAGAAGGTGAATGTGGGCCCTTTAAATGTTTTTAAGATAGAAAAAGAAATGGTGATATGGAAGAGAGAGGATGCATATGAGAAGGATGAGTTGGAGTTAAAAAGATGAGAGAGAATGCATGTGGGAAGAATGAGTTAAAAGCTGATGTGGCAGTGATGACTAGGATGCATGTAGTAAATGCAGTCCGTTGCATTGCGGACAGTCTAATGGTGTTGAGGAGAAAACTATTTACCATTTTGGTGTTCTTTAAAAACTATTTACCAAAATAGTGTTTTTCTTTAATTTTTATTTTCTGTTTAGTTTTTTATTCTATCATTTATTTATTAGATTAAAAGAAAGGCACACTGCCTACTCACGTTTCAGTTGGTCAATTCTTTTATTATACTATTTTTAATCTTTTTATTCAATTAATAATATAAGTGCATTTTTTTTATTTTTTAGTCAACCCATTCTAGTGTTTATTGTCCATATAGTTATTTATTACCAGCTCGTTATATTTCTTTTTTTTTTTCATAAAAATTTCGGTTGTAAAAGATGTTTTGCGTTAAAACAAAATCAAACTCCTTTCTAAGAAATAAAAAAACAAACTCTTCTGTAGTTTCTAAGGAAAAAAAACAAACTCTGATGTTATGAAGTAAAAAAAGAAAAATAGAATGTCAATTGATTAAAAAAGGGGAAAATTGCAAACGATGACAATTGGTTCAAACAGAATAAATATGAACAAATAGTCAAGGTAAATAAAATCCTTATTTTAAAACATGCAACCGACATCCATGGTTAACCTCAACAATGAAAAAAAAAATTGTTTCAATCGATTATGGAGATGAAATAATTGTTCGCATTCGGAGCTAATTTATAAATTAGTGACGGAGATTTAATTTTATATGCGCTTATTTTAATTTTTTATTCTAATAGATAATTGAGTCAACAAAAAATTAAATAAACACTAACTGAAAATACTATTTTGGTAAATAGTTTTTAAAAAACACTAAAATGGTAAATAGTTTTCCTCTCAACACCAATATAGGAAAAAACTCTGAAAACTCTATATTCAAGAGTCATATGATGACTTTCAATTCAATCAACCCTTACATAGTGGGGTATGGTGTGGCGTGGGTTTGGGGCATGGTACGACACGTGGAGTATGGGGCATCCAAGACTAAACCCTAATTTCAAAGGGGTATGGTGGGGCGTGGCTGGGGTGGCGTGGCCAAGCCACATATAATGAGGTTCCGCCATGGCTAGTGCTCTTGGCCAATCACATCCCGCCAAGTCAGTCTCATAGCCCCGCCCCAAGCCCGGACTGAATCCCACGCCAAAGTGGTCACGCCCAAACCCAAGCCCACCCGGGGTGGTGGCTTGGGCGTTTTCAGCCAACCCACTCCCAAACCCCCGCCCCATACCCCACAGCCTTAAGGGGCTGTTTGGTAGTCTCTTAATGACCATTCAGATGCTACCTCTTAATGGTTTAAAACCTCTGAATGAATAAGAGGTAACCTCAAGTCTGAATGGTTAAGAGGTAACCTCTGAATGGTAAATCATCACATGTCACATTCTTCTACCTTCTCATTGGTAAAATTCTTAATGTTTCCATTAAGAGGTAGCCTCTTAATGACCATTCAGAGGCTACCAAACAGCCCCTTACCCTTGGAACATTAAGGTTAACTCAAATTGGTTTAAGGTATTTTAAACTTGATGATAATTATTATATATATCAAATAACATCGCCTGTTTGCGCCAGTTTTCTTCTTTTGTTTTTCATTTTGACCAACAACCTTACTTTTCTTTTCTTTTAGCCACCACTTTCATTTCTCATTTATTTGGCTTTCACAACACGCACATAGAGAGAAGCCTTGAGAGAAACCAAGAAAGATAGAACGATGAAGATATCGGTGCCGACCATGGCGGAGTGGGGTTTAAACAAGTGAAGAAACTGAGATCGATGAAGAAGGCGTTGCCGGCCATGGCCTCTGGCCGGCCACGGCGGTGTGGGTTTAAATGCCAAGTAGAGGTGGTGGTTGTGGCTCAGATGGACGGTGAGTGGTGGTTTCCGGTGGTCTATGATAAGGGACCACACAACAACAACAACGATGATGGGTTTACAGGAGTCTAAGAACTCCGATGATGGTGGATTCAAACCCTATTAGCACTGGCGGCTGGCCCTTTTCTAGATCGACCGGCTCACCGGAGTGCAGGGGAATTTGCGGGGGTTAGAGATAGTCTAAACGCAAAAAAAAATATGGTACTGACAACAAAAAAAAATAACCCTTTGTAATTATTTTGATTTCTTCAACCTTTTAGGTGAACTTTTGCTTGACAATCATATTAGATATTAACAATCTTTTTCTTTTGGTTATAAAATTAGGGCTATTTTGGTGACGTATTTTTGTTTTTGCTAGGTGATTGTTGGAATTTTGGTGATGTGTTTTTTTTATGTTAGTTGAGATCAGATTTGTTTATAGATGATGATTAATTAACATAACTTAGTCACTGGATTGTGAGATATAAGTTAGAAATTTGGGCCCGTAAAAGGTTCGAAGTAGTACCGTACCGTAAGTCTGCCTAATTTTCATGAATTTATTACGAATTTTATTTCGGAAAGTTTGTGTTATGGGATTCTCAAGCAATATGTTGTGGATTATGATACCGATACGCATATTCGATTAGCTTTGTTGAAATTATTGTGATGTGTCTTTATTTTGATGCTCTTCGTGCTTTAATTCAGCATGCAAAACTAATTTGAGATTAAATATGTTTGTAGATGATGATCAATCTATGATGGGCTCTACTGGCGGTGATTTAGGGCGAAATCGCAAACCGTTAGGGGTGATAGTAATTAAGGCGGCGATAGGCGATGAAGCTGGCGCCAGGCGAAGGCGGTCGATGTCGAGGCATGGTACACAATACGCATCCAAGCTGGCCGTAAACGTAATGATCTAGGTGATGTTGGCGAAGACACCTATCATCACACCTTCTTTGAGATGCTTGGTATCTGGTCATTTGGTGATTATTATAAAGAAGACATCGGATGGGCGTACGAACTTCTCACAACGGTACTGTCATAATTTCTTTTCTTATATATCATGATTCTCTTTCTCATGTTATTTTCAGTAATTTCGTATTTCTTTCTGGTTGCTGTACATGTTTATAAGCAAATCTCATGACAGTTAACAAATTCTAATAAATTCTGGTTACCGACCAAATCTCATGTCAGTTAACAAATTCTGGTTCATGTAGTTTGTTTGCTGATAAGTAGTTGTGTTTTAGGTTTTAGTTCTATTTAATGATAGGTTGAGATTATGTTTGCATCTGTAGTTTTCCATCCATGAATGAAATCAATAATACTACAACCATGGTTCTTAATATTGTTTGTTAAATATTTTCCATTCATGAACTACCTATTTATTCTAATAAAGAAAAATTGGACAAGCCTAGAGAAACATTGAATGAGCTCATCATCAAAAACATCGTTATTTTAATCTTTGATATTTTATGATTTCAATCATTTATTTTTTTTTCTCCAAATGAACCTGTTTTGACTTGAAATTATTTTCACTAGAACCCGTTTTGACCGAGGCTGTTTTGATTAAAACCCCATTTTGACCCAAACCATATTGAATATGTTTTTAAGCGACCCGTTCTGACCCGTTACCTAAACTGACCCGCTTGCGGATTCATGCTCATTCATGTCGATGCCCAATCAGAATGTTATCGGTATGCAAAACACATGTGTGCTTCCTAATTAATATAAAACAATTCGGTTTAGTGCGGCGCAACGCGCCGCCGGTTTAAACCCTAGTTACCATTAATAGATGTTACTACCTTTTCAACAAAGGGTTGGGTCACAATGCTGATAAGTGATATGGATCCGACCCTGGCTCCAATGTATATATATGTTAGTGACGTGGCCATTCATTAAAGTGGTCTGATAGGTGGATCTAGTTTTCATTATTTTAAATGCTCTTCTACGGCTCTCCTAGTCTCACTCTCTTTCCCACTACCTTTACAATTACTTTACTCAAATATTAAAAAAAAAAAATTGTAGCTTATTTTATTACTTTTTATTAATATTTTGAAAAAAAAAACATAAATCATATTATTTTTTTATACTTTAATTTATGACTATTAATTAGTTTTAAAATTAATAAGAAACCAGGGAACAATCTAGAGAAGAATAGCTATCTCAATTGTTACCGGGTAGAATTTATGTTACTACCTTAAAAAAATTGTTAGTATTTTTTTTATCTCTAAAATAACTTCCATGATTTAAAATTACATAAGAATTCCAGGTAAATCGGTAAAAAGTTGTGCCACAACCCCATTTTAAATAATAAATCCGATTCTATCGAAAAAAACTTTGGTTCCTTGGCGTCGAAAAATTGTTGTGCATGACCCTCTACACTCTGTTCAAAAACCAACAACTTCAGGAACAAGGGAACCAAAGATATCAAAAACAAAGGGAATAAAGACATGTTGATTCAGCTCAAGCTTTTTCATGCTTACAACTTTCCTTAATTTTGTCTTTAACACAGGCTACCAACCACGAAACGGGTTTTCCTGAGCCTAACAAGGGGGATGTTCTAGTAAAGTCCACATAAGTGTATTTCCCTCCCACCCAACTGAAAACATGAATTATGCCTTTGATACCTTTTGATATTACCATGTCAAAGTTATGTATATGACTAACAAGTTATTTTTGCATTATATTTATCGGTAAGTTAGTTTGTTGTTAAAAAATAATATATTGTTTAAATTACTGAAAAAAAACTTATTAAAAAAACAAAGCTAACTCTCTATATATTTACATGCAGAAATTAAAAAAGAAAATTTTATATCTATTATATTATGGTTAAAAGAAGAAAATGATCATGATTCATTGAGTGAGAAAAATAAATAAAGTAATTTAAATAATTTGATTTTAATTAGATTTGTTATCTAAAACTATCTATATAAGAAAAATGTAAAATGAGAACCACTTTAAGTTATAAGAACCATGAGAACTACATTTTTCAAAAGGCTTTTCAATTTTTTTCTCAAAAATCTTAAAAAAATCACTTGTTCCAGAAAGAAAATAAAAATAAATGTCGCATGAAAAAAATTACGTCAATGTGAATTTTTTTATTGGTGATTTCATCGTTCCGTAAACAAAATTTACATTAGGCATAACTACCGACACGGCAATTTTTTTTCTTTTTTCACAAGTGTGTTTGTAACATTTCATCTATGTTTGCATAAGATTCAATAAGACCATTTTTTTTTTGCGTTTAATACATTTTTTACAAGGTGTTTTGTCAGCACCCGTTCTCCCAGTTTTCATACTACTAGCGTTTTGGTGTTTGAAGTTTTTGACGTTTCATATAATAATGTATTTTATTTATAGAGAATTAGATAACAAAACAACATATAACTTGATATCAAAAAAATATACAATGAAAATAAAAAAAAATAAAAAATGGTAATCTAATTTCTCTTACGAATCTTCACTTTCATCAGCCTCTATCTTCTGGAATTTGTTTTGGCGTTTTGAACCTTTTTCGAATACTTTAGCTAGATGCCAACTTTCCTACATAAACCCTGTCTTTTTTAGACAAAGCTGCATAGTGGCATCCTGTGTTTTGGTGTGATATTCTTGTTTGGTGGCATGTCATTGAAGATCAACTCTTGCTTGATGCTATTTATAATAATGGACTCCAAAATAGCATTTCACACTTGTGTTGGTCCCTTTATTCCATGTCGATATTCATCAAGAACAAAGCTCACATGATGACATATCACTGTCATCAGTCTCTTTTTCTTGAATATTTGTCCATCTCATTTAGCAAAATATTATTGAGATAACCCTTTTAGAAGAAGAATCCATTTCAGTGAAAACTTTGACATCTTTTGTTTTTTTAACTAACATTTTTTGGCGTTTTAAAGTGAGTGGTTTCTAGAGGAAATGGCGTTTGTGTTTTATGGGTGTGATCAATTTCATTGTGTATAGACCACTCTCTTATAGGAGTTTTTTGGCGTGTAGTTTAGGCGAGACTTTTTTTATTGTAATAAATGATAGTAATATAGTAACTGTCTTTTCAGTTAATGTTTTTGTATTTACTGTGTTGATCAGTTTTTATCAGTTTTACAGGTTATAGACGTCTCATCTTCTAAGTTTTGCTTTTTTTATGGCGTTATGCAGACCAATATGACAAAATACAATAACGGAGTAAATAAACTATTAAGCAAGATTTTTTTTTGTTATTTTTGGCGTTTTGTAAGGAATAACCATTTTTAGTTTTTTTTTGGCGTTTTGCTAATAAAGGGAGAAATATATCATTTAATTATCTTAAAAAAAACAAAAAGAAGATTACCCAGAAGAAAAAAAAGAGGAAAAAAAATTAAAAACCTTCGTCAGAAGGTACTTTATCCGAATAGTATCCATCACTTGCGTCATCTTCTTCCTCCTCGGAGTCTTCATCTGGATATTCATACATGTCATCACATTCACCTTCATCAGCTTCTTGTTCCTGAAGATTCTGAAGCCTCCACATGAACATGTCTTGCATTAACTCCAATTTTGAGTCTATTTCTGTGTTGGTACAAGTGGCGTTATGCAATTCTTCCATGAAACCCAGACGCTGCTTTGTCATGATGTTCTCTAGCCAGTAGACTTCCTGCTCTCCGTTGTCGTATGTAACCGTCACCATGTCTGTTTCATGATGTGTGTAAAATGAAACATATAAATTACATCAAATAAGGCACAAAACTAACCCTTTTTAAGTACTAATATTGGAAAAAGAGTGTTTTTGTCTTCCTTTTGTATTTTCAGGATTAAATGAGCTCAAAAACGCAAAAGAAGCAAAAAGACAGCTAAATCCAACAAAAATACAAGAAAAGGAATATTAGTGGACTGCCCGACCCCTCAACGGCACCTTCCAAAGCAAAATAGAGAAATCAGAAGACTGAACACGCCCCGTGCTCAGCCAGCACGGGGCCGTGCCCAAGAAGCAGCAGAAAAGACAAACCTATAGAAGCTTCTATTGCCCACCACGGGCCGTGCTCAGCGGACACGGGGGCGTGTCGAAAGTACAACAGACGCATTTATTGTAATTGCGAATTACAATTAATGAGGAGAGAGATTGTCAGACGGACACGGGGCCGTGCCCAGCTCTCTGTTCAGCCTATAAATAGGAGTGCTTGGATTCATTTCATCTCATCCCTTGGCACACCACCTCTCTCACACTTCATCCACCACCCACCACCATCACAACACCATCATCCACCACCATCATCCATTGTCCATCGTAGAGTGTGTGAGTCGTCTCGGGATCCAAGATTGATCGTAAGAGTTCTTGACAATCAAGGCCATGTTTGCCTAAGTCTCTTACATCACTTGGTGAAGACAAAGTGTCTAGTATAATACTTTTTATTTCTAATCTTTTGCACTTTTTATTTGGTTTTGTATTAATGACTTTAATAACTAGTTACTTATGTTGAAGGTGATCTTTCCTTATCGTTTGTCCGTGGTGTCTTGGCATTATTTTACTGTCTATATAAAATAAAGGATTTTCACCATTCATATCTCCACGGTCTATATGGAGGTATGTTGGCTACCTGGTCGGGGGTTAAGGGAACGGTTTGGTAAAGGTCTTGCCATTGTTCAGCGTTTAGAGGTCCTGCAATGGACCTGGGTCAAATTTAGTAGGACCTCCTTCAATACTTCACGGTATTGGATGGCGGGGATCCAAACTCTTTGATCCCCTCATAAGTTAACTACTATTAATACTATAACCCGGCTATTTAGGACTGTATCCCTGCTAACTCAGACTACTTAGCCGAGGGTAACGTCACCGCCAAAAGCGGGGCCTACCACAATACTGCATTAATAACTTAATTCATTATCTTCCAATAATCCACCCTTTTAGGATTGTATCCCTGCTGACTCAAACTACTGGGGTGAGGGTAACGTTACCTTCAAAAGAGGGGCCTACTATAATAACTAAGATAATCTCTTCATTATGTGCAAAAGTGCGGAAGTAATCAAAGGTTATACTAGATACGAGTCGGAATCAAGTGATTCATCTTGTCTATCTGTTTTTTTCTTTTATTTTTATTTTCAGCATTTTAGTTAGTTTTTAATTTTCTTAGTTTAAAACATTTTTCTAAACTTTTATTTTGGTTAGACGTTGAGGATAAACCGGTACTAAAAGCTCTTGTGTCCTTGGACGACCTCGGTATCTTACCAACGCTATACTACACTCAACGATGGGTGCACTTGCCCATATGTGTGTTTAGTGTTAGTGAAATATCGTGTTTTACAAATTTAAAACTTGGCTAAAATAAGTGTTAAAAAGGGCTTAAAATATATACCTAAAATAAGTAACACTTCGCACGCATCATTTCATCATCAAAACGTCATGATGTCATGACAGGGTCCGGCTTCACATCTGCTTTGATTGGTCCAAATTTGCTGGTTAATGCTTTCATAAGCATATGCGTTTCATGGCATTCGTTGTCTAGAGTGATGCCAATGGATAAGATTCGCCTCTGTATCTCTTCTTCCATCTTCAGAATTTCCATGACCGTCTTAACATACACCCTTCTCTTGTTGTCAAAAAGGAGGACGTATCGCTTGATTCCCAAAGTGTATCTCCACAAAATGATTGTTGCCATTTTTGGCCGTTTGGTTAAGTTGCCGTTTTTGGTTAAAGATGTTTTTTTGCAGAAAATGGATAGATTGAAGTGATTATGGAAGCTATGTTTTACCTTGTTTATATAATGATGTTTTTGGCGCGTAATTTAGGATGGAATTTCTTCTAATAAATGTTAATAACTGAAATTCAGTTACTGTGTTGTTTCATCTTCCTGTAATATCCAACGCGCTTTATTACTAATTTTTTGGCGTTTTGTTTTTAATGGCGTTTTATTTTTTTGAATTGTGTTTTATCATTTGATGGCGTTTTGAATATGAGCGGTAAAATACCTTTTTACCCTTAATAAAGCGCGTCCCACATAATAAAATTGATGTTATTTACGAAAACGCAACCGCGCAATCTAGTCCATGGATTGTTTTGATCGGACGACCAATAAGCGTTCTCACACTTTTGAGCGTTTTCTCTAAATCCCGACCCTATATATATATATATATATAGTGGAGAGTTTAAATAGAAAAACATCTTTGTAATAAGAAAAAAGAAGAAGATTTCAACCAGTAAGAATGATTTACTTTTTTCATTTAATATTTGTATTTAATGTTATTGTATAAGTATACTGGTAAACTTACACATATCATTAATTTACAGTTTTTTTAATAGCTAATTGCATTCAATTTATAACTTATCTTTTTCTTGAATATTAAAAATTGAATATTTATAAATTGCATTCAATTTATAAATTGAATGTAATTATCACCAAGAATGTGTGGTCTAGATTAATCCATGTAATATAATATTTGCACATGTTAGAATGATATATTTTTCATTTTTACACACTCCTAACACATCACATCACCTTTAACCCCCATCACTTTTCCCCAATTTCCCCCCTTCCCTATGTCCTCGTTCCCCCCCCCCCCCACCCCCACCATCCTCCACTTTCTTCAAGATATCAAGTACAAATTTATATCTTCTAACTCATCCCTTCCGACCTTCTTTCACCCAAAACCACTCTTCAATATATCAAGTACAAATCCATATCTTCTAACTCATCCCTTCCAACCTTCTAACTCATCCCTTCCAACCTTCAAATCTGAAGATCGAAGCCACCATTGAAGATCGAAGCCACCATTAAAGCTCTCAAAGAAAAGGAAGCTCGGTGTCATTTTAATCACATCTTTGTTTCTGTTTTTTAGAGAAAGAAAGCTAATGTTTTGGAAGGAGAGACAACAATTTTCATGTTGTTCACCTAGACACCAAGAACACACGCACAAGTGTGTGAGAGAGAAACAGGTTTAAAGATCTTACTTTTGTTAATTTATGTAATTTGTTTAGATTTATACTTTGTATAACGTTTAGTAGATTTAAAATCAGAGATAGTTTGTTTATTTTATTTTTTTAAATCAAGATCTAGAAGGAATTTTTGTATGTTGTATTTCTCTCTTCAAAGTGTATTATTTTTTATGAAGATTAAAGTTAAATTTCTAAATTGTTTGTACAGCGATTTTGAGTTAATGATTGCTTTTAGTTGGATTTTTGTGTGTGTGTGTGGGGGGGGGGGGGTGTGGGTGAGTTGGGTTTTTTTAGGGTTTATGAATTGGATTTGGTTTAATTTGTTTTCTGGTTTTGTTTAAATTCAGCATCACCATTGATGGTAGATAATTAGTTTGAAAATCCATAATTTTTATGATGTATGTTTCAAATTTCTTTGTTGTTTGAGTAAACTGCAATTTTACCCCCTGAGGTTAGGGGTCATTGGCACTCTTACCCCCCCTAAGGAAATAATTGCAATTTTACCCCCCACTGTTCACTGTTATGTCGCAACCTTACCCCCTAAGCTCAATTTTGTTGACTGATATGTTGACTTGGTGATGAAATGACTATTTTACCCTTTTATTTTACCCCCTGTGTTTTGTTTACTTTGTAATTTTACCCCCTACCACCACTGCAGCTTCCAGCCACCACCCTCAACCACCACTACCACCGCCATTCACCACCACAACCACCACTGCATCTTTTACCTGAAAAGGTTGACTGCAATAGGGACAAAGCTACGGTTCATCATTTAACATAGACCTGCAACCAACAATACAACAACCGAATCAGAAACAAGATTCCATACAAGCTTCAGAAACGAGAATCATAACAATCTGGGTCAAGTTTCTTACTTAAAAACTTCAAATTCACTTTCACAATTCCGACACTGCACAAAAATCAAAAGGGTACCTCAACATTATTTCCAAAACAAACAACTAATTGCCCAACTAACTCGCAAAAACGACTATGAATTATTCGCTATAAGATATATTATACATAACTCTGCAAATTACAAATATTGTTATGAGTTAATCTTACTTTAATCTCAACCATATCTCTGCTTGCCCACCAATCTTGAACACAATTACCTAAAATTCACAATCTTTATATCAAACAAAATAACAAATACATACCCCAAAGGAAACAATAGCATCAAGAATCCAACCAAGTTGACCAGTCATAGAAAGATAAGTCAATCCAATAGCCAAAAGAACATTTCCCAAAACATACATGACCAGGTTGCACCCTGGGCAAGAATAGTTGTGCATTCACATGGAGAACAACTAACAGAGGGTCTTCAAAGGTCTGAATCATTTCTACGCTCAACTTCTCTACCCCCGTTTAAACCTTCAGCAACCTCCATACGCTCCGGTCACTCAGCGGCGCCCGTGTCTCCATTGCCATTCACCACCACAACCTGCCACCGACAAAAAAAGAGTAAGAGGTGGTTAATGGCAGAGGTCGTGGGAGACGGTGGTGATTACAACGGCCAGAGATGAGTAAGAGGTGGGTATTGGCGATAATTAGGGTTGTTGAAGGTATAAGTAAGGTTTGTGGTGGTTGGTGGTCGTTTGAAGGTGAAGAAAGTGATGGTCTCCGTAGTGGATAAGTTGTGGTGGTGAATGGCGATGGCAGTGGTGGTTTTGGTGGTGGTTGAAGATGGAGTTGTGGTGTTTCAAGGGTGTTGAACAGGTGAAGTTGAGCGGCTTGAACTTGGTGGGTGGTGTTGAAGAATGTAGAACAGGTGTTAGTTGAAGATGATAATTTGATTTTATAAATAAAAATAATAATAAAAATAAATATAGGGTAAGATTACCAAAATACCCTTGCATATAATGGTCAAACTACCGTTGACTGAGCTTAGGGGGTAAGGTTGCGACATAACAGTAAACAGTGGGGGGTAAAATTGCAATTATTTCCTTAGGGGGGGTAAGAGTGCCAATGACCCCTAACCTCAGGGGGTAAAATTGCAGTTTACTCTTGTTGTTTAGTTGTTTTTTGAATAAATTCACTCCGATATTACATTTTCATTACCTTTAGAAAGTTCATAATTTAATCGGATATCGGTTTTGTTTTACAAATAGAAATTCATGTTTTTTACTAGCATAATTTGCTACATATGTTACATTTCTATCAGCTACATTTATGCGAAGAATATATTGATATTTTTTACGAAGATTAATGTTGACTTTCTAAATTGTTTGTACATGGTATATTGTTATTTTTACGAAGATTAACGCTAAAATTTCTAAATTGTTTGTCATATATGTTGTAACACGTGTTACACTGCGGGTTACATATGTTGCATACAGGGTGTTACATGTGTTACACCCAGTATATGAGACCAACTTATTGTTTTTTTTAGATTGGCTGTTAAATGTTAAAATGTATAAGCTTCATAATTTATTCGGAATATCTCGTTTACTTTACAAATAAAAAGGCGTGTTTTTTTGGTGGGATACTTAGCTACATATGTAGTAACAATATCACGCAAGTTACTTATAGTTACCCCAACCCTTTTTTGGACACAAAGGGGGTGTGCACATATGTAACACATGTATAGCCACGTTACACATGTTACATAGAGGATTAATAAGTTTTAGCTATAGAATATTAATATTTGATGTACTTGTTTTGTTCATAGGTGAAAAGATGTTTTGTGTTCAAGATGAAGATGGTTATCAAGAAGCGAAACCCGCCGAAGGATTACAACGCATCATCAGGTTTTCGTGGTGACGATGGTGTGTTTTTTGGTTGGCTGCTATGTGTTGTGAAGATGGATGTAGTTGTGAAGACCATTTTTAGAAGCATTACAACTATTGATATAAAATTCATTTTTATTTTCATTGTTAGTATGCCAATTTTTGGATGAATACGGATGTTGTTGTGAAGGCAATTTTTTTTGGATGCAACAACTATATGTAACATGTGTAACCTTGCTATACATGTGTTACATATGTCAGCCCCTTTGGTGTCAATTTAACTTAGCAAAATTACATATGTAACAACATTACATCATCCAAAATGTCATATCAATGAACAAACAAGTAATATATGTAACTATAAGTATATGAGACTAGTGTAACAAATTAAAGGGACAAACGATACACTTGATGTTACATATGTACCTAGACTTGTTATTAACAATGTTATTAGTAGATAAAAAAACTGCATTAACGTATATTTTTTACATTGAACCCAGCTTATTGGTTATAAGTCTTACACATGGCAAGAAGTTCTTCCAGTGTGACGTATGATTTAACAATAATAGGATGACATTGCTCGTTGACATTCGAAGTCCACAATTTAGTGCCATTAGAATACTAGTAAATATGGTAACGTGGAGTATGTTCTAGATCATCTGTGGACATAGGGACAGATGTTAGTATAAGTTTACATGTGTTATGAACGTTGTAATACGTTTAGCACCCTAGGGTAACAAAAAAAGATCACACATGACACTTGTCGTTATGTTACACATGTTAATTGTGTGTGCACATGTAACATCTTCTCTACAATGTATGTAACATCCTTAAAAGTTGTGTTCCTACTCTGCTTTATATTTTGTAAGTACTTATAGGTAAACATGTTTTAAAGATACAACCTGTAACATGTGTTACACCGAAATGTTACACAAGTGTTTCCAGTTTTACACATGTTACATCTTCTGTAACTCTGCTTTATACTTTGTAAGTGTTTCCTGTTTCCATTTTAAACATGTTTTAAAGATACAACCTGTAACATGTAAGTACTTATAGGTAAACATGTTTTAAAGATACAGTCGTATCACCTTACAAGTTATATGTTTTGCTGACAAACGCCATGTCACACATGTTACACACTATAGAGTAAAACAATAGTATTGAACGTTGCTACACATTTCCCATTCTGTCGTAACATGTGTAACCTTTTTGGGGGTATCGATGTTGTAGGTTTATACAGACTTAAATATATATAAATGATCCAAAAATGATCATACATGTGTTACCCTCTAGTGTAACATAAGTTACAAACATGTCTTACATATGTGCAGCCCCGATTTTTGGTAACAATGGGGTTGAACATATGTAACACATGTTTGTAACATGTGTTACACTAGAGGGTAACTTCTGTACAACGTAAAAGGTACACACCACCTGCCCTTCATCGACTTCTTGTTCCCCTTCTTCATCGGCTTCTCCATCTACCTTCTTTCGCTTTATGGCCACCTTTTGTCGTATCCGATATTGTGGTTATCTTTCTTCCTGCCAAGATCCTTTCTCGTTTGGTTGCAACTGCTATGGTCAAGTCGTAACACAAGTTACAGTCCAGTATTTTAAAGATACAACCGTATCACCTTACAAGTTATATGTTTTGCTGACAAACGCCATGTCACACATGTTACACACTATTGAGTGAAATAACAGTATTGAACGCTGCTACACATTTCCCATTCTGTCGTAACATGTGTAACCTTTTTGTGGGAATCGATGTTGTAGGTTTATACTTAAATATATACAAATGATCCAAAAATGATCATACATGTGTTACCCTCTAGTGTAACATAAGTTACAAACATGTCTTACATATGTGCAGCCCCGATTTTTGGTAACAAAGAGGTTGAACATATGTAACACATGTTTGTAACATGTGTTACACTGGAGGGTAACTTCTGTACAACGTCAAAGGTACCCACCACCTGCCCTTCATCGACTTCTTGTTCCCATTCTTCATCGGTTTCTCCATCTACCTTCTTTCGCTTTATGACCATCTTTTGTCGTATCCGATATTGTGGTTCTCTTTCTTCCTGCCAAGGTCCCTTCTCGATTGGCTGCAACTGCTATGGTCAAGTCATAATAACACAAGTTACAGTCCAGTATTTTTAATCTACTAATTAAAAAAAATAGTAGTAACATAACTAACACTAGCTACCTTCTACCCAATTATGCCCTGAACTTGAAGACTCCCCAAATTTTGAGCTTTTATCTGCATCATTTCACACATAAAAAAAACTAAGCAAAACCACCCAAAAAAAGGTTACATATGTAAACAGTTACCATACACTTCAAACAACTACTATCCGGTAGAACCAACTCCCTCGCTGCAAGCACTAAACAAACATGTAACATATGTTAGTACAACCTTTCGTATTTGTTTGACGTCGTATAGCTTTTGTGTCCAAGAAAGGGTTTGTTTTAACATAAGTAACACGTGTAACATTATTACAACATATGTAGCTAATTATGCCAGCAAGACATTTCAACTAACAACCCATTTAAAATAACATTTCAACCCATTTAAAATAACATTTCAACATTTAAAAAGATATAGATTTGTAAGCTAATAACAACTGATAATATCAAAAAAAATAAAAATGATTTTAATACAAAAACAAAAACCTGTAAACTACATAAACATTTACCCATTACTAGACCACTTTGTGCACACAAAAAATATTAACAACAACCATAACAAAAAAAAACTCAGCTGTGAAATGATATTTCAAAATAAAAAACTTAGCAAATTGTTGTTTCTCTCTCTAAAATCATGGTAAATTAGGTTCAAACCTGCTTCTCCCTCACACACTTGTGCGTGTGTTCTTGGTGTTCGAGATGAACACGATGAAGATTGTTGTTTCTCTCTCTAAAATCATGGTAAATTAGGTTCAAACCTGCTTCTCTCACACACACTTGTGCGTGTGTTCTTGGTGTTCGAGATGACACGATGAAGATTGTTGTTTCTCTCTCTAAAATCTTGGTAAATTAGGTTCAAATCTGCTTCTCTCTCACACACTTGTGCGTGTGTTCTTGGTGTTTCATATGAACATGATGAAGATGGTTGTTTCTCTCTCTAAAAACCTTCATACCCATTCACTCACCGATCAGAATTTCTCTTTTCTACCAGATGAACACAATGAACATGATGGATATTTTGAACTCTGGAAGAAGAACATAGAGAATGAGATATGGTTGTTTCTCTCTCTAAAAACCTTCATCCCCATTCTTGATATTTTGAATTCTCAAAGAACAAGAGAGAGAGAGAGAGAATGAGATATGGATGATGATGGTTTGATGGTGATGGTGACAATTATACAGAAAAGAGAGAATGAGATATGGTATTTTTGACACAAATACCCTCCTGGCCCACTCATCAACATAAGTTATGTATTAAATTTAAATCAATAATCCATCAAATTTCCCTAACCCTTAGATGATCAAGATCAATGGTCACAATTGGGTTTACTTAGTTTTCTCACTAAAAAATGGTTTCCTATATATCCTTGCCCTATATATATATATATATATATATATATATATATATAGGGAGGAGTTCATGCGAGAACCACCCTTATTGCGAGAACCTCGAGAACAAATGTGAACACAACCTAAAATAGCTAAAAAAACCTAACCCCCACCCCCCCCCCCAAAAAAAAAAACCTAACCCCCCCCCCAAGCTAAATGCTAAAAACAAAAAACCCTCAAAAAACCTAACCCCCCCCCCCCTCCAGCTAAAATGATAAAAACTAAACCCCCAAAAAACCTAAAAAAAATCTAATTTTTTTTAATATTTTTTAAGCTCAAATCGCTACTTTTAGTGGTAAAAAAAATTTTAATTTTTTTTTGCTTCGAAAAGTAGCGATTTTTATATAAAAATATTAAAAAAAATTGTGTGATTTTTAGCTATTTTTAGGCATTTTTGGTTATGTTCACATTGGTTATCGCGGTTCTCGCAATAAGAGGTGGTTCTCGCATGATCTTCTCCCTATATATATATATATATAGATATATAAACGGGATCAGGATAAAATGACAAAAAGTGTGAGAACGGTGAGAACACATCCTGGTCGAATACGTGGCGCGGGGCATGATCAGTGTCCGAGGGGTTTTTTTGTCTTTTTAGTATTCTTCTCCTTTCACTATTTTCGCGTTTGACATGCTGCTTTTTTTTGCGTGCAAGATAATTTTGGCGTTATGTAGAATTATTAATTATTTGGCGTTTTACTATTTTTCTCAGATTTCTTTTCGTTGAATTAATTATTTTTGTGTCACATAGTTAATTTTTTGGCGTTATGGCTTTTTCCATGTTATTTTTGGCGTTTTGTATCTTTTTGTTAATAATTGATTACCATAGATTAATATTTTATAAAACTACAATAACAATAAAATCAAAATAAACTAATAGTCTTCCGTATGTGGGATTACATCAGCGATGTACCCATCACTTTGTTCTTCACTTTCTTCATCATCAAATTTCATTTTTGCGTATAACGCCATTAGCTCATCTCTTCTTTGCTGCAGCCTATTCTTGAATATGACTGCATCCTTGGATTTGGATCGTTTGAAGGTGTTAAATCACAGAGTTGTTCAATGATAGATAGCAACCCTGTCTTCAACATTTCTTCCATTGGCCTTGAATATTGCACCCCGTTTTTATAAGTCACTTCAAGTGTTCCTTCTTCTTCATGCAATACCCAACTGCTAACTTTTGGTATATGAGTATCTTCAATATCATCATCATCTTCATCATCTTCTGTCGGAAATTTTCTCTTTAGTCTTTTTATTACAGTTCTCGTTCTTTCATAATCGTTGTCTATTGGAACCCCAAGGGTCAGGATATCCTTCTGAACATTTTCATTCATTCCAAGCATTGCTTTGATTGTCCTTACCTTTACCCTTCTCCTATCAGAGAACTTTATGATGAATCGTTTCTCTTTCCTTTCAAACCTCCATGCAATAACCTTAGCCATTTTTAAATTTTTTTGGCGTTTTGGACAATATGTGGCGTTTTAGTCAAATTTTTTGGCGTGTTTGAGCTTGGGTTCTCATGGTCTTCTTTTATATTGATTTTTTCCCCACGTATGACATGTAATTATGGAGTTTTGAAAAAGATAAATAAATATAATAAATGTTAGTAATTATGTTTTTTGTCGTTTCATTTTACTGTTTTTTGCAGTTTACCGTGTTTTGTTTTCAGACTCAACTGTTTTTATGGTGTAACACGTCAAATCTTTGACGGCTGTAATTATGGCGTTTTGTTTTCCAATGACGGTTAGATAACTATTGGTCTTCTTTTTGTTTTATATTCTCTGCACATTGTTTCACGCTTTTTTTTTTATAATATTAGTTGTTCAAATTAATTTGATTATAGTTTGGTAGTTTTTTGAGGGCGTTTTTTTTATGGCATTATGGCATTTTACACGCATTTGCTAATTTTGGCGTTTTCATTATATTTTTATGGCATTATGGCATTTTATGGCATTATGGCAATTTATGATTTTAAATCTTCAGTGTCATCAGTCACTTTTTTCTTTTGAAACTACAAGAAATGTGACAAATAAATGGCGTTTTGGGTTTGCCATTGTTTATTTTCTTTGTTCATGTGTTGAAGTGTATTTGTGGATGTTGGAGACATAGATCGACCTCGTGTGGGTGGATGCTATCTTCCTGTCGTCTTCATTATAATCATCGAGGCCAAAGTAGCATTTACGCTTGTATGGGTCTATTCTTATCATCCAAACCTTTTTTAGGAACAAAGATGACAGTATGACATATGGGTGTCATCAGTCTCTCTTTATTCAATTTTATCCATCTCATACAGCAAAATCTTTCTACACTCACGTAACAAATCATTCAATGAAGCTTCATGCAGAACATTACTGAGGATTAAAGAAAAGATGTTTACCGTCGTTGTATTTTTTGGCGTTTTACATTGAGTTGTAAATTTTTTTAGCAACCACTATGTGTTTTTTTGGTGTGATAAACGGAAGTTGGTGAGACGTTTCTATTTATAGATTTTTTTTTTGCGCGTAGTTTAGGCGGGATGTTATTTTTATAACAAAAAATGCAATTAACATTTATCCTGATGTAAGCTTTGCCGTTATATATAATGGCGTTTCATATTTTTTGGCGTTTTTGTAGTCAGAGAGCTTAAATAAAAACCCAGAAAAAAGCACACAGTGATAAAATTGGCGTTTTGTATGTATTTGGCGTTTTATTTTTTAATGGCGTTTTATGTGAGAAATGGTTTTTTACCTTTTTACCCTTAATGAAGCGCGTCCACGTAATAAAATTGTTGTTATTTTCTAAAATGCCAACTCGCCAATCTAGTCCATAGATTGTTTTGATCGGACGATCAATAAGAGTTCTCACCATTCTCACACTTTCTACCGTTTTCTCTAAATCCTGACCCTATATATATATATATAAACATATATTCATGCTAAAGATTGTAACAGCTCAGCGTAACCGCACCATGATATTGTCCGCTTTGGCAGCCAACACGCCCTCAACGCTTACCCCTCACGGTTTTAAAACGCGTCATGATGGTGAAGGTCTCAAGCCCCTTATAAGGAAGTCTTCGTTCCCCTTCACAACCAATGTGGGATGTCACAATCCACCCCCCTTACGGGGCCCAACGTCCTCGCTGGCACACCAGTACGGTCCCTGGCTCTGATACCATCTGTAACAGCCCAGCATAACCGCACCATGATATTGTCCGCTTTGGCAGGTAGCACGCCCTCAGCGCCTACCCCTCACGGTTTTAAAACGCGTCATGATGGTGAATGTATCAAGCCTCTTATAAGTAAGCCTTCGTTCCCCTTCACAACCAATGTGGGATGTCACAAAGATGACCAGGGTGTTTTGACTTTGACATGGCCAACCTTCAAACCCAAATGTTTCCAAGAGCTTTAACCCAAAATCAAATACCTATTTTGATTTAGATGATTTTGTTTTTGACGATGATCATTTGAAGTTGCAATCCCTTTTTGATAACATTGATCTCCCTACTAGAATTGAAGTCAAGCCACCGTGCCCAGGTTGCAAGATTCAACTAAAAAAGAAGACCTCTAGAAACCTATTAGTAACTTCAAATGCAGTATTGGAGGCTAGTACAAGTCAACCGAACAGGGAAAGCCCATCAAGTTCAAGGTTGGCTGGAAGCTCATCTAGAATCTCACCGCCGTCTTCACCATCCAACCACCACTTCCTCCACTGCAAACACCAACTCCACCGTCGCTTCCCCCTGCAACCACCATCGGAATCCTAACCCCAATAACCATAACCTGCAACTTAATTTCAACACAACAATCTGTTTTGATCTGTACCATCCAAACAAGTAATAACCAACAATTTGTTCAGATCTACATCTTAATAACCAACAACCTACAACTTTAATTTTGTTGATTCGCTATCGCCTCCAATAACCATAACCCGCCTCCACCATTATCATTCGCCACCGCCTCGCCATTATCATCCACCACCGCTATCATCTCTACCATTATCATCCACCTCCTACCCCTCCATTGAGCTTGTGATAGAGAGAGTTTGTGATATATATATATATATATATATATAGAGAGAGAGAGAGAGAGAGAGAGTAGAGTTGTGTTTATTTTTTTTTTTCATTTTTACATAATAGCCCTTTGATATAATTTTTTTACACAATAATCCATGGGGAGGTGAAATGACAATATTGCCCTCATGTGCAAGGCACATGACCTTACGTAACAAAAAAATCTAACTGGGTTAGGGTCAAATGACATGCAATGATTTTTCCTATAAAGGGAAAAATTTGTCAAAAGTACTTGAAAAGGACACCGTCTGAAAAATCCTATATAGATAAAGAACAAAACATGTAATTCTTTCTAGAAAAAAATAAGTTTTAAATCAATAAAAATGTTCCATTTAATATGTGTATTTAATGTTATTGTAAGGAAATATATGTAAATTTATATTTTTAATTAATTATTGTATTCCCTTAAGTTAGCTAAATAATTAAATTTGTAATTAATTTATAAAATATATTCCTCCAAGACAAATTAATTTATGGTGTAAGACAATTTTCGATATGTATATGATAAATTTCGATATGTGTAGCATAAAATGTAGGATAAACTTCGATATTTGTATGACATACGTATAATAAATTTTGATACGTATAGAATAAATATGAAATGTGCAGGATAAAGTGTTTTTACCTAATTAATGAAAAAGAAAATAATTAATAGGAGAGTTTTAAAGTATTTGTTGTTTTTATCATTACTCCATTTCTTCTTTTTCTTCTTATGTTAAGTTTCTTCTTAAATGATCTTTCTCCTAGATATAGTATTAATATTTAACATGTGATATAAGATTATATACAGTAAATACACATTCTATATATGTACAATAAGAAGTGGGATGACCAGTGCCAGCAAGCTACGTGATAGCTAACCACTTGAAGGGGTATGGTACCAAATCTCGCGCCAAGCCGGACGCGAGTGATCATCACCCAACTCGAGTACTCCCATCAACGAGGACTTATCTGCGTCCGTGCGGGCACGCGCGAATCAAGTTGACTGTTCCAATCGGTCTAGTGATGAGAAGACTTTACATTGTGTATGGAAATGGTTGTTTTCGTCACAACAAGGGATGCGGTAAAAACCACGGTTACCGCACGTAGCGATGCGGCCCAACACCGCATCCTATCGTCGACACAAGTGAGACTCACACTTTGACTTAAGTGTCCAAACCAGCAAGTGGCACTGACAACAGTCAGCTGTCCAGCCCACATGTATGCAAAGGTGGCATATAGACTTACAACCACAGCAGGACGTGGCATCACCCCAGGAAGTGTCCAACACTTCCGTGACCTGCGCTTCTGACACACATGCAAAGGGCTGCGCGTTGTCAGTCTAGCCACTCAATTACCCTCCTTTACTCTTCGGCTATAAATACCCATCCCGGACCAGGTTTGAGGTAAGACTAATCTGCTTTCTCTCACACTTACTACAAACACACACTTTGCTCTCAAGCAAATACTAATTCTCACGCCGGATAGTGGTAACAAGGAGCACCCCCACCCCATCCTCCTTGTTTCGAGTCACGGTGTGTTTCCCAGGGGCGGACCCAAGGTCAGCCCAAGGTGGGCGGGCGCACCCCCGGGGAAAAAAATATTTAGTGCTAAGTTCAGTCGAAAATCCCGTCCGCACCCCTTGGAATTTTTCGTCCGCACCCCTTGAATTTTTCGACCGCACCCCTTGTAATTTTTCGACCGCACCCCTTAGGTAAAAAGTGTTATCAATTTATATGTTAATTTTTTGAGTTAATTACTTTTTCAGTCCCTGAGGTTTGCAAAAAATAACGGTTTCAGTCCATTAGTTTAAAAATTGCCATTTCAGTCCATTAGTTTCATTTTCATAACCATTTCAGTCCACAAACTTAACTCCATCCATTTATTTTGTTAACTTTGGGGTGAAATTACCAAATTACCCCTGCTAACTTAACAAATTGTAATAAAAATCATAAAAATTCCAAAAAATTCAAAAAAAATCAAAAAATTCCAAAAAATCTAAAAATAAAAAAAAATTTAAAAAATTCCAAAAAATCTAAAAATCAAAAAAATTTTAAAAAATTCAAAAAAATCAAAAAAATTCCAAAAAATTCAAAAAAATCTAAAAATCAAAAATTTTTTAAAAAATCATAAAAATTCTAAAAAATCCAAAAAAATTCAAAAAAATCCAAAATGTTTCGAACCCGAACCGTTTCGAACCCGAACCGTTTCGACCCGTACCGTTTCGACCCGTACCGTTTCGACGCGAACCGTTTCGAGCTGAACCGTTTCGACCCGTACCGTTTCGACCCGTACCGTTTCGACCCAAGCCGTTTCGACCCAAGCCGTTTCGACGCAAACCGTTTCGACCCGTACCGTTTCGACGCGAACCGTTTCGACCCGTTCCGTTTCGAGCCGAACCGTTTCGACCCGTACCGTTTCGACCCGTACCGTTTCGACGCGAACCGTTTCGACGCGAACCGTTTCGACCCGTTCCGTTTCGAGCCGAACCGTTTCGAGCCGAACCGTTTCGAGCCGTACCGTTTCGAGCCGTACCGTTTCGAGCCGTACCATTTCGACGCGAACCGTTTCGACCCGTTCCGTTTCGAGCCGAACCGTTTCGACCCGTACCGTTTCGAGCCGAACCGTTTCGACGCGAACCGTTTCGACCCGTACCGTTTCGAGCTGAACCGTTTCGACGCGAACCCGCTGAACCGTACGGGTCGAAACGGTTCGCGTCGAAACGGTTCGCGTCGAAACGGTTCGGCTCGAAACGGTTCGGCTCGAAACGGAACGGGTCGAAACGGTTCGCGTCGAAACGGTTCGCGTCGAAACGGTACGGGTCGAAACGGTTCGCGTCGAAACGGTTCGCGTCGGGTTCAAAACGCTTCGGGTTCGAATCATTTTGGATTTTTTAGAATTTTTATGATTTTTTAAAATTTTTTTGATTTTTAGATTTTTTTGAATTTTTTGGAATTTTTTTGATTTTTTGGAATTTTTTTGATTTTTAGATTTTTTAGAATTTTTTGGAATTTTTTTATTTTTTTGAATTTTTGAATTTTTTTTTTAATTTTTTGGAATTTTTATGATTTTTATTACAATTTGTTAAGTTAGCAGGGGTAATTTGGTAATTTCACCCCAAAGTTAACAAAATAAATGGATGGAGTTAAGTTTGTGGACTGAAATGGTTATGAAAATGAAACTAATGGACTGAAATGGCAATTTTTAAACTAATGGACTGAAACCGTTATTTTTTGCAAACCTCAGGGACTGAAAAAGTAATTAACTCTAATTTTTTTTAGTAAACTGTTATTTAAAAAAAAAAATACTACCTAAATTATATAACTTTTAATACCTAACTAACTAAACCCAAATACTCATACCTTTACCAAGTTATAATTCCTAACTAGCTAGCCCACTAAGTCTTAACCCATTAACCAAACCTAATAATATTTCAAACTATAATAAAATAATTAAAGCCCAAAACCTTTAGAAATTCTCTCTCGCTCTCTATCTCTCTCTTGCGTCCCTACACTGCTAACGAATAACATCACCCAGCGACAACAGTCCAGCAGCCGGCGACCACCGTAATCAGCCACCATACCACCGTCGTTCGACACCAAATCTAACCAGAATCCGAACACGGGTAAGTTTCTTTGTTATTTTGATGATTTTGGTTGATATTATTCGAGAAAAAAGGGTAATAAGGTTGTTAAATAGGTTTGAAATTTTGTGCGTTTTGATGTTGTTTATGGTTGTTTAGATGATTTTTAGAGTGATTATGTTGCTTATATATTTTTAGGGTGATTACAACTTACGTTATGATTCTAGGGCTTGAATAGTTGAAAATTAAATAGAGAAAGAATTGCTTAAGAAATTAGCTTTAGATGATGTTTTGAATAGATTTCAAAAAATGAAAACCCGCGGGACGTCGACGTTTTAATTATGTTTGTAACAAGGTTTGACATGTTTTTTTATTATTATATAAATTTAGTTTGATGTTCGTTTGTTTTACATGACCCGATACGAACCGATTTTTTTACTTATATACCTAGGGGCCTAAAATTTTTAAAAATGTTCCGCACCTCCATGGAAAAATTTCTGGGTCCGCCACTGGTGTTTCCTTGTGCAGGAGACAAGTTAGGGGATGATCCAGCCATCAACCTTGAAAAGAAGGGATTAATCTAACTTGACGAGACCAGTAAATTAACCTCTCCGATTAACCACTGTTTTATCACTACTGGTCTATTTTTTTGCAGCCATCATTCCTTTTGAATAATATATACAAATTCACTTGACTTTAAACATATGTTAAGAGATCGTGTAGTGGTACTTGCTACCCTAAAGAATCTTTCTACCCCTGTTCGATCCCAGGTCTTGATTTTTTATGTTTTGCTTTCTAGTTTGTCCTTTTATCATTTTTTTTCTTTTGACTATTTTTTTACATTTCGTTTTGAGTTAATTACTGTTTTCGTCCTTGTGGTTTGTCAAAAATCACTATTTCAGTCCATTAGTTTAAAAATTACGATTTCAGTCCCTGTGGTTTCACTTTCGTAACCATTTCAGTCCACCTCGTAACCATTTCAGTCCTTGTACTTACAGAATAAATGGATTGAAATGGTTACGAAAGTGCAACCATATGGACTGAAATGGTTATGAAAGTGAAACCACATGGACTGAAATCGCAATTTTTAAACTAATGGACTGAAATAGTGATTTTTGACAAACCACGGGGACGAAAACAGTAATTAACTCTTTCGTTTTTATCCCTTCTTTTTTTATTCCCAAATACTCATTTTTATTGAATTTCTTTTATGCGTTTTTCTTAATATACGTTTTTATGGCGACTTAGTTTTCCGTGCTTTTTTGAATGCATCAGGGCCGGCTCTGGGCCCGGTAAACCCGTGCCGACGCCCGAGGCCCAAAATTTCAAAGGGCCCGAAAAGTCTTTATAAGCTTGTATATATTTATTAAATTATATATTTAGTATATTCATGCGTTTATTATGCAAAAAATATTGGTGGTGTAGTGGCAAAAACCATCTCAAAGTAATGTAAAGGTCTCAAGTTCAAGTCTTTGCTCAATTACTAAGCTTTTATCTTGTAATTCATTTACCATTAACCATAATTTTGGGCCCAATTCTTTTCGTCGTCGTCGTCCGATGCCTAAATTTTTTTGAGAGTTTTCGAGAACGGCTCTGGAATGCATCGTTACTTAGTGAGTTTAATTTCCCTTCGTTTGGATTTCAAAATAACCCGTTTAACACGAAACTAAAAAAATACATGATTCCTCAGCGTAACACGGGTATAATTATTAGTGTATAACATACGATGAACTATCACATTTTGGTAACATAACTAATATCCAATATCTTTAGTGACATGGATCTTTAATATGCTTTAAATTACGTTACTTTCAAAGATGGACGCTTCACTTCATGCTTAAATGGTCGTTTTTTCATCATATTGAAGCAATAAACAAAAAATACAATAACCTATTTTATATACTTTTTTGAACGGCAAATCAACAACCTATTTTATGTAAATGAACTTTTTAGGTTAGAAATACAGAAAGTATAAAAAGTTAGTTAATTTAATGATAAAAGATATAAAATATAAAAGTATATATATATATATATATATATATATATATATATATATATATCAAATAAAGGATTTAAAGTGAGTTTTTAGCTTCCACTCAAAAATAATATTTAGTGCATGTTAAATATTATTATTTGTCACACTAGAGAGCTTGGTGAGAAGCATGGATAACTAGAGAGCTTGGTGAGAGGCATCGATAACTAGAGAGCTTGGTGAGAAGCATGGATGGAGGGGTCGCCCGCATGGTGGTGCATGTAAGATTAAATATATATTATTTTATATTTAATCTAGTAGTCATTATAATCATTTACATTATATTGATCAAAATATATAACAATCCTAAATAATTAGTTGGTAATTGTTGATGGACCAAAATTACCCTTATTAACTAATTAGGGTTTCCTCTTGGGTGCATATATAAGGAGATAAATTAGAGGGTTAAAGGGTTAGACTCTAATCACAATAACATCACTCATGAAAATCGCCCTCTCTCTCCTAACCGAACTCCCTTATTCGGTTTTCATAATCACCATCATTAGATTGCACCCTAAGGAGGAACCAGACAAAGCTGACAATCATGTCAAACCTTATTGCTACATCTACATCTGGATTCTCTGCTGGCCTGTGCTGATGCAATCAAAGGTATGTTTTCATGTTTTCCATTATATCTAAACAGAACTGATCAACATGTGGTATCAGAGCATATGTTGATTAGTCAGTTCTGCTTATGTTGATTAGTCAGTTCTGTTTTCGTATCCATTATTCTGGGATTGAAATCTGGAAAACAGAAGTTTTGAAAACTCAATAAAACTCACGGCTGTTTTCGGGTCATATGTGCCGAGATCAATGTTTTTCGGGAAAAGAATGTTTTTTAAATGACTCGGAATCATAATGGTAAATCTTAATTGTACCGAAATCTGTTTAAAGCCTTAAAATTCAGGTTTCGGGTTCCAGAATCATGTTTTTATTTTTAGGGTTCATCATGTGTTCTTAGGAAAATTCGAAATTCCTTTATGTTTTGGAATTTAATTTGGATTTTTGAGTGTTATTTCCCTGTTTGATCCAATTTAATCTGTTAAGTTTATTCGAAAACTGTTAAAAGATATACAGTTATAATTTTCGAAATATTATGATAAAATTAGATCATCACTAAAACAGGAAACCATATCTCAAAATCCCTAACAATTCGAATTTTCGGTTATGTTTTCACATTAATAGCTGTAACAGAAGTTTCGAGATAAGTTTTAACCACCCGAGACAAAGGTCTCGACTCAAGACCACAAGAACTCGATTTGAAATCATAAGTGTTCTCAAATGTTTATAACTCGAGACAACGATTTCGACTCGAGATCATAAGGTCTCGACTCGAGACCACTGAGGTTTCGACTAAGGGCTTAAATGTGTACAACTCGAGACAAAGGTCTCGACTCGAGACCATAAAGGTCACAACTCGAGACCACATAAGGAGTCGAGATCTCATAATTCACAGCAGTAGAGACCATGATTACGACTCGAGACACTGAGGTTGCGACTCGAGACCATTAATGAGTCGAGACCTCATAATGTTATAAGCTGAGTCGAGACTTGACTCGAGATCTCACTCGAGACCTCATAACTGACTCGAGACCTGACTCGAAACCTCATTATTTTAGGCTGTTTAATGTGAACTAAGATTTAGCTCGGGGCTCCACCCCGAACCCCGTGCAGGGGGCACGCTGTCCCCCTGCACCCCCAGCGAACTCACCGCGGAGTTCGATCCGCGCTAACAGGTGGTTTGCTACTAAATAATTGGTTTTTGTAATTAGTTAGTTAATTAATAAGGATCAAATAATGTTTTACAAAACCAAAATGGCTTTACTTGAATGAGCTTCTGATGTATCACTTCTGCCCAAAGCTGATTTGATGCATCTACTTATCATCCAAGTATTACGAAAGCTATGTTAAGTGTGCATCATAAACATGAATGTCTTAATATCTGGCCAAAGCTGATTTAATTCCTTCATAGATGGCATACTTAACAAGTGCATAACTAAAGTGATTGTCTCAATTTCTGGCCAAAGCTGATTTGTTACAACCACTTTGCACACATGCTTAAATGATTACACTTCTGGCCAAAGCTGATTTGTTTTCGTTTAAGTAGAACTTTAAATAAGTCTATTATTTTGATGTTAGTAATAGACATATCACAACCTCTTCACACAATGATCCTTATATTAATGATCCTTAATTAATTTTTATGATCATTTCGTCTGCCTTATTCTTAGTACCCATAATTTTACCCACTATAATTTTCTTCTATAAGTCTATATCTCATCCACTCTAATTCCTAAATCTAATATGTTTTGCTTAAAGTTTCTATAAGAATTAGCTCTTAAATTAAATCCTTGATTATCTCTTAAGACACGATAATCCTATTGCTCTCTTCTGATAAAGCGCTACAGAAGAAAAGTAGAGCATGATGATTAGGATAAATCGAACATGATGTCTCTTATGATAATCAAGAATAAGTGCGTCACTAAAAGGTTATTCCAGATTAAGTCTTTCCTAAGACTAATCTATAATTGTGGAATAATCACTAGAACTCCTAAGATGCATGCCTTCATTTAAAATTATAAACTATAAAGCTAAGTGGTATATGTGAATACATAATAATGTACAATACCATGACCCATAAAGTTAAGGGCTTACGCATGGAAATAAGTACATTTTTTCCAGTACATTACATACTAAGATTTTCACTTGTATAATTTGATGCCTTATAAATCAACTATAACACTCAAAAGTACCAAAGTATAATCAGTGTGTTGATAAGCAATATATGTACATAGAAATAAATGTTTGAAACTGGAAAATAAGATGTTATTCATCTTACAACCACTAATAGTTTAAAAGAGGATTGTTCTAAGGTCCATAGACAAATTACAAGTGCTAATTCCAACTTTAAGGTTCTTCAAGGGAAAATCTCACTGCATAATTATGTCATTAGACTAGGCATAAGCAACGAGACTATCCATTATTCAAAAGAACAGTTGGATAAGTTAATTAGGTAGTCACTTACTAATGATATTTAAGTCTGATAATTTTTAATATTCCAATTAACACATGATTAGTTGACTCTAGTTCCATACGTTTCCTTACCAGAACTCGACAAATAACTAACATGAGAGTTAGTGACAAAATTAAATGTTAAGACTATAGGAACCATAATAAGCAATCTTCTAACAACGCTTTTCGACACCTTATATATTCTGAAGATTAATCAGAATATAGTATCATAATTAAGCAATGTTATGAAGATTGTGAGGTTTGCATAGTCAACATAAAGTCATACTTACCTTAAACTCTCATTTTATTTGTTCTAAATATCTGGATTGAAACATTACTAAGATAAAACTAGATGATACCTACTTTCACAACTTTTGTTATCATGCAAATGAGAATTTGACAAAAGGAAAAATGAGACTTATAAATTTCATCCATTATAACCGAAATTCATGAGAAATCATGACATGGTTAATGAGGATGATTTTTTTTATCTAATCTCATTCTAAGTGATTTTAAATCATGACGTTATAGCCCTAAATATTACTTGGCTTAAGGCATAAGTATGGGTCCATCATAAGTCATTCATTGACATTCGTGGAACTTATTCCAAATGGAATATTCAGACATAATTTATTTATCATTTGAAAGACTACCAACTTGTATCTAAATTTTGTCGCATATGGCCCACGGTCTTAGAAGAAATCTATTCATATACATACTTTATAAGATTTCTATTAAATATGTCCCTAAAGTTTCTTATGATATCTGGACATTAAAGAAATCAAATAAAGTCTAACGTATACATGATAGGTTCCCACGTTACGTACCTCATTGAAACTTCTCTTGTAGCTTTTCTAGAGATATTAAAGATCAGTGGGAGCATTAAGTGTCTTAATAACTTTCAATAGTTGCAAAAGGTGGGGGAGTGAAAATTTCATATTACTTCAATTTACACCTCTTGTACAAGACACTGCTCCATCTTGACACTGTTCTATCAAAACTTGTCTCCTTAAATCTAAAGCTACTCTTACAAAAGTTTCATTGTTGCTTAATTGTGGGCACACTTAGATTTCTTACCTAAACTAACATAATCCTCAACAAGAGAAATCACAACGACTAACGTCATTAACTTGTTTCTCTATTAGAATTTGTTGGTCATTAAACATTGACCCTAAGCATGCTGAGTTCCTAAAGTTTTCTAAGGTCAGTGGGAGAAGTCAAAGTCCTTATCATGATTTGTAAGGAATACAAGAGGCGGGGGGAAGAGTGTCATTAAATTTCACTCTGAATTTAACTCCGATTACACCTCTTGTACACCATACTGCACCAACTCTTTCAAACTTAGAAGGAAAATGATAGCAACTTGTAACAACTCTCATTAAAAGTCCTATTTATTTTATTATTTTATCCAATAGGAAACCCTAATTAAGACACCCAAGTGATTCTACACAAACCCTAAAATTTTCAGAACAATCAGAATCAGGATCAGGGCCCCTAAAACTCAGGGGGGGGGGGGGGGGTAAAACCCTAGTTACGATTATCTAAATATCTCGCTGTCAAAATTGAATTTATGAAATTCGTCAAGTCAGCAAGGCTAGTCCAGGACGTGGCTACCCTATAGTAAATAGGTGTCCCTTACGGACCGTAAGGGATAAGGCTTACGGTCTGTAAGCCTGTCAATTTTCGTGTATAAATAGCAGACATTGGGACTTGAACGTTCAAATTCATTTCGTACGTCCAGATATTTACAGTTTACTACCAAACACACACATAACACAAAACGCTGCCGCAATAACATGGTATTAACTCGATCGCTGCTACGATTCAATGTCCGATTGATTGAAACTATCCGACAGGATGTTTAAGCGTTATCCTTTGTCAATAGTCGTGATTCCGACAGGATGTTTGAGTACCACCCGAACTCGGGGAATACTCTGTCATTCGTTGTGAATCCGATGGATGTTTAAGTGATTGCACTTTGTCATTCGTTGTGAGGGTTTTAATCTCATGAGTTATCGTAATTGCTATATTAAGTTACTTACTTAGTTCGTATACACTAGGTTACAAAGGCTAAATCAATAGGCTAAGCTCTGCCTGTATAAATCTGCAATATATCAAGGCTTATCTATAGACTAAACTTTGGCCGTATGAATCTGCATGCTTATAATGTGATTCATTCTCTTTTTATCAAATTACTTTCAAAAGCAAGTTTATTTTCAAGGTTATAATTACAGGGATTAAGTTTATGTAATCACCAAATTACAGCCAGTATGTGGGGTTTTGTATACATTACTTGATAATCTTTTCCATTCGACAAACGGGTGGCCAATGGTGATATGGCCATAGTCACAGATCCGGTCGAGTGACAAATACTGTGGGTAGTTGGTTGATATCTGAAACATTGTAATCTCTCTTAATACTGTAAATTATAACAAACGTGTCATTTTAGTAAAATGAATGAACTCACTCAGTATTTCCCGCTGACAAAACCTTTTTCAAACATGTTTCAGGTAATTACAGTAGATTGGAGTAAGAGTTGGATACGGCACTGAAAGGCTTCAAGAAGTGGCTTATTTTATTAATTAAATCAAATTAAGAAATATTGTTTTATGTAACCAAATTTATCTTTATTAAAGCTACCATTGTAAAACATGGGTTTATCCCAACTATTTAATAAATAAAAATCCGGTGTTTTCTAGACTCTGATATTTTTCCTAACTCACGGTCCTGATGAAATTTCCGCTGCAACGTTTTCAAAATAATCACCGGTACCACGTGGCTGTTCGCGGCTCCCGATTCCGTCCAGGGTGGGTCGGGGGTCGTGACAGAAGGTGGTATCAGAGCCACTGATTTAAGTCAATAGGTGTTGTAATAAAATACCTAAATTTAAACAAAGAGTTAGGTACTTGATATTTTATGGTAGCACTCATGATAGTATTTAGACTTAAACTTAAGAAAAGATGCCTTAGTATAAGCTTCGAGATAAGCTAAAATACTTGTGATGGATTTTGTATGCCGTAAGAATAACGATTAAAACATTGCAGGCCATAGCACTTAATTGCTATTAATTCTTGCTTATTGATATTACTTTGTCTAAAATAAGATATGTTACGGGAATACAAATTTCCTTGATTCTGGATAAAAGCCCTAATAAAAGAGGCACTTTTAAATCTTGAAAAGATACTATTTATGGGAAATAGAAAATTTTCTCTGGCAAGACTGGTTATGGTGTAGCAGACTCTCCAGTTTATCCGGATATATTGAGGTTACCTCTCCGGCGCGAACCGGATAAGACGGGGTATATAATATGTCAAACAAGTGACAAGATTTCCCTAAATAATATCATGACCAGATATTTGACTGGTTTTTGGAAATACAAATCTGTTAAATACATTATGAAGTGTATGTATATTACAGTATGTGAAATATATGATTATAAAGATATGTATATCTATAAGGAAATCCAAAAACCATAAGGATTGACAATTTGGAATAAAGCACAAGCATATGTGTCAATAATAATTATAGATTTCTTTATTAGGAATCTCTCGTATATATCTATAATTCCGATATCAAACATTATTTCGTTTGATCATCTACCTCATAACTCGTACAACAAAATAAACAAAGGAAACTCTTTAAGTTGGAACACCATCAAAAGTATAAGAATTTCCAATACGTTACCATAAACTATTAACGCAAGAAAGAAGAATGAAAAGTTGTGCTAATGCACAAGAAAACACATGAAAATTTAAGTATAAATACACAGACGTTGAAGTATATTACACACAATTTCCAAGGCAAGACCTTTGGAAAATATAAATTGGGCATGATGACACTAATGCTAATTCCGTCAGTAGAAGAACTACTAATAAAAAAGGAAGCACTTTGCCACGCGATCCTACAAACGACATGAATCTCGCTGAGGTACGTTGTAACAAGATTTCACAACCATCGGTGCACAGTCTAATCAGAGTCATAATTATTAGCACTGAAAAAGGAATCACATACCTTTGCAATTCCCCTATTTCCTTTATGACAAATATGTCATATTTGACATTTCAAGATAATGTCTCTCAACAACGGTTATCACACGAAATTCCAGATAAAGTTCTTATATTTCTTTCATTGAAATTATGATTTCTGCATATAATAAGTTGACTTTCGTGTCTCTACTCCCTTAACGGTCATCATACCATGAGGATTTCTTTCATAGTAGTGAATATTGATTTATTTCATTTCTTGGTAAATCCACACGTTACACATGCACTGTTTGTTGCGCATGTGGTTCGTTTGATTTATGAAGACACTGGAGGGCTTCATTCCGATTTGTTATTTTATCAAAACTCAAATATTATTTCGCTATACTTGATTTTTGGTACTGTAAACCGCATTATTACAAAACGATAACTCTTTGATATCGAGTCAATGAATTTCTTGAAAAACTCAAATTTCTTTACATGGTTTTTGTTGTGACCATGTCCGAACTTATTAAAATTCATTTTGTTTAAACCGAGTTCAATTATTTGAATTTGCTCGCATTACATATTCAATTCAAGGTTCCATATGATGAATTAAAACCATCATATTCGAAATAATCTTAACAAGCATTTCAATTTTCTTGAACTATAACATGCTTGTGTGATCCTCGACTTCATTAAATCATTTCTTTGATCACGATCGCCTTGTGGTGATGTTTTCACAAAATCTGAAGCTTGCGCTAATCTCGGATTTAATTATTTGTTCATTTATATTGAATCCGCTTGGTTGATTTATTCTATACAAGCAATCTTAACATAATCATGTGCTAAGATAATGATACGCAAATTCATTTCATATTTCAGTGTATCTCTTAATAATTCTTACAACATCAATCAAGCCTTTCGTGATATTATTGCTTTATCATCGTTGATCGAAAAAAAAACATTATAAATATAAATTTAATTGATTAATTACCTAATTTACAATATAGTATTCCTATATTTAAAATTCTTGTTAAACCATTGAGGTGAAGAATTTATATTTTTATATATATACAAAATTATGTTTGAGGTATACTCTTATTTAAATTTATATTTAGTTTTATTATTAGTAATAATAGTAGTAGTGTTAATATTATTTTTAAATACTAGGATTATTATTAAGGGCAGGTATTGGATAGCCTAGCCTTACTTAGTCATGGACTGATCAACTATGCTTAAACAAGGCAGCATTAACCAATATCCAACCATGATAATAACTAGTTAATGTATATAAATTAAGTCATCATACTTATTTAGTAAATCTTAATTATATATAAAAATATTTTACTTTGTACTGTAAGGAGAAGACATATTTTCATAAAACAATACAAGAATTAGAGGGACGAATAAAATTATATAAATAATTGTCTATCACATGTTTTGTGGTAACTATGTACCATAACGCTCTGGCAAAAAAATGACCATATAAGAATAATATGGTAGTCATCAATTACGTTAGGTTAGGGGAATATTATGATATATAAGAATAGTCCTCATTTTCACTTATTTACAACATTTGTAAATACATTCATAACGTTATATGGTTTCAAAATGAAAATAAGTAATCACATAGAATCGATCCATTAAGTGATATATATTTACAAATTATTTTACAAATACTTTTGTACAATAAATATTTTTACACCTTTTATTTACAATTTTCATTTAACGTTATAAATAATATTTATTTAAAAGTGGTAACCATTTACATATAGTAAAAAATGCGTAACAAATAAAATATATTACATATTATTTATATTTGATATGTAAGATATGGTTCAGACAGGAACACAAATAATATATATTACATTTGCTTTACAAATATAATATAATAGTTGGTCATGTCAAAATAACTTGTTCTTATTATATTTCGATCTATAGAATATAGTATGAAAATATGGTCACTACTAGTGTACTATCACATTAATTCATAATTAAAACAACTTGGAACTCTAAACAATGATACACTAACTCTATTGTCTTTTGGTGTATCTTTGCAATTCACCCATCTCAACATTTTGATTTTCTCATATCATAAATATTTGACAAATCATTTTCATGCTTTTATTTCATTTTGAACCTGTCGATTCTAAGTCTTCCTCAGTTTCCAATCAAAGTAAGCTTTCTTTTGACAAAGAATTTTATTGATTCTAAAAATCCTTCACATTTATTTTAAAATATCTATTGATCATATATCTTTTGGCTAGTCACCTTGGAAATTATATCATTTCATTTCATTCGCTTATCATCAATTTCTTGAACTAATTCAGTTGAACCATTGAATCCTACTTATTACTCATATTCACAAAATTTGATATTTTAATTTTGAGTCATCTACCTTAATATTGTTTTTATTGATTAAAATATGACATAAATATAAAAGAAATATCGTAACCCAAATCTCGAGGACGAGATTTAAAACAAGGTGGGGAGAATGTAACAACTCTCATTAAAAGTCCTATTTATTTTATTATTTTATCCAATAGGAAACCCTAATTAAGACACCCAAGTGATTCTACACAAACCCTAAAATTTTCAGAACAATCAGAATCAGGACCAGGGCCCCTAAAACTCAGGGGGGGGGGGGGTAAAACCCTAGTTACGATTATCTAAATATCTCGCTGTCAAAATTGAATTTATGAAATTCGTCAAGTCAGCAAGGCTAGTGTCACGACCCCCGACCCACCCTGGACGGAATCGGGAGCCGTGAACAGCCCAGTGGTACTGGTGATTATTTTGAAAATGTTGCAGCGGAAATTTCATCAGGACCGTGAGTTAGGAAAATTATCAGAGTTTAGAAACACCGGATTTTATTAAATTAAATAGATGGAATAAATCCATGTTTACAATGGTAGCTTTAATAAAAATAAATTTGATTACAAAAAACAACATTTCTTAATTTGATTTAATTAATAAAATAAGCCACTTCTTGATGCCTTTCAGTGCCGTATCCATCTATTACTCCAATCTACTGTAATTACCTGAAAAATATTTTAAAAAGGTTTTGTCAGCGGGAAATACTGAGTGAATCATTCTATTTACTAAAATGACACATTTGTTATAATTTACAGTATTAAGAGCGATTACAATGTTTCTGATATCAAACCAACTACCCACGGTATTTGCCACTCGACCGAATCTGTGACTATGGTCATATCCACCATTGGTTGCCCCAATGGTGACGATTATCAAGTAATGTATACAAAACCCCACATACCGGCTGTAACTTGGTGATTACAAAGACTTAATCCCCGTAATTATAACTTTGAAAATAAACATACTTTTGTAAATAGATTTGATAAAAAGAGAGAATGACTCACTTTATAAGCATGCAGTATTGATTTAGCAATCTTCTTGATTCTATTCCTTCTGATAATTAAGCGTATACTTTATTGTTATGAATCTTCTGAGGATTTAACAGCTTGTTTAATTGTATATGTGTGGGAGTATTCTGGTAGTTAAACATATAGTTTAACAGAATGGAATACGTATTTGTGTAAAACCCAAATCAAACCTTAACGGTAGTCACGAGATTCTAACCTTAACGAAATTCACAAAGTATAGTCTTGTTTAGACAGCATTTTGGTATTCGTTTAACGAACTCACAAAATACAATACTTTGGCATTCGTTAGTTGGTTCATGAATCGATCGGACAGAACATCGCTTTGGTGATTATTGGTTAGAACACCAACGTATAGAGAAAAGAAGAAAGAAATGAGCAACGAAGAATGAAATCCTAAGTTCCTATTTATAGCAAGCAAGCACCTCAACAATTCTTCTGATCGATGTGGGATTTCAATTGACATGCCTACCTACCTGCTTGACATGCCTACCTACCTGCTTGACATGCCTACTCTCGCTTTGCTTAATTAATCTTGCTTAACTTAATTAATCTTGCTTAGCTTAATTAATCTTACTTAACTTAATTAATCTTGCTTAGCTTAATTAATCTTGCTTAACTTAATTAATCTTGCTTAGCTTAATTATTTTACTTAATTGCTAAATATTCTATTTTAGGATCTCCCTGGTTACGAGTTCTAATTTCTAGATACAACGGAACTCGCATTAGTGTATTAACTCCATTCAACTTTAACGATGATCACTTGGGTGTTTCAATTAGGGTTTCCTATTGGTCAAATTAAAATAAGAAATAGTATTTTTAATGAGAGTTTTTATATCAGGGGTCCGGGTTTATATTTACGGAATGTTTTAGGATATTTTTATGTGAGTCGTTACATTCTCCCCACCTTGTTTTAAATCTCGTCCTCGAGATTTGGACTATGATATTTTCTTGGGGTTATGTTTCTTCTTTTAATAATGTATCGTGGAAATGGAATCAAAAGATATTTCGAGGGGTATGAATTTTTTTTTTTGAAAATAAAGATGATTATTAGAAACAATTGGATTCAATATTCGAAATGAACTTACTTTGATCAATTGAGGGAGATTCCGAATTAATAAATATCTATTTGTGAATGGAAGTATGGAAAATGATTTGTTAATGATTATCCGAAAATCAATATCGTTTACTTAAATGGTACTAGACAATAGAGTTTAATGTATCATAATCTGAGTTCATAATTGTACCAAGAATATGACAAATCAAACGAATGACGTATGAATAGGGTTTAGTACAAGCTACAAATCTATTTGGACGCTACAAAGTGTTTGTAATGATTGAAAGAATTCAATAATTATGATGACCGAATAAATTCACCGTTTTTGAATTTGAGAGTTTCAAGGAAGCGAATCTGGATATTTCAAAAGATGAGACATTCCGATGAAATGATATAGTTTCCAAGGTGATTATGTTTAAGCCAAAAGATATATGATCTATAGATTTTTAAAATGAATGTGAAGAACTTTTTGGAATTAATAAAATTCTTTGTTAGAAGAAAACTTACTTGATTGGTACCTAAGGAAGACTTAAGATTGACAGGTTCAAAATGAAATGAAAACATGAAAATGATTCGTCAAATATTGAATTATGATATGAGAAATTCAATGTGCTGTGATGGGTGATTTGTAAGAATACATGAAAAGACAATAAAGTTAGTGTATTTTCGTCTTAATACATAATTGTATTCAGATGATTTTAATCAAAATGTTTGATTAAAGATAGGTGATATTTTGATTTACTAAATACCTTTTCCTTTTATGTTATCATAAAGTATAATAATAAATAAATATAGATAGGTTTAAAATATCAAAACCCGTAATAATTTTGATAAAATAATGATATATGTTTTATAAATAGGTTTACCCAATATCGTAGAACTCATGATTATCAATTTTTAAAATCAAGTATGTTTAACTATAAGATTAGGGTATTTTAAATCATAAAAGTAGAATAATAAATGTTTATTTTAATATCAAGTATACTTAAATATTGGCTTGCTTAAATGGCATTTGATATTTTAATATATATATACATAAAAAAATATTTCTATAAGTATTCAATAGTTGTGAAATATTAATCAAGTTGAATTTTTATTTATAATATGTCTTGTTCATGAATACTTAGACAATTATTTAGATAATTTTATTCGTCCCTTTAATTGTTTTATGAAAATATGTCTTCTCTTTACAGTACAAAGTATATATATTTCTATATATATAATATAAAAATATTTTTATATATAATTGAAATTTACTAAATAAGTATGATGACTTAATTAACTAGTCATTATCACGGCGGATATTGGTTAGTGCTGCCTTGTTTAAGCATAGGTGGCCAGTCCATGCCTAACTAAGGCTAGGCTATTCAATACATGCCCCTGATAATAACCCTAGCATTTTAAAATAATATTAACACTATTATTATTAATATTTTCTTACTAATAATAAAACTGATATTAGTATTACATAACTAAACATACACTTAAATGAAAAAAAATTCTAATAAAAATGGTGAAACCAGCCGTCCCCAGGATCGAACCCGGGTCTAGGCCACACCCTTTCGCGCTCCTAGCCAATCGAGCTAAGTGCCTAGTTTGTGAAATTTCCATTTTGGTTAAATATAAACACCTGTACAATAAATTCTATACTTCTTATTATAAGTCACCTACTTATTCTCCTTATGGTGACTAATAATAATATAGTAATACTATTAGGTAATCCCTTATGTAAGTTTTCATATATAAAATAAATTTTATATAATGTTTTTCGATTGAAGATGTTAAAATAATAATTTATCACGAAAGGCTAGATTGATGTTGTAAAAATCATTTAAGAGATACATTAAAATATGACAAGAATTTGTGTATCATTATCTTAGCACATAATTGTGTTAAGATTGCTTAAGTATGAATAACCAATAAAGCGGATTCAAATAAATAATTAAATCCGTATACGATGTGAGCAAACGAGATTAGCGGAATCTTCAATTTTGTGAAAATGTCACCACAAGGTGATCGTGATCGAAGAAATAATTTCGTGATGTCGAAGGCCACGAAAGCATGTTATAGCTCAAGTGAATCAAAGTGCCTGTTGGGATTATTTCGAATATGAATATGATGGCTTAAAAATCATATGGGACCTTGAATTGAATATGTATTGCGAGCAAGTTAACTGGGTTTGAATAAAACGACTTTTAATAAGGAAGTTCGGACATGATCACAACTGAAACCATGTATACCCTTTAAAAGAAAATCGAGTTTTTTTTTTTTCAAGAAATTTATTGATTCGATATTAAAGAGTCATTGCTTTGTAAAAACGTGGTTTACAATGCAAAGATCAAGTATAGCGAAACGAGATTTGAATTTTTGAGGAAAAAAAAATACAAATTGGAATGAAGCCCTCCTATGGTTTTTCATAACTCAAATGAACCACATGCGCAGCAAACAGTGCATGTGTAACGTGTGGATTTACCAACAAATGAAATGAATTAATATTTGCTACTATGAAAGAAATCCTCATGGTATGATGACCATTTAGAGGAAGTGGAAACGCGAAAGTTAACTTATTTTAGAGGCAGAAGTCAGAATTGCAACGAAAGCAATATAAGAACTTCTTATCTGGAATTTCGTGTAATAACTGTTGTTAAGTGACATTACCAGGAAATGTCGAATAAAATGAAATAGGGGATTTGCAAAGGTATGTGACTTCTTTTGCAGTGCTAATAATTATGACTCAAATTGGATTGTGCACCGATGGTTGTGAAATCTTGTTCTAACGTAACTTAGCGATATTCGTGTCATTTGTAGGATCAAGTGGCAAAGTGCCTCTTTTTGATTAGTAGTTCTTCTACTGACGGAATTAGCATTGGGGTCATCATGCTCAATTTATATTCTCCAAAGGTTTTGCCTTGGAAGTCGTGTGTAATATACTTTGACATCTGTGGACGTAAAATTTAAGTTTCATGTGTTTTCTTGTGCATTAGCACAACTTTACATGTTTCTTACTTGCGTTAATAGTTTATGGTAATGCGTTAGAAATTTTTTACACTTTTGATGGTATTCTAACTCAATGGGTTTCTATTGTTATTATTGTCGCTCGAGTTACTAGGCAGATAATCAAACGAAATAATGTTTGATATCGGAAAAGAGATTCCTGATAAAGAATTCTAGATACATGTGATTGTGCTTTATTCTTAATTGACTTTTGGAATTTCTTATAGATATACATATCTATATAATCATATATTTCACATGCTGTAATATACATACCCTCTATAAGGTCTATGTATTTAACAGATTCATATTTCCAAAAACAAATCAGATATCAGGTCATGATACTATTTAGGGAAATCTTGTCACTGATTTGACATATTATTTACCCCGTCTTATCCGGTTCGCGCCGGAGAGGCAACCTCAGTATATCCGGACAAGCTGGAGAGTCTGCTACTCTATACCCAGTTTTGCCGGAGAAAATTTTCTATTTCCCATAAATAGTATTTTTTTTTCAAGATTTTTAAAAGTGCCTCTTTTATTAGAACTTTTATCCAGAATCAAGGAAATTTGTATTTCCCTAACATATCTTATTCTCGACCAAATAATATCAATAAGCAAGAAGCAATTACGTGCTATTGCCTGCTAATCGTCATTTTTATGGAATACCAATATCCATTACATTGTACTTATATAAGTAATTTACCTTAAAGTTTATTTAAGGCAAAATTCTTAAGTTCAAGTCTAAATATCATCCGGAGTGCTATCAGATAATATTAAACTTCTAATTTTCCGTTTAAACTTAGGTATTATTATAACACCTAATTGTGTAAACAAGTAGCTTAGCTTATACTAAGGCATCTTTTCTTATGTTCAAGTCTAACTGCTCTCGGCTGTGCTACCATTTACCAGTAATCTCCTAACTCTTTTTCTTTTTATTTAAGCTTAAGTATTATTATCACAACACTTATAGGCTTAAAGCAGTGGCTCTGATACCACCTTCTGTCACGACCCCCGACCCACCCTGGACGGAATCGGGAGTCGTGAACAGCCCAGTGGTACCGGTGATTATTTTGAAAATGTTGCAGCGGAAATTTCTTCAGGACCGTGAGTTAGGAAAATTATCAGAGTTTAGAAACACCGGATTTTATTAAATTAAATAGATGGAATAAATCCATGTTTACAATGGTAGCTTTAATAAAAATAAATTTGATTACATAAAACAACATTTCTTAATTTGATTTAATTAATAAAATAAGCCACTTCTTGATGCCTTTCAGTGCCGTATCCATCTATTACTCCAATCTACTGTAATTACCTGAAAAATATTTTAAAAAGGTTTTGTCAGCGGGAAATACTGAGTGAATCATTCTATTTACTAAAATGACACATTTGTTATAATTTACAGTATTAAGAGCGATTACAATGTTTCTGATATCAAACCAACTACCCACGGTATTTGTCACTCGACCGAATCTGTGACTATGGTCATATCCCCCATTGGCTGCCCCAATGGTGACGATTATCAAGTAATGTATACAAAACCCCACATACCGGCTGTAACTTGGTGATTACAAAGACTTAATCCCCGTAATTATAACTTTGAAAATAAACATACTTTTATAAATAGATTTGATAAAAAGAGAGAATGACTCACTTTATAAGCATGCAGTATTGATTTAACAATCTTCTTGATTCTATTCCTTCTGATAATTAAGCGTATACTTTATTGTTATGAATCTTCTAAGGATTTAACAGCTTGTTTAATTGTATATGTGTGGGAGTATTCTGGTAGTTAAACATATAGTTTAACAGAATGGAATACGTATTTGTGTAAAACCCAAATCAAACCTTAACGGTAGTCACGAGATTCGAACCTTAACGAAATTCACAAAGTATAGTCTTGTTTAGACAGCATTTTGGTATTCGTTTAACGAACTCACAAAATACAATACTTTGGCATCCGTTAGTTGGTTCATGAATCGATCGGACAGAACATCGCTTTGGTGATTATTGGTTAGAACACCAACGTATAGAGAAAAGAAGAAAGAAATGAGCAACGAAGAATGAAATCCTAAGTTCCTATTTATAGCAAGCAAGCAAGCACCTCAACAATTCTTCTGATCGATGTGGGATTTCAATTGACATGCCTACCTACCTGCTTGACATGCCTACCTACCTGCTTGACATGCCTACTCTCGCTTTGCTTAATTAATCTTGCTTAACTTAATTAATCTTGCTTAGCTTAATTAATCTTACTTAACTTAATTAATCTTGCTTAGCTTAATTAATCTTGCTTAACTTAATTAATCTTGCTTAGCTTAATTATTTTACTTAATTGCTAAATATTCTATTTTAGGATCTCCCTGGTTACGAGTTCTAATTTCTAGATACAACGAAACTCGCATTAGTGTATTAACTCCATTCAACTTTAACGATGATCACTTGGGTGTTTCAATTAGGGTTTCCTATTGGTCAAATTAAAATAAGAAATAGTATTTTTAATGAGAGTTTTTATATCAGGGGTCCGGGTTTATATTTACGGAATGTTTTTAGGATATTTTTATGTGAGTCGTTACAGCTAGTCCAGGACGTGGCTACCCTATAGTAAATAGGTGTCCCTTACGGACCGTAAGGGATAAGGCTTACGGTCCGTAAGCCTGTCAATTTTCGTGTATAAATAGCAGACATTGGGACTTGATTTCCTGCGTTCGTTCGACGTTCAAATTCATTTCGTACGTCCAGATATTTACAGTTTACTACCAAACACACACATAACACGAAACGCTGCCGCAATAACAGGGTATTAACTCGATCGCTGCTACGATTCAATGTCCGATTGATTGAAACTATCCGACAGGATGTTTAAGCGCTATCCTTTGTCATTAGTCGTGATTCCGACAGGATGTTTGAGTACCACCCGAACTCGGGGAATACTCTGTCATTCGTTGTGAATCCGATGGATGTTTAAGTGATTGCACTTTGTCATTCGTTGTGAGGGTTTTAATCTCGTGAGTTATCGTAATTGCTGTATTAAGTTACTTACTTAGTTCGTATGCACTAGGTTACAAAGGCTAAATCAATAGGCTAAGCTCTGCCTGTATAAATCTTCAATATATCAAGGCTTATCTATAGACTAAACTTTGGCCGTATGAATCTGCATGCTTATAATGTGAGTTATTCTCTTTTTATCAAATTACTTTCAAAAGCAAGTTTATTTTCAAGGTTATAATTACAGGGATTAAGTTTATGTAATCACCAAATTACAACCAGTATGTGGGGTTTTGTATACATTACTTGATAATCTTTGCCATTGGACAAACGGGTGGCCAATGGTGATATGACCATAGTCACAGATCCGGTCGAGTGACAAATACTGTGGGTAGTTGGTTGATATCTGAAACATTGTAATCTCTCTTAATACTGTAAATTATAACAAACGTGTCGTTTTAGTAAAATGAATGAACTCACTCAGTATTTCCCGCTGACAAAACCTTTTTCAAACATGTTTCAGGTAATTACAGTAGATTGGGGTAAGAGTTGGATACGGCACTGAAAGGCTTCAAGAAGTTGCTTATTTTATTAATTAAATCAAATTAAGAAATATTGTTTTATGTAACCAAATTTATCTTTATTAAAGCTACCATTGTAAAACACGGGTTTATCCCAACTATTTAATAAATAAAAATCCGGTGTTTTCTAAACTCTGATATTTTTCCTAACTCACGGTCCTGATGAAATTTCCGCTGCAACGTTTTCAAAATAATCACCGGTACCATGTGGCTGTTCGCGGCTCCCGATTCCATCCAGGGTGGGTCGGGGGTCGTGACACAACCTAACCAAGAGCTAATCCATAAAACTGAAACTTCTAATGAACCCAATAATCAACTCAGGAGGTCATCTAGGTTTAAAAGCCTACTAACTTTGATGATTACATAACCTCCCTAACTGAAGTTGAAATGGATTTTGGAAATGTTTACTGATCCTATCTCTTCAAATTAAGCCATTAGTGTCAATCAATCTTCTAAATGGAATAAAATAGTTTTCTAGTAAAACTGATTTTATGTGTTCGTATAACGTTTGGGGTTTGATTGAATTACCAAAGAGTGTTCATAACTAAACCAAATTCTGATACAAACGTTAAGACACTAAGAAACATGATTGATTGTCAAAGGTTATACTTAGGAAGAGATAAACTATCAAAGTTTTCTTTGAGGATCATCACTGTTCTAGTAGCTTATAATAGTTTAAGGCTACATTGGATGAACATTAAAAACAATTTTCCCTAACAAACTGGCTGACACATTTACATGTTCATAAAAAAACCTGAAAGTTCTAAACTGAAGGTTAAGGAACACTTTGTTTGTAAGTCAATAAAATCCATGTATGGGTTAATGCAAACATTATAATGTGATGAAATCTTAACGTAATTATTTTCATCAACAATCAAGTGGATTAATGTACCTACCTCAAGATGAGTGGGAGCAACTAAAATAAACTTGTCTATATAGATGACATTCTTTTGACAAGTATATGTTACATAAGTCAAAGCATTGTTAACACAAACTTTGATATAATAAATCTCAGAGATATCTCTTACGTGATTGATATCATAACATACTGAGATAGACCCAATGGGATATTAGTTCCGTTCCATAAGTTTAACATTAAATGGGTCCTTACATATGTAACAATCAATACTGCTCTCCTTCAGAGGATAATATGGTAAATGCGATTATTTTTACGCTTCATTAATTGGAAGCGTTATGTAAGTTTAAGTCTATACTCGTTTAGATATTACTCACATTGCAACACACTAGATATGTCTAGATTAATGTGAAGCATCTAATGGAGTATTACAATATCTTTAAAAGAAACGAGAAGCTATAATTTGAAGAAGAAGTGAGAATTAAAATCGGTTTATTACTCTAACTTTGAGATACTCAAAGATGACAAAATGTAATTTCGGGTATATCTTTATGTCAGCAGACAAAACCTATTTCATGGAGGAGTCATAATGCACTGATATTAACAACCTAAGTTATAACGACATAATATAGTCACTAAATGTTGTTGGAAATTTATCAGTGGACTCATAAGTTTATTAACTCCATATAATTAATGTTTTTGAAGACTTAGTGTGATAAAGTCAGCTACCATGACTCCTTGAACAGTAACAGTTCAAGAGGTGCTGCATTAATTTTCGATACGCAATTAATTATTCGTTTATGAACGAATTGAGGAAACTAAGTTTTCTATCGAATACATTCATGATATGTTTAAAGATCCTATAACTGAAGGGCTATTACCCATAAGTCTTATTAAGAGAGCTCATAGACGTGTATTAATTAATGGCCAGAGTAAATTACAAAGTTCGTCCTTTATGTATGTCATTTATTACAAAGTATGTCCTTTATCTTTAATAAGCTCAGAAAACATACTTAATGTTTGAAAAACCATTCAGGTTATGTCCTTTACCCTAAACCTAGTTTGTTTTCCCAGTTAACTCAGGTCATGTGAGAAGCACATGAGGGCATTAATGTCATTCTACCTACCAATTACTGTGCCATGTTATAAAAACCCTAAACCCCACCATCATCTTCTCCATCTTTCAATCACCTGCACATACGAACATCTGTGATTTTGTTCATCTGTAGACGATTCAGTGGGTAACCTCCATCCGGACATCTGTGATTTTGTTCATCCAGAGTTCGGTTCATCCAGTGTTCAATTTTGTCCATTCGTTCGATTTATTGTTCATTCGGGTTTTAGGAATTTAAGGGATTTAAAGGTTCATTTGGGCAAATTCGTGAAAACTTAGTTGTTTTGTTATTGTCTGCAAGTGATTCTGTGTGTTACGAATCATCAAGAGATCTCGGATTTGAAACGAATCAGGAAGGTTAATCACGAATCTGCAGCAAACAGATCTGAATTTGTTGTTTACGAATCAAAATCTGTGCGCAGAAGTTTATAATAACGAATCAACCTTTCTGAATACTTCATACAAATCAACTCAGATTTAGTTGTCCATTCGCAGTTCAACTGTTTGTGCAGTAACTATTTTCAAAACAATCTACAAATCAAAAACGAGTTCAACTTTTAAACTGTTTGTGCAGTAACTTAGTTGCTTTTATACGGATTTGAAACACGTTCATTAGCACTGATCTAATAGTATGAACAGAATTTGCTCATTCGCTGATATGTTCGTTTACAGAAAATAGTACTCACACGTTTGCAGAATTTGATTTATTCATCTGCAGATGAATTGGGGATTAGGGTTAGGTATGTGCAGGTGATTGAAAGATGGAGAAGATGATGGTGGGGTTTAGGGTTTTTATAACAGGGCACAGTAATTGGTAGGTAGAATGACATTAATGCCCTCATGTGCTTCTCACATGACCTGACTTAACTGGGAAAACAAACTAGGTTTAGGGTAAAGGACATAACCTGAATGGTTTTTCAAACATTAAGTATGTTTTCTGAGCTTATTAAAGATAAAGGACATAATTTGTAATAAATGACATACATAAAGGACGAACTTTGTAATTTACTCTAATGGCCATGCGCAATTGCATATCGTACTATGAATGACTAAGTATTAGTTAATTTTCCTCATCAGTTTGATTTTGTATGTCTCTAAGAATATGTCAAGTCGACATAATGGCATATAGACAAATAAAGTTACAAATCAAACAAAGGGCTTATGTATATTTTGATCATGACGATTAGGTTTTAAATTAAGACTATAGTATGATTAATGGGGGTCCTGAGTCGCCTAATGATTCAACGGCTGTATTTCTCTGCTATAGTACTTGTTTAAGGCTAAAATGAGTGTTAACTCCTGATCAGGCTTATCTAATACTCATAGTAAATGATTACTCGGCTAAGTGGGAGAATGTAAGATTAAATATATATTATTTTATATTTAATCTAGTAGCCATTATAATCATTTACATTATATGGATCAAAATATATAACAATCCTATTAAATAATTAGTTGGTAATTGTTGATGGGCCAAAATTACCCTTATTAACTAATTAGGGTTTCCTCTTGGGTGCATATATAAGGAGATAAATTAGAGGGTTAAAGGGTTAGACTCTAATCACAATAACATCACTCATGAAATCGCCCTCTCTCTCCTAACCGAACTCCCTTATTCGGTTTTCATAATCACCATCATTAGATTCACCCTAAGGAGGAACCAGACAAAGCTGACAATCATGTCAAACCTTATTGCTACATCTAGGGCTGTAAACGAACCGAACGTTCAGCAAATAGTTCGTGAACTGTTCGGCGGGAAGTTCGTTTATGTTTGTTCGATTAGCTTAACAAACGAACACGAACAAAAAATTCCATTCGGTTAGCTTAGCGAACGAACACGAACACGGGTCTCGTTCGTTCGACTGCGTTCGTGAACGTTTGGTAATATGTTCGGTTAAGTTCGTTCGTTTACGTTAGTTCGTGTTCGTTTGATTATATTAAAAATATAATAAATAATAAACCTTTTATCTAAACATGTTGAAAACTTGAAACCCTATTTTTTTCTAAGCTAGCTAAAATTTGGACATTTTAAGACATTTTTTGGGATAATTATGTCTAAGTTAGTTAAACTTGATTCGATGTTTGGTGGTGTATTAGACTTCTTGTGTTTTGATTTATCATTTGATAGTTGTATTTAACTACTTACATCCAATGTTAAAGGATAATAATGTTTTTATTTCTTATTTTCAAGTTAAATGCTCGTTTGCGTTCGAGACCAGTGTTCACGAACTGTTCGTGAACAACTGAATTTTCTTAACGAACGAACACGAACATAAACTTATGTTCGGTATGCGTCCGTGAACAGTTCATGAACATGTTAATTCCTTAACGAACGAACACGAACATGGTCTTGTTCGTGTTCGTTCGGTTCGTTTACAACCCTAGCTACATCTACATCTGGATTCTCTGCTGGCCTGTGCTGATGCAATCAAAGGTATGTTTTCATGTTTTCCATTATATCTAAACAGAACTGATCAACAGTGCATCCTCACACGTTTACAAACGCAAACCGGTCCACTTGCATTTAATTTTTTTACATGTATAATTAAAAAAAAATTAAAATTAAAACCTACAGGCTACAAGCATTCTCATTTAAACTCAAACCTACACCCACTCTTATTTTAAACTTTCACTTTCAAAATCAACCGGAACACACCCATTTCACTTTCAAATTCAAATTTCATTCCACTCTCATCCCATCTCAAATCAATTCACTCTCTTCTCAAATATGGATGGAGGATATCCATTTCCCACTAAACCAGAACACCCTACAAGTCATCCGCCTACCATTGTTGAACTTGTACGCCCTGCAAACTCGCCACCTCCTGTTGATGACTAATATAGAGTGGAACTAGGCCTTCGATCAGGTCTTTCGTAAACTTCGAATAGGGAACGAGCATGTACACAATTGAGATGAGGAGTACGACAGTGAACTTGAATGGCGTATGAGGAACTATGACCCTTGAGAAGAAGAACGCTCAATGGATTCGGACTGTGCATTTGATTCGATCGACAATCTTTAACTATGTGTCTTATTTTATTTTACTATATGTTTCTTGTTTAAAATCTGATTATTCATTCTCATTCGAGTTCTTATCCATATCCTTATAAATTAATTAACATGTATATTTATCTTATCAATTTAAATATTTTCATAAAATACCCCACAACTCCTCATAGCTATGTCTATTCAATTAAATAATATATTTCTAATCAGTTTTACCATTCTTACTTTCTCTTTCACTCGCAAAAGAATTATATGGCATGAACATCATTTCTTATATTTAAAGAAATAGTTAACGTTTCCATATAATTTTATTGATATTTTTTTTGAAAAGTATATAATTTATAATTTTATTGATATGGTTTAGGTTTAAGGAACGGATTGTTGGAGTAATTAATATTAATGGTGTTTTTTTTAACTTTACCAGGCTTAGAGGAATTAATATTAATAATTTATTTAAATTTTTAAGGTATAGGTTTAAGAATTTTAAATTATTAAATGTATAAGTTTAAATTTTAAAATTTAAATTATTATATGTATGGTTTAAGTTTTAATTAATTAGTCCATGTCCTTTCAGTTTTAGTTTTTATCATCAATTAACAAGAAGTTTATCACATTTGTAGAACCTTATAATCAATTTCTAGCTGAAGTTGTAGCGTCACATACTACTAGAAATTATCTAATAAGTTCCGACCTACACGAACTCAATCCTTGGATCTGATTTTAAAGATAACGAGGGTTGCATTGTTATTACCTCAAACTCAAGTTTCATGCTAGTTCGGCGTAGATGGCACGTTAAAAGAACATAGCATTAGGATTATCAAAGTTCAAAGTTCTAGTTTAATGGTTGTATCTAAGGTTATAAGAATTCCATAAAATATTGTAACAGCCATAATTTTATGGGATTATTGTTATGGATCAACTATGAAAAAGGGATTATTTCATATTTTGGACATGATAACGGTCTTAAGAGCATTATGTTATTTTTTTTCTACAACCTTATTGAAGATGAAAGTGGAGAGTTCCCTTAGCCGCCCATTCACTCATTTTCATTAGCAAGCTATAAAGAGAAAGAGGTAGAGAGAGTTGTGAAACCTAGTGAGTCTAATTCACCCAACTTGGTGTGATTTACAAAGGAAGATTCATGGGTTAGGTTGGTATCACCATCAAGGAGCTAAGGCGAGTGTTCTTATGCATTTTTCGCAAGAAAATGAGGGCTTTCGAGCTTGTTAAAGTTTCATTTTGGTTCGAACGAGGAAAATGTAAGGTTTCTCTTCATTTTTTCATTTCAATGAAAGGTTATGCATAGGATCATGCTAGAAAAGATTGGATGTGTTTCAACCAATAACGTGATGAACTTGATATGTTTCCACACCTGCAACTTTGTAGCCGCCATCACAGTTCAATGTAGGGTTTATGCAGTGACGGACACAAGAATTTTTCCATGTGGGTGCGGAACATTTTTAAAAATTTTAGGCCCCAAGGTATATAAATAAAAAATCGGTTCGTATCGGGTCGGCTCGGGTCTAGTCGGGTCATGTAAAACAAAAGAACTAAATTTATATAATCATCAAAAACACGTCAAACATACTGTGGTATGTGGCTATAAAAAAAGACAAAATATCATTACTAACAAAATATAACCCACCATAACATAATGAAAACAAAACGAAGCACATGTCTACTATGGTTAGTATGCGGTTATAATAGGCTGCTAGAGGTGGATAATATCAACAAAAAATCATCAAAAATAACAAAGAAACTTACTCGTGTTTGATCGGCGGTGGTATGGTGGCTGGTTACGGTGGTATGCGGCTGCTGATTGTTAATATTCTGATCGCTGTTGATGTTCTGATCACTGGCGTGCAAGGACGATAAAGAGAGCAGGATAGAACATGTAAGGGTTTTGGGCTTGTTTATTTTATTTTAGTTTGAAATATTGTTGATTTGTTGGGTTTTTTATTGGGCTAAGACTTAGTAGTGGGCTAGTTAAATGTATTGGGTATTTGGGTTTAGTTATTTAGGTATTAAAAGTAATATAATTTAGGTAATATTTTTTATAAAATAAGAGTTTACTAAAGAATATTTTTAAAATATAAATTGATAACACTTTTTACCTAAGGGGTGCGACGAATAATTCCAAGGGGTGCGGACGGAAAATTCCATGGGGTGCGGACGGAAAATTCCAAGGGGTGCGAACGAGATTTTCGACGGAACTTAGCACTAATTTTTTTTTCCGGTGGTGCGCCCGTCCACCTTGGGCTGGGCTTAGGTCCGCCCTTGGGTTTATGCCCAAGAAGAATGAAGATCTCACATGGTATTATTTATGAGAGATTTTAGCTTTCGCATGTATGTTTTCTCATATAGTCTCATGCGTAGTTCTCGCATATTAGTTTCCGCATTTTTTCGCGTGATTTCACCTCGCATGGTATATATTTCGCATGGTATGGATCTCGCATGATAGTTTTGTACGGAATTAACTCTAGGATCTCGCATGAAGGACTTGCACGAAAGTTGTCCATTTCACATCTAAACATTTGACCAAATTAACCAAGTGTCTAACGGGTGAGGATCATCCATGGTACAACGTGTTGAAGCTTAATATCACATGTGAGCACCTAGCTAGACCCCCTTTTTAGACTGTTTTGGGCGGTATGTACACTTGTTAAAGTGTTCAATGTAAAGTACGTTTTCAAAAGTATACAGTTTTATGAAAGGAGAGTATTGGTTTCTGGCCAAAATGTCGTCGATAATGTTTTCAATCAGAATGAAATGTTTCTTAAGAATGATGTTGAAATGAACTATAAAACCGACGAAAGTCAATGTTATTATAGGTAAAGTTTTGGATGGGCAACTATTATGATAGGAATGAGCATTAGCGATGGCTAAAAATATGTGCATGTGACATGATAGGCAAGTATGTTGCGACAACTGACGGTTTGAGTATGTTTTATAACATGATTGGACGTTAACTACGACTAAAGGTATGACTGGACGTTAGCTACGACTAACACTATGTGCATGTGATATGATAGACAGGTATGTTGGCGACAACCGGCAGCTTGAGTATGTTTTATAACAAGATTGGATGTTAACTACGACTAATGGTATGATTGGACCTTAACTACAACTAATAGTATGACTAGATGTTAGCTACGGCTAACGTTATGACTGGACATTAGCTACGACTAATGGTATGATGGGTCGTTAGTTACAAATAATAGTACAAGGAAACGTTAGCTACGACTAACAGTATGATGGGACGTTAGCTGTGTTTAACAATACAAAGAAGTGTTAACTAAGACTAATGGTATGAGGGACATTAGTGTAACACCCCACTCGAAACCTAGGCGATCATGCATAGTTGATACCTAACTTAGCAGCGGAATCGTAACTCTCCTTGTGAACTTGTTAATCCTGTGACATATGTTCAAAAAGATTTTTACGTTAGCTTATGCTGGTGAGCTCATGCATAGTTATATAAAAACAATCATTTCTTTTATGAACAATTAACAGTACTAATTTTATTTACATGATACACATAGGTTGCCACATACCTTGGTTACCTTAGCATGTCCACATTTTCTTCTAGAAGTGTCGGTATACATCCCCTCCACCTTACATACTAAACAAATACCCGTACTGGGCTGGTGTACTGCCATTATATAAGACGATGGCATACTGCCTATTATGAGCATATTTTACTATTGGGCAACCCATACTAGGAGCGCTCACCACGGCTTCCCCAACCTCAATACCTCATTATGTATTCATGGATCCAGAATACCCCAATGCCCATGCATGTATGATACATCACATTCATTTACGGTGTGTTGCAGGCCTTACATAGTTTGAACACCTCCTTCACATCACATATATTTATTACACAAACATATATAACAGTTTTGGGAAAATAAACATGACACTCACCTATTTAACAGTTGCTAAACAACTTATAGTACGACCGGGTACTATCTCAGAGTCCAGATATGATTACATAATCCTAGGTTAGGCAATAGTACACCTTACTAGTTATTATCATGGTTGGATATTGGTTAGCACTATCTTGTTTAAGCATGGTTGATCAGTCCATGCCTAATTAAGGCTAGGCTACCCAATACCCGCCCCTGACAATAACCCTAGTACCTAAAAATAATATTAATACTACTACTAATAATAATATCACTATACTAATAATAAATAACTAAACATAAACTTAAACGAGAGCATACATTAAAACTATCTACGACACGTTGATAAAAATTTCTCCATATTCCAACCACAGGGACGGTTTTGGCAATTTACTCAAACTTTTTTTAATTTCTTTTATTTAATTATTGTTGTTACATATATAATAAAAAAGAATATACATGGAGTTTTTAGAAAAAAAAATTAATAGTTTTGTCAGATAATTTTTATAAATTTTTATCCAAATCACTAACTTAGTTTATTTTTCTGTTTAGGTGAAGGATGTTTTAAATTTTATAATTTAAGACAGAAATTAATTTATAGTTTCTTTATATAAATCAGTTTTATAAAGAGAAAACGTCATTGGTGTGCAATACATAACAATAAATTACAAATTATAGTATTTATCAGTTGTAGAGATAGAAAAAAATTGTAAAACGTTACATATTTTTTAAATATGTTGAGCACCTAGGAGATATGTTGGTAGAAATAAAATATTTATTTAATTAAGATTATGAGAGTAACTAACTAATACTTATTCTGAGTGGCTTAAGTAAAGAAACTTTTGGTTCATAGCATTAATTTGGTGGGTAATTTTAAGGTTTGGTAACGATACGTTGTTTGATAGAGTGGGGAGGCATGGCTTCTGTGTTTCCTTAGGAGCAAATTTATAAGAGTAGAAGATGAATTACAAACTTGGTACATATGATAAGATTTTTTTTATTTGACCTTTTTCAATAAGGTCACCAGCACTTTAGTTTTATAAAATTTAGAGGTTTAAGTAGATTTTATTTTTATAAAACTGATCTATATAAAAAATTAGAAATTCATTTCTGTCTTAGTTTATAAGCATCCTTCGCCTTAATAGAAAAATTAACTTAGTTAGTAGTTGGATGAAAATTTATAAAGATTATGTGACAAAGCTATTATTTTTTTTCATATAAAAACTCCATGTATATTTTTTTATTATATATGTAACAAAAATAATTAAATAAAAGAAATTTAAAAGAGTTTGAGTAAATTGCCAAAATCGTCCCTATTGTTTTATATTTGCCACTTTCATCCAAATATCCTCAACTTAACAGGAAAAAATTAACTAAGTTAGTGGTTTGGATGAAAATGGCAAAAAGTTACAAAAATTGGGGGCAATTTGGTACAAACGTGTCATTTTGGACGAAAATGGCGAACCTGTCCAAAACTCAGGGACGATTTTGGCAATTAACTCTAATAATTATTTCAACTGCTTTACTCGTTTTTCTTGTACAACTTTGAAAATATAATATTTTATAAAACGAAAAATATGTCATTAGAACAGACATTTTTATCTACGTTGTAACATAAGTTTCATTAAAAACGGAGTAAGGCCGAAAATAATATATTTTATTATTAATATTAAACGGTCTCCTATAATAGCCAAGGCTCGTCAACATAGTTCATATTTTAAACAACCATTCTACTTGTCACTTACTCGTTTAACAATATATAAAATATAAATTACATATTTCACATGTTTATAACCAATACATTAAGGTTCAGGGTATTACAATTAACGATGGTTAATGATCTGAATGGACGTTAGTGACGACTAATTGTATGAGCATATTATAGCAAAGTGTCTTTGTGGCTTGTCGATGGTTCCAACAGTAGGTGATACGTTAAAGGACGTTTGCAATGGCTAACAATACGAAAGGATGTAATGACATCTTATACATGTTATGTTACGTTACGTCTTGTTATGCTTATGTTATGTGTAGGTCCCTCTCGAGGATGAGATAAAACCTTATCCTTGTTATATCAAACACACTAGCGAGTGCGGAATCCAAGCTAGCATGCAACCGAGACTTTATACGAGAACAAGCACAAACACAACACGCAAGATTCACCGATTAACACCACTTGTATTAATACGAATGAAGGGTCCGGTTACAAGCTCAATGTTTACAGAAGTATTCTATAAACTCTCAAAGTGTGTGTGTGCTCTCCTGTCTCTCTCTGTCTTCCTCTTGTGTCTCCTACTGAAGTGAACACAACACACGGGTACTTATACCCGACACAGATCGTCTGGTCGAAGGATCAGACAGACTGATCGAAAGATCATCTGTCGACCAGAAACAGCTCGAAGGATCAACATGTACCACGAAAGATGTGATCTTTCGTGGTCCATCCTTCGACTTCGAAGGATATCTTTCGAGCTCATCATCATCGAAGGATATAAGTAATCCTTCGATGACCATCCTTCGTCTCAAACATCTTTTAATCATGTGCTAACTATTTGGTCAAGTCAAACCAGGAGGATGGTTGACTTGGTCAAACTTACATCGAATGCACATAAAAACAAACCTAAGACGTAACTCAGACTAACACAAGACATCGTTTTGAATCATGACGAAATACAGACAAAGTACAGACATAAGTGCACCAACAAACTCCCCCTTGGCTGTAGCTTTGTCTCGATTTTCGTTCTTGTAGGTCTTCGTGTCTTCAAGTCTTTGACTTCTTTTCACGTCTTCAATGTCGGATGATCTTCAAAGTCTTCACGTCTTGAAAGTAGAAAGTGTATCAACAAACTCCCCGTTTCATGTAGAAAGTGTGTTGACAAACTCCCCCTTAGATTGAACTCTCCATTGAGTCATGCTCGTGAATTGTTGACTTGTCAATTCTTCAGATCCTTGTGGTGTTGATGAAGGGACAACGGCAACTCGATCATTTTATCCTTTGAGTGCCTCCACTTCGTGTCTTCATTCCAAAGCTTTTCATCGAACATGTTCTCCTCGCCTTTAGCATCTGCACATGCAAGAAAGCTAAACGCATAATGAGAACAACCGCTTGGAATATAGTTAACATTTAAACTAACGACACATATGAGATCACATCTCAATCAAACACCAACCGACAGCAGTTTGACAGTTTAGAAAAATATTCATTTTAAACCTTTAACTTTCAAAACTCGTTAACTTCGACTGTTTATGAAGATGCAATTGTTTTCCAGCTTATAATCAGGATCTTGGGTAGGATAGACTCGAGTTCCAACATCAGTCAATCAAAAATAAACTAGAAGCAAAATCTTTTTGGATTTTATAAAGTTTATATTAAAACACACCTAAAATCTTTTTGAAATTTTCATTTTTCAAATGTAAAGATGGAAAGCAATAAATAAATATATACAAAGATGCATAAACAGGAAACATTAAATAAATATTTACAGACATTCTTTTTGCGAGTTTCGAGGGTAAGAGAATCATATCAGTGTACGGTCATGCCAAAACGCTCTTGTTGTTCTTTTAGATAATATTAAGATAAGCATCCTATAACGATTATCGGTATTGTTGTCCACTTAAGCTCAGCTTATCATTTGTAATCATGGCGAGGGGATACGTTAAGGTATAATTTATACTTACCGACCGGTGTTCATCCACATCACGACACATTCCCGTATCAAGGTATGCACGAGGATTCATCTTACCGGTGAGTATACCGATTATCATCTGTTTGACCGTATATGATGTGAGATTCTCACTTATTTGATTTGAAAACAAGCCCTATGTGATAGAATCACTTATTTATGAGGAACTTGATTTTTAGATGCATGAGGGCACAGGAGCAAGTCCGTGAACAGGTCAGTACTTTCGTACAGCAGAGAGACGAACTTGACACCCGAAAAGAAATTGTGATATATTATCACTTATTTTGAGGGACATGTGATTGTTGATCACTTATTGAGGTCGAATGCAGTATGTACACGTATGTATAGTATCATGGAAGATCTAGACTTGCGTCCCTGTTATTTTTCGGTAAAAGATACAACCATGATACCCAGATGATAAGCAGCATAAAGACCGAATATCTCAGAACCTCGGCAATCTCTCAAACGAAATTTCGGTACTAAGACCATATGCCAATGAATGGTTCCCACCTGGTCTTCAGTCGATTTAAGTTTATATCACCCTGCACACTTTAAAATGATTGTGAGCCTACCGATACATCTTATATAGAGCTGCTTATCGTTTTTCATTTAAGGTTTAAAGAGGTTTAGACAGACCACTGATGTACTATCATATTCTCTTTTGCTCGCCAGGAAACTCATTTTTGCTTTTCTATTGTTTTTGTGTTTTTGAAATTTTTCGATGTTTTTGGATTTTCAGATTTTGGATTACTCCCCCTAAAATCAACAAACTAAAATAAATTTAAAACACAAAGGTATTTACAAAAATGATTTTCCGATGTTGGTTAACTCATGTTTTACCTCAATGCTGTTTACCAAAATTAATTTTGAACGAATTTCGGAAAAAAAAACAGTTGACATGTCGGTAAGCGGTGCGGACCATGACAGCATTGTCTGGCCAAAGAATGCTGAACGAGATAATAATTCACAAAGCAGCTTAAATATCGACAAGTATAGGAGAGATTAGAAATTTAAAACCGTATCCTGCAACTGCATCGTGCATTGCAAGGAATCTGAGTGCTCTCCCAAACTGAATATCCACCCGGTGTGGATTTCAAGGTCGATTTGTAGCTACTGAAATCCCTTCACAGCAACAAGATCATAAACCTCCGGGTCCGGCTGGTCTTCCACATTGCACCAGCGAAGGTCTTTGTCTTTCTCTTTCAGAAGTAGTGTGCGGTTGTTCAATCCATGCCAAGGCATCCGCACACCTGGATGGTTTGTTCAACAAACACATTTTCTTCAATCACACCACGAAGAAATGTACACTGCACGTTCATCTTGTAGATTGTTGAACTTCAGACGTGCTGCAGGTGCGTACATTTTGATTTGAATCTAACCCGGGGACCCGATCAAAGCCTTGAACATTCACATTTTGAAATGATTTTCATTTTGTCGAAGCTTCCAATTTCTTTCATCAGACATTTCTTTTTCCCTTTTCTCTTCCTCTCCATCAAAGGCAACAATTTCTTCTGTCGCCTATCTTGTGCAAGGACGCTCCACTATCAACAATCTTACGACTATCGAAAGTTCCTCCTGGAATATCCTACACACTCACTCAGAGATTAGTCGGAGAGGGGGACCCAAGCCTTTGTGGACTTGGGTCGTCCTTGATCATCAAGGAAAGTGATTTCAATCACTTGATGGTTAGGAAAAAGAACCTGTGGTGCTCCCCCTGATTGAATTACCTGTTTTTGCTTCCAAACTGTTTCACCTTTACCAGTATTTGAATTTATTGTTTTAGCATTTACTGGTTTTACAGTTTCAGATTTTGCTTTTACAGGTTTTTCTTCTTTGACCTCTGATTTTAAGGCCTTTTCAATTACCCTTTGATTCTTTTGTTTTAACTTCTTTTCCTTTTCTTTCAAGACACGTGGGTCTTGTTTCGGGGAAAGTGATCATTTTTGGTAATTGGTTTCTTGGGGAGCACTTGTTTTTGCCTTCAACTTTTGCAGGTATGGGCAGTATCTTACAATATGCCCAATTGTGCCACACTCAAAACACATTCTCCGCTCTACAAACCTCGGAGAAACATGTTGATGATCAGACGAAGAACCAGACAATGAACTTTGTGATCTAGACGTGCTTGGACCTAAATCACATCCGTTGGTGTGTTGGGTGTAATTATTCTGATCATTTCGTTTTAAAATTCTAACTTGTTTTACAAAATCAACGTTAGATTTTTCTTAAAATGTTTCAATTTTATCTGAACCCGTGGATCCAACAAAGTTCATTTTCGGTTCTCGTTTCTTAACAGGAGTTCTTTTGTTCTGCACCTTTTGTTGTTGAACCTTTGGTTGTTCAGTCTTAGCCTGCTGAACTTTAGGTGCTTGAACCTTCTTGTTCTGAGCCTTCTTTCCATGTACTTTACCCTTTCCTGAGTTGACTTGTTGTTTTCGCTCAATTGGTAGTTTTTGGTTTCCGTATTGTTTTCGAATTTGTTCACACGGAATTGGATCACATTGAGTGACGGTAATTTTGGCACTTTTGTTCCCCAAAAACTTATCAGTACATCCTTCAAAAATTTGCTCAATTAAATCTTGATTTACATTTTTAATTGGAAAATCTTTGTTAGAGTAGATTTTGCTATCTCCTTTGAGCGTGTACAACAAGTTATTCTCTTCACTGCTAGATACAAGGGACTCCATTGGTTTTGACATTTCAGTCTTACTCGGTTTCACTGGTGGATCACACAGGATGTGATTCTCGATTGGAATATCTGTTGTAACCGAGTTAGACTGTTGTTTCACAATTACTTCAGATTCATCATCCGAAGAATCAGCATCCTCAACAATGGGAGGACTCTGTTCCTTAACACATGATGAATCTGTCACATTCTCAGATTCAGATTCAGTTTCAGATTGACCCGAGGATGATGTACCAGTTGTGAACCCGAGGCCTGCTGCAAAATCATCTAGATTGAGTGGCACAGTAGGTTCAAAACGGGGCATATCCTCGTCATCAGGCAATTTGGAGTAATTGTGATTCATTGGGGGAGGACATGATTTGAATCCAATACATTGTTTATCGCCCTTTTTCTTTTGAACATCAATAATGTGATCCAATACATAGCGGGAATTGGAATAGCTTTCCAGTTTCTGCTTAATTGTCTCACATTCACATCGAGCTGTTGCCAACTCTACCATTTGCTTTTCAATTGTGTCAATAAGATTATTGTTAGCATGTTGTTTTCGCAAAACAGCCTTTTGTAATTCTGAAACATCATGTCTTAATGGCGCAATTGTTGCTTTAAATTCTTTTTCATTTCTGGTTAAAAACGAGTTAGCTTCAGCTGCTTTAGAAAGATCTACAATCAATTCTTGATTGTGTTTGGATAGGATTTCAAACTAACTTTCCTGTTCAGCATATTTAACATTTAAACTATCACAATTTTCACAGCTAACTACAGTGGGTTCATCGACACATACCTGACCTGATGAACTGTCGACATTAGCCATAAAGGCTGAATGGAGAGAAGACGAAGAGTAAGCAGCTTGATCCATCAAATTAGATCTTCTTTCAGTTCCTGCTGCAGCTTCTTCCAAAAGCTCATCAATATCTGCATCGACTGACGCACTTGATGTCTCATCCACATGATCATTTCCTGAAGTGGAGGATTCTTCATCTGAGCTTCCACTATAACCAGAACTGTCTTCATCTCCAGAAGATGCAACACCATTGGTGGAAGATTCTCCACCACTGGCGTGCTTTAAATCCTTTACGACTTCAGCAAAACATGCTGTTCCACCATTTCCTCCTTCTCCAAGCTGAAGCGACCAATCACAACCCTCATCTATTTGAACCACCAGCCCCCGGTTGGCATTTGATGACCCTGCTTGGCCTTGGTTGTTGACAGGTATCAACGTACGAACATTGTTCCCGTTCTGGTTCTGCTGGTTGCCTTGATTTCTGAACGGATTTTGATTTCCATGCTGAGCTGGTCTTGTGCATTCCCTTTTGAAATGACCCCGTTCGCCACAGTTAAAGCACTTGACAGCTTGCTTGTCGAACCCATACTTGGTGTCTTTCTTGTTTTCCAAGTTGGATCTCCCCGTCCTTTCCATAAACTCCTTTGCTCTTCGAATTGCACTAGCAAGAGCCCATTTGATATCCATCATTTCAAACTCTTCTTTATCCACTTGCTGATAATCTTCATTGGTTAGATTGATATTCCCAATCTGACCTGCGATCAATCCACTATAAGCACTAACCAAGGTATTCAACATCTCCATATGCTCCTTGGCTATTTCGACACTGACTTTAGAAAAGTTGGAAGTGTCTAATCTGACTGTGTTTGGATTGGAAGTGGCTTGAAAGTTTGAAGAGCTTCCATAAAACCCTTGCTGTTGTGGTTGTTGCTGCTGAGCTGAAGAAGAAGAAGAATCTGGTCTTGAATACATCATCGTGTATGCTGAAGGATCAAACTGACTTGTTGTGGAAGGACCAGTGTTTGAGATGAAGGCTGTTTGAAGCTTTGCATGTTGAGAGACTGGTTTTTCTCCACTGATACCTCCTGCAATCCCAAAGTACATCTCTGGATTTTGAGGAGTCAATGTTCTTTTTGCCTTAAGCTTTTCTTCTACATCCTTGTTCTCCAATCTTTGAATCAACTCATAAACGGTGATTGTGTCTAGAACACCATTTTCTTTGAGAATTTCAAGATAACTGCTCCACTTTGCTGGTAAGCTGTCAGCGAATCTCTTCTCCATTTCTTGTGGAGTGGCAGTGACTTTAAAAGCAAACATCTCACTCAACAAGTGATGGAACCTTGTAGATAAATCTGCCAAAGTCTCATTCTCCATACACGTGAATCCTTCAAACTCTTTCTTCAATAATTCTTGCTTAATCTTTCTAGATTGAGCATTTCCTTCACATCGTAACGTGAGCATATCCCACAAGCTTTTAGTAGTCGTGCAGTAAATAAATTGGTGGTATATGTCTCTGTGAAGAGCTTGTGTGAGAATCATGAATGCTTTCTTTTCTAACTCAAATTTCTTCTTATCATCTTCAGACAAAGTGCTGTAAGTTTCTGGATTAGATCCTGCAACTTCCAAATCATGTTCAAATGCGGTGAAGAAGCACATCCATAGGTCTTGACCTTGCCCCTGAACATAAGTTCTCAGCCTTTCTTTCCACCATCCCCAATCATTGATGTGATTTAGCTTTGGCGGTTTTGTGCTTGTACCAGTTTCACTGTCGTTCTGCATCATAGATTGAATGCTGCTGTTTTGATTTGTGACCAATGCCCATTGATTTGCAGTGATCATTGCAGCTTGAGGTGGGGCAATAGCTTGCATCCATGCAGTTTTGTTGAAATCTGACGCCGATTGCGTAGCTGATGATTGTGGAGTCGAAGTTATTTGAGTCCACGCGGTTGGATCCCACTGACCGTTTGTTCCCATTTTATGAAAATTAATATATTAAGTGAAAATTGATTTAAAAATTGAAAAAAAAGTTTTCTCCTTTTAAAAATTTAATTTTCACAAACTATGTTAAAATCTCGAAGGATAACAACCAGCCGAAGGATCAAGAATCGAAAGACCTGAAAAGCACAACCTGTTAAACTTAAAAACAGACAAGGATCGAAAGATTAACACCTGTTCGAATGATCAACAGTGTTCGAAAGATCACTGTTGAGTTTCGAACAATGTTTTCGAAAGATTCTCCAATCGAAGGATCCTTATCTTTCGAAAATGAACTGTAGACCGAAAGATGTATGTTTCGAAAATATTCCTTGGAACGAAAGATAAGTCTCAGACTTCGAAGGATGCTTGAAGGATGACTATCTGTCGAACCTCCTTTGGTCGAAAGATGATCTTTCGACTTCGAAGGATATCTTTCGAACAGCTCTGACACGGTTGACAAATGTGACAGGTTGGTGAAAAGTTGACGGGTTGGTGAGAACTTTCGGCAGAAAGTATGTTCAGACCATATCTTCTGAACATGCAGGTTTCACCAAACAAACAGGTAATGTCCAATATTTTAATCAGTTTACTCTTTTCAATGCACAAACAAGTTTGATATTCAAATTTCAAGATCAAAGAGTGTAATATTATGAAGAACACTTGAAAATGTCAAGAACACAGCCCAAAAATCTGAGTTTTCCGGTAAACCCACAAACTTTCGGAACACAATATTTGCTAAAATGTTTAACAAAAACCAAAGACTAACATGTAATCATGAAAAACAACAAGGTTTTTAACAAAAACATCAAGCAAAAACAACAAGATTTTCCAGAAAAATATAAACTTCAAACACCCGGAAAACACCCGAAAACACTCGGTTTTAACAAGGAGAAGAGCCAAGGCTCTGATACCACTTGTAGGTCCCTCTCGAGGATGAGATAAAACCTTATCCTTGTTATATCAAACACACTAGCGAGTGCGGAATCCAAGCTAGCATGCAACCGAGACTTTATACGAGAACAAGCACAAACACAACACGCAAGATTCACCGATTAACACCACTTGTATTAATACGAATGAAGGGTCCGGTTACAAGCTCAATGTTTACAGAAGTATTCTATAAACTCTCAAAGTGTGTGTGTGCTCTCCTGTCTCTCTCTGTCTTCCTCTTGTGTCTCCTACTGAAGTGAACACAACACACGGGTACTTATACCCGACACAGATCGTCTGGTCGAAGGATCAGACAGACTGATCGAAAGATCATCTGTCGACCAGAAACAGCTCGAAGGATCAACATGTACCACGAAAGATGTGATCTTTCGTGGTCCATCATTCGACTTCGAAGGATATCTTTCGAGCTCATCATCATCGAAGGATATAAGTAATCCTTCGATGACCATCCTTCGTCTCAAACATCTTTCAATCATGTGCTAACTGTTTGGTCAAGTCAAACCAGGAGGATGGTTGACTTGGTCAAACTTACATCGAATGCACATAAAAACAAACCTAAGACGTAACTCAGACTAACACAAGACATCGTTTTGAATCATGACGAAATACAGACAAAGTACAGACATAAGTGCACCAACATTATGATGCCTATTAGATTGCATATGTTTACCTAACTAGAACTCACTCAATATAGTTAACTTTTACTTTATTATGTATATTAGGTTAGTGGAGGGTTCAAATGAGAAGAATTTTTTTGTAAGAAGAAAAAAGAAACAGTTTCAACCAATAAGAATGTTTCATTTTACTTCATTTAATAATTAATGATTAGTTGACTAATTAATTAAAGAGAGAAAAATTAATGATATGAGTTATAAATGAAATAGTATTTTACTAATATGTCATTTCTTCTTTTTTCTTCTCACATTAAATTTGTTTTCAAATGAACCTTCCCCAGTAGGTTAGTGGAGGGTTCAAATGAGAAAAAAAATTTGTAATAAGAAAAAAGAAGAAGTTTCAAGCAATAAGAATGTTTCATTTTACTTCATTTAATATTTGCATTTAATTTTAATATAAGGGTATATTGGTAAACTTACATAAATCATTAATTTGTATTCTTCCCATTTAATAACTAACTAAATTAAATTTGTAACTCCTTTTCAAAATATATACTTTTTCCAAATTAAAAAAAACAACTTAATTTAAAGTGTAGAATAAATTACTAGTTGTGTAGGATAAATTACGAGTTGTGTATGATATATTTCGAGGTGCGTATGATAAAGTTCGACTGTGTAGGATAAAATTCTATAATATGTAGGGTATATGTAGGAAATTTTGATATGTATAGGTTTTGTAGATTATATGTAGGATAATTAATGATTAGTTGACTAGGGAAAAGATCAAATAGGAAGTTAATTTTGGCTAGGAAGGATAGGAAGCCATAGGATTATGACATGTGGCAAATTTTAAAATAAAGAGAAAGGGGATTTTAGTCAATCTCATCATTTCTTCTTCCTTCTTCTCCCCAGTTACTTCAAAACCCACCATTTTCAAAACCCACCATCTCCAACATTTTCTTCACTTACTATCTCAATAATCACTACATTATAGTGTGATTTTCGTCATCAATCAATGATTCAACCACCCGATCAACATGTTCTTCAGCTTTTTTCGAAGAAAACCCAGTTTAATTTCATTCAAAATCTCGTTTTTTCTGGTGATTTTGAAGATAATCACTCGATTTGTTCGATTCAATCGCTGATAAGTGTTTCTATCATTTCAAATTTCGTCAATTGATGAAGAAACGGGCTTCGATCCATGTAAGAAATTCTTTAATTTCATTTTCACGATCTGGTTTTTTATTTAGTCATTGCGTTTTACGATCTTGGCGAGGGTCCGGGGGCGGCAGCCCCTGGAGGGGTCCAAGGGGCAGAGCCCCTGGCTTGGGTTGAGCTGTACTAAAAACGCATCAGAAAAATTAATTTTCCAGAAATTGGCTCATTTCGAAGACAGTAATTCGTAGACAATTCACAAACAGTTCAGAAACAGTTTTATGTGTCCATTGCGTTTTAGAAATAAGAGAGTTTTATGTGTTTTCTGGCTATTGCGTTTTAGAAAAAAACACAGTTTTAAGTATCTTTAGTCATTGCGTTTTAGGTAAAAACACATTTTGAAGTGTTTTTAGTCATTGCGTTTTAGGTAAAACACATTTTTAGGTGTTTTAAGTCCATTGCGTTTTACAGAGAACACTTTCTTTTGTTTTTTTAGGTCATTGCGTTTTAGAAATGAGACATTTTTAAGTGTTTTCTGGCCATTGCGTTTTACAAATAAAACATTTGTTTGTGTTTTCTGGCCATTGCGTTTTACAAATAAGACATTTCTTTGTGTTTTTTGTGCATTGCGTTTTAGGTAAAACACTTTTTATGTGTTTTCAGTCCATTGCGTTTTAGAAATAAGACATTTATTTGTGTTTTTTGGCCATTGCATTTTACAAATAAGTCATTTCTTTGTGTTTTTTGTGCATTGCGTTTTAGAAAAATGTCATTTTTAGGTTTTTTTTTTCATTGCGTTTTACGTAACTGGTGGTTTTTCTATTGCGTTTTACACAACTGGGTTAAATTTTTTTTTTAAATATAGCAATAGTATACTCGTTTTAAAGATAAAAAAACGCTCGTTTTTTTGGTGCAGTTTTTATAAAAAAAATAATGTCGTATGAAAGAGTTATTAACGTTTAAAAAATGGGGGGAATTGGAGGAGAGAGAAACTATTGGCTTGGTTTGACTAGAATGTCCTTGAACAAACTCACGCGCCTCTTTTCTTCCTTTCAATTTCCCTGATTTAATCTTAGCCATTGATTAACTTAATGGATGGTTAAGATCACTTCCTAGCCAGATAAACTTACTATTGTATCTCCACCCTAGTTGACTAATTAATTAAAGAGAGAAAAATTAATTATATATGTGTTATAAATGAAATAGTATTTTACTAATATGTCCTTTCTTATTTTTATTCTCACATTAAATTTCTTTTCAAATAAACCTTCATCTATTAATCAGGTTAAAGTTAAGTATGTTCGACAGTAGATGGGAATGGAAGACACATGTCGTTTTGTTTATGAACACTATATAGGTTATTTTGAAGGAGCATGTAAGCGACTTGATAGTTATTTTTTAACATTTTTCGCTGCGTATGATGAAAGTCGAAGAACTGTGTTGCAATGTGTAGATTTAACATAGGACCCCATGGTTTTTGACGTGTCACATACTATTTTTTTTTTTAAATTAACTTTCGTTAACAACAGATCCAATTATGTAATCTTTATATAACTTTAAGTTTATGTCAATGTCAAACAATTTAAAAAACTTAAAATAAATTATTTTGCAGATTTAAAGTGATTGCGAGAAAAAAACTTAAAATATATTATTTTGCAGATTTAAAGTGATTGCGAGAACAGTATTTTATTTTGATGAGTTGATAAGGAGGGATGGCTTACATAAGCAAAAACCACTAACCATATTTGTGATAAGAAGACATTAAGGAAGTGGAATTTGGTCTAAAAGCATAATTGACGCATCTAAAATTGGACTTGTCCCATTGTAAATGTGCTTCCATTGTATCCAGCATCTTCAAGCATATCTACCTTTTAAAACAAAGGATAGTTGGAAAATGGTAAAATAAGGGTTTCCCTAGGTTTCATACGATAACTAGATGATGTTGTCTTATCATGATTATCCTTCTATGTCTTGTTTCTTGCTAGTATTTAATAAAATTCATCGTCGTTCAAATGAATACTAGATGATGTTGTCGGATCTTGTAACAATAAGTTGTTTGATAATGGTCGTGTGGGTTTTGGGTCTTCCCTTCGACCAGCCGATGTGCTGGTTTTTGGATGGTCCGGGGGTAAGCATGCTTGCATTGATCTCACGGGGGTGTCGCCTCTTGCCGGTTTCAGGGGCAGTGGTTTTGTTTCAGGGCAAGCGGCGCGGAAGGCTGAGGCGGGGAAAATATCCAAGCACGAGCAGGCCTGCATAGATAATCAACATGCCTTCCTTCCTTTCGCGTTCGATACCTTTGGTTGTCTGGCCCCTGTGGCGTCCGGTTTCTTGAAGCGGGTTCAAAAGGCAGCACTTGCGCATGCGACGGTGTCTGTAGGCCATAGTTATGTGTTTAGCCGAGTAGGATTTGCAATTCAAAAGGGGGTGGCGGCGCAGCTTGTTGCCCGTCTACCAACCCATGATTTGTAATTTGCTCTAACCTTCTATTTATAAAATGGAATCGAACCGAACGGATTAATAAATGAAGATGATTTGTAAGAAATATTAAACATTAAACATTAAACACTATAAAGAAGTAACTAAATTATGCATATATGTGTTGTAATGTTGGCTTTGGGAGTCTTTCAAAAAAACAAAATTTTCCTTTTTAATCTTAAAGTTTTAATGTTTGACAATTTAAGTTTAAACTTCTAATCTTTGTTTTCTTTTTAACCCTAAAGTTTTAATCTTTGACAATTTACCCTAAAGTTTTATTCTTTGACAATTTAAGTTTAAAATTTTTAATCTTTGTTTCCTTTTTAACCCTAAAGTTTTAATTTTGACAATTTAAGTTTAAAGTTTTAACCTTTGTTAATTTATTTCCTTTGATTAATTTGATTTTTTTACTTCTAATTCAAAAGTTTCCATCTTTGTGATTTAACCACTTTGATTTTTTTTACTTATGTGTTGTAATCTTGGCTTTGGGGGGGTTTTTCAAAGAAAAAATAGTTATCCATATGGTTGTTGTAACCTTGGCTTTGGCGGTTTTTTAAAAAAGGTTGATTTTTTTTTTCTTTTCACCCAAAAGTATTTCATAAATTACCTTTAACCCAAAACTATTTGTTTTTTTACTTTTAACACAAAATTTTTTATCTTTTGTAATATATCCTCACAACTTTTTTTACTTTCAACTTTGGTTCTTTATAGTTTTCATTTTCCGCAAATTTTTCGTTTTATGCTTCATTCTAAATTTTGTGACTTAACACATCGCAACGAGCGTCTTTGGTTTAGCGTTTTTACGTTTCGTTGTAAATTTTGCGAGTTAACACGACGCAACGTGCGTGTGTGGGTGAACGTTTTTACATCGTCTATTTTTTCTCGTTTGATAGGTTCAACATAACGTGAACGTCCTAAATCGACTTAGTTATAACTAAAGAATCTCCGCCGCATTGCAGTGGGTCGTAATTCTAGTTATGTATTATTTCACAACAATAGGGGTACAACACTCCATAACAAAGTATACTATATGTTTTTTTTTGAATGGCAAAGATTACATAAACACTCCTCCTAAATTACATCAATTCTACCCCATGCAAGGATTTGAACCCTGGTCTTTCCCCAAGAGACACAAAGCCTCTACCACCCCACCAAAGTGGTGATGGCAAAGTATACTATATGTAAAAGTAGTTTTATTAATATACAGACCACCTCTCGTTAGTAGTATGGTTTAGAAAAAAATAAGGAATGAAAGTGTTTGAAATGCAGTTATCTGTATAGAATTTTGCACAAGTGATCTCGCATTTAACTATTTTAGGTGTTTATGATTCTAAATTATTATATTTTGAATGGTAGATAATCATGCTCTTGAGCAAACGTTCACATAATTGTTATAATATTAATATGCTCACGTAACCCTGGGCTTATAGCTCAGTGGTTATGGAAATGAGGGAAGACTTCTGACCGAAAGGTCTCGAGTTCGATTCCTGATCCACCCGGGTTTTACTGGCTTTGCATTGTCGTGTCCTCGGGCGGGTGCACGGTCGGGTGCACGGTCGGGTTTTCCCCGGAACTGGTGGCATGGTGGGCTAGGGACTCCGTGCGTGCAGGTTGGGCTGTCGCGGGCTACCTTTCGGCCAATTGGTGCCGCGTACGGAGTACCCGGCGATTCTTATGTTGGACGTTCAAAAAAAAAATTAATATGCTCACTTCCTTGCTTTCACCGTAATGATAAGATTCAAGCTTACTAACAGTATTTTAGTTGAAATTTAGACTGAGTTAGGCCGTTTTATGGTAGATCGTTGGGTGCCCATTTTCCAACGCATTTAATGATTTTCACTACGTGCACACGCAGTGAAGGATTTATAAATTATTTTTTATGGTGCGGATGAAGGGTTTAACCATATTTTCAAAAGGTGTGATCGGATTTTTCCTTAAAAAAACACTGATTTTTATTTTTAAGGGATGCGCCCACCCACCCGGCCATCAACACAGGTCCGCCCCTACGTGCACGGTTGGGGATGGTACCATATTTTAAAAAAGTTTTACCATGGGGAAGAAACGAATTGCAAAAATTGCACCATTGATCTCCATGCATATACTACAAGAAAAAAACCTTGGACAACATTTTTTAAGCTTATATATATACTAGTGGGGAACCCGCGCGTTGCGGCGGAATAGCCAATTAGTGTGATATTACCATAGTGTCCGTCTCAAATCCTTTATATAGTATAGTAAACGTACCCGCACACTACGACGGGGCGATGAACTGTGAAAATACAGAGAAACTGACAACTATATCATTAAAATATAGAACACATTAATTAAGAAAATACATAGATTAAACCCAATTTGTGACCGGTTATAATAGTGCTTTTTAATCTTTAATAGTAGATGATATATAGATTATACATGTTAAAAAGCTATAAATTAGTATCAGTGGTGAAAAACATAAGCAAAAAAGTAAATTAACAGACATAATTTGACAACCTACAAAAAGCAACAAATGGCTCATGGTTACTTATAAATACTATAAAGGCCCAATTTTAAGGGACACCTCCGTTTAAAAATAGATTCATGGATAAAGCCGAATTTATGATACTCAACCATCTTTCATTCGATTAGGCTTTCATATCATAGTAACTCAAAGATGCTTGAAGACGTGTTACCTAAATTTAGTACTATACATAAAACATATAATTCACATCACACTCTTGTTTCTAAATTGGTAAAAGTGTTACCTTTAGTGATATGTACTTGTTTTAATTGTAACTCGAAATACATATTAAAGTTTAGACAATGCTCCAGAAAAACATGTTATTGTCATCACGAATTTTATATCAGTATATTAATAAACTTAAGTGTTGCACCAAAAAAAAAAACTAAGTGTTAAGATACATTCAGTATTAAAACATGATACAAGAAGCTCAACCAAGCTCTCAAAGGATCAACCCCTTATGATCCCTTTAGCTATCTAAATTTCAATTATTACTCACACTACTAACTCTTCAATCATCAATCTTCCATTTTAGCTCCTGTTGTTTCCTCCATTGCGGCCTGAAGAAGCTCTTTGGGGGTCGCAACAGGGTCAAGATCCCAACACCCATCCGGCAGATTAAGCGGTTGACCTCGGAGCAAACACGACGGAACTTGGTGTGAAAACAGAAACATTTCCTGACTCAGCCCGCCTTTTCCCGGCCCAAAAGATGCGAAAAAATGTTGACTTGGTCAACGATATATGAATGGAAGACGCGGAAGCTTCAGCATGATTTAGTGAACCCAGATTCGATCCATTTTACAGAGCCGAATTCGGTGTTGGTTTTCGAATTTAAGTAACTGATGTGTACTTGAAACGGGATTACCGAGATGACTTCGCGGATCAGACAGTAAAGGACATGGCATACCGTCTTCTTCATCGTATATAGCCCATATTTGCTTCGGTTTGAATACTTCCTCCAATCTATCCGTGTCGAAATCATGGAAATCCGGGTCCGGAACCGTTATCGGCATCGGGCCCGTGCTCGTTTTATTTACCGTTTTCCTGTTCTTTGAAGCTAGTTTCATTTCTTGTAACTTGCACCGAATCACCAATCGGGCTTTATCTATTAACAACTTTCTAACGTCCAAAACCGGGGCTGGTGGGTACCATCGCGTATGTGAACACCAAAAAAAACCAATTAAGGGTTTAGTAGTTAACTGGTAATGGTACGAACACAAATGGTAATCAACACACAGGATCGATAAAGAAGAACACAAAGAAGAAGTTTATCTCAAATCATCGATATCATTCTCATTCAATGACTCCTGTTTATGTATATGAGCATATTACAATTATAACCCTAAACTATTGAAAGCTTACAGTTTAGACCCTCTACTATTTAATACCTAACAGGTTAAAAGACTCAAGTCTCAACTCACAGTAGATTAAGTCTCTAGTTGTTGATGAAAGTCAAAGTCTGGTCAAGCCACTCTTTTGTGGATGTATCTTCTGGATTGTTGATTCCAAGTTTACTTGTTACCAGCTCAAGTAAAACTTTCACGAAACAGTATACGTCATATGCACAATTAGGAGGTGGTGGTCCTGTTTGTTCCAAAATATAATAAAAAATATAAGTTTTAACTTAACGGAAAATTATATAAACGAAACAGAGGGTAAAACAAAAGTAGTTGATGTTATAAAGATGTTCACAGACCAGAAGGTGTTGATTCAGAGCTCCTGCACTTCCACAAAGAAGAACAAAAAGGTATAAGTATGTTGTTTGCAAAAGATTGTGTTAATCGTAACATCTGTCATTGAGATAAAACACAACCCAAATCGACCCATTAAAAAGCGAATGGGTCAATAGTGGCAACTCTACTCAAACCTCATAGAAGAGATTTATATATTGCAAATTTCATAGAACCAAAGAAATGATACTTACGATGAAATTCGTAGCAGTTTCCTGATAACATTCTGACTATTATCACAAACTTCACTCAAGCTTCCAAGACATACATCATATTTATCGTCAAGTAGGATGCTGCTTGCTTGGATATCTCTGTAAATCAGAAAAAAAATATTTAATGCACCAATGTCTACACAACCAGCAAGAAACAACAGATTTTTGTATAGTATTAAGTATTAACAACCAAAATCTCTATATGTCATCATATCTTATATCATACCCCTATAGCATTTGTACTGTGTACAAGTGTCAACAAATGGTATGTCAGCCGATGTACACATACTACTCAAAGAAGCACAGATATAAAGTAACACAAACCTTCATTTACTCTATATCACAATCTGAAGTATTTTAAGATAATAAGATGAACAAATAACCATCAAAACACCAGAATTAAAGTACATAAACTGAATATTAACCTAATCGCTACAAAGAATTAGACCTATGGAGATGAAAAAAAGTACGGCTATATGTAGCAACGACATGTCGTTGCTATAGGCTATGCCGAACACTAATCCAACGTATACTCGGTCCGTCATAGATTCGAGCTTCATAAGTCTAAGTAATGAGAACGATCATGGCTAATAATATAAAAACATAACTGAAATACCAGATCATGGAGTTCAAATAGCCTATCAGAAGCTCAAAGAGCACAATGTAGATGCCATGGTGTTAAAATATATTTCATACATGGATATATTTTCTACCTTAGATGTCGATACCAAACGGGTCTACCATAGGTTTTGCTAGTAGGAAGTTGATCCACTTTTCCGCAATCTGTTAATATACGTAGAGTTATTTTTAGAATTAACTACAAGTCTGTAAGCTTTAATGTGCAGCCAAGGAGATAAAGGTTAAATTCTGTTTCAGCTCACCTAGAACTAATACGAACTTGTTTAGTTGAATTTACACAAATGATTATGGATGAGCAAATGGTATCGGGTACCGGTACCGAAGTTATCGAACCGGGTACATTTTCGATAGCGATTCGGTACCGACTTTTGGTATTTTCGGTACCGTACCGGTTTTTACCCTGAAATACCGGTACCGGCGGTACCGCTACCAAAGCGTACCAGGTATATTCGGTACCGGTACCCACTTTTGAGGATTTTCGGTACCGGTACCCACTTTTGAGGATTTTCGGTACCGGTACCCACTTTTGAGGATTTTCGGTACCGGTACCGGTTGATACCGAGCTCATCCCTACAAATGATAATACGGACACCTAGTTAAAATGATGTTAACCTAGGAAAGAATAGTCTTGAAAAAAAAAGGATTCGCATCTGGTTGATTTATGTCAGATACTTGGTTCTAACAATTCCACCGGTTTTAAATGTTAATTTGGTTTTGGTCGTATGAAGAACACATGTATATGAAATTTTGTTGAGATGTTTGAAAACAGGAGTGAGTTCTGTATGGGAGGCTCTGATTGGCTTGTGAAACTGATTCTGAACAATTGCATAGCAAAGCATGGATGGTTTTAAAAGTATTCTCAACTATAATATCTTGAAGTGTAGATATGAGAAAAGCATTTAACAATTATACGATTATGGATTCTTTTGAAAGCTTTTAAGTGCTATGATATGCAATTATATTGGGTGAGTTGGCTAACCTTGTCGTGTGGTGTCTTAGGAGATTTAAGTTCTTGAACTATGATCAGGGGGTCATCAATATCTCGTGGCTACACTGCTCGAAGTGCCCTCAACCTGTTAGGGTCAAGAAGGAAGCAAACTACATTAAATTTTAATCAGAGATACAAAAGTAATTTGTTTGTTACATTTTACGTATGTCAATATTGAATACTTTAAGCAAAAACACTTTCGTAGAAAAGACTCTTAACATAGTATATTAGTATTGAATGGATTAGTGTCGTAAAGAACGATGTAACTCCAAAATTTAGTTACGCTGCAAAACAACATATCTAATGCAAACGCTGTAAAACAAATGCAACTGATCTTGTCTTCATGAAAACTACATACACTTCGCAGCTGGTTACTTTTTCCGTATATATAACGCTGGAAAACAACAAATATGAATAAAAAAAAGCCAACCCGCATACAAATACGTGGCTCGAAAGTAGGCCATGATCTCGACAAACCATTCCATGTATGCAATCGAATGATGGAATTAGAGCCGTCGTTTTGGAACAACGAAGTAGCATTGGACCATTCCGGTCTCTGGCTTATCAATAGTGGTTGCATCTCTTGTTTAGCAGAATCCATTCCACAGACGAATGATGTCCAGCGCCATACAACATTAAAACACCATCATTGTAATAATAATAATAATAATAATAATAATAACAACAACAATAATAACTGCAACAAAAAAGTGTGTGGGCGTGTGTGTATAAATAACCTCAAAACATACATACCTTGATAGTAAGTTCAGGTGAACGCGGCCAAACTACGACGTTATGATCGGGAAAGCATTATGCAGCCTGTAAGTTGACAATTTAAATAATATAAACTAAAAATGTATGATATTTATGTCAAATTCAGTTTCAAACAGAATTTTTTGGCTTACAGATAGAAAAGTTAGTTTTAACGTTTTAGAAGACACCTCTTATAGTTGCATCTACGTAACCTGAACGAAACAATCATGAAAATGAAGGCGAATAACCAACGCTACATTGCGACCATTACGTGATACCGCAGCATTAATTAAAGTTTGAATGGTTGAAAGTGAATTAGGGTACGCCTACTCTGATCATCATATGCCATATAATAATAATCAATATAAATAAATAACATAAAAACAAAGGAAAGATGGTTATCCTCAAATCCCCTCACCTACAAAAATGTTTATAACACCCTGTTTTATTCTTTTAGATATACAAACTACAATATTATTCTAGAACAGTAATACAAGTAGAAAAACATACCTTATTGAGTCGTTTAGCCTTGGAAACAACCCATCATCAACATTGGACTATTCTCTAAAGTCTGTGCCGCCTGGGTTTACATTGACAGGGGTTTAGTTGGAGCATAAACAAAAACAAAAACACAGCAAAATCAACATAAGCGATGAAACAATTGAGTAACCGTACCTTTGAAATTGACATTCAGATGTTCGATTTTGAGCGATGATGAGTGAGACAATATGGGTAACGGATCAAAATGTGTCCTTTTTTACAGATTCAAATAGGCCCACAAAAACTGATCGTCCAACTTTTTATAAATAATTAGTGTGGCAGGTATAATTAGCATATTTCAATAATATTTAAACTTTTGAATATAATGATCAATGAGGTTATATGAAAGAACCTATTTTGTTCGATCCTCTGCTATCACTTCTCGGAATCCTGCATCTCTAAGCATCTAAAGTTAAAAAAAATACACATAATACATACATATAAACTTTCAAAATGTTTTCTGTTCCAAAAGAGTTCTTGGCATAACCATATGCTTTGTGCACCAAAACGTGCCTCACTCTCACTCACCACAACATTGAACTTATAAAAAAGTAACCCTATAGATTCCAATTAGAATCATTAAAATAACAATCATTGAATATCAAAAGAAACCTGGATGAGACATATGATGATTTTTGGGATTCAAGATCTGAAGAGTTCGCAGGTTCTAGGGTTTTGCACAACAGCGTTAATCAAATGAACGATTCGCAGGAAGTACCTTGTCGCGGGATTCATCTGCACAAAACCCCTAACAATCGTTGGAGCCCTAACCTTGACCGGAAATGTTGAACCTTCAGGATACTGTGGGAGCCGGAGGTTTGGATGAGAAAAGAGAGAAAATGTTTCATAGCTTTGGAAGAGAATGATCGGTCATATATGGATTCTGGATCATCACTAAAGTTTCAATACCAATAATGCCCCTTTAGTGTCTTAAAAGTTTGGTAATTGTACCATTTCAACCCCTCTAAGCGTGCTTTATTTTGTTGTACATATTGTTGTAAAGTTTGTACGCATGTAAAATTACGTTTGTGTACGTCACTTCTCCTTTTTATAATAGTATAGATATATATATATGATTACATGTTGTCTCTATAGGCCTTTTTCACCTATAGAGACGATATATCGTCTCTATAAAACTTGTCTCTACAACCTCGTCCCTATAGGTGTCGTTGTTATAGAAGAGTTTGTAGCGACCACATGTCGTCCCTACAAGTTTGTGTAAAAAAAATTAAAAATTAAACTTAATACTTACTAAATAAAAGAAATGTTTATTCTAATATTTTTAAACCCTATATATTTTTAAACCCTATAGAGACGACATTTTTAAACGATATGTCGTCTCTTTAAAAAAAAAAAATATTTTCACATATAGAGATGATGTCGTCTCTATAGGTTTCTCTTTAAAAAATAAAAATAAAAATAAAAATAAAAATATATAAGTCATATAGAGACGACTTATCCTTTCTAAAAGTGTCGTCTCAATAAGGATTTTTTCTTGTAGTGTTAAAAAACATAAAACAAACATAATTGAGGGTTTTAAGAATTACAATATATTTGCAAAGTACTTTTAAAAAAGATTGATTGAATGAATAATAATATACCAATTTAGTTCTTTTTTTCACATCATGAATGAGCATAGAAAACCAACCTTCTGCAAGACTTGAAATAACCATTAACCAGCTTGCAAGACTTGAAAAACCCTTTCTTCAACCTTTCATTTGCACTCTTTTGTTTTACATAATACTATGTTAGAACCCCGTGTAATACACGGGTTGAAAAAATGTAATTTTATATAACAAATAATAAAAAAATATATCTTTTAAAAACTCGTTTATTACACGGTTGAATAAATATAATTTTATATACCAAATAATAAAACAATATATCTTTAAAAATCTTGTTTATTACATAGGTTGAATAAATGTAATTTTATATATTAAATTATGAAAAGTTATATTTTTAAGAACCCCGTGTCTTATATGGGTTAAGTAAATTTAAGAGTTAATTACATAGTTAGTCCCTGTGGTTTGCACAAAATAACAAACTTAGGTACTAATAGTTTAAAATCACCTTCTAGGGTATTAACTTTTCATTTTGTAACGTTTGGAGGTATTAACTTCTAAGGTAATAACATAGGTAGTCCCAGTGGTTTGCACAAAATAACATACTTAGGTACTAACAAAATGTGATTTTAAGCCTACAAATAAGCTTAATACCCTCAAACGTTACAAAATGAAAAGTTAATACCCTAGAATGTTATCAGAAACTATTAGTACCTAAACTTGTTATTTTGTGCAAACCACAGGGACTAACTATGTAATTAACTCTAAATTTAATTTTACATATTAAATAATGAAAAAAGATACATTTTTAAGAACCTTATGTATTGTATGGGTTGAGTACATGTAATTTTATATACCAATCAATAAAAAGTTATATCTCATTATATCTTTATAAACCTTGTGTATTATAAAAGCTTTGGACTAAACTGACAAAATGGTCCAAACCACAGGGACTAAAATGAATTTAACTATTTACATTATATTAATTTATATTTAGTGTAGTCTTTTGTTAATTTCAAGATAAATAATTTTGAAATCTAATAAATATTTCAAAAGATTATATTATCTCCTATAGAAATTGTTTAAATTTATATTAAATTTTATTTTATAATTGTCTTTTAGTTAATATTAATTTTAATTAAGTAGGAGATAGAGATGAGAAAACTAAAAAATAGATGACTCCAATGAAAATGAATGACATGTGTCTCTCTATTGGTTTCTTTTTTTATATAGTAGGTTATAACCCCGTGTATTACACGGGGTTGAATAAATAAATTTTATATACTAAATAATAAAACAATATATCTTTAAAAACCTCATTTATTGTACGGGTTGGATAAATATAATTTTATATATTAAATAATAAAAAGTTATATCTATAAGAACCATATTGTACGGGTTGAATAAATGTAATTTTATATACCAAATAAAAAAAGTTATATCTTTAAAATCACGTGTATTACACGGGTTGAATAAATGTAATATTGTTTACCAAATAATAAAATAATACATCTTTAAAAAACCTCATTTATAACACGGGTTGAATAAATGTAATTTTATATGCCAAATAATAAAAAAAATTACATCTTTAAAAATATGCGCATTACACGGTTTGAATAAATGTAATTTTCTGTACTAAATAATAAAAAATATATATCCTTAAAAAACCCCGTGTATTGTACGAATTGAATAAATCTAATTTTATATATCAAATAATAAAAAGTTATATCTTAAAAAACCTCATGTATTACATGGGTCGAGTAAATGTAATTTTGTATAGTGAAAATAAAATATTTAATATATTAATACAAAGTTTGGTTTTCGTGATAAAAATAGATTATTTTGTTGTTGCAAAATTTATTAACGAAGTCTCAATAAATTTATTACGATGTCGTGACTAACTTCAACAAAGTCTATTAAAATCTCATTTGATACCTTTAAAATCAAGGTATGTACTTGTTTTCTTTTTTACTTATGACTTCTTAATAAATTTTTTGTTATCTAGAAATAAATGCATAATAAAATAACACAATAGTATAAGTAAATAAACTCAGATACTAACTAAAAACCAGATAAATTACTACGATAAAAAATAAAGCTAACAATGTTGAATATCAATTTATTAATATGATGATAGTGGAAGGTTCAAATGAGAAGAAATTATTTGTAAGAAGAAAAAAGAAGAAATTTCAACCAATAGGAATGCTTCATTAGACTTCATTTAATATTTGTACTTAATGTAACTATAAGGGTATATTAGTAAACTTACATACATCATTAATTGGTAGTTTCATCTTTAATAACTAACTATATTAAATTTGTAACTTATTTTTAAGATATATATTTTTCACAAAAAATAAAAATAAAAATTCATTTAAAGTGTAGGATAAATACGAGGCGTGTAGGATAAATTACGAGTTGTGTAGGATAAATTTCAATATGTGTAGGATAAATTTCGAAATGTGTACGATAACTTTTGATGTGTGTAGGCAAAAATATTTAGTGTTGAGGATTATAGTCTTAATGACTAATTAATTAGTCAAACATAATAATAAATGAGATGAGAAAAAAAACTATTTAATGTTTTACAATTATACCCTTTTATTCTCCAGTAGTCCGTCAGTGATCCAAATTTGCCGTTCAAAAAAAAAAAAATTCTTCTCAAATGAAACTTCCCCTATGATGATAAGTGTCCCTAAAGTGGTTTCTTTTATTATATAGTTGTTAGGGGTGGATTTCTAAATGACCCGTGAACCTCAATTATTATCCTGCTTGGTGATCCTTACTTCTGTGTCAGTTAGTGAACCTCAGAAGTGCTTCAGGATCAGGATCATGGATCATCCTAAGGATCCTTATACTAATGATTGTCTGCTTTAAATTCGATATTGTTTTGCAGGAATATCAGCTTGGACTTAGTCTTGGTAACGTTCCTGAAGAATATTCCACGTCTATTCCGCACGTGCTTGGTCAGAAATGGACGTTGTGGAGTCGTGGATGACTTGCATCATTTGCGGACAATTAGTTAGGCTATATATTTTCTAATTTAAAAGGGGTAGCGAGCTAATTAGACAACACTTTTGGCTATTTTTGGCTACACACACACTCATACAACTGCTCTCATCAACTTTCGTTAACACACTTGGCGATTACACACATTTTCTACACGATACACTATAGTGATCCTTGTACTTAGCTCGCTATCATCCAAAGTTGTAACAGATTATTTGTTTAATTTAAGTTGGTGATCGGTAGTTTCCATCACCCGGGGTTTTTTGTGCCGGAGATCAACTCTTGATCAAGGGCTTTTTCCCCGTATAAATCTTCGTGTCATTTGTTCTTCATACTTCATAGTGATCCTTATTATTGTTCATTAATTCAAGCATCATACCCCGTAACAAAGAGTTTGGTTGCATTATCCTTGTCGGATTTTTAACCAAAACAGTTTGGCGCCCACCGTGGGGCAATTGGTACTTCATTCCTAAGAAATTCTCATTTTTGTGATCATTTCGGTTCGTTACATCCAAGCAGATGGCTTCATCATCAAAGAACACTTCCAGTGCGATGTCTGGAGTCAATTCATCCCAGGGTATTCCACCGTTGCCTCCACCACCTTCTGGACCTCAGAAAAATGCCGAGAAGAAACCAACTCCCATTTTCTCAAAACCTCCAACTTCTTCTGCTTCTTATACTCCCACTACTACTGACTTGTTTACTCTGATTTTGCAGATGAAGGAGCATATACAGCAGCAGGATAAGACCAATGAAAGGATTCTCAGAGAGATTGGAGATATCAAGAAACAGAAGAGATCGGCAGAGGATCATTCCCCACTGATGCCCAGATCTTTGAATTTCGATACTCCGGTTATAACTTCTCAGCCTTCAGTGGTTCCAGACGTTCAATATGTGGGAGGACCAAAAGGAGTGCATTACGGATCATCAGCAATGACTCAGGCTTCAGGGTTACACTTCCAACCAGCAGGATCCCATCCTCAGCATATAGGATCCTTCGCCAGCTCAGGAGGATACTCAGGAGCGCAGCAGATTCAAGGTTTCTGGCCGTTTCAAGGATCCTCCCAGGCCCAAGGATCCTCCCAGGTTCAAGGATCCTCTCAGGTTCAAGGATCCTCCTATGTTCCAGGATTCTCGCAGGTTCAAGGATCCTCCCAGGCCCAAGGATCCTCCCAGGTTCAAGGATCCTCTCAGGTTCAAGGATCCTCCTACGTCCCAGGATTCTCACAGGTTCAAGGATCCTCCTACGTCCCAGGATCCTCACAGGTTCAAGGATCCTATCAGTTTCATGGATCCTTAAGGAGTTTGCAATCAGGGAATTCCGATATCCATAAGGGAGATTTCATTCCAATGCAGACCATTGCTTCTACTGGTCCATCGGTCATTCCAGAGCCCCAACAATATGGATTCACATCCGCTCTTCCTAATTTGAATCCAATGGGAGGTAACACTTTCAATAATTCTTATACCACTAACCATGGCCTTATGCAGGATACAGGTATCAATCACGCCATTGCCAGAGAATTGCAAAAGTTAAAGGATATGATATCAAGTGTCCCAGGAGTGGTCAAGACTATCCCGGAAATTGCAGATGGGAGCCACAAGATATCTCGTTTTGCACCACCAATCTGCGATGCTGAGATACCAAAGAGGTTCCATGTGCCTACTATGAAGTTGTATGACGGTTCAACAGATCCTGAAGAACACATAGCACAATACAGGGAAAGGATGGAGATCAATCCCATCCCGAAAAGGTTAAAGGAAGCATGTCTGTGCAAGGGATTTGGATCCACTCTTACTGGATCAGCTCTTAAATGGCTGCTAAGTCTTCCCCTTACTCTATTACCTCATTTGCTAATCTAGTTAACCTATTTAATAACCAATTTTCTTGTAGTAGGAAATTTGAGCGTTTAACTAGTGATCTGTATAGGATAACCCAAGGTCATAATGAATCATTAAGGGATTATATCACTAAATTTAGTAAAGAATCCTTAGATATTCCTAACCTGGATATAGCTACGGTTGTTGAAGCCTTTAAAATGGGATTGCTTAGGGACTCGTTATTCTATGATGATCTTGTTATGACACCATGCAGGAATCTAGATGAGGTAAGAACCCGGGCCCTTAGGTTCATCCGGCTAGAGGATGACAAAAGGATCCAGGAGAGGTTAGCAGGATCCTCAAAGCAAGAGAAGCAAGGATCCTCATTCAAGAACAACAAGTTTAGATCCTATAACAAATCTGATAACCAGAATGTGCATGCCATTGAACAAGAAGAGGACGATGAGGATTATCCTCCAATTTCTGAATATTGTTTTTCTGTTGATAACAATGAACTAATCCTTGCGATGCAGAATTTAGGTGATAAAGCTAGATGGCCCAGGAAAAATGACAGACCGGCTGCAACCAAAGATAAGTCGAAGTGGTGTGCATATCATGAAGATTTTGGGCATCTCACAGAAGAATGCATCGCACTGAGAAAAGAAATTGGATACTTGTTGAGCAAGGGGCACTTAAAAGAATTATTGGGGAGAAAGAAGTTAAGGACTCAGGATCCTGAAAGGATCCCAGAGAAAGCTCCAGCCCCTCCAGCAGATGCACAAGTTATAAACTTTATTTCTGGAGGATCAGACATTTGTGGAACATCCTTCTCTGCAGCTAAAAGACATGCAAAGGAAACCAAGATGGATAATGGAGATAGACCCATTCGAACATCCAGTGTCTCCGAAGGAAAAGTTATAACTTTTGATGAGGATGATCGCGTTGACATTCAGGATCCTCATCACGATGGTTTGGTTATCACTCTTTTTATTTCTAACCATTTTGTTCGCAGGATCCTTATAGACGGAGGAAGCTCTGTGAACATTATCCAGCTTGATGTCCTCAAGAAGATGAATATTCCTGAATCCGATATCATACCAAGATCCTCTGTGCTCGTGGGATTCAGTGGCGAGACTAAGAATACTCTGGGGGACATTAAACTCCCAATCTATATCGAAGGCCTACATTCTTACCAAAAGTTTTGTGTTATTGACTGTTTATCTTGTTGTAATGTTATCCTTGGCAGGCCTTGGATACATGACATGAAGGCAGTCCCATCCATTTATCATCAATGTGTAAAGCTACCTAGTCCTTGGGGAATAGTGAAGATTGATAGTGATCAGCAAGAGGCTAAGAACTGCTACACCTCATCAATGAAACCAACATCAAAGTCAAGGAAGCAATAGCAATTAAAGCGTCCTCCAAGGGATGTCCTGGAGGCAAGAGAACAGGATGTAGTAGAAATCCTTATGGATCCTGATGATCCTGAATCTAAAGTTTATATAGGATCAGGGATCCTTGGTGAAATAAAGGAAGACCTCATATCCTTCCTCAAAAGGAGAAAGACTACCTTTGCATGGAAACACGAAGACATGACAGGTATATCTAAAGATATAATCACTCACAAACTTGGCATTGATAGGTCCTTCAAACCAATCCATCAAAAGAGGAGGAAATTTGCACCAGAAAGAAATGCCATTATCCAGGAGGAGGTAGAGAAATTACTCCGAGCAGGTATGATTAGAGAGGTCAAGTATCCAAGATGGTTGGCCAATGTGGTTGTTGTTCAAAAGAAAAACGGAAAGTGGAGGGTATGTGTCGACTTCACCGATTTAAATAAGGCATGTCCCAAGGATCCTTTCCCGTTACCCCACATTGACTCCATGGTAGATGCAACTGCGGGTCATGAACTGTTAACTTTTATGGATGCTTCATCTGGATTTCAACAAATTCAGATGGAACCATCCGATCAAGAGGATACAGCCTTTATGACTCCAACTGTTATATACTGTTATATTGCAATGCCATTCGAACTAAGAAATGCAGGTGCAACTTATCAAAGGCTAGTGAATATGATGTTCAAGGATTAGATTGGACAAACTATGGAGGTTTATATAGACGATATGGTGGTAAAATCAAAAAAATGCTGAGGATCACCTTAGAGACTTGGAGGAAGCATTCAATATCCTTGACAAATATAACATGAAACTTAATCCTTCTAAGTGTCATTTTGGTGTAAAGGCAGGTAAATTCTTAGGATATATGGTGACAAAGAGGGGTATTGAAGCCAGTCCAGAACAAATCAAAGTTATAGTGAACATCAAGTCCCCTGCCAATGCTAAAGATGTTCAGAGGTTAACAGGCAGGATTGCAGCTTTAAACAGATTCATATCCAAATCCTCAGAAAAGTGCAAGGAATTCTATGATATCCTAAGGAAGAACAAGAAATTCGAGTGGACTGAGAAGCATGGAAATGCCTTAAAAGCTCTTAAGGATTACCTATCCTCAGCCCCAACCTTGATGAAACCAGAAAAGGGAGATGTGTTATCCTTATACTTGGCGGTATCCTCAAAAGCAGTAAGTGCAGTACTTGTTAAGGATCACCAAGGTACACAACATCCTGTCTATTATGTAAGTAAGAGTTTACTTGATGCTGAATCCAAGTATTCACACTTAGAAAAACTTATCCTTGCATTAATTATGGCATCTACTAAATTGAGACATTATTTTGAAACTCATGCCATTATCGTCAAAACTAATTTTCCAATTAAGAATGTCCTCAGGAAACCTGAAATGTCAGGAAGGATGGCTAAGTGGGCAGTGAAGCTTAGTGCATATGATATAAGATATGAGCCCAGGACAGCCATTAAATCCCAAGCATTAGCCGACTTTGTGGCAGATTTCAGTAGTGATTTGCAAAAGGAAGATGAGTTAGAAGTCCAGCAGCTAGAGGAGACCAAGGATCCTTGGATACTCTATACTGATGGATCCTCAAATGTCAAAAGAACAGGGCTTGGAATACTACTAAAATCGCCACAGGGGGACATAATACCCCACTCTATAGCTTGTGAATTCCAAACCACCAATAATGAGGCTGAATATGAAGCCTTGATAGCTGGTTTGCAAATTGCTAAGCACATGAGGATCAGGTATCTTGAGGTATATGTAGATTCTTTGTTAATCACTAATCACTTTAATGGATCCTATGCTGTTAAAGGTGAGAAGTTAACCAAATATTTGGAGATAGTCAAAGAATTGGCACTCTCTTTTGTATCCTTTAGTTTGACACAGGTACCAAGGGAAGAGAATGCAGAGGCAGACGCATTGGCCAATTTAGGATCATCCTTGAAGATCCCGGAGGATATCAAGATCCCTATTATCCATATCCTGACCCCGACTATCGAGGATCATGTGGCTATGGAGATAGGAGAGGATTCTGCAATCATCCCTAGTGATGATAATCAATCTCATTTAGGATCATGGACCTTTCCAATCATGAGATACATACAACATGGAGAGATTCCTACAGGGGAAAACCCTAGGGCTTTCAAAATTAAGGTATCTCAATTCACAATTTTAAATAATATGTTGTATAAACAATCTCTTGCAGGACCATATTTAAGATGCATTGAGGATCCTGAAATCCAAGAAGTTTTAAAAGACTTCCATGAAGGAGATCGTGGAAACCACACTGGGGGCAGGGCATTATTCTCAAGGATCCTGAGGACAGGATACTATTGGCCAACTATGAAGAGAGATGCTGTGGAGTATGCTAAGAAGTGTGATCCTTGTCAAAGACACAACAATATCCTTCATCAACCGGCTGAATTATTGCATCCTATATCTTCCACTTGGCAATTCATGAGATGGGGCATGGATATAGTTGGTAAGCTCCCTAAGGCACCTGGTGGAAAAGTGTTCATGCTTGCTATGACTGATTACTTCTCCAAGTGGATAGAGGTTGAAGCTTTTGCCCAAGTCAGAGAAAAGGAAGTTATATCCTTCATTAAAAGAAATATTATAACTAGATTTGGTATTCCTTCTGAAATTATATGTGATAATGGTTCCCAATTCATTGGGGGCAGAACTAGTAACTTTTGTGACAGCTGGGGGATTAAGATGATAACATCAACACCAGTCCACCCACAAGCTAATGGTCAGGTAGAATCCTCCAATAAGATCATCATCAACAATTTGAAGAAGAAGCTTAGATCCAAGAAAGGGAAATGGGCAGAAGAACTACCTTATATGCTTTGGGCTGATAGGACAACCCCTAAGAATGCTACAGGCCAAACTCCATTCTCTTTGGTATTTGGGGCAGAATCAGTGATCCCTACAGAAATGGTGGTTCCAACTGCTAGAACAAGTATTCGTGATCCTGAGGAAAATGATGAGAACTTGGTTCAAGACCTGGATACTATAGAAGAAATCAGAGATTTGGCAAGGATAAGGATGGCCAGTTATCAGCAAAGAATGGCTGGAGCCTACAACAAAAATGTCAGGATCAGGAAATTCCAAGTTGGTGATATGGTACTAAGGAAAGCATTTCAGAATACCACCAATCCTGCTGATGGAAAGTTGGCACCAAAATGGGAAGGACCTTACTTGATTGAAGCTGAGGCAGGAAATGGGGCATATCGATTGCTAACAATGGAAGGTGATTTGCTACCTAGAGCCTGGAATGCTGTCCATTTGAAGAAATACTTCATGTGATAAGGATCCATGATCCTCACATGATAAATATCCTTAAAGGATCCTTAAAGCACAGATGATCCTCATTTGGGTAACATTCTAATCTTAAACTATTTCATTTCCTTACTTTCTCACAAAAGGATAAGGATCCTGCATCCTTTATCCTCTTTTCACGTGATTTTGAGTTTTGAAGGTTCAGGTACTCTTAGTAAAAGGATGATTATCCACAAAAGCAACTAGTTACTTGGGTTTGACCCAAGTTGTTTGGGCTTGTCCCCAGTTCCGCCAGTAGCGCATGATGATCCTGGTATAGTTCATGGCAGTGGGACCAGTACTCGTTTTAGGGGCTGATAATTCCATTGTACTGGCTATACCTAGGATCCTACGTATAATGGTAGACGTACCATACATCCATTCTTAAGGTTTCTAACGTTTTCACGTTAGCTAAGGTTTTGGCATTTTCATGCCACTTAGTTTGGATAGTCGCCAGTTAGGGCCATACTCCAGTTCACACACGATCCTTGGGCTTGTCCCCAGTTATCCTTGCTCTTGTCCCCAGTTATCCTTCGGGCTTGCCCCCAGTTGCTAACTTTTATCTTATATTGGCTTAGTCCCGAGTTATGTTCTATTTCAGGTCTTCAAAGTTAAGCAACCAAGGATCCTTGGTCCTTACTTCTTACTAAGGTTTGTCATATGGTTATCCTGGTTATAATATTAAGGGTTAGGATCCTAACTTGGATCCTCAGGTATGATCCTTAACTATTTTGATTTTATTCACTGATTATTTGAATAACCCTAATACTTTGACAACTGAACTCATGATCCTTAAAATATACTACTTTTTGGAAATTTTCAACTATAGAATATTTGATCCTGAATCATATCCTAAATATTTTCTTTATCTAATTTGTTTAACTTTTCTTACACAGACAAGTGTACATCAAAACAATTGAAAAATAAAATAACAACAAGGATATCAACACAGGATATAGCCAAAAAGTTAAAGTCATTTTATTCACAAAAGCTTAAACCCTTTTAAGGTTGTCAAAATTACCTACCCCGAGCATCTACCAGCAATACGTGGCCCGTCCGATGGGGTAGGTAAAGGGTGTCCATTGTTCATAGGTTTTTCAAGTGCATGAATCAAAAGACGGCAGGATCACAATGGCTTCATCCCCCAAACAGAGGATCCCTCCACCATTTGTAATCCTACCTATTGTTCAAAGGATCATCCATGATCCTCAATCCTAGTTACTATTGTTTGAGTACAGACCAACCATTGTTCATCAAAACATCATCAAAAGAAAAAAAAACTACTACCAAATTTAAAAATTAGGCTCCGGCTACGTCTAGGAATGTCCATCATCACCCAATCGTGCAGCCTCACCTTCGCTGCATCTTCATCCTCTCCAGCTTCGGTATCCTTCACCAGATCCTTTCCACTGCTTCCAGCTTCAATCGCCAAAACCTCCTCGGCCTCCTCATCATCTTCCAGATCGGCTAACCTCGCCTTCCAGCCCTCAACATCCCAGCTGCTTCTGTCGAAGTCAGGATCTTGAGCCTCCTCGGCCATCTTCAGTTTTGTCTTGTACATTGTGATGGCAGCGGAGACCTTTGCACCTTCTATGAGATCATGCTTCTCGTAGTCAATGTCGATCAAGATCTTAGCTGTCTTAGTCTTGGCGTCTTGAAGGGCTTTTTCGAGATCAGCAATCTTAAGATCCTTGAGCACTGTAACTTGTTGGAAGTCGGCAATCTTCTTATCCAGCTCCTCAACATTCCCTACGTAGTCTTCAATCTCAGCAAATTTCTGCAAAAGAGACAAAGCAGTTCAAAATCAGGTGATCCTCAAATAAGTAGGATACCTAGGTAGAATTGGTGATCCTCACGTCATTGAAGTATTCAAGGAACTGGTGGTGGATCAGTGGCAGGCCTTGCAGGACCTCTATCTCAGAGTTTTTCCTCTTCTTGCCACCCCTTCCTTTAGTGGGTGCCTTGGGGATGGAGACACTAGGGCTGGCAATGGCCTTCTTCTTTCTGGATCAAACAGTGTCAAGGTCGGCCATGTTGAACTGGGAGGCAGACTTGGAAGCTTTTCCGGCACCTACATATTCAAAGCAAGATAAGTATTCTTACCCTATTCTTATTTAACTATTTATTTAAATCTTTAACTATATAAAAAGCAGGATGCTTACTTGACATGGTGACTGAGCCTGAGAATACCTCTTGAGAGTCCTGGGTGATTGTCTTAAACGATCTTGTTTCAGGACCGAGTCTTCTAAAAACAGCAAGCCTTTCTTTAGTATCAGGAGATGGTATGAGGTGTGAAACAGTGACAGCTGCATAACATAAAACAAAAGGGAATTAGTGATCCTATCACAAGAGCAAGATTACCTGGTGATCCTTCTTAGGATCCTCTATCCTACCATGGGTGGACCACTTCCTTGGTAGATCCTCTCCGTTTGGAATGGTATTCCTTCTGACAAAGAAAAAGCGTCGTTTCCAGTTTGTATCGTTCTTGGTGGCCTTAAAAATGGGATGTTCTTCGCCGGGTTTTCGCTTAAACAGATATCAGTGGGATCCAAACGTTGTGAGATCATACATATCTGACAGTTCCGACATTCCTAAATCAATCCCTTCCTGCTCTATGATCCTTTCAAGGGTATATAAGACCCTCCAGATCATCGGCATAGCTTGGATGTAGGAGATGCCGGTTAGGGAGAAAAAGGATTGGGTAAAAGTTGGAAAAGGATAGGTGTATCCTATGGTGAATGGGGTAACAGGAAAGGCAACCCATGTCTCAGAAATGTAGTCGCTCAGAACAGTGGGATCAAAGGGTTTGAAAAAGGCGTTCGCCGGAAAGCAGTGCCGGATCTTATCTACTTGTGCATCGTTAAAGCAACACCTCTCATTCGCTGAGTCTTTGATGATTCCTTGACTCTTCAAGGGGCTATCCTTCTGGTGATCCTTGGCGGGGGAGGACCGGAGCATCATTCTTAACGTGATATTGGTAAAGAAAGAAAAACAGAGTGAGAGAAGGAGAAGTAGGAAAAGAGATACCTGATTGATCTTCGGCTGAGAATTTAAAGGGAAGTTCTCTTGGATTTAAATGCAAATTGATCCTATCTCTAACTCCTATTTATAATGATGATTTGCAGGATTGTCACTTCGATGACGTCAGGTTTGCAACGGCTAGTCCGTCTTCAACGGCTAGTTATCCGTTAGTTTGTTGCGGATAAGATCAACAAAATACAACTCGTTTATTTACAATATAACTCCTTATATTTTGGGGGAAATTGTTAGGGGTGGATTTCTAAATGACCCGTGATCCTCAATTATTATCCTGCTTGGTGATCCTTACTTCTGTGTCAGTTAGTGATCCTAAGAAGTGCTTCAGGATCAGGATCATGGATCATCCTAAGGATCCTTATACTAATGATTGTCTGCTTTAAATTCGATATTGTTTTGCAAGAATATCAGCTTGGACTTAGTCTTGGTAACGTTCCTGAAGAATATTCCACGTCTATTCCGCACGTGCTTGGTCAGAAATGGACGTTGTGGAGTCGTGGATGACTTGCATCATTTGCGGACAATTAGTTAGGCTATATACTTTCTAATTTAAAAGGGGTAGCGAGCTAATTAGACAACACTTTTGGCTATTTTTGGCTACACACACACTCATACAACTGCTCTCATCAACTTTCGTTAACACACTTGGCGATTACACACATTTTCTACACGATACACTATAGTGATCCTTGTACTTAGCTCGCTATCATCCGAAGTTGTAACAGATTATTTGTTTAATTTAAGTTGGTGATCGGTAGTTTCCATCACCCGGGGTTTTTTGTGCCGGAGATCAACTCTTGATCAAGGGCTTTTTCCCCGTATAAATCTTCGTGCCATTTGTTCATCATACTTCATAGTGATCCTTATTATTGTTCATTAATTCAAGCATCATACCCCGTAACAAAGAGTTTGGTTGCATTATCCTTGTCTGATTTTTAATCAAAACAATAGTATAGATACAACTTTGTATATATTTTTAAAAAATACAATATAGAATATAATATATAAATATTTTTCAAGTCAATTATATAATTATAAATGTTGCAAATGTCAACATTGCCCGATTTTTTTGGCTTGGTTCGATGGCATCGACCCAAAATCCGAATTTGACATTATGCAATATTAGGGTTGAATATGTTTTGAATCATTTTGAACATTATTCGTAAATATCGATATCAACTCATTTGACGATGTGCATCGACCCGTAGGTTTATGTGATAACAGTCATATCATTACATTTTATAAATTAAAAAATTACAAGATATAATATCATGATAAAAACAACCAAAAATAACATTTCTTTACATCATCAACGTTGTGCTTGTCACACCCCAACCGATGACGGAAACATCGGAGCACGACACTGAGCGAAACAGATTGTCCAGGAGAAATCCATAACAACTAACATTACCGGATATTTATCATTATGTCTCATACCATAATATATCAAATAAAAGCAGTTATTACAGACATTGTTTTCTCAAAGACATATCAAATGTTTCGACAACTCAGATTTTATTTAATTTGTTTCTAGACTCTGTTTTGGTCAAAAAATCTGATGAGGATTGTTATGGGTGAAATTCTGAACCCATATCCTTGAAAATATCTTGGTTTATATCTTGGTTATGTAGTATCTGTTTACATCCGGGATGCTGGTTCAGGATATTGGTAACATCCAGAATGGTATCCTCAGGATTACTAATGGATTATGTGCAGGTACGTGGGTTAGAAGCTGGCAACGTTCATAAGACTCATTCCGCGGAAGACTCGGTCCAAGTCGTTCGAATAAAGACGTTGAAGCCGTATTACTCGGTCAATAACGTTCACAATGGAATATTCGGAGTACCCCATATTTGTAGGGATTATTGTTTGTAATTCATTACTATAAATAGGTGGGTATGTTGGACCGTTTGCGTGACCCTAAAAGTCAGTTAAGGCAGTTCATCTTCAAATACGAAGGTGGAATCAACGTATATAAAGTCATAACAGCTTTGTTCCTTTCATTTCTTTCTCTATTAATCAATTCTGAGTCTTTACAATCAATTTCTAACAAAATTTTGACAGCACCTTGACTCACACACAAACACCTTCTGGTTTAGTTTCAAATGACCACATCCCCTATTTATAGACTCTGGGTTTAGCTTGAGGATGACACACTCCTAGGTTTAGCTTGAATATGCACAATATCAGTTCAAGCTAAAGCTGATCAATAGGTTTAGCTTGAACTAGCCTTGAAACCCATTCAAGCTAAACACCCTAGAAAAACATATAAAACCCTAAATTCTAATCTAGTGTGTGCTCATTCATTCTATCTAGACATAAGACTTGATAAGATATAGCCAACAGACATTCAGTGCACCAACAGACTCCCCCTTGGATGTTGACGAAGTCTTTGGCTTCAAGTCTTTAGTCTTTGTCTTTTTCAACTTTTTCTTCTCATTGCAAAAACTCTTTCTTCACAGGTTCAGAAAATCTAACTAGCTCCATCTTCAAACTCCCCTTTGATTGTTGATCCAGACTCCCCCTTTCACAGACTCCCCCTCTCAATATGCTAGAATATGAGGTCTTTATCTGGTTCAAGCTTTGACATTTAGCTTCCGTGGGAATGATGAAGTCCAAAACCTGTTTCTCAAACATCAATCATTACAAACTATCTTCTCAACAATAAATCACAAACTCAATCAGTTTTAGAAATCCACTCAAGTATTCAGGTCCAAGTTAATGACCCTGATCACTCAATTAATCTAGCAAGTTCAATTTAATGACCTTGATTGATCATTTGACGAATCAAACTGATTTTAAAAGCTTTATCTTTCTCAAAATTCATTTGCCTTTTTGTTTGACACAAACTGTTCACTTCTGACAATTCAACTTCAACTAACTTGAAAACATTTGTCAACTTTTTCACGTTAACATTCTCAATGGGAAACTCAGAATCCGAATACAACTTATCAGATCCAGCCATCTTGTACATCACAAGACCCGGTTCATCACTTAAGTTGTTTTTGGATTTTGATTTCTGAATGTACTTGTCCAAGAAACACTCATCATCTTCAGCTGAATCAGATAACAAAACACTTTCAGCTGTGCTCTTAACAATCTCTGTCTGAACACTATCATCAGATGATGTAGAAAAAGTAACATCAATGTTCTCCGGAAGTTTAACTTCACTCTCTTCCTCAATTTCAACCAACCCAGATTGCTTTTTAGTGTAATTATCAAGAACAGGTGGTGGAACTTGATGAAAACCCACCCCGGTTCCATCAGAGTACACATCTTCGCCCGCTTTGTCTTTCCCGATGGGTTTGGGAATAATGTGTTGCAAAACAAAGCTTGCGGAGTTGTAACTGTTAAGCTTCAACTGGATTCGCTCGTTTTCGATTACAGCCTCTTGAACTTTAAGTTTCAATTTAGTGATTTCATCCAGTTGTTGGTTGATTGATTCTTCTTTGACTCTAAGCACTGCTTATAGATGTTCATTCTCTTTAAAAGTTTTACCATTTCGATCATCACAATCTTTCATTGTGCTTTTGAGTTTTTCAAATTTTTCAGAAATCTGACGGTTTTCAAGAATCAACTTTTCATTTTCTTGTTTAATTTTGTCATGATCAATTTTATCATTTTCAATTTGTTTAGTTAATTCTCTTATCCGTTCAGTTGAAACTTTAACTGTTTTGTCACGATCAAGAATCTGATTCTCAACGCTTCTGACCTTTGCTGTCAGATCATCAACTTTCTTCCCGTTGAGATACGTGACTGTGCTACAAAATTTGCACTCTTTGTTGCAATTTTTGCAATCATCATTTCCATCAATTTTCTTACCTGACACATTTGTTGACACACCTGAACTGACCTGGCTTTTTGACTCAGACACGGAGTTAGAGTCTACCTCAAGTGCCTTAGCAGCCAGCACTTTGTCAGCCATATTTCCAAGATTTTCAGCAGTCAACTCCTGCGTTGTGTCAATAACTCCAGTATCAACTTTCTTTGCTTTCTCAATCTCTTCTTTCTCTTTTCTCTCTTTCTCTTCTTCTTTCATTTTCTCGGTTGGAGTTCCCCACCATTTGTGTTGCCAATACTCATCATCTTCTTTGTATTACTGGATTATGGCTTCGATATCAAGCGTACTATCATCGATTGCAATATTTCCATATTCATCAAGATAGCACTCTCGGTCTGGATCCCATCTATTGGCTCTCATTGCTTCCAGAAAGATACGAGATATTCTAATGATTTTGTTTTCAGCTATCATTTTTCTGTATCTATACTTCTGCTCTTCAGTTCTATCATCTTTCCACGGAATAGGTTCATCGTTTTTCGCCATGAATGCGTAACCAACCGCATCTTCTTCCGGTAGAACCTCTTGACTCCAATCATAACCCTCATCATCGTAAATCACTGCAAGAGCTCTAGATTTCTCTCTGTTGTCTTCAACCTGCTTCAATCTAGGCGGCTCGGATTTATTCTGGTGATAAATCGCCTTCTTGTAGTAATCATCTCTGAAAGGGTTCTCCGACTCATCAGCAAAAGCGTTTCGGCATTCTCGTTTGAAGTGACCTTTCTGCTTACACTTGAAGCATGTCACCTTGGATTTATCGAACCCCAGCTTGGTAGATGCACCACCAATTATCTTCCTTCCGGTAATTTCCATAAAACGCTGTGCTCGGCGAACAGCACTTGCCATAGCCCAACGAATGTCGATCAGTTCCATTTCTTCCGGATCAATCTGATCGTAATCTTCTTTCGTCAGATTGGTATTGCCTATCTTCCCAGCTACTAACCCTTCATACAATTCCAACACTGATGCTAGGAAGATCATCTGCTGTTTGGCCGATTCCTGATCAAAGTTCTGAGCATTCTTCAAATCTATCGCGATGTTACATTGAAAACGATTCTTTGCATCTGGATGATTTCCAGAAGATGAAGATCCACTGTGATAACCACTGTGACTTCCGCTGCTTTGAGTACTTTGACTTTCTTTGCCAGCTGTCGACACATTTTCAGCAGAAAACGCAGTTTTTGGGGAAGTTGCTTTTGGCATCATGCTCTTTGGATAATACAAATCCAAATTCTGCTGGTAAGATGAGTGATTGACTTTGTATGTCTTCTTCAACTCCAACTCGTGACTCTCGAGTTTCTCAATCAGCAAATCTAATGACAACTTTTCTGGTTCTTTGATGGTATTCTTCAGCATCAGCGCATAATATCTCCAATCCATTTCATCAGGTAACGAATCGAACAATTTGTCGATAAGATCTTCTTCAGAAATTTTGTTATCATGTCTTACTAATTCCAGCTTCAGATGTCCAAACCTTTCTATCATTTTACAAACTGGCTCGTTCTTTAAACATCCAAACAGATCAAACTCTTTTCTAAGAAGTTTCTTTTTGTTTTTCACGATTTCAGTACTACCTAAACATTTTTTTTCTAACTTTTCCCAAAGATCTTTTGCATTTGAATAATCGATCAATGAGATTATGTCTTCCCGGACTGACTGAAATAACAATGCCACACACTTTTGTTCAGCTACAAATGATTCAATCTCCTCGGCTGCTCTTAAAGTTTCACCATATTTCTTTCCATGCTCATAACCGTTTTTCAAACTCTTCCAGCTGGGAAATGCGAATGCCATCAACCAGTCTTCAAACTTTCTTGACCACCGACTGTATTCCTCAATAGCCATTAGCTTTGGAGGTTTATTGAACGTTCCGAAGGCACTTTCTGATTCCCAAGCTTCCTTTTTCTTCTCTTTTGGGGGGTTATCATTGTTGTTGCTTGTAGATGAATCATCTCCCGAATTTCCAGCGAATGCGTACATGTCGCTAAATGGGTTCAAGAATATTTCATCCATCTTGAATGTATCTGCAAAATCAGCAAACACTTAGAATTTTCTTGATTTTGAAAAACTTAAATTCAAAAGAAACCTCTTGAAACAGAATAGTTTCAAGCTAAAGCTACACAAGTTTAGACAGTTCAAGCTAAAGCCCTAATTACTTTCAAGCTAAAGCCAAATTTGAACAGTTCAAGCTAAAGCCCTGATTAGTTTCAAGCTAAAGCCAGATTTGAACAGTTCAAGCTAAAGCCCTGATTACTTTCAAGCTAAACCTGATTATATGAACTTTTCAAGCTAAAGCTGTATTTTAAAGAGGTTTAGCTTGAATTTTTCAAGCTAAAGTTCGAAGATCAGTTCAAACTAAACCCAATTTTATGCCATTTTTTATTAGTTTTAAACCGAATTTTGATCTGATTCTTTGTAGGATTTGTTAATACTATGTTTTACACAACATATGAAAAAATCAGGCCATTTCAACCGTTAGAACTCGTTCAAATCGGAAAAGTATAAGAAGAAGTGAGTAGAAATAAGAAAATCCAGTAGAATCAAGCTGCTATGGTATGAACTCCTCGTCCTGAGCTCTGATACCACTTGTTGGACCGTTTGCGTGACCCTAAAAGTCAGTTAAGGCAGTTCATCTTCAAATACGAAGGCGGAATCAACGTATATAAAGTCATAACAGCTTTGTTCCTTTCAATTCTTTCTCTATTAATCGATTCTGAGTCTTTACAATCAATTTCTAACAAAATTTTGACAGCACCTTGACTCACACACAAACACCTTCTGGTTTAGTTTCAAATGACCACATCCCCTATTTATAGACTCTGGGTTTAGCTTGAGGATGACACACTCCTAGGTTTAGCTTGAATATGCACAATATCAGTTCAAGCTAAAGCTGATCAATAGGTTTAGCTTGAACTAGCCTTGAAACCCCTTCAAGCTAAACACCCTAGAAAAACATATAAAACCCTAAATTCTAATCTAGTGTGTGCTCATTCATTCTATCTAGACATAAGACTTGATAAGATATAGCCAACAGACATTCAGTGCACCAACAGGGTATACCAGATCAAATAGGACATCACATTTTGCACTCGTTACACTCTAACACTCGCTTTCTAGCAAGCTTTCACTCTCACACAAAAAACATTGTAACACGTAGCGATCTGGTCTATATCATGCACTGTATCCTGAAGTTTAAGCAATAAGAAGAACAAGGCAGCTGCGATTGTCAGCTCCCGAGGTTTTATGCCGGCGATCTAGATTGATCAAGGGCTTTCCTCGTACATCTCGTGTCGTTTACTTTACTTTTTGCTCATTGTTTGCTCATTGTTTGATCGTAGATACAGCTCAATATCCTGAGCCGTATCCTGAATACTGATTTTCTAAATAACTAAACAAGCATATTTTCAAGACACTTTCTAGCACACTACCTCACTTTACTAATTTGATCACTTAATTGCTTCGGTAATTTTTGACCAAAACAATTTGGCGCCCACCGTGGGGCAAGTGGTGCTCTCTTTACTAAATTTTTTTGTGAAATCGCTAATCGGTTTTCTATTTTCAAAACTTTTTGCCATATTATTTACAATGGCCTCAAGATCAAACATGAGTTCCTCCACTGTGTCTGCTACGACTTCTGCTACTACCGGTTCGGTGCTTCCACCACCTCCTCCAAGGATGACAGCTTCATCAAGACCTCGGGATATTATCCCTACTCGCAGTATTCAGGAATCTGCTCCTGTTTTGGCTTCTAATGATGAAATTCTAACCTTATTTGGAAGTGTGCAGGAACAAATGAGACAGCAACAAGAAACAAACCAAATGCTATTGAGGGAAATACAACTCCTGAAGTCTGGCTCGAGCAGATCTGCTGAGGATATTGTCACTCCATTGCAACCCAGGACTTTGAACTTTAGTTCAGCTGTGTATACTGAGGATAACAGGGGGGATATTGTGCCCAGCCTCCCGCAGAATCATACTCCTGAGATACCCTCCTCGGTCAGGATGTCAACCATGAGGAGCTCAGGATATGCTTCAGGATATGGGCAAAATCCTCCAATGGGTAACGTGTCAAATAATAATAATACTCATGCTACTAACAATACTGGATCTTTGCAGGATACAAGTGTAACATCAGCACTCACTAGGGAACTTCAGAAGTTAAAGGACATGATATCTAGTGTACCTGGAATGGTCCAGCCGATTCCAGAAGTGTCCCAAGACAGCCACAAGATATCTCGCTTCACATATCCTATTTATGATGCTGAGATCCCAAAGAGATTTCAAACCCCCAACATGAAGCTTTACGATGGAACTACGGATCCTGAGGAGCATATTGCTCAGTATAGGGAAAGAATGGAGATTAACCCTATTCCTCCGGATCTCAAGGAAGCATGCTTGTTCAAGGGTTTTGGTTCCACCTTAACAGGATCAGCCTTGAAATGGCTCTTGAATGTTCCTCTACATTCGATTACATCTTTTTCTCACTTAGTAAATTTATTTAATAGCCAGTTTTCTTGTAGTCGAAGTTTTGAGAAATTAACAAGTGACCTTTACAGGATAACACAAGGGCATCAAGAATCCCTAAGGGATTACGTGAACAAGGTCAGCCGAGAATCCTTAGACATCCCACATCTTGATGTTGCAACAGCTATGCAAGCTTTCAAGATGGGGCTGCAAAAAGATTCTCAATTTTACCAAGACCTTGTAATGAACCCATGCAGGAACTTGGATGAAGCTCGGAACAGGGCCCTGAGATATATTCGATTGGAGGATGACAGAAAGATTCAAGAGAGGATGAACTCATCTAACACTTATGAGTCAACTAACAGGAAGTCAGAATCCTCATTCAAGTCATATCGGCCTAAGCCATATGGAAGAAATGAAAACAAAAGAGTGAATGCTGTCGAAGATGAGGATCCTGAAGAATATCCTGAGTTGTCTGAATATTGCTTTTCTGTTAACATTCCTGAATTGATGTATGCCATGCAGGGTCTGGGAGACAAGGCTAGGTGGCCTCGAAAAAATCAACAAAAGGCTGATTGGAAAGATAAGTCAAAATGGTGCGCTTTCCACGAAGATTTCAGACATGTGACTGAGGATTGCATTGCCCTAAGGAAAGAAATAAGCTATCTTCTAAGCAACGGATATCTGAAAGATCTCTTAGGAAGAAAGAAGAATAAGGGTCAGGATACTGAGAAGGATCCTGAGCGAGCAGCATCACCTCCCGCGGATGCCAAGATAATCAACTTCATTTCGGGAGGATCCGACATTTGCGGGACTTCGTATTCGGCAGCAAAGAGACATGCAAAAGAAGCTAAGGCCGAAAGGGGAGACAAGCCTGTCAGAATGACTACCCTCACGACTGACAAAGTGATCACATTTGATGCTGATGACAGGGATACTGTCTAGGATCCTCACCATGATGCTCTGGTAATAAAATTATATGTGGCTAACCATTTTGTACGCAGGATATTGGTTGATAATGGCAGATCCGTCAACATAATCCAACTAGAGACGCTGAAGAGAATGAATGTATCTCCAATGGATATCACTTCAAAGTCTACCGTGCTTGTTGGGTTCAGTGGAGAGGCTAGAAACACAGTGGGAGAGATAAAGTTGCCAGTATACGTTGAAGGAGTCAACTCGATACAACGTTTCTGTGTGATGGATTCTCTATCCTGCTATAACATCATACTAGGAAGACCGTGGATTCACGATATGAAGGCTGTGCCGTCAACATATCACCAATGCATCAAGATACCTACCCCTTGGGGAGTTGTCAAAGTTGATAGTGATCAGCAGGAGGCGAAAGAATGCTACTCATCCTCGATGGAATCCTCAACCAAGCCTAGTGCAGCATAGCAATTAAAGACGCGGGCCCAGGATATCGTGGAGGATCCGGAGCAAGATGTGAAGAAAGTTATTTTGGATCAGGATAACCCCGATATTTCGGTGCTCGTAGGAACCAATATCCCTCAGGATATTGAAAAACAGTTAATTAACTTTTTGAAATACAGGATGTCAACGTTTGCATGGAAGCATGAGGATATGACAGGCATATCCAAAGACATCATCACTCATAAGCTTGGAATTGATAAATCATTCAAGCCTGTTCAACAAAAAAGAAGGAAGTTTGCTCCTGAGCAGAATACGATTATTCAAGAGGAAGTTGAGAGATTATTGAAGTCCAGAATGATTAGAGAGGTTAAGTTCCCAAAGTGGCTAGCAAATGTAGTTGTGGTACAGAAGAAAAATGGGAAATGGAGAGTTTGTGTAGACTACACAGACTTGAACAAAGCTTGTCTTAAAGACCCATTTCCTCTTCCCCACATTGATGCAATGGTAGATGCTACTGCCGGGCATGAAATGCTGACCTTCATGGATGCATCCTCAGTATTTCAAAAAATCCAAATGGAGCCTTCTAACCAGGAGGATACTGCCTTCATGACGCCAACAGGTATTTATTGTTATACAGCTATGCCTTTTGGTTTGAAAAATGCAGGTGCAACATACCAAAGATTGGTAAACATGATGTTCAAAGACAAACTGGGGGACACCATGGAGGTGTACATTGACGATATGGTGGTAAAATCAAAGAAAGCTCAGGATCACCTCCAGGATATTAAAGGAGCATTTGATATCCTGGATCAGTATAACATGAAGCTGAATCCTGCTAAGTGCCATTTTGGAGTGGGGGCAGGAAAATTTCTAGGATATATGGTGACCAAAAGAGGAATAGAAGCAAGCCCAGAGCAGATTAAAGCCATCTTGGATATTAAATCGCCCTCAAATATGAAGGATGTTCAACGATTAACAGGGCGAGTGGCAGCATTAAATAGATTTATCTCAAGATCCTCAGAAAAATGCAAAGATTTTTATGATATCCTGAAGAAGAACAAGAAATTCGAATGGGGTGAGAAGCATGAAGCGGCCCTACAGGATTTAAAGCAATATCTTTCAACCGCACCTCTACAGATGAAGCCCGAGAATGGTGAACCATTATCCCTATACCTCGCAGTATCAGGGAATACTGTAAGTGTCGTCCTTGTAAAGGACCATGAAGGTCAGCAATATCCTGTTTATTATGTTAGCAAAAGCTTATTGAATGCTGAAACTAGATATTCTCATTTAGAAAAGTTGATACTAGCATTAGTTATGGCATCAACAAAACTTAGACATTACTTTGAGACACATAGGATTCATGTTAAAACAAATTATCCTGTTAAAAATGTACTTAGGAAACCAGAAATGTCAGGCAAGATGGCTAAGTGGTCAGTAAAGTTGAGTGCTTATGATTTAGTATATGAACCTAGGAATGCCATAAAGTCTCAGGCTTTAGCTGACTTTGTGGCTGATTTTAGTAGTGACATTCAGGATGAGGTAGACCTAGAAGTTCAACAGTTAGGAGAATCCTCAGGATCCTGGACATTATATACTGATGGTGCATCTAATATAAGAGGAGTAGGATTAGGAATACTACTAAAATCGCCACAGGGGGACATATTACCCCAGGCTATTAGGTGTGAATTTCCTGCTACCAATAATGAAGCGGAATATGAGGCTTTAATTGCAGGATTAGAGTTGGCTAAGAACATGAGTATCAAAAATTTACAAGTATATGTTGACTCTTTGTTAATTACTAACCATTTTAATGGATCCTATGCAGTTAAGGGTGAGAAATTGATTGAATATCTTGATATTCTCAAAAAATTGGCAGGATATTTCGATGTTTTACACTTGAACAAGTACCAAGGGAGGATAATGCTGAAGCGGATGCCTTAGCAAATTTGGGATCATCGATCAGGATACCTGGAGGGACCCAAATACCAATATTACATGTCATATATCCTGCAATGAATCCTCAGGATAAAGAAGTAGCGGGTATTCGGGATCCTGGAGTAGAATATCCTGAACAGGATCCTAAATCCTGGACAACTCCAATTCTGAAATATCTTAAAGATGGACACATCCCCGAAAATGAAAATCCTAAGGCATTTAGGATGAAGGTATCTCGATTCACTATTATAAATAATATTTTATACAAGAAATCTCTTGCAGGACCGTATTTGAGGTGCTTGGAGGATCCTGAAGCCAAAGAAATACTTCAGGATATACATGAAGGGGATTGTGGTAACCATACTGGGGGCAGGTAGTTATTTTCGAAAGTATTGAGGACATGATACTTTTGGCCAACAATGAGGAAAGATGCTGCAGAATATGCTCGAAGATGTGATGCATGTCAAAGGCATAGTAACATACTACATTAACCAGCTGAACCACTATATCCTGTAGTTTCCCCTTGGCCATTCATGAAATGGGGGATGGATATAGTGGGGAAGTTACCAAAAGCTCCGGGAGGAAAAGTATTTATGTTAGCAATGACGAATTATTTCTCTAAGTGGGTTGAGGCTGAAGCATTTGTTCAAGTTAGAGACCAAGAAGTAGTATCCTTCATAAAGAGGAATATCCTGACTAGGTTTGGAGTACCAGCTGAGATCATTTGTGATAATGGGTCCCAGTTTATAAGCAAAAGGACTACTGACTTTTGCAAGAGTTGGGGAATCAAAATGATCACATCTACTCCGGTACATTCTCAAGCGAATGGACAAGCTGAATCCTCGAACAAGATAATAGTTAATAACTTAAAGAAGAGGCTTGGAGCCAAAAATGGAAGATGGGCGGAAGAGTTACCCTTTGTTTTGTGGGCTGATAGGACAACGATAAAGAATGCAACCGGCCAAACCCCGTTTTCCTTGGTATTTGGAGCGGAGGCAATGATTCCAACAAAAATTACGATACCTACTGCAAGATCTATGCTACAGGATCCTGAACAGAATCCTGAAGTCTTATGTCAGGATTTAGATACTATAGATGAAAAAAGAGACGCATCAAGACTAAGGATAGCAGCATATCAACAAAGAATATCCAGAGCATATAATAAGAACATAAGGACTAGAAGATTTCGAGTTGGTGATTGGGTGCTAAGAAAGGCTTTTCAAAATACCACTAATCCTGCCGATGGCAAGCTAGCTCCGAAATGGGAAGGACCTTATGAAGTCGAGTCAGAAGCAGGGAAAGGAGCATATCGACTCAAAAATATGGAAGGGAATATGCTACCAAGATCCTGGAATGCAGTACATTTAAAGCTCTATTTCAAGTAAGAGTAGAATTTAATGTCTATCTCAGAATGGTATGTATTCTATTTATTTTAAATATATGTGTTTATTATTTTGAACCCAATACTGACTTAGGCATCGGAGGGGTGTAGCCAAGCTAACACCCACCCTAGTTTACAATTGTTTTGAAGGATATGTTTCAGGATATATACTCAGGATAAGTCGAAAGATTAGAGGATTGGCCCCCTCTCTCACGTTTAAGGGATCCTGGTCCCTTCAAAGGTTTAAAGGTATTCACCTTTCTTTCGAATTGGGTTTAAACACCTCGCCTGGAGCGCAAGTTATCTAGGTATAGTTCAAGGTAGCGGGACCAGTTCATGTAAAAGTGGCTGACAATTTCGTTACTGTTGGCTATATCCTGGATCCTAAAGGTATATGAGGATTGATCACCCTCTCTCCTGAAAGAGTATTTTCATACTCTCTAAGGTTTAAAGGTTTTCACCTTTCTAAGAATTGGAGTTTATACACTCTCGCCTGTAGCGCATGAAATTTAGGGTTTATCCCCAGATATCAGGGTTTATCCCCAGTATGCTAAGGATTCATTTCAGGATATCAGGGGTTCTGCCCTTGGGTATTCGGAATTCATTCGAGTCAAAATATAAATACATTTGTGTTTTTGTCGAACACAGGGGACATACATTATACTGTTCAAAGGATGAATCCAAGTTTATGCACTGGGGACAAACTTATAATGGAGGATTGAAATTGATTCTCTAAGAATCTATGGTATGATCTTTCCGTTTTATTTGAACAATTTATAGGTTGTATTTCAATATCCTGATTAAGATATCTTTCAGGATATCTTCTAGGATATGTTTATGATAAATTCTTAAGAATGCTCAAACCAAACACTTTTCACAAGTAAACTTTGTATATCAATGACAACAGTAATAAAGTCAAAAGAGAAATTATATTATTAACATACCAAAAGATGTGCTCTTAGTTTCACCTCAAAACAAGGCCCATCCACTAAGAGCACTATAGTTCATTACCATATTTACCCAACAGTTGAAGGTTTCATCTCAAACCGAGACCCATCCACCTTCAACTGTTGTATTGTTCAAAAAAGCATGCAGAAAAGGTAAATTGTTCAGGTGCAGAAAAGTAAAGTGCGGAAAAGTAAATTGTTTTGGGACTACAAACCAACATTCGAAATCAAAAAGGTGGGCTCCGGCCTTGGCACGTATATCCATCATCGCCCACCTGAATGCCCTCACACAGCGGCATCTTCTCCAACCTTCTCAGATTTCCCAGCACCAGCATCCTGAGCATCATCCTCACCAGCATCCATCCCAGCATCAGCTCCAGCATCCTTCTTGTCTCCAGCCTGGATCACCACCTCTGCTGACTTAGAAGACTCACCAGCCTCAACAGGAAGTGGCACAGCTTTGTCTCCGAGCTCCTTTAGTTTGGCCACCCAGGATTCAACTGGCCAAGATGGACAAACAAGGCCCGTCTCCTTGGCCTCGTAGGCCATCTTGATGCGTGCTTGTAACAGGGAGACGATAGCAGAAGCCTTGATTCCCTCCCGGAAATTGACCAAGGCTTGATCATGATCCATTTGAACGGTGGCGAGTTTGACCTCAGCGTCTTGGGTGACCTTCTTCAGCAGGCTTTCGTAGTGTCGGGTCTTCGCTTCAGCAATGGCACCTTGGTCAGCAACGGTGCTTTCGAGTTGTTTGATCCTGGCTTCATGGAGTGCCACAGTACCACAAGCGTCATTGTACAAGTGGAGCAAATGCTGGAGGCCCTGCACATCAATTACAGGTATAAAGTTAGAATATATGTTGACCAAGATATCCTACCAGGGTATCCTGTTAGGATATACGTGCAGGATATATGTGCAGGATATACATGAAGGATATGCGTCAGGATATTACCTTGTTAAGGAAGGATGTCATTGGCTCTAAGGAATCAGAGAAGCTGAGTTCGTCATAGGAGAACCCTTCTGAACCTGGAGCACTGACTTCAAGACCCTTCCTCTTTTTCGCTGTGGAAGCACGGGTTCTCGGATTGGCCTTGGGAGCCGGGAGTGGCTTGGAGCTAGTAGCAGCAGGAGTCTCCTTCTTGACTGTGGCTGGAGTTGGATAGCTGTCGAGTTCATCAAGGTCTAGATAGACTGGAACTTTGCTGGAATCTGCACACAGGGAGTAAAATTCTAAATCTCTCATAAGAATATCAAATAAAAACATGTGTGTACATGATATCTTGCAGGATTCTTTCCAGATATGTTTGCGCTTGAAAGAGGGCTTGGAGTTGGTGGAGATGGATTAAAGCTTCTCTCTGTTTCTGAAAGCAGTCTGATGGTGTCTATTCTTTTTTGAGAATCAGCAAGGGGAGGTGCGATCTTCCTGAAATCAGCTGCATACACAAACAGAGAAAATGAAATTCATTAGCTCAGGATATGAGACAGAATAAGAGACAGGATCATTCTTAAACCCTAAGTCCTACCCTTTCTCAACCATCTCATCGGATAATCCGTTCCACCAGGGATTGAATCCCTTTTTACAAAGAAAAACTTGGATTGCCAACCATCCTCGTTCCTGGTGGCACGAAGTATCAATGGGTCACCGGAAGTAGAATAAAATAGGAATCTAGATGAGCCATGGCATCTAAGCTTGTAGGCTAAAGGGAGATCATGGACGGAAAGGTCAGGTATATGGTTTCTCTTGATTTGGTCAAGAACAGACAAAACACGCCAGAGCATTGGCATGGTTTGGCTGAAAGAAATTTTGGTGATATTAAAGAACTCGGTGATGAAGTCCGGAAAGGTGAATCGTAACCCTAAGGTAAAGGGGAAAGCATTGAAACATATGCACTCGTTGGAAACCATATCTGACCGGATTTTTCTATCAAAGGGTCGGAATATAGTTCCTTCCGGAAAGATACCGGAGGATTTCAAGGCTGACAGGTGGGCACTGTCAAAGGTGCATGTCTCATTCTCCGGTTCTTGGAGAAGATTCTGTTGGATGAATGTGGGAGCCGAGTCACCTGAACTAGACCTTGTTTGCCTGGGCATTTGGTCGCCTGAATTTTTCGCCGGAGAAAGATGATAAAGATGAATGTGAAGATGAGGGAGAGAATATTACCTTTTTCCTTGTCGATTGTGATTAAAAAAGGAGATGAGGATGAGAAGATATAGGGCATGATGAGTAAATATAGGCCGGGTGGTTGAAAGCTGTCACATCAATGGTCTTATCTCTTAATTACCTCGGCCACCGTGAAAAATGTAACCGTTAGTGCAGGATATCAAACGGTAACATTTTTGGGGACAATTGTTATGGGTGAAATTCTGAACCCATATCCTGGAAAATATCTTGGTTTATATCTTGGTTATGTAGTATCTGTTTACATCCGGGATGCTGGTTCAAGATATTGGTAACATCCTGAATGGTATCCTCAGGATTACTAATGGATTATGTGCAGGTACGTGGGTTAGAAGCTGGCAACGTTCATAAGACTCATTCCGCGGAAGACTCGGTCTAAGTCGTTCGAATAAAGACGTTGAAGCCGTATTACTCGGTCAATAACGTTCACAATGGAATATTCGGAGTACCCCATATTTGTAGGGATTATTGTTTGTAATTCATTACTATAAATAGGTGGGTATACCAGATCAAATAGGACATCACATTTTGCACTCGTTACACTCTAACACTCGCTTTCTAGCAAGCTTTCACTCTCACACAAAAAACATTGTAACACGTAGCGATCTGGTCTATATCCTGCACTGTATCATGAAGTTTAAGCAATAAGAAGAACAAGGCAGCTGCGATTGTCAGCTCCCGAGGTTTTATGCCGGCGATCTAGATTGATCAAGGGCTTTCCTCGTACATCTCGTGTCGTTTACTTTACTTTTTGCTCATTGTTTGCTCATTGTTTGATCGTAGATACAGCTCAATATCCTGAGCCGTATCCTGAATACTGATTTTCTAAATAACTAAACAAGCATATTTTCAAGACACTTTCTAGCACACTACCTCACTTTACTAATTTGATCACTTAATTGCTTCGGTAATTTTTTACCAAAACAAGGATAATGCAACCAAACTCTCTGTTACGGGGTATGATGATTGAATTACTTCGTAGCTATAAGGATCACTATGAAAAATAAATAACAAGTGACACAAGGTTTATACGGGGAAAAAGCCCTTGACCAAGAGTTGATCTCCGGCACAAAAAACCCCGGGTGATGGAAACTACCGATCACCAAGCTTAAATAAATCAATAAATGTTTACAACTTCGGATAGTAACGAGCTAGGTACAAGGATCACTATGGTGAAATGTGTGAAAGTGAACGAAAACTGTTAAGTGTTTGCCGAAAGCTTTAAGAGTGCGATTGTAAGAGAGTGTGTGTAGCTGAAAATGGCTAAGTGTTCTAATGACTAGCTCGTCACCCCTTTAAAAATAGAAGTTAACTACGCTAACAAACTATCCGACTTTTGTGCCAAGCTCCCACGTTCTCCACAACGTCCATTTCCAGTCAAACGTGTGCGAAATACCCGTGGAATATTCCATAGTAACGTTGCCAAGACCAAGTCAAGCTTGTTACTCCTGCAAAATAATACGAAACACAAACAAACAATCGTTAGTATGAGGATCCTTAAGGTGATCCATGATCCTGATCTTGAAGCTCTTCTGAGGATCACTATCTGTCACAGAAGTAAGGATCATTAATTAGGATAACAAGTAAGGATCACTAATTGTTAGAAAATCCTCCCCTAACAATTGCCCCCAAAATATAAGGAGTGATATGAAAAATGAGCGAATTATATTTTCTTGATCTTATCCGCAACTAACTATCGTAAATATAGCCGTTGTTGTAGAACTATCCGTTGCAACTATGACGTCACAGAAGTGACAACCCTGCACAATCATGATTATAAATAGGAGATAGAGATATGATCGTTTGCATTTGAATTTCAGAGATACTCCCTTTATAACTGCATCCGAAGATAAACAGGTATTCTCTCTTCATCTTCTTCCTTCTTGTGCTCTGTTTTCCGTTTCTTTCCATCATCTTGTCAAAAATGTTACTCCAGAACTCCCCAGCTAAGGATCACCCGAAAAACAGCCCACTGAAAAGCCAGGGGATCATCGAAGATTCCATAAAAGAATGCTGCTGTTTCAACGATGCGCAGATTGATAGGATCCGCCACTGCTTCCCGGCGAACACCGTGTTTAAGTCTTTTGATCCCAATGCCCTGAGTGATCATATTTCCGACAACTGGGTTGCTTTTCCTGTCACTCCGTTCACCATAGGCTATACATATCCTTTTCCAGCCTTCACCCAATCTTTCTTTTCCCTAACCGGCATCTCTTATATCCAAGCCATGCCGATGATATGGAGGGTTTTGTACACCCTTGAAAGGATCATCGAGCAGGAAGGGATAGACCTAGGAATGTCAGAGCTGGGAGAGCTGTATGATCTTACTACCTTTGGTTCTCATCGTTATTTGTTCAAACGTAAACCTGGTGAGGAACACCCGATCTTCAAAGCTACCAAGAATGATGCTAACTGGAAGCGGTGTTTCTTTTTCGTCAAGAGAGATTCTATCGATGACGGAAAAGATTTACCCAAGAAATGGGCTACCCATGGTAGGGTGGAGGATCCTGAGAAGGATCACCAAAGAACTTTCTTTTGATATAAGGATCACTTATGTACTTTTGCTTTCTTGTTATGCAGCTATCACCGTTTCACACCTCAGACTGTCTCCTGCTGCCAAAGAGAGATTCGACACTTTCAAGAGACTTGATCCTGAAACAAGAACTTTCAAGACAACCACCCAGGATTCTCAGGAGGTATCCTCAGGATCTGTCACGATGTCAAGTAAGTATCTTTGTTTTAAAATTTAAATAAATAGTGAAATATAAGTGAAGTAAAGATACTTATCTTGTTTTGGTTGTGTAGGTGCTGGAAAATCCACCAAGTCTGCTTCAAAGTTCAATGTCACCGATCTCACCACCGTCAGATCCTCCAAAAGAAAGGCTCCTACCAGCCCGACAGCTTCAGTCCCCAAGGCACCCCTCAAAGGAAAGGGAATCAAGAAGAGAAAGGCCTCTGAAGCTGAGGATCTTCATGGTCTGCCTCTGATCCGCCACCAATTCCTCGAGTACTTCAACGATGTAAGGATCACTGTCTCTGCTAGTATATCCTGCTGACATATCCTGCTGATATATCCTGCTGATTTGAGGATCACTTGGTCCTGACCTTATCTTTTATCCCCTTTGCAGAAATTCACTGAGATTGAGGATTATGTTGGCCACGTTGAGGATCAGGATAGGAAGATTGCCGACCTCCAGCAGGTTGCACTGCTAAAGGACCTCAAAATTGCTGATCTTCAGAAGGAGCTCCAGGATGCCAAGACTAAGACGGCTAAACTTCTGATCGACCTTGACTATGAAAAGCATGATCTCATAGAAGGTGCAAAGGTCTCTGCTGCCATCACAATGTATCAGACAAAACTAAAGATGGCCCAGGAAGCTCAAGATCCTAACTTCGACAGAAGCAGCTGGGATGTTGAGGACTGGAAAGCAAGGTTGGCTGATCTTGAAGATGATGAAGAGGCTGAGGAGGTTTTGGCAATCGAGGCTGGAGGCAAGGGTGAAGGTGGTGAAGCAAGTGGAGCCGGAGGTGGTGATGCAGGGAAGGTTTTGGCTGCATGATTGGGCGATGATGGAAACTTCTAGACATGGCCGGAGCCCAATTTTTTAGTTTGATGGTTGTTTTGTTGAACAATTTGATGGTTTGTACTGAACAATAGTTTTTAGGATTAAGGATCAGGTATGATCCTTTGGACAATAGGTAGGATTGCAAATGGTGGAGGGATCCTATGTTTGGGGGATGAAGCCATTGTGATCCTGCCGCCTTTATATTCCTGCACTACTTTTGAACCTATTATCATAGACACCCTTTACCTACCCCAGCGGACGGGCCACGTATTGCTGGTAGATGCTCGGGGTAGGTAATTTTGACAACCTTTTAAGGGTTAATCTTTTGTTAATAAATAAAACCTTAATCTTTTGTGGCTTATCTTGTATTGTTATCCTTTTTGTCTCTTTAATTCTCAATTGTTTTAATGTACATTTATTGAATAAGCAATTTTGAATAAGTCAGATTGAAAATATTTAGGACATGATCCATGACCAAATATCCTATAGTTAAAGAATCCCAAAAAGTAATATATTTTAAGGATCACAAGTTTAGTTGTCAAATTTTAAGGGTTATTCGAATAAACAATGAATAGAATTGAAAATAGTTAAGGATCATACCTGAGGATCCAAGTTAGGATCCTAACCATAATAAGGATAACTATAAGATAAACCTTAGAGAGAAGTAAGGATCAAGGATCCTTAGTTGTTTATCTTCAAGGACCTGAAATAGAGCGTAACTTGGGACTAAGCCAATATAAGATAAGAGTTAGCAACTGGGGACAAGCCCAAGGATAACTGGGGACAAGCCCAAGGATAACTGGGGACAAGTCCAAGGATCGTATGTAAACTGGAGTATGGCCCTAACTGGCGACTATCCAAACTTAGTGACATGAAAATGCCAAAACCTTAGCTAACGTGAAAACGTTAGAAACCTTAGGAACGGATGTATGGTACGTCTACCATTATACGTAGGATCCTAGGTATAGCCAGTACAATGGAATTATCAGCCCCTAAAGCGAGTACTGGTCCCACTGCCTTGAACTATACCAGGATCATCATGCGCTACAGGCGGAACTGGGGTCAAGCCCAAACAACTGGGGTTAAACCCAAGGAATGGATTGCTTCTGCAGATAACCAATATTTTTCTAAGGATACCTGAACTTTCAAAACTTAAAATCACGTGAGAGATGGATAAAGGACACATGATCCTTATCCTTATATGAGAAAATAAGGAAATGAAATAGTTCAAGATTAGGACATTACCAAAGTAAGGATCACTGATACTTTAAGGATCCTTCAAGGATACCCCTAACGTAAGGATCATCTGTGCCATGAGGATCCTTCTCACACGAAATATTTCTTCAAGTGGACAGCGTTCCAAGCTCTTGGTAGCAAATCACCTTCCATGGTTAGCAATCTATATGCCCCCTTTCCTGCTTCAGCTTTAATCAAATAAGGGCCTTCCCATTTTGGAGCCAATTTTCCATCAGCAGGATTGGTGGTATTCTGAAATGCTTTCCTTAATACCATATCTCCAACTTGAAACTTCCTGATCCTGACATTTTTGTTGTAAGCACCAGCCATTCTTTGTTGATAACTGGCCATCCTTATCCTAGCCAGATCCCTGATTTCTTCAATAGTATCCAGGTCTTGAGCCAAGTTTTCATCATTTTCCTCAGGATCACGGGTACTTGTTCTAGCAGTTGGAACCACCATTTCTGTTGGGATCACTGATTCTGCCCCAAATACCAAAGAGAATGGCGTTTGAGCAGTAGCATTCTTAGGGGTTGTCCTATCAGCCCAAAGCACATAAGGTAGTTCTTCTGCCCATTTCCCTTTCTTGGATCCTAGCTTCTTCTTCAAATTGTTGATGATGATCTTGTTGGATGATTCTGCTTGACCATTAGCTTGTGGGTGGACTGGTGTTGATGTTATCATCTTAATCCCCTAGCGAATCTAGTTATAATATTTCTTTTAATGAAGGATATAACTTCCTTTTCTCTGACTTGGGCAAAAGCTTCAGCCTCTATCCACTTGGAGAAGTAATCAGTCATAGCAAGCATGAATACTTTTCCACCAGGTGCCTTAGGGAGCTTACCAACTATATCCATACCCCATCTCATAAATGACCAAGAGGAGGATATAGGATGCAAACATTCAGCTGGTTGATGAAGGATATTGCTGTGTCTCTGACAAGGATCACATCTCATAGCATACTCCATAGCATCTCTCTTCATGGTTGGCCAGTAGTATCCTGTCCTCAGGATCCTTGAGAATAATGCCCTGCCCCCAGTGTGGTTTCCAGAATCTCCTTCATGGAAGTCTTTTAAAACTTCTTGGATCTCAGGATCCTCAATGCATCTTAGGTATGGTCCTGCAAGAGATTGCTTATACAACATATTATTTAAAATTGTGAATTGAGATACCTTAATTTTGAAAGCCCTAGGGTTTTCTCCTGTAGGAATCTCTCCATGTTGTAAGTATCTCATAATTGGTGAGATCCATGATCCTGATCCTGAACGGGATTGAGTATCCTCACTAGGGATAATTGCAGAATTCTTTCCTATCTCCATAGCCACATGATCCTCGATAGCCGGGGTCAGGATATGGATAATAGGGATCTTGATATCCTCCGGGATCTTCAAAGATGATCCTAAGTTAGCCAATGCATCAGCTTCTGTATTTTCTTCCCTTGGTACCTGTGTCAAACTAAAGGAAACAAAGGAGAGTGCCAATTCTTTGACTATCTCTAAATATTTGGTTAGCTTTTCACCTTTAACAACATAGGATCCATTAAAGTGGTTTGTAATTAACAATGAATCTACATGTACCTCAAGATACCTGATCCCCATATGCTTAGCAATTTGCAAACCAGCAATTAAGGCTTCATATTCAGCCTCATTGTTAGTGGTTTGGAACTCACAAGCTATAGAGTGGGGTATTATGTCCCCCTGTGGCGATTTTTGTAGTATTCCAAGCCCTGTGCCTTTGACATTTGAGGATCCATCAGTATAGAGTATCCAAGGATCCTTGGTCTCCTCTAGCTGCTGGACTTCTAACTCAGCTTCTTTTTGTAAATCACTACTGAAATCAGCCACAAAGTCAGCTAATGCTTGGGATTTGATGGCTGTCCTAGGCTCATATCTTATATCATAGGCACTAAGCTTCACTGCCCACTTGGCCATCCTTCCTGACATCTCTGGTTTCCTAAGGACATTCTTAATTGGAAAATTAGTTTTAACAACAATAACATGAGTTTCAAAATAATGTCTCAACTTAGTAGATGCCATAATTAATGCAAGGATAAGCTTTTCAAGGTGTGAATACCTGGATTCGGCATCAAGTAAACTTTTACTTACATAATAGACAGGATGTTGTGTACCTTCATGATCCTTAAGAAGGACCGCACTTACTGCTTTTGAGGATACTGCAAGATACAAGGATAGCACATCGCCTTTTTCTGGTTTCATCAAGGCCGGGGCTGAGGATAGGTAATCTTTGAGAGCTCTTAAGGCATTTTCATGCTTCTCAGTCCACTCAAATTTCTTGTTCTTCCTTAGGATATCATAGAATTCTTTGCACTTCTCTGAGGATTTGGATATAAACCTGTTCAAAGCTGCTATCCTGCCAGTTAGCCTTTGAAGATCCTTAGCATTGGCCGGAGATTTGATGTTCACTATTGCTTTGATTTGTTCTGGACTGGCTTCAATGCCTCTCTTGGTCACCATGTATCCTAAGAATTTGCCTGCTTTAACACCAAAGTGACATTTTGAAGGATTAAGTTTCATATTATATTAATCAAGGATATTGAATGCTTCCTCCAAGTCTCTTAGGTGATCCTCAGCCTTTATTGATTTCACCACCATATCGTCTATGTAAACCTCCATAGTTTGTCCAATCTAATCCTTGAACATCATATTCACTAGCCTTTGATAACTTGCACCTGCATTTCTTAGTCCAAATGGCATAGCAATATAGCAGTATATACCAGTTGGAGTCATGAAGGCTGTATCCTCTTGATCGGATGGTTCCATTTGGATTTGTTGAAATCCAGATGACGCATCCATAAAAGTTAACAGTTCATGACCCGTAGTTGCATCCACCATGGAGTCAATGTGGGGTAATGGGAAAGGAACCTTGGGACATGCCTTATTTAAATCGGTAAAATCGGCACATACCCTCCACTTTCCGTTTTTCTTTTGAACAACAACCACATTAGCCAACCATCTTGGATACTTGACCTCTCTAATCATACCTGCCCGGAGCAATTTCTCTACCTCTTCCTGGATAATGGCATTTCTTTCCGGTGCAAACTTTCTTCTCCTTTGATGGATTGGTTTGAAGGACATGTCAATGCCGAGTTTGTGAGTGATTACATCTTTAGATATACCTATCATGTCTTCGTGTTTCCATGCAAAGGTAGTCTTTCTCCTTTTGAGGAAGGATACGAGGTCCTCTTTCATTTTGCCAAGGATCCCTGATCCGATATAGATTTTGGATTCAGGATCATGAGGATCCATGAGGATTTCTACCACATCCTGCTCTCTTGCCTCCAAGACATCCCTTGGAGGATACTTTGATTGCTATTGCTCCCTTGACTTCGAGGCTGGTTTCATCGATGAAGTATAGCAGTTCTTAGCCTCCTGCTGATCACTATCAATCTTGACTATTCCCCAAGGACTAAGGAGCTTCACACATTGATGGTAAGTAGATGGGACTGCCTTCATATCGTGTATCCAGGGCCTGCCAAGGATAACATTGCAACAAGATAAACAGTCAATAACACAAAATTTTTTATAAGAGTGTAGGCCTTCGATGTATATTGGGAGCTTAATGTCCCCCAGTGTATTCTTAGTTTCGCCACTAAATCCCACGAGCACGGAGGATCTTGGTATGATATCTGATTCAGGGATACCCATCTTCTTTAGAACATCAAGCTGGATAATGTTCACTGAGCTTCCTCCGTCTATAAGGATCCTGCGGACAAAATGGTTAGAAATGAAAAGAGTAATAACTAAACCATCGTGATGAGGATCCTGGATATCAACACGATCATCCTCATCAAAGGTTATGACTTTTCCTTCGGAGACACTTGATGTTCGAACGGGTCTTTCTCCACTAACCATTTTAGTTTCCTTTGCATGCCTTTTAGCTGCTGAGAAGGATGTGCCACAAATGTCTGATCCTCCAGAAATAAAGTTTATTACTTGTGCATCTGCTGGAGGGGCTGGAGCCTTCCCAGGGATCCTTTTAGGATCCTGAGTCCTTGACTTTTTTCTACCCAACAATTCTTTTAGATGCCCCTTGCTCAACAAGTATCCAATTTCCTTTCTTAGTGCAATGCATTCTTCTGTAAGATGCCCAAAATCTTCATGGTATGCACACCACTTTGATTTATCTTTGGTTGCAGCTGGTTTGTCATTTTTTCTGGGCCATCTGGCTTTATCACCTAGATTCTGCATCGCAAGGATTAGTTCATTGTTATCAACAGAAAAACAATATTCAGAGATTGGAGGATAATCCTCATCATCCTCTTCCTGATCAACAGCATGCACGTTCTGGTTATCAGATCTGTTATAGGATCTGAACTTGTTGTTCTTGAACGAGGATCCTTGCTTCTCTTGTTTTGAGGATCCTGCTAATCTTTCCCGGATCCTCTTATCGTCCTCTAGCCGGATGAGCCCGAGTGCCCGGGTTCTTACCTCATCTAGGTTCCTGCATGGTGTCATAACAAGATCATCATAGAACAATGAATCCCTAAGCAATCCCATTTTGAAGGCCTCAACAGCCGTGGCTATATCCAAGTTTGGAATGTCTAAGGATTCTTTACTGAATTTGGTAATGTAATCCCTTAATGATTCATTATGACCCTGGGTTATCCTATATAGATCACTAGTTAATCGTTCAAATTTTATACTACAAGAAAACTAATTATTAAATAGGTTAACTAGATTAGCAAACGAGGTAATAAAGTAGGGGGAAGACTTAGCAGCCATTTGAGAGCTGATCCAGTAAGAGTGGATCCGAATCCCTTGCATAGGCATGCTTCCTTCAACCTTTCTGGGATTGGATTGATCTCCATCCTCTCCCTGTATTGTGCTATGTGTTCTTCAGGATCCGTCGAACCATCATACTGTTAGGGGAGGATTTTCTAACAATTAGTGATCCTTATTCGTTATCCTAATTAATGATCCTTACTTCTGTGACAGGTGGTGATCCTCAGAAGAGCTTCAGGATCAAGATCATGGATCACTTTAAGGATCCTCGTACTGACGATTGTTTACTTGATTTTTGTATTACTTCGCAGGAGTAATAGACGTGACTTGGTCTTGGCAACGGTAACAAGGAATATTCCACGGGCATTTCGCACACGATTGACCAAAAATGGACGTTGTGGAGAACGTGGGAGCTTGGCAACGAAAGTCGGATAGTTAGTTAGTGTAGTTAACTTCTATTTTAAAAGGAGTAACGATCTAGAATTAGAACACTTAGTCATTTTTACAGCTACACACACTCTCATACTCGCACACTTGAAGCTCTCGACGAACATTCATTCATTTTCATTCACTTTTACACATTACACGATAGTGATCCTTGTACCTAGCTCGTTACTATCCGAAGTTGTAAACATTTATTCATTTATTTGATCTTGGTGATCGGTAGTTTCCATCACCCGGGGTTTTTTGTGCCGGAGATCAACTCTTGATCAAGGGCTTTTTCCCCCGTATAAATCCTTGTGTCGTTTGTGCAATTTACATTAAAGTGATCCTGGTCATTGTTCTACATTTCAAGCATCATACCCCGTAACAGAGAGTTTGGTTGCAATATCCTCAACAGATTTTTTGACCAAAACAGTTTGGCACCCACCGTGGGGCAATTGGTGCTTCATCCTTAGAAGAAATTCACATTTCTGTGCTCATCGCAGTTCACTACAACCAAGCAAGTGGCTTCCTCAGCGAAGAATGCTTCAAACTTGATGCCCTCATTCACTTCTTCACAAGGCGTTCTCCCTTTGCCTCCACCACCTTCTGGATCCCAGAAGAACGCTGAGAATGCTGCGAAGAAACCAACTCCCATTTTCTCAAAACCTCCAACTTCTTCTGCTTCTTACACTCCCACTACTAGTGACATGTTTACTTTGATTTTGCAGATGAAGGATCAGATACGGCAGCAGGACAAAACCAATGAGAGAATTCTCAAAGAAATCGGAGATCTCAAGAAACAAAAGACAACGGCAGAGGATCATTCCCCACTGGTGCCGAAATCCTTGAATTTTGATACTCCGGTGATTACTTCTCAGCCATCAGTGGTTCCAGACGTTCAATATGTGGGTGGACCGAAAGGAGTGCACTACGGAACAACAACAGTGACCCAGGCATCAGGTTCATATTTCCAGCCAGCAGGATCCTATCCTCAGTGTATAGGATCCTTCATGAATGCAGGAGATTATTCAGGAGTGCAGCAGATTCAAGGATCCTCCATTGTTCCAGGATCATCCCAGGTTCAAGGATCCTCCTTTGTTCCAGGATCATCCCAGGTTCAAGGATCCTCCATTGTTCCAGGATCATCCCAGGTTCAAGGATCCTCCTTTGTTCCAGGATCATCCCAGGTTCAAGGATCCTCCTTTGTTCCAGGATCATCCCAGGTTCAAGGATCCTCCTTTGTTCCAGGATCATCCCAGTTTCAGGGATCCTTCCAGATGCCAGGATCCTTGAGGAGTTTGCAAACAGGAAGTTCAGATGTCCATCAGGGAGATTTTATTCCAATGCAGACCAATGCTTCTACTGGTCCCTCGATCATTCCAGAGCCCCAACAATATGGATTAACATCCATTCTTCCTAACTCGAATCCAATGGGAGGTAACACTTTTAATAATTCTTATGCTACTAACCATGGTATTATGCAGGATGCAGGTATCAATCATGCCATGGCCAGAGAACTGCAAAAGCTAAAGGATATGATATTAAGTGTTCCGGGAGTGGTCAAACCTATCCCAGAGATTGCAGATGGGAGCCACAAGATATCTCGTTTTGCACCACCAATCTGTGATGCTGAGATACCCAAGAGGTTCCATGTGCCAACAATGAAGCTGTATGATGGTTCGACGGATCCTGAAGAACACATAGGACAATACAGGGAGAGGATGGAGATCAATCCAATTCCAGAAAGGTTAAAGGAAGCATGCCTGTGCAAAGGATTCGGATCCACTCTTACTGGATCAGCTCTCAAATGGCTGCTAAGTCTTCCCCCTACCTCATTTGCTAATCTAGTTAATCTATTTAATAATCAGTTTTCTTGTAGTATGAAATTTGAACGATTAACTAGTGATTTATATAGGATAACCCAGGGTCATAATGAATCATTAAGGGATTACATTACCAAATTCAGTAAAGAATCCTTAGACATTCCCAACTTAGATATAGCCACGGCTGTTGAGGCCTTTAAAATGGGATTGCTTAGGGATTCGTCGTTCTATGATGATCTTGTTATGACATCATGCAGGAACTTAGATGAGGTAAGGACCCGAGCACTTAGGTTCATCTGGCTAGAGGATGACAAGAGGATCCAGGAGAGGTTAGCAGGTTCCTCAAAGCAAGAAAAGCAAGGATCCTCATTCAGGAACAACAAGTTCAGATCCTACAACAGATCTGATAACCAGAACGTGCATTCTATTGATCAAGAGGAGGATGATGAGGATTATCCTCCAATTTCTGAATATTGTTTTTCTGTTGATAACAATGAACGAATCCTTGCGATGCAGAATCTAGGTGATAAAGCTAGATGGCCCAGAAAAAATGATAGGCCAGCTGCAACTAAGGATAAATCAAAGTGGTGTGCATACCATGAAGATTTTGGGCACATCACAGAAGAATGCATTGCACTAAGAAAGGAAATTGGATACTTGTTGAGCAAGGTGCATCTGAAAGAGTTGTTGGATAGGAAAAAGTCAAGGACTCAGGATCCTGAAAGGATCCCTGAAAAGGCTCCAGCCCCTCCAGCAGATGCACAAGTGATAAACTTTATTTCTGGAGGATCAGACATTTGTGGCACATCCTTCTCAGCGGCTAAAAGGCATGCAAAGGAAGCTAAAATGGATAATGGAGAAAGACCAGTTCGAACATCAAGTGTCTCCGAAGGAAAAGTCATAACCTTTGATGAGGATGATCGTGTAGATATCCAGGATCCTCATCACGATGGTTTAGTTATTACTCTTTTCATTTCTAACCATTTTGTCCGCAGGATCCTTATAGACGGAGGAAGTTCAGTGAACATTATCCAGCTTGATGTTCTAAAGAAGATGGGTATCCCTGAATCAGATATCATACCAAGATCCTCTGTGCTTATGGGATTTAGTGGCGAAACTAAGAATACCCTGGGGGACATTAAACTCCCAATATACATTGAAGGCCTACACTCTTATCAAAAATTTTGTGTTATTGACTATTTATCTTGTTGTAATGTTATCCTTGGCAGGCCTTGGATACACGATATGAAAGCAGTCCCATCTACCTACCATCAATGTGTGAAGCTCCCTAGTCCTTGGGGAATAGTGAAGATTGATAGTGATCAGCAGGAGGCTAAGAATTGCTACACTTCATCGATGAAACCAGCCTCGAAGTCAAGGGAGCAATAGCAATCAAGGTATCCTCCAAGGGACGTCTTGGAGGCAAGAGAGCAGGATGTGGTAAAAATCCTCATGGATCCCGATGATCCTGAATCCAAAATCTATATCGGATCAGGGATCCTTGGCGAAATGAAAGAAGACCTCATATCCTTCCTCAAAAGGAGAAAGACTACCTTTGCATGGAAACACGAAGACATGACTGGTATATCCAAAGATGTAATCACTCACAAACTCGGCATTGACATGTCCTTCAAACCAATCCATCAAAGGAGAAGAAAGTTTGCACCGGAAATGAATGCCATTATCCAAGAAGAGGTAGAGAAATTGCTCCGGGCAGGTATGATTAGAGAGGTCAAGTATCCAAGATGGTTGGCCAATGTGGTTGTTGTTCAAAAGAAAAACGGAAAGTGGAGGGTATGTGTCGATTTTACCGATTTAAATAAGGCATGTCCCAAGGATCCTTTCCCATTATCCCACATTGACTCCATGGTGGATGCTACTGCTGGTCATGAACTGTTAACTTTTATGGATGCTTCATCTGGATTCCAACAAATCCAAATGGAACCATCCGACCAAGAGGATACAGCCTTCATGACTCCAACTGGTATATACTGCTATATTGCTATGCCATTCGGACTAAGAAATGCAGGTGCAACATATCAAAGGCTGGTGAATATGATGTTCAAGGATCAGATTGGACAAACTATGGAGGTTTACATAGATGATATGGTGGTAAAATCCTTAAAAGCTGAGGATCACCTAAGAGACTTGGAGGAAGCATTCAATATCCTTGATAAATATAATATGAAGCTTAATCCTTCAAAATATCACTTTGGTGTTAAAGCAGGTAAATTCTTAGGATATATGGTGACAAAGAGAGGCAGTGAAGCTAGCCCGGAACAAATCAAAGCTATAGTGAACATCAAATCTCCGGCCAATGCTAAGGATGTTCAAAGGCTAACAGGCAGGATAGCAGCTTTGAACAGATTCTTATCCAAATCCTCAGAGAAGTGCAAAGAATTCTACGATATCCTAAGGAAGAACAAGAAATTTGAGTGGACTGAGAAGCATGAAAATGCTTTAAGAGCCCTCAAAGATTACCTATCCTCAGCCCCAGCCTTGATGAAACCAGAAAAAGGCGATGTGCTATCCTTATATCTTGCAGTATCCTCAAAAGCAGTAAGTGCGGTCCTTGTTAAGGATCATGAAGGTACACAACATCCTGTCTATTATGTAAGTAAAAGTTTACTTGATGCCGAATCCAGGTATTCACACCTTGAAAAGCTTATTCTTGCATTAATTATGGCATCTACTAAGTTAAGACATTATTTTGAGACTCATGTTATCATTGTTAAAACTAATTTTCCAATTAAGAATGTCCTCAGGAAACCAGAGATGTCAGGAAGGATGGCTAAGTGGGCAGTGAAGCTAAGTGCATATGATATAAGATATGAGCCTAGGACAGCCATCAAATCCCAAGCATTAGCTGACTTTGTGGCTGATTTCAGTAGTGATTTACAAAAAGAAGCTGAGTTAGAAGTCTTGCAGCTAGAAGAGACCAAGGATCCTTGGATACTCTATACTGATGGATCCTCAAATGTCAAAGGCACAGGGCTTGGAATACTACTAAAATCGCCACAGGGAGACATAATACCCCACTCTATAGCCTGTGAGTTCCAAACCACTAACAATGAGGCTGAATATGAAGCCTTAATGGCTGGTTTGCAAATTGCAAAGCATATGGGGATCAGGTATCTTGAGGTACATGTAGATTCATTACTAATTACAAACCACTTTAATGGATCCTATGCTGTTAAAGGTGAAAAGCTAACCAAATATTTAGAGATAGTCAAAAGTTTGGCACTCTCTTTTGTTTCCTTTAGTTTGACACAGGTACCAAGGGAAGAGAATACAGAAGCTGATGCATTGGCTAACTTAGGATCATCCTTGAAGATCCCGGAGGATATCAAGATCCCTATTATCCATATCCTGACCCCGGCTATCGAGGATCATGTGGTTATGGAGATAGGGAATGATTCTGCAATTATCCCTAGTGAGGATACTCAATCCCATTCAGGATCAGGATCATGGATCTCACCAATTATGAGATACTTACAACATGGAGAGATTCCTACAGTAGAAAACCCTAGGGCTTTCAAAATTAAGGTATCTCAATTCACAATTTTAAATAATATGTTGTATAGACGATCTCTTGCAGGTCCATACTTGAGATGCATTGAGGATCCTGAAATCCAAGAAGTTTTAAAGGACTTCCATGAAGGAGATTGTGGAAACCACACTGGGGGCAGGGCATTATTCTCAAGGATCCTGAGGACAGGATACTACTGGCCAACCATGAAGAGAGATGCTATGGAGTATGCTAAAAGATGTGATCCTTGTCAGAGACACAACAATATCCTTCATCAACCAGCTGAATTATTGCATCCTATATCCTCCTCTTGGCCATTTATGAGATGGGGTATGGATATAGTTGGTAAGCTCCCTAAGGCACCTGGTGGAAAAGTATTCATGCTTGCTATGACTGATTACTTCTCCAAGTGGATAGAGGCTGAAGCTTTTGCCCAAGTCAGAGAAAAGGAAGTTATATCCTTCATTAAAAGAAATATTATAACTAGATTTGGAATTCCTTCTGAGATTATATGTGATAATGGTTCCCAATTTATTGGGGGCAGAACCACTAACTTTTGTGACAACTGGGGGATTAAGATGATAACATCAACACCAGTCCACCCACAAGCTAATGGTCAAGCAGAATCATCCAACAAGATCATCATCAACAATTTGAAGAAGAAGCTTGGATCCAAGAAAGGGAAATGGGCAGAAGAATTACCCTATGTGCTTTGGGCTGATAGGACAACTCCTAAGAATGCTACTGGTCAAACACCATTCTCTTTGGTATTTGGGGCAGAATCAGTGATCCCAACAGAAATGGTAGTTCCAAATGCTAGAACAAGTACCCGTGATCCTGAGGAAAATGATGAAAACTTGGCTCAAGACCTGGATACTATTGAAGAAATCAGGGATATGGCTAGGATAAGGATGGCCAGTTGTTAGGGCATGAATTTTATGCTAAGGATCATCTATCCTGAGTCTGGGCATGGATCACGGATCCTTAATGGATGATGCAGACAGTCTGAGGATCCAGAGTCTGAGGATCCAGAGTCTGAGGATCCAGAGTCTGAGGATCACGAGTCTGAGGATCACGCGTCTGAGGATCACGAGTCTGAGGATCAGGATCCTTAACAGAACTTATGTTTTGCACGTTTTTAATGTGTAAATGCAGGTAATGGACGTAGTGGACCACTTCTCTGCTGGAATCTCGTGGAATATGCTTTTAGGCACGTGCATATTGAGGAGATAACCGTTAGTGGTGGTCATGGGTGACTTCCACCTTTTTTGGGAAGTTAGTTAGTTGTTTATTTCTTATCTTTTTAAGGGGAAAATAGCTCAATGAAGGCATAAGTCGTGCACACCACTGAAATTACACACAAAACACGAATTCTCTGCAAACACTTAGCAAAAACACACACTTACACTAGAAATTCATTGTATTGAGCTTGTTTTCTTCCGAAGTTGTACAAGGATCACTGCTGTTTTTGCAATATAGTTGGTGATCGGTAGTTTCCATCACCCGAGGTGTTTTATGCCGGAGATCTTCTAAAGATCAAGGGCTTTTTCCTCGTATAAATCTCGGTGTTCATCGTTGATTTCATATACTTGTTGTTCATACAATTAACCAAGCATCATTCCTCACAAAATCAGATTTGGTTGCATTATCCTTGTGTGATTTTTGACCAAAACAGTTTGGCGCCCACCGTGGGGCAATTGGTGCTTCAATTCTGAGAAATTTTGTTCATTTCATTCATTTCGGTTCATTACCTTCAACCGCATGGCTTCTCAGGGAAAACTACTCCAAGTTCTATGTCGGCGGTCACTTTTTCACAGGGCATTCCGCCTTTGGATCATCTCCCCCTTGCATTCTAGAAGAATGCTGAGAATTCTCCGAAGAAGACAACCCCCGTTTTCACAAAACCAACTGTTGTTTCTTGCTCTACACTTACTAACAGTGATTTTTATGCTTTGATTGTGCAGATGAAGGATCACATGCAGCAGCAGGTCAAAACCAATGGCAGGATCCTTCGCGAAATTGATAAAATCAGCAGAGGATCACTCCCCTTTGATGTCGAGGTCGCTGAATTTTGACACTCCAGTCATAACTTCCCAGCACTTTGCAGCTCCAGATGTCCAATACCAGGGTGCATCAATAGGAATAATACGTTCTGGATCATCGGTAATGTCTCAGGCTCGAGGATCCTCTTTCCAGCCTTCAGGATCCTCATTTCAGCATCAGGGATTCTTCACCAGTTTAGGAGGATGCATGGGGACGCAGCCGATTCAAGGATCCTCTCAGGTTCAAGGATCCTCGCAGGTTCAAGGATCCTCGCAGGTTCAAGGATCCTCTCAGGTTCAAGGATCCTCACAGGTTCAAGGATCCTCTCAGGTTCAAGGATCCTCTCAGGTTCAAGGATCCTCTCAGGTTCAAGGATCCTCGCAGGTTCAAGGATCCTCCCAGTTTCAAGGACCCTCTCAGGTTCAAGGATCCTCTCAGGTTCAAGGATCCTCCTTCCAGGTTCAAGGATCCTCATCTCAGGTTTCCGGATCCATGGATTATCCTCCAAGACCCCCATTCACAGCACTTCAAGGATCCAACATCTTCCAGGATCTAGGATACTTAAGGAGTGTGCAACCCAGAAGTTCAGATGTTTATCTAGGAGACTTCATACCAATGCAGACCATTGCTTCCTCTGGTCCCTCGGTTATGCCAGAATCCCGCCAACATGGATTCACATCTGGAATTCCAAACTTGAATCATTCAGGAGAGATACCGAAGAGGTTTCAGACACCAAATCTGGTTGCTTGTACAAGGGCTTTGGATCCACACTTACCGGATCAACATTAAAATGGCTGCTAAGTCTTCCTCCTTACTCTATTACTTCATTTGCTAATCTAGTTAATTTGTTTAATAGCCAATTTTCATGTAGTAGAAAATTTGAACAATTAACTAGTGATCTATATAGGGTAACACAAGGTCAAAATGAATCACTTAGAGATTACATCACTAGATTTAGTAAAGAATCCTTAGAAATCCCTAACTTAGATATTGCTATAGCTCTAGAAGCCTTTAAAATGGGTTTGCTTAGGGATTCAATGTTATATGATGATCTTGTCATGACCCCTTGCAGGAACTTAGATGAAAAAAGAAACAGGGCCCTTAGGTTCATCCGTTTAGAGGATGACAAAAGGATCCACGAGAGATTGTCAGGATCCTCAAAGCAAGACAAATAAGGATCCTATCTCAAGGATAACTGATCCAAGCAATACTCCAAGCATGACAACCAGAGTGTGCATGTTGTGGAACAAGATGAAGATGATCAGGATTATCCTCCTATTTCTGAATATTGTTTTTCTGCTGATAATAATGAACTAATCCTTTCTATGCAGAGTTTAGGTGACAAGGTTAGGTGGCCAAGGAAGAATGACAAACCGCCTACCACCAAAGACGAATCAAAATGGTGTGCTTACTATGGGGATTCTGGTCATCTCACAGATGAGTGCATAGCATTAAGGAAGGGGATAGGTTATCTTTTGAGCAAAGGATACTTGAAGGAATTGCTTGGAAGGAAAAAGTCAAGGATCAAGTATCCTGAGAAAGTTCCTGAAAAAGCTCCTCTTCCACCATCCGATGCTCAAATCATCCATTTCATCTTCGGAGGTTCTCAGCAGCTAAGAGACGTGCAAAGGAAACAAAGATGGAGAATGGGGGCAGACCTGTTCGGACCTCCATCCTTACCCATCAGAAAGTGATATCATATGATGAGGATAACTGTGCGGACATTCAGGATCCTCATCACGACGGTGTAGTTATTACATTATTTATATCTAACCATTTTGTTCGCAGGATTCTCATTGATGGGAAAAGCTCAGTGAACATAATCCAGTTGGATGTCCTCAATAGAATGGACATCCTTGAATCCGATATTGCCCAAAGATCATCTGTCCTTGTGGGATTCAGTGGAGAGACAAAGATTACATTGGGGGATATCAAACTTCCTATCTATATAGAGGGAGTGAATTATGTTAAAAAATCTATGTTATTGATTGCTTGTCTTGCTGTAATGTTATCTTTGACAGGCCATGGATACACGATATGAAGGCAGTCCCCCTCAACATATCATCAATGTGTCAAGCTCCTAACTCTATGAGATATGGTGAAGATAGAAAGTGATCAGCAGGAGGCAAAGAACTGTTACACTTCTTCAATGAAGCCAGCCTCTAAGGAGCAAGACGTCATGGAGGCAAAAGAGCAAGACGTCAAGGATATTCTGTGGAACCCAGAGGATCCTGAATCCAAAATTTTTATAGGATCCGGGATCCTAGACAGTATTGAGCAGGATTTCGTATCCTTCTTGGAAAGAAGAAAATCTACCTTTGCTTGGAAACATGAAGATATGACAGGTATATCTAAGAATGTTATTACTCACAAACTTGGTATTGACAGGTCTTTCAAGCCAATACCCCAAAAAAGGAGAAAGTTTACACTTGAAAGGAATGTCATTGTCCAAGAAGAGGTAGACAAATTGCTCAAGGCAAGTTTGAGTGGACTGATAAGCATGAAGCTGCACTCAAGGTTCTTAAGGATTATCTATCCTCAGCACCAGCCCTGATGAAACCAGAAAATGGAGAATCGTTATCCTTATACTTAGCTATTTCAGTTAAAGCAGTAAGTGTGATCCTAGTTAAGGATCATGAAGGCTCTCAACATCCGGTATACTATGTAAGTAAAATTCTACTTGATGCTGAGGCCAGGTATTCTCATTTAGAGAAATTAATTCTTGATTTAATTATGGCTTCTGCTAAACATAGACATTATTTAGAAACTCACACTATTATTATGAAAGGTAACTTTCCTATTAAGAATGTTCCCAGAAAAACTGAAATGGCAGGTAGAATGGCAAAGTGGATAGTCAAGCATTGAGTATGAACCCAGGACTGCCATCAAGTCCCAAGCCTTAGCTGACTTTGTGGCTGATTTCAGTAGTGATCTATAAAGGAAAGCTGAATTAGAAGTTCAACAACTTGAGAAGACAAAGGATCCTTGGACACTCTTCACGGATGGAGCTTCAAATGTTAAAGGAACTTGAAAAGGCACACTACTAAAATCGCCACAGGGGGACATTATACCCCACTCCATTGCATGTGAATTCCAAACCACTAATCATGAGGCAGAGTAGGAGGCCTTGATAGCAGGTTTGCAATTAGCTAACAATATGAGGATCAGGTATCTTCAAGTATTCATAGATTCCCTATTAATTACTAACTACTTTAATGGTTCTTGTGCTATTAAAGGTGAAATACTAATCGAGTACTTAGAAATAGTCAAGAAATTGGCAGATTCTTTTGCTTTTTTCAGTCTAACACAGGTATCCAGAGAAGAGAATGCAGAAGAAGACGCTTTAACTAACCTTGGATCATTCCTAAAGATGCCAGAAGATGTGAAAAATACTCATCACCCATGTTTTAACTCCTGCAATTGAGGATCACGTAGCCATGGAGATAGTGGAGGATTCTGCAATCATACCTGGTGATCCTGCACAGTCGAATTCAGGATCCTGGATCCTTCCAATCCTAAGATATATACAACATGGAGAGATCCCTACAGGACAAAATCCTAAAGCTTTCAAAGTCAAGGAGACTGTGGAAACCACACTGGGGGCAGAGCACTATTCTCAAGGATCCTTAGAACAGGATACTATTGGCCTACCATGAAGATGTATGTTGTGGATTATGCAAAGAAGTGTGATGCTTGTCAAAGACACAGTACTATTCTACACCAACCAACATAACATCTGCATCCTAAGAAGAAGCTTTTGCTCAAAGTCAGAAAAAAGGAAATGGCCAGTTATCAACAAAGAATGGCTGGAGCATACAACAAGAATGTCAGGATTAGAAGATTTCAAGTTGGTGATTTTGTGCTAAGAAAAGCATTCCAGAACACTACAAATCCTTCTGATGGCAAGCTAGCACCAAAGTGGGAAGACCCCTATCTAATTGATGCTGAATCAGGAAAGGGGGCATATCACTTGTTAACAATGGATGATGATCTCCTACCAAGAGCTTGGAATGTTGTTCATCTCAAAAAATACTTTAAGTAAGAAGGATCAAGGATCCTCAGCGATACCGGTATTCTGATTAAGGATCCAGGATCCTCAAAGGATACATGATTCTACATTTGGTAACACATTACTTTCATTTTCATTCATTTTATACTTATTACTTATCATTAGTTAAAGATGTTAATCAGTTAACATCTATTTTCACAAAGTTTAAGCTTTTGCAGAGTTGTTATCATTTTACAGAAGATCAAAGTGGTTGGCCAACTCTCCAAAGTTTTGGGCTTGTCCCCAGTTTGGGCTTGACCCCAGTTCCGCCTGTAGCGCACGATGATCCTGGTATAGTTCAAGGCATTGGGACCAGTACTCGTTTTAGGGGCTGATAATTCCATTGTACTGGCTATGCTTAGGATCCTACGTATAATGGTAGACGTACCATACATCCGTTCCTAAGGTTTCTAACGTTTTCACGTTAGCTAAGGTTTCTAACGTTTTCACGTTAGCTAAGGTTTCGGGATTTTCATGTCGCTCAAGTTTGGATAGTCGCCAGTGAGGGCCATACTCCAGTTTACATCCGTTTATATGGGCTTGACCCCAGTTTACATCCGTTTATATGGGCTTGACCCCAGTTTACATCCGTTTATATGGGCTTGACCCCAGTTTACATCCGTTTATTTGGGCTTGTCCCCAGTTTATTTGGGCTTGTCCCCAGTTTGTTGGGCTTGTCCCCAGTTACTAACTCTTATATTATATTGGCTTAGTCCTAAGTTGTATCCTATTTCAGGTTTTTGGAGACAAACGACCAAGGATCCTTGATCCTTACCTTCCATTAAGGTTTGTCTTATGGTTATCCTGTTTATAATGATAAAGGTTAGGATCCTAACTTGGATTCTCAGGTATGATCCTTAACTATTTTGATTTTATTCATTATTCATTTGAATAGCCCTTATACTTTGACAACTGAACTTATGATCCTTAAAATATACTAGTTTTCGGAACTTTTCAACTATAGGATATTTGATCCTGGATCATATCCTAAAATTCTTAAACTTAATTTGTTTAACTTTTCTTATTCAAACAAATGTATATCACAACAATTGAAAACTAAAGGATACATAAGGATAGCAACACGGGAGATAGCCAAAAAGTTAAAGTTATTTTATTCACAAAACATTAAACCTTTTAAGGTTGTCAAAATTGCCAACCCACGTTTCTACCAGCAAAACGTGGCCCGTTCACATGGGTTGGCAAAGGGTGTCCATTGTTTACGGGTCTTTGTAGTGCAGAAAATAAAAGACGGAAGGATAACGAGTGGCTTCATCCCCCAAACAGAGGATCCATCCACCACCCATTATCCTGCCTAGTGTTCAAGGATCCATGATTCTTCACCCTAGAAACTACTGTCTAAAGTTATACAAGTTCTGACGATAAGGATCCTTGATCCTAGAAGCTTTACTTTTCATAGTTTGCTTATTCAGCAATAATTTACAAGGATATAGAATCCTAACTTGGATTCTCTGGTATGTTATATTCTAACTTTTTCGAAGCTGTAAGTTGTCTCTTATCCTTTTTGGTTATGGATCATTGATCCACATTTATATGAACACTTCAAGTTTTCTATTAAAAGTGTAACATTATCATCAGATTTTCAATAACTTTCCAGTTGTTTGGTGATAATATTTTTGAAAATAGAAAGCATACATGAAAAATAAAAAGGGAAGAAACAACAATAGATGTAGCTAAAAAAGTTTAATGTTATTACCCATTCATTATGTATCAAATCATCTGGCCTGGATTTCACCAGCAAAACCGTGGACCATCCACCCAGGCCGGATAAGGCTATCTAACAGTTAAAGTGTCTATGCAGAAATTAAAGTGCAGGAAGGTTAATAGCAAACTGTGTAGAAGGATTCATTCTCCACGAATGGAAGGATCTTCTGATCTGTAAAGGCACTTGAGGAGTTATCTCTAACTCTATATTTTGCAATGATCATTATAGCAGGTCTTATCAGTGACGACAGGCAGTGTAACAACTAGTTACCAGCAGCAACGGCTAGTCCGCTTCTGACGGAAATATGACAGCTGTGAATCCTTATCACAACTGCCATATTGGGGGCAATTGTTAGGGCATGAATTTTATGCTAAGGATCATCTATCCTGAGTCTGGGCATGGATCACAGATCCTTAATGGATGATGCAGACAGTCTGAGGATCCAGAGTCTGAGGATCCAGAGTCTGAGGATCACGAGTCTGAGGATCACGAGTCTGAGGATCAGGATCCTTAACAGAACTTATGTTTTGCACGTTTTTAATGTGTAAATGCAGGTAATGGACGTAGTGGACCACTTCTCAGCTGGAATCTCGTGGAATATGCTTTTAGGCACGTGCATATTGAGGAGATAACCGTTAGTGGTGGTCATGGGTGACTTCCACCTTTTTCGGGAAGTTAGTTAGTTGTTTATTTCTTATCTTTTTAAGGGGAAAACAGCTCAATGAAGGCATAAGTCGTGCACACCACTGAAATTACACACAAAACACGAATTCTCTGCAAACACTTAGCAAAAACACACACTTACACTAGAAATTCATTGTATTGAGCTTGTTTTCTTCCGAAGTTGTACAAGGATCACTGCTGTTTTTGCAATATAGTTGGTGATCGGTAGTTTCCATCACCCGAGGTTTTTTATGCCGGAGATCTTCTAAAGATCAAGGGCTTTTTCCTCGTATAAATCTCGGTGTTCATCGTTGATTTCATATACTTGTTGTTCATACAATTAACCAAGCATCATTCCTCACAAAATCAGATTTGGTTGCATTATCCTTGTGTGATTTTTGACCAAAACACCATGATCATGATCCTATCTCTATCTCCTATTTATAATCATGATCGTGCAGGTTGTCACTTCTGTGACGTCATGGTTGCAACGGATAGTTCGATATCAACGGCTATCTATCCATTAGTTAGTTGCGGATAAGATCAAGAAAATATAACTCGCTTATTTTACAAATTACTCCTTATATTTTGGGGGCAATTGTTAGGGGAGGATTTTCTAACAATTAGTGATCCTTATTCGTTATCCTAATTAATGATCCTTACTTCTGTGACAGGTGGTGATCCTCAGAAGAGCTTCAGGATCATGGATCACTTTAAGGATCCTCGTACTGACGATTGTTTACTTGATTTTTGTATTACTTCGCAGGAGTAATAGACGTGACTTGGTCTTGGCAACGGTAACAAGGAATATTCCACGGGCATTTCGCACACGATTGACCAAAAATGGACGTTGTGGAGAACGTGGGAGCTTGGCACGAAAGTCGGATAGTTAGTTAGTGTAGTTAACTTCTATTTTAAAAGGAGTAACGAGCTAGAATTAGAACACTTAGTCATTTTTACAGCTACACACACTCTCATACTCGCACACTTGAAGCTCTCGACGAACATTCATTCATTTTCATTCACTTTTACACATTACACGATAGTGATCCTTGTACCTAGCTCGTTACTATCCGAAGTTGTAAACATTTATTCATTTATTTGAACTTGGTGATCGGTAGTTTCCATCAACCGGGGTTTTTTGTGCCGGAGATCAACTCTTGATCAAGGGCTTTTCCCCCGTATAAATCCTTGTGTCGTTTGTGCAATTTACATTAAAGTGATCCTTGTCATTGTTTTACATTTCAAGCATCATACCCCGTAACAGAGAGTTTGGTTGCAATATCCTCAACAGATTTTTTGACCAAAACACATATAGCTTCATGGTTGGTGTTATGGGTGAAATTCTGAGCCCATATCCTGGAAAATATCTTGATCTATATCTTGTTTATGTAGTATCTGTTTACATCTGGGATGCTGGTTCAGGATATTGGTAACATCCTGAATGGTATCCTCGGGATTACTAATGGATTATGTGCAGGTACGTGGGTTAGAAGCTAGCAACGTTCACAAGACTTATTCCGCGGAAGACTCGGTCCAAGTCGTTCAAATGAAGACGTTGAAGCCGTATTACTCGGTCCATAACGTTCATAATGGAATATTCGGAGTAGCCCATATTTGTAGGGATTATTGTTTGTAATTCATTACTATAAATAGGTGGGTATACCAGATCAACTAGGACATCACAATCACACTCGCTACACTCTAACACTTGCTCTCGAGTAATTCTTACTTTCATACAAAAGCATTGTAACACTTAGCGATCTGGTCCATATCCTGCACTGTATTCTGAAGTTTAAAGCAATAAGAAGAACAAGGCAGCTGCGATTGTCAGCTCCCGAGGTTTTATGCCGGCGATCTAAATTGATCAAGGGCTTTCCTCGTACATCTCGTGTCATTTCCTTTACTTTTTGCTCATTGTTTGATCGCAAATACAGCTCAATATCCTGAGCTGTATCCTGAATACTGATTTTCTAAATAATTCAACAAGCATATTTTCTATACACTTTCTAGCACACTACCTCACATTACTAATTTGATCACTAAATTGCTTCGGTAATTTTTTACCAAAACAATTTGGCGCCCACCGTGGGGCAAGTGGTGCTCTCTTTACTAAAAATTTTTGGTAAATCGCTAATCGGTTATCTATTTTCAAAACTTTTTGCCACATTGTCCATAATGGCCTCAAGATCAAACATGAGTTCCTCTACTGTGTCTGCTACGACTTCTGCCACTACTGGTTCGGTGCTTCCACCACCTCCTCCAAGAATGCCAGCCTCTACACGACCTCAGGATATTATCCCTACCCGCAGTGTTCAGGAATTTGCCCCTGTTTTAGCTTCTAACGACGAAATTTTAACCTTATTTGGAAGTGTGCAGGAACAAATGAGGCAGCAGCAGGAAACAAACCAAATGCTTTTAAGGGAAATACAACTCCTGAAGTCTGGCTCGAGCAGATCTGCTGAGGATATTGTTACTCCATTACAACCCAGAACTCTGAACTTCAGTTCAGCTGTGTATACTGAGGATAACAGGGGGAATATTGTGCCCAGCCTTCCTCAGAACCATACCCCTGAAATACCCTCCTCGGTCAGGATATCGACCATAAGGAGCTCAGGATATGCTTCAGGATATGGGCAAAATCCTCCAACGGGTAACATGTCAAATAATAATAATACTCATACTACTAACAATAGTGGATCCTTGCAGGATATAGGTGTGACATCAGCACTTACTAGGGAACTTCAGAAGTTGAAGGACATGATATCAAGTGTACCCGGGGTGGTCCAGCCGATCCCGGAAGTGTCTCAAGACAGCCACAAGATATCTCGCTTTGCATATCCTATCTGTGATGCTAAGATCCCAAAGAGATTCCAAACCCCCAACATGAATCTTTACGATGGAACAACGAATCCTGAGGAGCATATCGCTCAGTATAGGGAAAGGATGGAGATTAATCCTATCCCTCCGGATCTTAAGGAAGCATGCTTGTGCAAGGGTTTTGGTTCAACCTTGACAGGATCAGCCCTGAAATGGCTCTTGAACGTTCCTCCACATTCGATTACATCTTTTGCTCACTTAGTAAATTTATTTAATAGTCAGTTTTCTTGTAGTAGAAGCTTTGAAAAACTAACGAGTGATCTCTACAGGATAACACAGGGACCTCAGGAATCCCTTAGGGATTATGTGAACAAGTTCAGCCGGGAATCACTAGACATTCCTCATCTTGATGTTGCAACAGCTGTGCAAGCTTTCAAGATGGGGCTGCAAAAAGATTCTCAATTTTATCAAGACCTTGTAATGAACCCATGCAGGAACTTGGATGAGGCTCGGAACAGGGCCCTAAGATATATTTGGTTGGAGGATGACAGAAAGATGCAAGAAAGAATGAACTCATCAAACACTTATGAGTCAACTAACAGGAAGTCAGAATCCTCATTTAAATCATATCGGCCTAAGCCATATGGAAGAAATGAAAACAAGAAAGTGAATGTTGTCGAAGATGAGGATCCTGAAGAGTATCCTGAATTATCTGAATATTGCTTTTCGGTTAACATTCCTGAATTGATGTATGCCATGCAGGGTCTAGGAGACAAGGCTCGATGGCCTCGAAAGAACCAACAAAAAGCCGATTGGAAAGACAAATCAAAATGGTGTGCTTTCCACGAAGATTTCGGACATATGACTGAGGATTGCATCGCTTTAAGGAAAGAAATAAGCTATCTTCTAAGCAAGGGATATCTTAAAGATCTCTTGGGAAGAAAGAAGAATAAGGGTCAGGATACTGAGAAGGATCCTGAGCGAGCAGCATCACCTCCCGCGGATGCCAAGATAATCAACTTCATTTCGGGAGGATCCGACATTTGTGGGACTTCGTATTCGGCAGCAAAGAGGCATGCAAAAGAAGCTAAGGCCGAAAGGGGAGACAAACATGTCATGATGACTACACTTACAACTGATAAAGTGATCACATTTGATGCCGATGACAGGGATACTGTCCAGGATCCTCACCATGATGCCCTGGTAATAACGTTATATGTGGCTAACCATTTTGTACGCAGGATATTGGTAGATAATGGCAGCTCCGTCAACATAATCCAACTAGAGACGCTTAAAAGAATGAATGTATCTCCAATGGATATCACTTCAAAGTCTACTGTGCTTGTTGGGTTCAGTGGAGAGGCTAGAAACACCGTGGGAGAGATAAAGTTGCCGGTGTACGTTGAAGGAGTCAACTCGATACAACGTTTCTGTGTAATGGACTCTCTATCCTGCTATAACATTATACTGGGTAGACCGTGCATTCACGATATGAAGGCCGTGCCATCAACATATCACCAATGCATCAAGATACCTACCCCTTGGGGAGTTGTCAAAGTTGATAGTGATCAGCAGGAGGCGAAAGAATGCTACTCATCCTCGATGAAATCTTCAACCAAGCCTAATGCAGCATAGCAATTAAAGACGCGGGCCCAAGATATCGTGGAGGATCCGGAGCAGGATGTGAAGAAAATTATCCTAGACCAGGATAATCCCGATATTTCGGTGCTCGTGGGAACCAATATCCCTCAGGATATTGAAGAGCAATTAATTAAATTTTTAAAATGCAGGATGTCAACATTTGCATGGAAGCATGAGGATATGACAGGCATATCCAAAGATATCATCACTCACAAGCTTGGAATTGATAAATCATTCAAGCCTGTGCAACAAAAAAGAAGGAAGTTTGCACCTGAGCGGAATGCGATTATTCAAGAGGAAGTTGAGAGATTATTGAAGTCCAGGATGATCAGAGAGGTTAAGTTCCCGAGGTGGCTAGCAAACGTGGTTGTGGTACAAAAGAAAAATGGGAAATGGAGAGTCTGTGTAGATTACACAGACTTGAACAAAGCTTGTCCTAAAGACCCATTTCCTCTTCCCCACATTGATGCAATGGTAGATGCCACTGCCGGGCATGAAATGCTGACTTTCATGGATGCGTCCTCAGGATTTCAACAGATCCAAATGGAGCCTTCTGACCAGGAGGATACCGCCTTCATGACACCAACAGGTATTTATTGTTATACTGCTATGCCTTTTGGTTTGAAAAATGCAGGTGCAACATACCAAAGATTGGTAAACATGATGTTCAAAGACAAACTGGGGGACACCATGGAGGTGTACATCGACGATATGGTGGTAAAATCAAAGAAAGCTCAGGATCATCTCTAGGATATCAAAGGAGCATTTGATATCCTGGATCAGTATAACATGAAGCTGAATCCTGCTAAGTGCCATTTTGGAGTAGGAGCAGGAAAATTCCTAGGATATATGGTGACCAAAAGAGGAATAGAAGCAAGCCCGGAGCAGATTAAAGCCATCTTGGATATTAAATCACCCTCAAATATGAAGGATGTTCAACGACTAACACGGCGAGTGGCAGCATTGAATAGATTTATTTCAAGATCTTCAGAAAAATGTAAAGATTTTTATGATATCCTGAAGAAGAACAAAAAATTCGAGTGGGGAGAGAAGCATGAAGCAGCCCTACAGGATTTGAAACGATATCTCTCAACCGCACCTCTGTTGATGAAACCTGAAAATGGTGAACCACTATCCCTATACCTTGCTGTATCAGGGAATGCTGTAAGTGCCGTTCTCATAAAAGACCATGAAGGTCAGCAATATCCTGTTTATTATGTTAGTAAAAGTTTGTTAGATGCTGAAACTAGGTACTCTCATTTAGAAAAATTAATACTAGCATTAGTTATGGCATCAACAAAACTTAGACACTACTTTGAGACACATAGGATACATGTTAAAACCAATTATCCTGTAAAAAATGTGCTTAGAAAGCCAGAAATGTCAGGCAGGATGGCCAAGTGGTCAGTAAAATTGAGTGCTTATGATTTAGTATATGAACCTAGAAATGCCATAAAATCGCAGGCTCTAGCTGACTTTGTGGCTGATTTCAGTAGTGACATTCAGGATGAGGTAGACCTAGAAGTTCAACAGTTAGGAGAATCCTCAGGATCCTGGACATTATATACTGATGGTGCATCTAATGTAAGAGGAGTAGGATTGGGAATACTACTAAAATCGCCACAGGGGGACATATTACCCCAGGCTATTAGGTGTGAGTTTCCTGCTACTAATAATGAGGCAGAATATGAAGCTTTAATTGCAGGATTAGAATTGGCTAAGAGTATGAATATCAAGAATTTGCAAGTATACGTTGACTCTTTGTTAATTACTAACCATTTCAATGGCTCCTATGCAGTTAAGGGTGAGAAGTTAATTGAATACCTCGATATTCTCAAAAAATTAGCAGGATATTTCGATGTTTTTACACTTGAACAGGTACCAAGGGAGGATAATGCTGAAGCGGATGCCTTAGCAAATTTGGGATCGTCAATCAGGATACCTTAAGGGACCCGAATACCAATATTACATATCTTGTATCCTGGGACGAATCCTCAGGATAAGGAAGTAGCGGGCATCCCGGATCCTGGAGCAGAATATCCTGAAGAGGATCTTGAATCCTGGACGGCTCCAATCATAAAATATCTTAAGGAAGGACAATCCCCGGAAATCAAAATCCTAAGGCGTTTAGGATGAAGGTATCAGGATTCACTATTATAAATAATATTTTATATAAGAAATCTCTTGCAGGACCATATTTGAGGTGCTTGGAGGATCCTGAGGCCAAAGAAGTACTTCAGGATATACATGAAGGGGATTGTGGTAATCACACCGGGGGCAGATCATTGTTCTCGAAAGTATTAAGGACAGGATATTATTGGCCAACGATGAGGAAAGATGCTGCAGAATATGCTCGAAGATGTGATGCATGTCAAAGACATAGTAACATACTACATCAACCAGCTGGACCATTATATCCTGTAGTTTCCCCTTGGCCATTCATGAAGTGGGGGATGGATATAGTAGGGAAGTTACCAAAAGCTCCGGGAGGAAAAGTTTTTATGTTGGCTATGATAGATTATTTCTCCAAGTGGGTTGAGGCTGAAGCATTTGTCCAAGTTAGAGACCAAGAAGTAGTATCCTTCATAAAGAGGAATATCCTGACTAGGTTTGGAGTGCCAGCAGAGATCATTTGTGATAATGGGTCCCAGTTTATAAGCAAAAGGACTACCGACTTTTGCAAGAGTTGGGGAATCAAAATGATCACATCTACTCCGGTACATCCTCAAGCGAATGGACAAGCTGAATCTTCAAACAAGATAATAGTGAATAACTTAAAGAAGAGACTTGGAGCCAAAAAAGGAAGATGGGCAGAGGAATTACCCTTTGTTTTATGGGCTGACAGGACAACGGTAAAAAATGCAACCGGCCAAACCCCATTCTCTTTAGTATTCGGAGCGGAGGCGATGATTCCAACGGAAATGGCGATACCTACTGCAAGATCTATCTTACAGGATCCTGAACAGAATCCTGAAGCCTTATGTCAAGATTTGGATACTATAGACGAAAAAAGAGACGCAGCAAGGCTAAGGATGGCAGCATATCAACAAAGAATATCCAGAGCTTATAACAAGAACATAAGGACTAGAAGATTTCGAGTTGGTGATTAGGTGCTAAGAAAAGCTTTTCAAAATACCACTAATCCTGTCGATGGCAAGCTAGCTCCTAAATGGGAAGGACCTTATGAAGTCGAGTCTGAAGCAGGGAAAGGAGCATATCGACTCAGAAATATGGAAGGGGATATGCTACCGAGGTCTTGGAATGCTATACACCTTAAGCTCTATTTCAAGTGAGTCTAGAATTTAATTTCTAACTCAGGATGGTATGAATTCTACTTTTTTAATATGTTTGGTTTAATTTGTTATTTGTAACCCAATACTGACTTAAGCATCGGAGGGGTGTTAGCCAAGCTAACACCCACCTTAGTTTACAATTGTTTTGCAGGATATTCTTCAGGATATAACTCCAGGATATATGCTCAGGATAAGTCGAGAGATTAGAGGATTGGCCCCCTCTCTCACGTTTAAGGGACCCTGGTCCCTTCAAAGGTTTAAAGGTATTCACCTTTCTTACGAATTGGGTTTAAACACCTCGCCTGGAGCGCAAGTTATCTAGGTATAGTTCAAGGTAACGGGACCAGTTCATGTAAAAGTGGCTGACAATTTCGTTACTGTTGGCTATATCCTGGATCCTGAAGGTATATGAGGATTGATCACCCTCTCTCACGAAAGAGTATTTTCATACTCTCTAAGGTTTAAAGGTTTTCACCTTTCTAAGAATTGGAGTTTATACACTCTCGCCTGTAGCGCATGAAATTTAGGGTTTATCCCCAGATATCGGGGTTTATCTCCAGGATATTAAGGGTTTATCCCAAATATGTTAAGGATTCATTTCAGGATATCATGGGTTTTGCCCTGGGGTATTCGGTATTCATTTGAATCAAAATATAAATACATGGGTGTTTTTGGCAAACACAGGGGACATACGTTATACTGCTCAAAGGATGGATCCAAGTTTATAAGTATGCACTGGGGACAAACTTATGATAAAGAATTGGAACTGATTCTCTAAGAATCTCTGGTATGATCTCTCCTTTTTGTTTGGACAATTTATGGATTATATTTTAATATCCTCTTCAAGATATCTCTCAAGATACACTTATGATATATGTTCCTAAGAATGTTCAAACCAAACAATTTTCACAAGTAAAATTTGTGTGTTAATGATAACAATAATAAAGTCAAAAGGGTAGTTATATTATTAACATGCCAAAAGGTGTGCTCTTAGTTTCACCTCAAAACAAGGCCCATCCACTAAGAGCACTATAGTTCATTACCATATTTACCCAACAGTTGAAGGATTCATCTCAAACCGAGACCCATCCACCTTCAACTGTTGTATTGTTCAAAAAGCATGCAGGAAATGTAAATTGTTCAGGTGCAGGAAAGTAAAGTGCGGAAAAGTAAATTGTTTTTTGGGACTACAAACCAACATTCAAATTCAAAAAGGTGGGCTCTGGCCTTGGCACGTATATCCGTCATCGCCCACTGAAATGCCCTCACACAGCGGCATCACCTCTAACTTTCTCAGGCTTCTCGGCACCAGCATCCTGACCAGCATCCTGCGCAGCATCCTCGCCAACGTCCATCCCAGCATCAGCTCCAACATCCTTCTTGTCTCCAGCCTGGACCACCACCTCTGCTGACTTAGAAGACTCGCCAGCTTCAGCAGGAAGGGGCACAACTTTGCCTCCGAGCTCCTTTAACTTGGCCACCCAGGATTCAACTGGCCAAGACGGACAAACAAGGCCCGTCTCCTTAGCCTCGTAGGCCATCTTGATGCGTGCTTGTAACAGGGAGACGATAGCAGAAGCCTTGATTCCCTCCCGGAAATTGACCAAGGCTTGATCATGATCCATTTGAACGGTGGCAAGTTTGACCTCAGCGTCTTGGGTGACCTTCTTCAGCAGGCTTTCGTAGTGTCGGGTCTTCGCTTCAGCTATGGCGCCTTGGTCAGCAACGGTGCTTTCGAGCTGTTTGATCCTGGCTTCATGAAGTGCCACGGTACCACAAGCGTCATTGTACAAATGGAGCAAATGCTGGAGGCCCTGCACATCAATTACAGGTATAAAGTTAGAATGTATGTTGACCAAGATATCCTACCAGGATATCCTGTTAGGATATATGTGCAGGATCTATGTGCAGGATATACATAAAGGATATGCGTCAGGATATTACCTTGTTAAGGAAGGATGTCATTGGCTCTAAGGAATCAGAGAAGCTGAGTTCATCATAGGAGAACCCTTCTGAGCCCGGAGCACTGACTTCAAGACCCTTCCTCTTTTTCGCTGTGGAAGCACGGGTTCTTGGATTGGCCTTGGGAGCCGGGAGTGGCTTGGAGCTAGTAGCAGCAAGAGTCTCCTTCTTGACTGTGGCTGGAGTTGGATAGCTGTCAAGTTCATCAAGGTCTAGATAGACTGGGACTTTGCTGGAATCTGCACACAGGGAGTAAACTCTAAATCCCTCCTATGAATAACAGATAAAAAACATATGTGTGCAGGATATCTTGCAGGATCCTTACCAGACATGTTGGCACTGGAAAGAGGGCTTGGAGTCGGTGGAGATGGATTGAAACTTCTCTCTGCCTCTGGAAGGAGTCTGATGGCGTCTATTCTTTCTTGAGAATTAGCAAGAGGAGGTGCAATCTTCCTGAAATCAGCTGCACAAAAATGAAAATTTGTTAGTTCAGAATATGAGACAGGATAAGAGACAGGATCATTCTTAAACCCTAAGTCCTACCCTTTCTTAACCATCTCATCGGATAATCCGTTCCACCAGGGATTGAATCCCTTTTTACGAAGAAAAACTTGGATTGCCAACCATCCTCGTTCCTGGTGGCACGAAGTATCAATGGGGGACCGGAACTAGAATAAAACAGAAACCTAGATGAGCCATGGCATCTAAGCTTGTAGGCTAAAGGGAGATCATGGACGGAAAGGTCAGGTATGTGGTTTCTCTTGATTTGCTCAAGAACAAACAAAACACGCCAAAGCATTGGCATGGTTTGGCTGAAAGAAATTTTGGTGATATTAAAAAACTCGTTGATGAAGTCCGGAAAGGGGAATCGTAACCCTAAGGTAAAGGGGAAAGCATTGAAACAAATCCACTCGTTGGAAACAATATCTGACCGGATTTCTCTATCAAAAGGTCGGAAAATAGTTCCTTCCGGAAAGATACCGGAGGATTTTAAGGCCGACAGATGTGCACTGTCAAAGGTGCATGTTTCATTCTCCGGTTCTTGGAGAAGATTCTGTTGGATGAATGTGGGAGCAGAATCGCCTGAACTGGACCTCGTTTGCCTCGGCATTTGGTCGCCTGAGTTCTTGCCGGAGAAAGATAAAAGATGGTTATGAAGATGAGAGAGAGAATATTACCTTTTTCTTGTCGATTGTGGGTAAAAAAGGAGATGAGGATGAGAAGATATAGGGTATGATGAGTAAATATAGGCCGGGTGGTTGAAAGCTGTCACATCAATAGTCTTATCTCTTAATTGCCTTGGCCACCGTGAAAAAATGTAACCGTTAGGATATCAAACGGTAACAATTTTGGGGACAATTGTTATGGGTAAAATTCTGAGCCCATATCCTGGAAAATATCTTGATCTATATCTTGTTTATGTAGTATCTGTTTACATCTGGGATGCTGGTTCAGGATATTGGTAACATCCTGAATGGTATCCTCGGGATTACTATTGGATTATGTGCAGGTACGTGGGTTAGAAGCTAGCAACGTTCACAAGACTTATTCCGCGGAAGACTCGGTCCAAGTCGTTCAAATGAGGACGTTGAAGCCGTATTACTCGGTCCATAACGTTCATAATGGAATATTCGGAGTAGCCCATATTTGTAGGGATTATTGTTTGTAATTCATTACTATAAATAGGTGGGTATACCAGATCAACTAGGACATCACAATCACACTCGCTACACTCTAACACTTGCTCTCGAGTAATTCTTACTTTCATACAAAAGCATTGTAACACTTAGCGATCTGGTCCATATCCTGCACTGTATTCTGAAGTTTAAAGCAATAAGAAGAACAAGGCAGCTGCGATTGTCAGCTCCCGAGGTTTTATGCCGGCGATCTAAATTGATCAAGGGCTTTCCTCGTACATCTCGTGTCATTTCCTTTACTTTTTGCTCATTGTTTGCTCATTGTTCGATCGCAAATACAGCTCAATATCCTGAGCTGTATCCTGAATACTGATTTTCTAAATAATTCAACAAGCATATTTTCTATACACTTTCTAGCACACTACCTCACATTACTAATTTGATCACTAAATTGCTTCGGTAATTTTTGACCAAAACAGTTGGCACATGGAACCTCTTGGGTATCTCAGCATCACAGATTGGTGGTGCAAAACGAGATATCTTGTGGCTCCCATCTGCAATCTTTGGGATAGGCTTGACCACTCCTGGAACACTTGATATCATATCCTTTAACTTTTGCAACTCTCTGGCCATGGCATGATTGATACCTGGATCCTGCATAAGGCCATGGTTAGTAGTATAAGAATTATTAAAAGTGTTACCTCCCATTGGATTCAAATTAGGAAGAATGGATGTTAATCCATATTGTTGGGGCTCTGGAATGATCGAAGGACCAGTAGAAGCAATGGTCTGCATCGGAATAAAATCTCCCTGATGGACATCTGAACTTCCTGTTTGCAAACTCCTCAAGGATCCTGGCATCTGAAAGGATCCCTGAAACTGGGACGATCCTGGAACAAAGGAGGATCCTTGAACCTGGGATGATCCTGAAACAAAGGAGGATCCTTGAACCTGGGACGATCCTGGAACAAAGGAGGATCCTTGAACCTGGGACGATCCTGGAACAAAGGAGGATCCTTGAACCTGGGACGATCCTGGAACAAAGGAGGATCCTTGAATCTGCTGCGCTCCTGAATATCCTCCTGAATTCATGAAGGATCCCATATGCTGAGGATAGGATTATGCTGGCTGGAAATATGAACCTGATGCATGGGTCACTGTTGTTGCTCCGTAGTGCACTCCTTCTGGTCCACCCACATATTGAACATCTGGAACCACTGATGGCTGAGAAGTAATCACTGGAGTATCAAAATTCAAAGATCTGGGCATCAGTGGGGAATGATCCCCTGCCGTTTTCTTTTGTTTCTTGAGATCTCCGATTTCTTTGAGAATCCTTTCATTGGTCTTATCCTGTTGCTGTATTTGATCCTTCATCTGCAAAATCAAAGTAAACATGTCACTAGTAGTGGGAGTGTAAGAAGCAGAAGAAGTTGGAGGTTTGGAGAAAATGGGAGTTGGTTTCTTCTCGGCATTTTTCTGAGATCCAGCAGGTGGTGGAGGCAAAGGTGGAATGCCCTGAGATGAATTAACCGATGACATTGCAGTAGAGGTATTCTTCAATGATGAAGCCATGTATTTGTATGCAATGAACCGGAATGATCACCAACAGAAAAACTTCTTAGGAATGAAGCACCAATTGTCCCATGGATGGCGCCAAACTGTTTTGGTCAAAAAATCTGAAGAGGATAATGCAACCAAACTCTCTGTTACGGGGTATGATGCTTGAATTACTTCGTAGCAATAAGGATCACTATGAAAAATAAATAACAAGTGAAACAAGGTTTATACGGGGAAAAAGCCCTTGACCAAGTGTTGATCTCCGGCACAAAAAACCCCGGGTGATGGAAACTACCGATCACCAAGCTTAAATAAATCAATAAATGTTTACAACTTCGGATAGTAACGAGCTAGGTACAAGGATCACTATGGTGAAATGTGTGAAAGTGAACGAAAACTGTTAAGTGTTTGCCGAAAGCTTTAAGAGTGCGATTGTAAGAGGGTGTGTGTAGCTGAAAATGGCTAAGTGTTCTAATGACTAGCTCGTCACCCCTTTAAAAATAGAAGTTAACTACGCTAACAAACTATCCGACTTTTGTGCCAAGCTCCCACGTTCTCCACAACGTCCATTTCCAGTCAAACGTGTGCGAAATACCCGTGGAATATTCCATAGTAACGTTGCCAAGATCAAGTCAAGCTTGTTACTCCTGCAAAAATAATACGAAACACAAACAAACAATCGTTAGTATGAGGATCCTTAAGGTGATCCATGATCCTGAAGCTCTTCTGAGGATCACTATCTGTCACAGAAGTAAGGATCATTAATTAGGATAACAAGTAAGGATCACTAATTGTTAGAAAATCCTCCCCTAACAGACTCCATCCTAGCTTGATTTCAGCAAATAACAAGCAATCATCCTAAGCACCTGTCACATACGTTAAAATAAGGTCAATACACATAGTGTAAAGGCGAGCATGCAAGTTTAATAGTAATAGTAGAGTTCAAAAGCGTTTACGCATAACCAACATGTAATTGTGAAGCTAGTAGGTTATCGACAATGAAATATGCACAGACATGACTGCCAGTTGTAGAATGCGCAACACATATCACCACTGTGACACGTGAAGAAATAACCTTAACAACCCCTGTCCACGACAGGTGCTGAGTCCAAACTATAGTACTATCGTTGCTAAGGCGTCAGGCAACAATCATTGTGTTAACATAACTATTATGGGTCATTTTCTGAGCATACATATCTTGATCAATATCCTGCTTTTTATTGTTTATTTGTGATCAGGATACTGGACGGGGATATTGCTAACATGTTGGGCGATATCCTGAGGAATATTGAATTAACCACGTGTAGGTTAAAGGCTGGGGTTCGCTAACGGTCAGATGGACTTCTTCTCCTCAAGACTCGGGCATTTTTGTTATGGGAGAGACGTTGAACCCGAAAGACTAGGTCCACAACGTTCGAGTGAGGAATATTCGTTGGATCCCGGTTATTTAGGATAGTTTGTTATATTTGTTTTACTATAAATAGATGGGGGCGGATCAGATTAAGGCACTCAACTTTCACATTTTCAAACACTTTCTCTCTAGCTCACTGCAAACACTACACACAACACTTGTATTCGAATTACATTGTAACACATAGTTGATCCGCACCACATCCTGCACTGTATCCTGATATTTGAAGCAATAGAAGAACAAGGCAGCTGCGATTGTCAGCTCCCGCGGTTTTATGCCGACGATCTAGATTGATCAATGGCTTTCCTCGTACATCACGTGTCAACCTTTACTTTTTTGCTCATTGTTTGATCATAGATACAGCTCTATATCTTGAGCCGTATCCTGAAACTGTTTTTATAACTAACTTGGTTAACATATTTTTCACACATAATTTTAGCACACTACCTCACTTAACTAATTTGATCACTAAATTGCTTCGTTAATTTTTGACCAAAACAATTTGGCGCCCACCGTGAGGCAAGTGGTGCTACCTTTACTAAAAATCTTTGTGAAATCGTTAATCGGTTTTCTATTTTCAAAACTTTTTGCCACATTGTTTACAATGGCCTCAAGATCAAACATGAGCTCCTCCACTATGTCTGCTGCAACCTCCGCTACCACCGGTTCGGTGCTTCCACCACCTCCTCCAAGGATGCCATTTTCTTCACAACCTCAAGATGTTATCCCTACTCGGAGTGTTCAGGGATCTGCTCCCGTTTTAGCCTCTAATGATGAAATTCTAACTTTATTTGGAAGTGTGCAGGAACAAATGAGGCAGCAACAGGAGACTAACCAAATGTTGTTAAGAGAAATACAACTCTTAAAAGCTAGCTCGAGTAGACCTGCTGAAGAAACTGTCACTCCTATACAGCCCAGGGCTTTGAACTTCAGTTCCGCAGTTTACACTGAGGATAACAGGGGGAATATCGTCCCAAGCCATTCTCAGAATCATACCCCTGAGATACCCTCTTCGGTCAGGATGTCCACTGTGAGGAGTTCAGGATATGCTTCAGGATATGGACAAAATCCTCAGACCGGTAATGTGTCAAATAATAATGTTCTTGCTACTAACAACAATGGCTCTTTGTAGGATGCAGGTTGCAGGTATGACGTCAACATTTACCAGGGAGCTTCAGAAATTGAAGGACATGATATCCAGTGTACCTGGAGTGGTCCAGCCAATTCCAGAAGTATCCCAAGACAGCCACAGGATATCCCGCTTTGCATATCCTATCTGTGATGCAGAAATCCCAAAAAGATTTCAGACTCCCAACATGAAGCTGTATGATGGGACTACGGATCCTGAAGAGCATATTGCCCAGTATAGGGAAAGAATGGAGATCAACCCTATCCCTCCGGAGCTCAAGGAAGCATGCTTGTGCAAGGGTTTTGGATCTACTCTGACAGGATCAGCGTTAAAATGGCTATTAAATGTTCCTCCTCACTCAATTACTTCGGTTGCTCATTTGGTTAATTTATTTAATAGTCAGTTTTCTTGCAGCCGGAGTTTTGAGAAGCTAACCAGTGATCTTTACAGGATAACTCAAGGGCCTCAGGAATGCTTGAGGGATTATGTGAAAAAATTCAGTCGAGAATCCTTGGATATCCCACATCTTGATGTTGCAACAGTTGTGCAAGCTTTTAAGATGGGGTTACAAAAGGATTCTCAGTTTTATCAAGATCTTGTAATGAATCCCTGCAGGAATCTCGAAGAAGCTCGTAACAGGGCTTTGAGGTATATCCGTTTGGAAGATGACAAGAAGATGCAGGAGAGGATGAATTCTACCTCAACCTATGAATCAACTAACAGGAAATCAGAATCCTCATATAAGCCATATCGCTCCAAGCCATATGGCAGAAATGATAACAAGAAAGTGAATGCTGTTGAAGACGAGGATCCTGAAGAATATCCTGACTTATCTGAATACAGCTTTTCTGTTAATATACCTGAGTTAATGTATGCTATGCAGGGTTTAGGGGACAAAGCTAGGTGGCCTCGAAAGAACCAGCAGAAAGCTGATTGGAAGGATAAATCCAAATGGTGTGCCTTCCATGAAGACTTCGGACATATGACCGAGGATTGCATTGATTTAAGGAAAGAAATAAGTTACCTGTTAAGCAAAGGGTATCTGAAGGACTTGCTGGGAAGAAAGAAGAATAAAGGGCAGGATCCCGAGAAGGATCCTGAACGAGCATCATCACCCCTAGCAGATGCCAAGATAATTAACATTATTTCAGGAGGATCCGACATTTGTGGGACTTCGTATTCGGCGGCTAAGAGACATGCAAAGGAAGCTAATAGTGAAAGGGAGACAAACCAGTCAGGATGACTACCCTCACAACTGATAAAGTGATCACTTTCGATAGTGATGACAGGGATACTGTTCAGGATCCTCACCATGATGCTTTGGTAATAACATTATATGTGGCTAACCATTTTGTACGCAGGATATTGGTGGACAACGGTAGTTCTGTCAATATAATTCAGCTTGAAACATTGAAAAGGATGAATGTATCTCCGATGGACATTACTTCGAAGTCCACTGTGCTCGTTGGTTTCAGTGGAGAAGCTAGAAATACTGTAGGAGAGATAAAGTTACCAGTATACGTTGAAGGGGTCAACTCGATACAACGCTTCTGTGTGATGGACTCCTTATCCTGCTATAACATCATACTAGGCAGGCCATGGATCCATGACATGAAGGCTGTGCCTTCGACTCATCACCAATGCATCAAGATTCCAACCCCTTGGGGGGTCGTCAAAGTTGATAGTGATCAGCAGGAGGCGAAGGAATGCTACACATCCTCAATGAAATCCTTGACCAAACCTAATTCAGCATAGCAATTAAAGATGCGGGCCCGGGATACCTTGGAAGCTTCGGAGCAGGATGTGAAGAAAGTTATCCTGGATCAGGATAATCCTGATATCTCGGTGCTCGTAGGAACCAATATCCCTCGGGATATTGAAAAACAATTAACTGATTTTTTGAAGTGCAGGATGTCAACGTTTGCATGGAGTCATAAGGATATGACAGGTATATCCAAAGACATTATTACTCACAAGCTTGGAATTGACAGGTCATTCAAGCCTATTCAGCAAAAAAGAAGGAAGTTTGCTCCTGAGCGGAATATAATCATCCAAGAGGAAGTTGAAAGATTGTTAAAGTCCAAAATGATCAGAGAAGTCAAGTTCCCAAGATGGTTGGCGAATGTGGTCGTATTGTAGAAGAAAAATGGGAAATGGAGAGTCTATGTAGATTACACAGACTTGAATAAGGCTTGTCCTAAAGACCCGTTCCCCCTTCCTCATATCGATGCAATGGTGGATGTTCCTGCTGGGCATGAAATGTTAACGTTTATGGACGCATCCTCAGGATTTCAGCAGATTCAAATGGAGCCTTCGGACCAGGAGGATACTGCTTTCATGACACCAACAGGTATTTATTGCTATACTGCTATGCCTTTCGGTTTGAAAAATGCAGGTGCAACATACCAGAGATTGGTGAACATGATGTTCAAAGATAAGCTGGGGGACACCATGGAGGTGTATATTGACGATATGGTGGTGAAATCTAATAAGGCTGAGGATCACCTCCAGGATATCAAGGGAGCATTTGATATTCTGGATCAGTATAACATGAAGCTGAATCCTGCTAAGTGCCATTTCGGAGTGGGGGCAGGAAAGTTTCTAGGATATATGGTGACGAAAAGGGGGATAGAGGCAAGCCCGGAGCAGATTAAAGCTATCTTGGATATAAAATCACCCTCGAATATGAAGGACGTTCAACGGTTAACAGGCCGAGTAGCAGCTTTGAATAGATTTATTTCAAGATCCTCGGAAAAATGTGACGAATTCTATGATATCCTCAAGAAGAATAAGAAATTTGAATGGGGAGCAAAGCATGAAGCAACCTTGCAAGATTTGAAGCGATATCTCTCAACTGCACCTCTATTGATGAAACCTGAAAATGGTGAACCACTATCCCTATACCTCGTTGTATCAGGGAATGCTGTAAGTGCCGTTCTTATAAAGGACCATGAAGGTCAGCAATATCCTATTTATTATGTTAGTAAAAGTTTGTTAGATGCTGAAACTAGGTATTCTCATTTAGAAAAATTGATATTATAGCTCTAGTTATGGCATCGACAAAGCTTAGACATTATTTTGAGACACATAGGATCCATGTTGAAACAAATTATCCTGTCAAAAATGTGCTTAGGAAACCAGAGATGTCAGGCAGGATGGCCAAGTGGTCAGTAAAGTTAAGTGCTTATGATTTAGTATATGAACCTAGAAATGCCATAAAGTCTCAGGCTTTAGCTGACTTTGTGGCTGATTTCAGTAGTGACATTCAGGATGAGGTAGACCTAGAAGTTCAACAGTTAGGAGAATCCTCAGGATCCTGGACATTATATACTGATGGTGCATCTAATGTAAGAGGAGTAGGATTGGGAATACTACTAAAATCGCCATAGGGGGATATATCCTAGGCTATTAGGTGTGAATTCCCTGCTACTAATAATGAGGCAGAATATGAAGCTTTAATTGCAAGATTAGAGTTGGCTAAGAATATGAGTATCAAGAATTTGCAAGTATATGTTGACTCCTTGTTAATTACTAACCATTTTAATGGATCCTATGCAGTTAAGGGTGAGAAATTAATCGAATATCTCGAAATTCTCAAAAAATTAGCAGGATATTTCGATGTTTTTACACTTGAACAGGTACCAAGGGAGGATAATGCTGAAGCAGATGCCTTAGCAAATTTGGGATCATCGATCAGGATACCAAAAGGGACCCAAATACCAATATTACATGTCTTATATCCTGCAACGAATCCTCAGGATAAAGAAGTAGCGGTTATTCAGGATCCTGGAGCAGAGTACCCTGAAAAAGATCCTAAATCCTGGACGGCTCCAATCGTGAGATATCTCAAGGAAGGACACATCCCAGAAAATGAAAATCCTAAGGCATTTAGGATGAAGGTATCACGATTCACTATTATAAATAATGTTTTATACAAGAAATCTCTCGCAGGACCGTATTTGAGGTGTTTGGAGGATCCTGAAGCCAAAGAAGTACTTCAGGATATACATGAAGGGGATTGTGGTAACCATACTGGGGGCAGGTCATTATTCTCAAAAGTATTAAGGACAAGATATTATTGGCCGACAATGAGAAAAGATGCCGCAGAATATGCTCGAAGATGTGATGCATGTCAAAGACATAGTAACATATTACATCAGCATGTTGAACCGCTATATCCTATTGTTTCCCCTTGGCCATTTATGAAGTGGGGTATGGATATAGTGGGAAAGCTTCCAAAGGCTCTAGGAGGAAAGGTTTTTATGTTGGCAATGACAGATTATTTCTCCAAATAGGTTGAAGCCGAGGCATTTGTCCAAGTCAGGGATCAAGAAGTAGTATCCTTCATAAAGAGAAATATCCTGACCAGATTCGGAGTACCAGCCGAGATAATCTGTGTCAATGGTTCTCAGTTTATAAGCAAGAGAACTACTGACTTTTGCAAGAGTTGGGGAATCAAAATGATAACATCTACTCCGGTACATCCTCAAGCGAATGGACAAGCAGAATCCTCAAACAAGATAATTGTCAATAACTTAAAGAAGAGACTTGGAGCCAAAAAAAGGAAGATGGGCAGAAGAATTACCCTTTGTTTTGTGGGCTGATAGGACAATGGTAAAGAATGCAACAGGCCAAACCCCATTTTCCTTGGTATTTGGAGCAGAAGCAATGATTCCAACGGAAATGGCGATACCTACTGCGAGATCTATCCTACGGGACCCTGAACAGAATCCTGAAGCCTTATGTCAGGATTTGGATACTATAGATGAAAAAATGTATGCAGCAAGGCTAAGGATGGCAGCATATCAACAAAGAATATCCAGAGCATATAACAAGAATATAAGGACTAGGAGATTTTGAGTTGGTGATTGGGTGCTAAGAAAGGCTTTTCAAAATACCACTAATCCTGCCGATGGCAAGCTGGCTCCAAAATGGGAAGGACCATATGAAGTTGAGTCAGAAGCGAGGAAAGGAGCATATAGACTCAAGAATATGGAAGGGGATATGCTACCAAGATCCTGGAATGCAATACACTTAAAGCTCTATTTCAAGTAAGAATAGAATGTAATTTCTATCTCAAGATGGTATGAACTCTATCTCTTTTAAATATGTTTGATTTGATTTGTTCTTTGAAACCCAATACTAACTTAAGCATCGGAGGGGTGTTAGCCAAGCTAACACCCACCTTAGTTTAAGGATGTTTTGCAGTATATGATCCAGGATATAGCTCCAGGATGCTCACTCAGGATACTTCGGAAGATTAGAGGATTGGCCCCCTCTCTCACGTATAAGGGATCCCGATCCCTTCACAGGTTTAAAGGTATTCACCTTTCTTCCGAATTGGGTTTAAACACCCCGCCTAGAGTGCAAGTTATTCGGGAATAGTTCAAGGTGGCGGGACCAGTCCATGTAAAAGTGGCTGACAATTTCGTTACTATTGGCTATATCCTGAATCCTAAAGGTATATGAGGATTGATCACCCTCTCTCACGAAAGGGTATTTTCATACTCTCTAAGGTTTAAAGGTTTTCACCTTTCTAAGTCTTGGAGTTTATACACTCCCGCCTGTAGCGCACGAAAATTTGGGATTTTGCCCAGGATACAAGGGATTCGTCCCCAATACATTTTTTGGGTTTTACCCTGTAACATGAAGAATTGTCTACACAATGGGAACTGATATCCAAAGGATTTCTAAGTATTTGAAGGCATTGTACACATGGGACATTCCTACTGAAGCAATGGTGTAAAGCTCAAAGGATAAGGCTCGGACCTAATACACTAAGTGTCTCAGACAGGGGACATCTTCATTGGAAGAGTTGCAAAGGGATTGAAGTTTGAGAATAGGGTTGTACCCTATTCCTGGTATGATCTTTCCTTTGTAAACGTTATACTATGTTTGACAAAAGGTCAAACATCCTGATTAGGATAAATTCTCGGGATATATTCTCAGAATATATTTTCAAAATACTTCTCAGGATATTTGATTAAAATATTTTGAAACTGATACTAGTTTGCATCTTTGATCATTCAAGTATTATCAAAACAGGTTTTGGAAAAGTGGACTGTCTTTCACTCTTTAAAAAGCTTTCTACAAAGTTGAACGAATTTTTAGGAGTCCTGTCTAATAAAAGTTTTCATAATATATCTCTAAGCATATTGATCAAAATATTTTTGGAAGACAGTTGTACAAAATTTTGCAAAGCTAAAATATACATTAAGGAATGCATAACGAAAATTAAGAGGCAACAACACATAAGTCAAAAACAAGTTATATTATTAACATGTCAAAAGTTGTGCTTTTGGTTTCACCTCAAACCGAGGCCCATCCGCCAAAAGCACGATTAGTTTTTACCATATCTACGTAATGGTTGAAGGTTTTATCTCAAAACGAAACCTGTCCACCTTCAACCGTTACGACATTCAAAATAGGTTATACTAACTGATGACCAAGGGCTTCATCCTGAAAACCCAGTACCCATCCACCTTTGGTCATCATATTGTTCTAATGCAGGAAATATAAATTGTTCAAAAACAGGAAAAGTAAATTGTTTAAACAACCACAACCATGAAATTTAAAAAGTGGGCTCCGGCCTTGGCACGTATATCCATCATCGCCCACTTCGCCGCCTAAGAAGCGGCACCTTCTTGATCAGCAACCTCTTTCCCAGCATTTGCACCAGCATCAGCCTCAGGATTCTTCTCGGCATCATCACCAGCATTGGCCACTTCCTCTGCCGCCTTAGAAGGCTCTTCACCAGCATGCTTTGCAGGATGAGCGACGGGATGACCTCCAAGATCCTGTAGTTTCACTTCCCAAGCCTTTACATTCCAGGAGGGGCATTCGAAGCCCAAATCCTTGGCCTCGTAAGCCATCCTTAACCTGGCTTGGAGAAGAGAGATGACCACGGATGCTTTGAGACTGTCCCGATATGAACTCATATCCTGCTGGTATTGGAGAAGGGCGGCATCTAGTTTGGCTTGAGCATCCTCATTGGCTTTGTGGAGGGCAGCTTGGTGTTCCTGGGTCATTGCCTTTTATTTGTCCTCATAATGCTGGGACTTGGCAGCTGCAATTGTTCCTTGATCAGCTATGGTGGCTTCAGCTTTTTCGAGCCTGATCTCCAGCATCTTATTAAGCCCGCAGGTGTCTTCATACAGATGCATGAGACGTTCCAAGCCCTGCAGTTAGAGATACAGGTATCACTGTAAAATGAACAGGATAATGACTAACATGCATGTTCAGGAAATTGAAAGGGAATTTTTACCTGCTTGAGGAATGAAGTAGCTTCATTAAACCCATGATTCTCAAGAGAGAATGTCTCAGAGGCGGCTGGAGAATCCATTTCTTTCCTCTTCCGGGAACTAGAGGCCCGGGTCCTGGATGCCGGAGGAGCTTTAGTAGTCTTTGAAGTGGTGGGCTTCGGTGTGGCAGATGGCCTCGGTTTAGGTTCTTGTTTGACAAGTTAAAGGTTCTTTCACCCTCTGGAAGCTTGTAGATCTCTTTTATTCTTCCTTCTGATTCGGCACTAGGGGGAGCTAGTTCTTTGAAGTTTGTTGCAAGAAAGAAAATAAACACATCAGGATATTGGTTCAGGATGGAGGTTCGGGATATGATTGGGGATATTCCTAAAACCCTAAATCCTACCAGAAGTCAACCATCTTTTAGGAAGGTCAAAACCCTTATTAATGGAGTCTCTTTTCACAAAAATGAATTTTCTTGTCCACTTATCCTCGTTCTTGGTAGCTTTGAGGATGAGAGGATCTTTGGAAAAAGAGAATAGAAGGAATCGGCTGGAACCATGAGATCTTAAGCGATAAGCCTTTGGCAAATCCTCTATACACAGGTCGGGCATATGGCGAGCCTTAATTCCTTCCAAGGTGACTAATATGCGCCAAACCATGGGCATGATTTGGGCATAGCTCAGGCCAGTAAGTTCGAAGAAACGAGAAATAAAAGGTGAAAACGGGTATTGAAGTCCTATGGAGAAAGGGTAGGCAAAGAAGCAGACCCATTCGTCAGAACAAAAATCCGATCGGACCTCTCGGTCGAATGGATGTAATTTTAAAAAACCTCATTTATAACACGGGTTGAATAAATGTAATTTTATATGCCAAATAATAAAAAAATTACATCTTTAAAAATATGCGCATTACACGGTTTGAATAAATGTAATTTTCTGTACTAAATAATAAAAAATATATATCCTTAAAAAACCCCGTGTATTGTACGAATTGAATAAATCTAATTTTATATATCAAATAATAAAAAGTTATATCTTAAAAAACCTCATGTATTACATGGGTCGAGTAAATGTAATTTTGTGTAGTGAAAATAAAATATTTAATATATTAATACAAAGTTTGGTTTTCGTGATAAAAATAGATTATTTTGTTGTTGCAAAATTTATTAACGAAGTCTCAATAAATTTATTACGATGTCGTGACTAACTTCAAAAAAGTCTATTAAAATCTCATTTGATACCTTTAAAATCAAGGTATGTACTTGTTTTCTTTTTTACTTATGACTTCTTAATAAATTTTTTGTTATCTAGAAATAAATGCATAATAAAATAACACAATAGTATAAGTAAATAAACTCAGATACTAACTAAAAACCAGATAAATTACTACGATAAAAAATAAAGCTAACAATGTTGAATATCAATTTATTTAATACTAATTAGATATGACATGTATAATTAATTAGAAGAAATTACACTAAAATTATAATTATCTATAAGAGATGGGCTAATATGATGATAGTGGAAGGTTCAAATGAGAAGAAATTTTTTGTAAGAAGAAAAAAGAAGAAATTTCAACCAATAGGAATGCTTCATTAGACTTCATTTAATATTTGTACTTAGGGGTTGTTTGGTAGCCTCTGAATGGTCATTAAGAGGCTACCTCTTAATGAAACCATTAAGAATTTTACCAATGAGAAGGTAGAAGAATATGATATGTGATGATTTATCATTCAGAGGTTACCTCTTAACCATTCAGACTTGAGGTTACCTCTTATTCATTCAGAGGTTTTAAACCATTAAGAGGTAGCATCTGAATGGTCATTAAGAGGCTACCAAACAGCCCCTTAATGTAACTATAAGGGTATATTAGTAAACTTACATACATCATTAATTGGTAGTTTCATCTTTAATAACTAACTATATTAAATTTGTAACTTATTTTTAAGATATATATTTTTAACAAAAAATAAAAATAAAAATTCATTTAAAGTGTAGGATAAATACGAGGCGTGTAGGATAAATTACGAGTTGTGTAGGATAAATTTCAATATGTGTAGGATAAATTTCGAAATGTGTAGGATAACTTTTGATGTGTGTAGGCAAAAATATTTAGTGTGGAGGATTATAGTCTTAATGACTAATTAATTAGTTAAACATAATAATAAATGAGATGAGAAAAAAAACTATTTAATGTTTTACAATTATACCCTTTTATTCTCCAGTGGTCCGTCAGCGATCCAAATTTGCCGTTCAAAAAAAAATTTTCTTCTCAAATGAACCTTCCCCTATGATGATAAGTGTCCCTAAAGTGGTTTCTTTTATTATATAGTATAGATACAACTTTGTATATATTTTTAAAAAATACAATATAGAATATAATATATAAATAGTTTTCAAGTCAATTATATAATTATAAATGTTGCAAATGTCGACATTGCCCAATTTTTTTGGCTTGGTTCGATGGCATCGACCCAAAATCCGAATTTGACATTATGCAATATTATTAGGGTTGAATATGTTTTGAATCATTTTGAACATTATTCATAAATATCGATATCAACTCATTTGACGAAGTGCATCGCCCCGTAGGTTTATGTGATAACAGTCATATCATTACATTTTATATATTAAAAAATTACAAGATATAATATCATGATAAAAACAACCAAAAATAACATTTCTTTACATCATCAACGTTGTGCTTGTCACACCCCAACCGATGACGGAAACATCGGAGCACGACAATGAGCGAAACAGATTGTCCAGGAGAAATCCATAACAACTAACATTACCGGATATTTATCATTATGTCTCATACCATAATATATCAAATAAAAGCAGTTATTACAGACATTGTTTTCTCAAAGACAGATCAAATGTTCCGACAACTCAGATTTTATTTAATTTGTTTCTAGACTCCATCCTAGCTTGATTCCAGCAAATAACAAGCAATCATCCTAAGCACCTGTCACATACGTTAAAATAAGGTCAATACACATAGTGTAAAGGCGAGCATGCAAGTTTAATAGTAATAGTAGAGTTCGAAAGCGTTTACGCATAACCAACATGTAATTGTGAAGCTAGTAGGTTATCGACAATGAAATATGCACAGACATGACTGCCAGTTGTAGAATGCGCAACACATATCACCACTGTGACACGTGAAGAAATAACCTTAACAACCCCTGTCCACGACAGGTGCTGAGTCCAAACTATAGTACTATCGTTGCTAAGGTGTCAGGCAACAATCATTGTGTTAACATAACTGTTATGGGTCATTTTCTGAGCATACATATCTTGATCAATATCCTGCTTTTTATTGTTTATTTGTGATCAGGATACTGGACGGGGATATTGCTAACATGTTGGGCGATATCCTGAGGAATATTGAATTAACCACGTGCAGGTTAAAGGCTGGGGTTCGCTAACGGTCAGATGGACTTCTTCTCCTCAAGACTCGGGCATTTTTGTTATGGGAGAGACGTTGAACCCGAAAGACTAGGTCCACAACGTTCGAGTGAGGAATGTTCGTTGGATCCCGTTTATTTAGGATAGTTTGTTATATTTGTTTTACTATAAATAGATGGGGGCGGATCAGATTAAGGCACTCAACTTTCACATTTTCAAAGTAATAGTAGAGTTCGAAAGCGTTTACGCATAACCAACATGTAATTGTGAAGCTAGTAGGTTATCGACAATGAAATATGCACAGACATGACTGCCAGTTGTAGAATGCGCAACACATATCACCACTGTGACACGTGAAGAAATAACCTTAACAACCCCTGTCCACGACAGGTGCTGAGTCCAAACTATAGTACTATCGTTGCTAAGGTGTCAGGCAACAATCATTGTGTTAACATAACTGTTATGGGTCATTTTCTGAGCATACATATCTTGATCAATATCCTGCTTTTTATTGTTTATTTGTGATCAGGATACTGGACGGGGATATTGCTAACATGTTGGGCGATATCCTGAGGAATATTGAATTAACCACGTGCAGGTTAAAGGCTGGGGTTCGCTAACGGTCAGATGGACTTCTTCTCCTCAAGACTCGGGCATTTTTGTTATGGGAGAGACGTTGAACCCGAAAGACTAGGTCCACAACGTTCGAGTGAGGAATGTTCGTTGGATCCCGTTTATTTAGGATAGTTTGTTATATTTGTTTTACTATAAATAGATGGGGGCGGATCAGATTAAGGCACTCAACTTTCACATTTTCAAACACTTTCTCTCTAGCTCACTGCAAACACTACACACAACACTTGTATTCGAATTACATTGTAACACATTGTTGATCCGCACCACATCCTGCACTGTATCCTGATATTTGAAGCAATAGAAGAACAAGGCAGCTGCGATTGTCAGCTCCCGAGGTTTTATGCCGGCGATCTAGATTGATCAAGGGCTTTCCTCGTACATCACGTGTCAACCTTTACTTTTTTGCTCATTGTTTGATCATAGATACAGCTCTATATCTTGAGTCGTATCCTGAAACTGTTTTTATAACTAACTTGGTTAACATATTTTTCACACATAATTTTAGCACACTACCTCACTTAACTAATTTGATCACTAAATTGCTTCGGTAATTTTTTACCAAAACAATAACATACAAGCATTCGTCGACTGAACTCCTGAAGATTCTTAACTAAAAAATTTGGTTGACACCGTGAAGCATAAAGATGTCGTTTTGGGGCATTGGTAATATTTTTGGCGAAGATTCGAACCAGTCGTACGTCTCCGAAAGCGTTTGGTTATCTGGCGTTGATCGAGGTGAGGAGGAGTTTGTGTCCGTGCCTCGTTGTGATGACGGGGGTGTGCGACCCACGTTACCTGACTTGAACCAGGTGTTTATAGATGAGGGGGAACCATCTTACAATATTGCCCAAAGTTATCCGCGACACGAATACGGGACTTACCCTTCGTATACGGAAAACAAACACAAGTTAGAGTATGAGGAAGGTGCTAAGGAGTATGAGGAAGGTGCTAAGGAGTATGAGAAAAATGATAAAGAAGTCGAAGAAGGTGCTAACGACTTTGAGGAAAATGATAACGAAGTCGAGGAATGTGCTAAGGACTGTGAGGAAAATGATAACGAAATCGAGGAAGGTGTAATGTACTTTGAGGAGGATGTTGACGACGACGAACCTGCTAACGAGGAAGGTGCTAATGACGAGAAAAAAACAAAAAAAGGTATGACATAACCGTCAATTACGTGTTATTCGTGTTACATAATGTTGATATAATTTTAGAGTGGATAAAATGATTTTGTATACGTGTTATTCGTATGTATATAATTTTTATTAGGTAGGAGAAATCTAGAAAATGTTTGACCCATCCCGACCTTAACCCGAACCCGACCCGAAATTGTGTCATACATATTAACCCGATTTCGTTATCATTTTGGTGAAATATTATATATGTTCTGGTGAAATATTTTGTTAAAAATAGATTACTTAGGCTTGTAAATGAACCGAACGAACACGAACGAGGCATGTATACTGATTAAAAATAGAAAATGTATGACACGAAATTTCATACAAACCCTAAAATGTGTCATACATATTAACCTGAACCCGATGTTGAACCCGGGTTTTTTTTATTGTTTTTTTGACAAATTAATATATTAATTTCATTTATGTGGATTTCTAATGAACCTTTTTTTTTTTGAGGTATTTGGGTCACTTGAAGAATTGAAGAATTGGGTATACAAAAGAGAAGTTGCGAAAGGTTACGTCATTGTCACCCAACGAACGAGGAAAAAAGGTGAAGGTGCGTCAGCAAGGACAATGAAGATATGGTTGCAATGCGATCGTGGCGGCGAACACAAAAGTAAAGCATCCGTTCGGCGTTCCGGTAGCAAAAAGGTCGGCTGTCCTTTTAGTCTAATAGGGAAAGTAGACTCAAGTAGTGGTAGTTGGAGCCTTGTGGAGAAGAAAAACATTCACAACCATGAGCCTGCTGAATTTCTCTAGGGCCACGCGTTTGCTAGAAGGCTGACCCCGGACGAAGAATCACTGGTGGAGAGACTTTATCTGCAAGACATGGAGCCTACAAATATACATTTAACCATAAGAAATCAGTACCCACATAGCCTGTGCATTCTGCAAGATGTACAAAATGTTATTTAAAAAGATTAAACGAAAAATGTACGGCGATCGAACTCCAATGCAGATATTGGAGAGCATGTTGCAAGAAGAAAGGTACGTTTATTTCACCAGAGTGAATCCCTCCACAAACGCGGTCGAGGAGGTTTTTTCGTTCATCCGGACTCGTACAACATGTGGTGTGCATTCCCACATGTGTTGATGATTGATTCTACCTACAAGACGAATGAGTATAAGCTTCCGTTTATTCAAGTTGTGGGTGTGACATCGACACACAAGTCTTTTTGTGTGGCTCATGCGTTTCTCTCTAAAGAAAAAAAAGATAACTTCTTATGGGTCCTGGAGAAGCTCAAAGAATTGTTGGTAGATTGCATGGAGCCACGTGTAATTGTAACAGATAGGGTCAAGCTTTGATGAATGCTTGCGATAAAGTATTCCCAAAAGCTTCCAAATTGCTATGTAGGTGGCATATCTCACAGAATATTCTAAAACATTGTCGGGCAAAATTTACGGATGAAGACTGGAAAATATTCAAGCTTTCTTGGTCTCGACTGTGTGTAATTCTCCCATTCCGACGATATACAATTATAACTTTCAGCGGCTTTTCACGCGACTGGTTAACGACGGACGATCAGGTACATATTATATTAGTTTACATACATTCATCCATACATATATACATACAAACATTACAAATCATTGTATTCAATTTTTTTCAGATGTTCTGGATTATTTGTGTGATGTGTGGCTGAAAGATGATAAAGAAAAGTTCGTTTCAGCTTGGACTAACACAGTCCCCAATTTTGGTCAACATACAACCAACAGAGTTGAAAGCCAGCATTCTAAGTTTAAGAGATACATTAAAGGGCCAAACAACTCGCTCCATAGACTTGTGTGTCTTGTTGGCAAAGTTGTAGAGTCACAAAAGATACAAATAAAACTTAGTTTTCAGGAGAGCAGGTCCGTGCAAATGGGGAACCACAGATTTCCATTTTTGACAACCTACGCGGTAATGTTTCCTAAAAAGCCTTAGAGTTATTGGTTGTCGAGAGGAAGAAGCTAAATGCGTTGAGGGCAGGAGGGGGGACTTGTGGCCACCAGCTTTCTACGGGTTGTGGGTTGCCATGTGCTTGTCAGATGGAGTGGTGGGAAAATACAGGTAACATAACAACTATAACATATGCTTCGATCCATAGAATATAATCATCATTATACTTCATGTTTTAACAATGATTCTTGAAAAACAGGTTGCAAAATTCCACTTGGCGCGATAGATAAATTCTGGACAAAACTTGTTTTTTCGACAGAAGAACTTAATCAAGACGAGTGTAATATTCAGGCAGAAATGGATAACCTCACACAACAACTACATACGCAGCCACCTCTAGTGGTAAAAAGTATGTTGTCGAAGATGAAAGCGGTGTTGAATCCAAGTATGACTGACCATCAACCGCCTGAGGTACAACAAGAAACTAGGGGCCGCCCAACTACGAAAGTAAAACAACAAAAGAATAAAGATAAACAACCCGAATCATAGAGGAACGACTACACTCAAAAGCCAAATGTGCGACGTAGTCGTTCAAAGAAAACCAAAGAAGAAAAAAATACACTTCCAATTATAGATAAAGACTTTCCACGGTTGGCCGGGCACAGGTACATACGTATATACATACATATATTTAGAATTCTTTTTCAATTTTTTATTTTTTAATATTTTTTAGTTTTTTTATTTTTTTGCCAATTATAGGTACAAAAACGTGATCGAGCGTTTTAAGGATTGGCTTCCATCAAACTATCGGAGATACATAACGCATATCGAAGATGCCCAGCCGGACGGTAACTGTGGGTTTCGATCCATAGCTATGGGTTTGGGGTATGACCAGAAAGAGTGGAAGTGGGTCCGCCAAGAGCTACTCGACGAGATGTTCATTAACAGAATGCGTTGGGGGCATATACTAGAATCATTGGACAAGGGATGTTACGAAAATGTGTATCGATCGATAAATTGGTTAAATGTTGAACCTGCACCTATGGCATGCTGGATGTGGTTGCCCTACACAGGGTTGTTGGTGGCTCAAAAATTTGGGGTGATTGTTCAACATTTAAGCAACGGTGTTTGTCAAACTTACTTCCCAATGTTCGATGGACCGCAGGTTTACCCGAACCATTCCATTTTAACGATTGCTTATGTCGAAGATAGCCATTTCATCATGGTTAAGTTAGCGGATGATAGCCCGATGCCAGTACCAAATGGACTTTGGAATATATACCGAAGTATGGAAGCTATGGAATGGGAGACAATGTACATGTCTCGTATTGCACAGGGTAGGGCGTTACTACGTAGTAATAGAACTCGACAAAAAGAAGTTATTGACTTGTGTTAGGTGTAGCATCCGTGAAACATAGTGTACGCAGCGAACTTATTAATGTTTCTCTTTATTATAATTTAAATATATTGTAGCATCCGTCAAATATAGTGTACGCAACAATTTTTTTATAAATTTTTTTTAATTAAAGTGCTTCATTTAAAAGAAAAGAGTACAAAATAAAAAAAAAAAAAAACTATTGTTTTAAAGGGATTTAAAATTGTTGACTCAAACTAAAAATGAAATATGTTTTTTTTAATAAAAGGAATTAATTTTAATATAAATAAATGAATAATAAAAAAATTAGAATTACACAAATAAAAAAGGGAGGGGTCCTTCTGTATCGGACCAGCCTCCCCCAGGTTTCGAACTCGCACCCTTCGCATAGAACACACAAGCATTAACCAGTTTATCCTCCTGTACAGGAGCTGATAAATTGGTTATAGTATATCCTTTATACACTTCATAAACCCCTCATTGATTCAAAAATCTATCCGCCCCTTATTGCCCTATACGCCCCTCATTGATTCAAAAAAGGGGGGGTCCTTCTGTATCGGACCGGCCTCCCCCGGGATTCGAACTCGCACATTTCGCATAGAACACACAAGCCTTAACCAGTTTATCCTCCTGTACAGGAGCTGATTAATTGGTTATAGTATATCCTTTATACACTTCATACGCTTTAAACCCAACAACTCCTATAAGTTGCTCATTGAACCATACGGCTCTCATTGAACATAAACACTTTCCCAACTTCAATAAAGGGGTAAACTAGATCTAAAATTTGAAAACCCACACACTAAAACACCAAGAACACACACACAAACGCTCTGGACCACACGATTTTCACAAGACAAACTCTGGACCACACGATGAAGGTTAGTTTGTATTCCAAATTTTATTGCTTAATCTTCAACCTTTTTTTATTTTTTGGTTTTATTTCCTCCATTTGTGGTTGTGTTGGGTTTGACGGTGGTGTTGGGTTTGATGGTGGTGGGGGATTGACTGTGGTGGGGAATGACGGCGATGGGGGATTGACTTTGGTGGGGAATGACGGCGGTGGTGATTGACGGCAGTGGTGGTGGTAGTGGTGGTGGTGGTGGTGGTTGTGGTGGTGGTGGTTGTGGTGGTGCTGGTGGTGCTGGTTGTGGTGGTGGGGATTGACGGCTGTGGTGGTGGTGATTGTTGTGGTGGTGGTTCGGCGGGTGTGGTGGTGGTGGTGGTGGTTGTGGTGGTGGTTAGGCGGGTGTGGTGGTGGCTGTTGTAACACCCCAAAAACGAGTTTGGTAATCAAACCACGTTAATAGTGACGACGGGTAAAATACCGTTAGTGGTAAAAATTAACCCGGTAAATATTAGGTTTTAAATAAATAAACTTGATGTTAAGTTAAAGGGAGATAAATACTTTGAGAAAACAGAGTATATAGAAGGCCCGAGTTAACGGGACTTAAAATATAACGGGTTATAACTTCCCGAACCTATTAAGTTAACCAGGGATAATTAACCTAGTTACTAGTATGTGCCTAAGTGATAAATGGTAAGTTGTAGCTTCAATTGATCAAGATAAAACATGAGGGACTAATATTTGCCAAGTGGGGAAACTTGTTTTAATTAAAAACAAGTAATAACACACAACACACACACTAAGAGTGTGTGTGTGTGTGTGTGTGTGTGTACGTGATCGACCAGGAGACCAAAAGAAAAGGGGATGAACCCTAGTTCAACAAATCCCCAAATTGAAGAGTAATTCTTGACCCAAATCGAAGCACGAATACAAAGAAACGATCACCAAGTCAAGGGGATCGTAAGGTGTTTTGGTCAAAAATTACCGAAGCAATTAAGTGATCAAATTAGTAAAGTGAGGTAGTGTGCTAAAATGGGTGTTGAAAATATGCTGGTTAAGTTGTTTATGAAAACAGTTTTCAGGATACGGCTCAGGATATTGAGCTGTATCTACGATCAAACAATGAGTAAACAATGAGCAAAAAGTAAAGGAAATGACACGAGATGTACGAGGAAAGCCCTTGATCAATCTAGATCGCCGGCATAAAACCTCGGGAGCTGACAATCGCAGCTGCCTTGTTCTTCTTATTGCTTAAACTTCAGGATACAGTGCAGGATATAGACCAGATCGCTACGTGTTACAATGTTTTTTGTGTGAGAGTGAAAGCTTGCTAGAAAGCGAGTGTTAGAGTGTAACGAGTGCAAAATGTCATCTCCTATTTGATCTGGTATACCCACCTATTTATAGTAATGAATTACAAACAATAATCCCTACAAATATGGGGTACTCCAAATATTCCATTGTGAACGTTATTGACCGAGTAATACGACTTCAACGTCTTTATTCGAACGACTTGGACCGAGTCTTCCGCGGAATGAGTCTTATGAACGTTCCCAGCTTCTAACCCACGTACCTGCACATAATCCATTAGTAATCCTGAGGATACCATTCAGGATGTTACCAATATCCTGAACCAGCATCCCGGATGTAAACAGATACTACATAACCAAGATATAAACCAAGATATTTTCCAGGATATGGGTTCAGAATTTCACCCATAACAATTGTCCCCAAAAATGTTACCGTTTGATATCCTGCACTAACGGTTACAATTTTCACGGTGGCCGAGGTAATTAAGAGATAAGACCATTGATGTGACAGCTTTCAACCACCCGGCCTATATTTACTCATCATGCCCTATGTCTTCTCATCCTCATCTCCTTTTTTAATCACAATCGACAAGGAAAAAGGTAATATTCTCTCCCTCATCTTCACATTCATCTTTATCATCTTTCTCCGGCGAAAAATTCAGGCGACCAAATGCCCAGGCAAACAAGGTCTAGTTCAGGTGACTCGGCTCCCACATTCATCCAACAGAATCTTCTCCAAGAACCGGAGAATGGGACATGCACCTTTGACAGTGCCCACCTGTCAGCCTTGAAATCCTCTGGTATCTTTCCGGAAGGAACTATATTCCGACCCTTTGATAGAGAAATTCGGTCAGATATGGTTTCCAACGAGTGGATATGTTTCAATGCTTTCCCCTTTACCTTAGGGTTACGATTCCCCTTTCCGGACTTCATCACCGAGTTCTTTAATATCACCAATATTTCTTTCAGCCAAACCATGCCAATGCTCTGGCGTGTTTTGTCTGTTCTTGACCAAATCAAGAGAAACCATATACCTGACCTTTCCGTCCATGATCTCCCTTTAGCCTACAAGCTTAGATGCCATGGCTCATCTAGATTCCTATTTTATTCTACTTCCGGTGACCCATTGATACTTCGTGCCACCAGGAACGAGGATGGTTGGCAATCCAAGTTTTTCTTTGTAAAAAGGGATTCAATCCCTGGTGGAACGGATTATCCGATGAGATGGTTGAGAAAGGGTAGGACTTAGGGTTTAAGAATGATCCTGTCTCTTATTCTGTCTCATATCCTGAGCTAATGAATTTCATTTTCTCTGTTTGTGTATGAAGCTGATTTCAGGAAGATCGCACCTCCCCTTGCTGATTCTCAAAAAAGAATAGACACCATCAGACTGCTTTCAGAAACAGAGAGAAGCTTTAATCCATCTCCACCAACTCCAAGCCCTCTTTCAAGCGCAAACATGTCTGGTAAGAATCCTGCAAGATATCCTATACACACATGTTTTTATTTGATATTCTTAGGAGAGATTTAGAATTTTACTCCCTGTGTGCAGATTCCAGCAAAGTTCCAGTCTATCTAGACCTTGATGAACTCGACAGCTATCCAACTCCAGCCACAGTCAAGAAGGAGACTCCTGCTGCTACTAGCTCCAAGCCACTCCCGGCTCCCAAGGCCAATCCGAGAACCCGTGCTTCCACAGCGAAAAAGAGGAAGGGTCTTGAAGTCAGTGCTCCAGGTTCAGAAGGGTTCTCCTATGACGAACTCAGCTTCTCTGATTCCTTAGAGCCAATGACATCCTTCCTTAACAAGGTAATATCCTGACGCATATCCTTCATATATATCCTGCACATATATCCTGCACGTATATCCTAACAGGATACCCTGGTAGGATATCTTGGTCAACATATATTCTAACTTTATACCTGTATTTGATGTGCAGGGCCTCCAGCATTTGCTCCACTTGTACAATGACGCTTGTGGTACTGTGGCCCTCCATGAAGCCAGGATCAAACAGCTCGAAAGCACCGTTGCTGACCAAGGTGCCATTGCTGAAGCGAAGACCCGGCACTACCAAAGCCTGCTGAAGAAGGTCACCCAAGACGCTGAGGTCAAACTCGCCACCGTTCAAATGGATCATGATCAAGCCTTGGTCAATTTCCGGGAGGGAATCAAGGCTTCTGCTATCATCTCCCTGTTACAAGCACGCATCAAGATGGCCTACGAGGCCAAGGAGACAGGCCTTGTTTGTCCATCTTGGCCAGTTGAATCTTGGGTGGCCAAACTAAAGGAGCTCGGAGGCAAAGCTGTGCCACTTCCTGTTGAGGCTGGTGAGTCTTCTAAGTCAGCAGAGGTGGTGATCCAGGCTGGAGACAAGAAGGATGCTGGAGCTGATGCTGGGATGGATGCTGGTGAGGATGCTGCTCAGGATGCTGGTGCTGGGAAATCTGAGAAGGTTGGAGAAGATGCCGCTGTGTGAGGGCATTCAGGTGGGCGATGATGGATATACGTGCCAAGGCCGGAGCCCATCTTTTTAATTTCGAATGTTGGTTTGTAGTCCCAAAACAATTTACTTTTCCGCACTTTACTTTTCTGCACCTGAACAATTTACTTTTTCTGCATGCTTTTTTGAACAATACAACAGTTGAAGGTGGATGGGTCTCGGTTTGAGATGAAACCTTCAACTGTTGGGTAAATATGGTAATGAACTATAGTGCTCTTAGTGGATGGGCCTTGTTTTGAGGTGAAACTAAGAGCACATCTTTTGGTATGTTAATAATATAATTTCTCTTTTGACTTTATTACTGTTGTCATTGATATACAAATTTTACTTGTGAAAAGTGTTTGGTTTGAGCATTCTTAAGAATTTATCATAAACATATCCTAGAAGATATCCTGAAAGATATCTTAATCAGGATATTGAAATACAACCTATAAATTGTTCAAATAAAAAGGAAAGATCATACCATAGATTCTTAGAGAATCAATTTCAATCCTCCATTATAAGTTTGTCCCCAGTGCATAAACTTGGATCCATCCTTTGAACAGTATAATGTATGTCCCCTGTGTTCGACAAAAACACAAATGTATTTATATTTTGACTCGAATGAATTCCGAATACCCAAGGGCAGAACCCCTGATATCCTGAAATGAATCCTTAGCATACTGGGGATAAACCCTGATATCTGGGGATAAACCCTAAATTTCATGCGCTACAGGCGAGAGTGTATAAACTCCAATTCTTAGAAAGGTGAAAACCTTTAAACCTTAGAGAGTATGAAAATACTCTTTCGTGAGAGAGGGTGATCAATCCTCATATACCTTTAGGATCCAGGATACAGCCAACAGTAACGAAATTGAAAGCCACTTTTACATGAACTGGTCCCGCTACCTTGAACTATACCTAGATAACTTGCGCTCCAGGCGAGGTGTTTAAACCCAATTCGAAAGAAAGGTGAATACCTTTAAACCTTTGAAGGGACCAGGATCCCTTAAACATGAGAGAGGGGGCCAATCCTCTAATCTTTTGACTTATCCTGAGTATATATCCTGAAACATATCCTGCAAAACAATTGTAAACTAGGGTGGGTGTTAGCTTGGCTAACACCCCTTCGATGCCTAAGTCAGTATTGGGTTCAAAATAATAAACAAATATATTTAAAATAAATAGAATACATACCATTCTGAGATAGACATTAAATTCTACTCTTACTTGAAATAGAGCTTTAAATGTACTGCATTCCAGGATCTTGGTAGCATATTCCCTTCCATATTTTTGAGTCGATATGCTCCTTTCCCTGCTTCTGACTCGACTTCATAAGGTCCTTCCCATTTCGGAGCTAGCTTGCCATCGGCAGGATTAGTGGTATTTTGAAAAGCCTTTCTTAGCACCCAATCACCAACTCGAAATCTTCTAGTCCTTATGTTCTTATTATATGCTCTGAATATTCTTTGTTGATATGCTGCTATCCTTAGTCTTGCTGCGTCTCTTTTTTCATCTATAGTATCCAAATCCTGACATAAGACTTCAGGATTCTGTTCAGGATCATGTAGCATAGATCTTGCAGTAGGTATCGTCATTTCTGTTGGAATCATTGCCTCCGCTCCAAATACCAAGGAAAATGGGGTTTGGTCGGTTGCATTCTTTACCGTTGTCCTATCAGCCCACAAAATAAAGGGTAACTCTTCCGCCCATCTTCCTTTTTTGGCTCCAAGCCTCTTCTTTAAGTTATTAACTATTATCTTGTTCGAGGATTCAGCTTGTCCATTCGCTTGAGGATGTACCGGAGTAGATGTGATCATTTTGATTCCCCAACTCTTGCAAAAGTCAGTAGTCCTTTTGCTTATAAACTGGGACCCATTATCACAAATGATCTCACCTGGTACTCCAAACCTAGTCAGGATATTCCTCTTTATGAAGGATACTACTTCTTGGTCTCTAACTTGAACAAATGCTTCAGCCTCAACCCACTTAGTGAAATAATCCGTCATTGCTAACATAAATACTTTTCCTCCCGGAGCTTTTGGTAACTTCCCCACTATATCCATCCCATATTTCATGAATGGCCAAGGGGAAACTACAGGATATAGTGGTTCAGCTGGTTGATGTAGTATATTACTATGCCTTTGACATGCATCACATCTTCGAGCATATTCTGCAGCATCTTTCCTCATTTTTGGCCAAAAGTATCCTGTCCTCAATACTTTCGAAAATAACGACCTGCCCCCAGTATGGTTACCACAATCCCCTTCATGTATATCCTGAAGTACTTCTTTGGCTTCAGGATCCTCCAAGAACCTCAAATACGGTCCTGCAAGAGATTTCTTGTATAAAATATTATTTATAATAGTGAATCGTGATACCTTCATCCTAAATGCCTTAGGATTTTCATTTTCGGGGATGTGTCCATCTTTAAGATATTTCAGAATTGGAGCTGTCCAGGATTTAGGATCCTGTTCAGGATATTCTACTCCAGGATCCCGAATACCCGCTACTTCTTTATCCTGAGGATTCGTTGCAGGATATATGACATGTAATATTGGTATTTGGGTCCCTCCAAGTATCCTGATCGATGATCCCAAATTTGCTAAGGCATCCGCTTCAGCATTATCCTCCCTTGGTACCTGTTCAAGTGTAAAAACATTGAAATATCCTGCCAATTTTTTGAGAATATCAAGATATTCAATCAATTTCTCACCCTTAACTGCATAGGATCCATTAAAATGGTTATTAATTAACAAAGAGTCAACATATACTTGTAAATTTTTGATACTCATGTTCTTAGCCAACTCTAATCCTGCAATTAAATCCTCATATTCCGCTTCATTATTGGTAGCAGGAAATTCACACCTAATAGCCTGGGGTAATATGTCCCCCTGTGGCGATTTTAGTAGTATTCCTAATCCTACTCCTCTTATATTAGATGCACCATCAGTATATAATGTCCAGGATCCTGAGGATTCTCCTGACTGTTGAATTTCTAGGTCTACCTCATCCTGAATGTCACTACTAAAATCAGCCACAAAGTCAGCTAAAGCCTGAGACTTTATGGCATTCCTAGGTTCATATACTAAATCATAAGCACTCAACTTTACTGACCACTTAGCCATCCTGCCTGACATCTCTGGTTTCCTAAGCACAATTTTAACAGGATAATTTGTTTTAACATGAATCCTATGTGTCTCGAAGTAATGTCTAAGTTTCGTTGATGCCATGACTAATGCTAGTATCAATTTTTCTAAATGAGAATATCTAGTTTCAGCATCTAACAAGCTTTTACTAACATAATAAACAGGATATTGCTGACCTTCATGGTCCTTTACAAGGACGGCACTTACAGCATTCCCTGATACCGCGAGGTATAGGGATAATGGTTCACCATTCTCGGGCTTCATCTGTAGAGGTGTGGTTGAAAGATATTGCTTTAAATCCTGTAGGGCCGCATCATGCTTCTCACCCCATTCGAATTTCTTGTTCTTCTTCAGGATATCATAAAAGTCTTTGCATTTTTCTGAGGATCTTGAGATAAATCTATTTAATGCTGCCACTCGCCCTGTTAATCGTAACCTCCTTCATATTTGAGGGCGATTTAATATCCAAGATGGCTTTAATCTGCTCCGGACTTGCTTCTATTCCTCTTTTGGTCACCATATATCTTAGGAATTTTCCTGCCCCCACTCCAAAATGGCACTTAGCAGGATTCAGCTTCATGTTATACTGATCCAGGATATCAAATGCTCCTTTAATATCCTGGAGGTGATCCTGAGCTTTCTTTGATTTCACCACCATATCATCAATATACACCTCCATGGTGTCCCCCAGTTTGTCTTTGAACATCATGTTTACCAATCTTTGGTATGTAGCACCTGCATTTTTCAAACCAAAAGGCATGGCTGTATAACAATAAATACCTGTTGGCGTCATGATGGCAGTATCCTCCTGGTCAGAAGGCTCCATTTGGATTTGTTGAAATCCTGAGGATGCATCCATGAAGGTCAGCATTTCATGCCCGGCAGTAGCATCTACCATTGCATCAATGTGGGGAAGAGGAAATGGGTCTTTAGGACAAGCTTTGTTCAAGTCTGTGTAGTCTACACAAACTCTCCATTTCCCATTTTTCTTCTGTACCACAACTACATTTGCTAGCCACTTTGGGAACTTAACCTCTCTAATCATTCTGGACTTCAATAATCTCTCAACTTCCTCTTGAATAATCGTATTCCGCTCAGGAGCAAACTTCCTTCTTTTTTGTTGAACAGGCTTGAATGATTTCTCAATTCCAAGCTTGTGAGTGATGATGTCTTTGGATATGCCTGTCATATCCTCATGCTTCCATGCAAACGTTGACATCCTGCATTTCAAAAAGTTAATTAACTGTTTTTCAATATCATGAGGGATATTGGTTCCAACGAGCACCGAAATATCGGGGTTATCCTGATCCAAAATAACTTTCTTCACATCTTGCTCCGGATCCTCCATGATATCCTGGGCCCGCGTCTTTAATTGCTATGCTGCACTAGGCTTGGTTGAGGATTTCATCGAGGATGAGTAGCATTCTTTCGCCTCCTGCTGATCACTATCAACTTTGACAACTCCCCAAGGGGTAGGTATCTTGATGCATTGGTGATATGTTGACGGCACAGCCTTCATATCGTGAATCCACGGTCTTCCTAGTATGATGTTATAGCAGGATAGAGAATCCATCACACAGAAACGTTGTATCGAGTTGACTCCTTCAACGTATACTGGCAACTTTATCTCTCCCACTGTGTTTCTAGCCTCTCCACTGAACCCAACAAGCACGGTAGACTTTGAAGTGATATCCATTGGAGATACATTCATTCTCTTCAGCGTCTCTAGTTGGATTATGTTGACGGAGCTGTCATTATCAACCAATATCCTGCGTACAAAATGGTTAGCCACATATAATGTTATTACCAGAGCATCATGGTGAGGATCCTGGACAGTATCCCTGTCATCAGCATCAAATGTGATCACTTTGTCAGTCGTGAGGGTAGTCATTCTGACAGGCTTGTCTCCCCTTTCGGCCTTAGCTTCTTTTGCATGTCTCTTTGCTGCCGAATATGAAGTCCCGCAAATGTCGGATCCTCCCGAAATGAAGTTGATTATCTTGGCATCCGCGGGAGGTGATGCTGCTCGCTCAGGATCCTTCTCAGTATCCTGACCCTTATTCTTCTTTCTTCCTAAGAGATCTTTCAGATATCCCTTGCTTAGAAGATAGCTTATTTCTTTCCTTAGGGCAATGCAATCCTCAGTCACATGTCTGAAATCTTCGTGGAAAGCGCACCATTTTGACTTATCTTTCCAATCAGCCTTTTGTTGATTTTTTCGAGGCCACCTAGCCTTGTCTCCCAGACCCTGCATGGCATACATCAATTCAGGAATGTTAACAGAAAAGCAATATTCAGACAACTCAGGATATTCTTCAGGATCCTCATCTTCGACAGCATTCACTCTTTTGTTTTCATTTCTTCCATATGGCTTAGGCCGATATGACTTGAATGAGGATTCTGACTTCCTGTTAGTTGACTCATAAGTGTTAGATGAGTTCATCCTCTCTTGCATCTTTCTGTCAACCTCCAATCGAATATATCTCAGGGCCCTGTTCCGAGCTTCATCCAAGTTCCTGCATGGGTTCATTACAAGGTCTTGGTAAAATTGAGAATCTTTTTGCAGCCCCATCTTGAAAGCTTGCACAGCTGTTGCAACATCAAGATGTGGGATGTCTAAGGATTCTCGGCTGAACTTGTTCACGTAATCCCTTAGGGATTCTTGATGCCCTTGTGTTATCCTGTAAAGGTCACTTGTTAATTTCTCAAAACTTCAACTACAAGAAAATTGGCTATTAAATAAATTTACAAAGTGAGCAAAAGATGTAATCGAATGTGGAGGAACATTCAAGAGCCATTTCAAGGCTGATCCTGTTAAGGTGGAACCAAAACCCTTGCACAAGCATGCTTCCTTGAGATCCGGAGGAATAGGGTTAATCTCCATTCTTTCCCTATACTGAGCAATATGCTCCTCAGGATCCGTAGTTCCATCGTAAAGCTTCATGTTGGGGGTTTGAAATCTCTTTGGGATCTCAGCATCACAAATAGGATATGCGAAGCGAGATATCTTGTGGCTGTCTTGGGACACTTCTGGAATCGGCTGGACCACTCCAGGTACACTAGATATCATGTCCTTCAACTTCTGAAGTTCCCTAGTGAGTGTTGATGTTACACCTGTATCCTGCAAAGATCCAGTATTGTTAGTAGCATGAGTATTATTATTATTTGACACGTTACCCGTTGGAGGATTTTGCCCATATCCTGAAGCATATCCTGAGCTCCTCATGGTTGACATCCTGACCGAGGAGGGTATCTCAGGAGTATGATTCTGCGGGAGGCTGGGCACAATATTCCCCCTGTTATCCTCAGTATACACAGTTGAACTAAAGTTCAAAGTCCTGGGTTGCAATGGAGTGACAATATCCTCAGCAGATCTGCTCGAGCCAGACTTCAGGAGTTGTATTTCCCTCAATAGCATTTGGTTTGTTTCTTGTTGCTGCCTCATTTGTTCCTGAACACTTCCAAATAAGGTTAGAATTTCATCATTAGAAGCCAAAACAGGAGCAGATTCCTGAATACTGCGAGTAGGGATAATAACCTGAGGTCTTGATGAAGCTGTCATCCTTGGAGGAGGTGGTGGAAGCACCGAACCGGTAGTAGCAGAAGTCGTAGCAGACACAGTGGAGGAACTCATGTTTGATCTTGAGGCCATTGTAAATAATATGGCAAAAAGTTTTGAAAATAGAAAACCGATTAGCGATTTCACAAAAAAATTTAGTAAAGAGAGCACCACTTGCCCCACGGTGGGCGCCAAATTGTTTTGGTCAAAAATTACCGAAGCAATTAAGTGATCAAATTAGTAAAGTGAGGTAGTGTGCTAAAATGGGTGTTGAAAATATGCTGGTTAAGTTGTTTATGAAAACAGTTTTCAGGATACGGCTCAGGATATTGAGCTGTATCTACGATCAAACAATGAGTAAACAATGAGCAAAAAGTAAAGGAAATGACACGAGATGTACGAGGAAAGCCCTTGATCAATCTAGATCGCCGGCATAAAACCTCGGGAGCTGACAATCGCAGCTGTCGTGTTCTTCTTATTGCTTAAACTTCAGGATACAGTGCAGGATATAGACCAGATCGCTACGTGTTACAATGTTTTTTGTGTGAGAGTGAAAGCTTGCTAGAAAGCGAGTGTTAGAGTGTAACGAGTGCAAAATGCCATCTCCTATTTGATCTGGTATACCCACCTATTTATAGTAATGAATTACAAACAATAATCCCTACAAATATGGGGTACTCCGAATATTCCATTGTGAACGATATTGACCGAGTAATACGGCTTCAACGTCTTTATTCGAATGACTTGGACCGAGTCTTCCGCGGAATGAGTCTTATGAACGATGCCAGCTTCTAACCCACGTACCTGCACATAATCCATTAGTAATCCTGAGGATACCATTCAGGATGTTACCAATATCCTGAACCAGCATCCCGGATGTAAACAGATACTACATAACCAAGATATAAACCAAGATATTTTCCAGGATATGGGTTCAGAATTTCACCCATAACAATTGTCCCCAAAAATGTTACCGTTTGATATCCTGCACTAACGGTTACATTTTTCACGGTGGCCGAGGTAATTAAGAGATAAGACCATTGATGTGACAGCTTTCAACCACCCGGCCTATATTTACTCATCATGCCCTATATCTTCTCATCCTCATCTCCTTTTTTAATCATAATCGACAAGGAAAAAGGTAATATTCTCTCCCTCATCTTCACATTCATCTTTATAATCTTTCTCCGGCGAAAAATTCAGGCGACCAAATGCCCAGGCAAACAAGGTCTAGTTCAGGTGACTCGGCTCCCACATTCATCCAACAGAATCTTCTCCAAGAACCGGAGAATGAGACATGCACCTTTGACAGTGCCCACCTGTCAGTCTTGAAATCCTCCGGTATCTTTCCGGAAGGAACTATATTCCGACCCTTTGATAGAGAATCCGGTCAGATATGGTTTCCAACGAGTGGATATGTTTCAATGCTTTCCCCATTACCTTAGGGTTACGATTCCCCTTTCCGGACTTCATCACCGAGTTCTTTAATATCACCAAAATTTATTTCAGCCAAACCCTAAGCGAAAATTTAGAACAAATTGCTATGATTTGGATGTATGGTTGAATTACCCCACCTAGCTAAGTGGGTTTTATTGTTAGGATGAAATTGATGATAAGACTATGTTTAGAATCATCATGCATGATAATGAAAGGAAGGTATTTGATTAAACCATGAAATTGGGTACATGATCATACTTTTATGGAAGGGGTTTAGTATATTATGATGAAATTAGTGATTTGGGTTCATATAAATAGGTGTTTGGAATCATGATGTCTACTAATTAATATGTAGAACTTGATTATATTGATGTTCAGATGAATGTCTAATGCTATGATGAAACGGGTTTTTACATGTAGATGGAAACCTTTAGTTCTTGCTTAACAAATGAATAATTAACTTTGATAATCAAGAGCTAAGTTAAATTGGTGTTAATAATAGCATGAACATAGATTTGAAAAGTAGTTAAAACGGTGGCGTAAGAATAATGCCTATCGGATACTTGACAAAGTGCTTAAATGAATTGTCGGGGTTTATGATATAATCACTTATGTTAATAGGCAGTTTGACCTTTAAAAGTCAAACTGACCAAAATCAAATCAAATGGTGAATTTTGATGTAAAACCCGTAAGATGGAATAGTCATAATTAATGATGACTAATCTAACCGTCTTACGAATTATGATGATAGTTTGACGCTTGACAAGCTAGGTGGAGGCTTGGAAAGGAAGCGGGTCAAACGAAGCAAGTATGAAGGAAAAGCATAATTCGGATGCAATGTAAGTATATCTTAAACTAGTCATATATTTCAGAATATCCTTTTGTCGTGTTACGAAAAAGATAATTATGACGTAAGCTATAGTAGGCCAAAAAGTGTTAAGAAATGGAAATATAAGTAAAGTGACCGCACGGTGTAAATCGGAGTGAGTCATATATACGAGGTGGTAATAAATGTCATCTCGCTAATATAATCGGTCAATTTGGCCAAACGGTTCAAAAGGTGTAGACATCACCTTTTGACAATATCGACTAATGATTTTTGTCGAGTTATATGCTTACAGGAATAGATATCCAATGGGTACTCGCATCTTTCTTAATTAGCGATTTCAAAGCAAGGTATTAAAATTGGGTTAAAAAGTTGAGATTTTGGGCGTGCATGTCTTAAGCAAGCCCTTCGTCGTAAAAGAAGAGTTAAAAATGACCAAAACGCCCTTGTAAGTGAAATTAAGCAAGCAACCCTTAAAAGTCGCTTGAAAACGAGTTTTATAACCAAGTCAATACTTTGAATAAGTATGAAAAGCGAAAGATGTAAAATATTGGTCAAATGACTCTATAAAGAGTCTTTGCCGTAAAATAATAATTTGAAGGGTAAAATTTGTAATATATAAATCACCACATTGAATCCACCACAAATATAGTTGTGGTGGGAGGTCATTTGATAAGAAATGTGGACATATGTATTTAGAAACGAATGAAAGTGATTGGTGCTTAAAATATGCTTAAATACCCTTAACGGGTAAAAATGAGCATATGAGTGAAAATGGGATTAAGAAGGTATATGAACCTGTAATTGGAACCTAATATGTTAAACATCATTGAATTTAATAGGTTTATGAGAAATAAGGGTCAAGCAAACTTGTTTGTTTGATAAAAATCGAACGGGTCAAAATTTGGTAAAAAGGGTAATAAGCCTAAGACTTAAAAGTCTTAAATTTTGTTAATCCGGATGTTGGATTTTAAATCCATATGATGGAGAATCAAATTACAAACACGTAGGAAGAAACGGTAGGTCAAACGGACAAGCGGATTGAAAGATACAAAAGTTTTCGTGTCAAAAACGGCAAAATGGAAGAATATGATACAGGGGCCACCGTAACTTACGGTGCCCACCGTAAGTTACAGTGGGGCTGAAACCTTTACGCCAGTTCTCTACTGACTTACGGTGGAAACATATCAAAATAGGGGCTACCGTAAATTACGGTATACACCGTAATTTACGGTGGACCCTGTACAAAAATATATTTTAATCAGTTTTGTTTCCCGGACTCGTTTAGATACGCTTTAAACCCCGTATGACTAAAGCATTTCATGTTTATGAAATGTAAGTACTCTTTGGATGCCGGAAGACGATCAAGATCAACGAAGAACCGAACACGATAAAGATACATGCTTCCGCACATTGCATCGTCATAATTTTTAAACGACGAATCTGATCACGTTATGTCAAATAACTTTTGATTTGCTAAATTTTTTAATAAATCCATATTTTTATAGTATGTGTAGTCTTAACTACACATCTAATTGTTGGTATTTACATGTAAAACCGTTAAATAGAAACTAGGGTGTTACAAGTTGGTATCAGAGCCCTGGTTTAAGAGATTCAAGTATGGTGGGAAAACTATGCTAGGACTTAAACCTTATGCTCTTAATAAAGATTGGTGTTCGGTTTGATGCTTGATCGCAAATCCGGTAAGTGCATGCATGTTAATCATTTAGCGTATTAAAGTGTTGTAAACAACACATAGGGTTATCGTGTAATACACGTTACCCTAATTAAATGATAGATATAGCTAACAAAATTTCGTGCGTTGACACCTATAGTAGAAGAGCCTTGTATTATGATACGGGAAATTAGTAAAGTTGACATTACTAACTTTTGTGAATGTCTTGATTGAAGGACACTTGCATTTAAAGATGACAAGAGTTGAACAAATTAAGGATATGATAGAGGAACGGTCCGAAGTATGACAAGAGGAGCATGCTCACCAAGGGCTAAATCACGTAACGACCGCGAACAAGGTTAATGGCAGGGAACGCCCGACGGGGCAAGCATTACCAGGTGCACGCTTTTAAATATAATTGCATAAATGGCAATATGCAATAAACAAGTAGAGAATGATTGTTGCATAGGAAAATTAGAAACTTGGAAAACCTGAATAGAATTACATATCCAGGATATTATTTCCAAGAAAACTAAATAGAGACATTACTTACATAGGGCGTGATGTGAAAACTATAAAAAGGTCGTGTATATCATGTGTTAATCGCTTACTCTGGCCAAGTAAGTAGTGGCATATGATACCATGAGTTTCTTATAGCGGACACAATTACATCTGATGTAGTAAGGGCGGGGTGAATGGGACTAACTTAAAAAGTGTTGGATCGTTGTTTGACCCGACTGAGTCGTTCAGAAGAGTTTTACATCCAGTTTAAAGGCGGAATCAGTAAACCGGACACAGAAACAGCTTGTAATCTTTAATCTGTTGCTTGTATTGATAATAATAATGTTTACAACCTGACAGAAAACCGGCAGCACTTCGTTACACTTTGGAAATCGCGTACCAAATGAAATGTCATGAGCACTATATATAGAGGTGATATTTCGCTTGAAGGTGACCAGAACATGTTCAAGCGAAATCTGTTAAGTGAATTTCGCTTGAACTTGTAACAAGTTCACTTGAAGCGAAATCATCACTTAAACCACATTTCTCAGTTTCTCGAACCTCGTGCACTGAATATCCTATTACATGATACAAGACGAAGTCAATAGACATAGTGCACTAACAGACTCCCCCTTGGATATTGACGAAGTCTTCAGTGACTATTTTCTGTTATAACACCTTCTTCAGTCTTGATCATTCTGCCTCCTCTTTCAAATTGTAACATTGTACGCATCCATCACTCTCTTCTTCTATCAGCTTCAGGCTCCCCCTTTCATTAAGCTTCCGTGCTTTGGAATCGACACCTAGCTTTCCATCTACAAGCTTTTCTTTGTTTCAAACTTGTCTTCAGACTCCCCCTTAGACTTTGCTTCCGGGATCGTAGTCTGGACTATCTGCAATCACTCATACGTTTATAAGTAACAACATTTTAGACTATCCAGGAATCGTAACCTGGCAATTCCAATCAAATTCTCTAATCCACTCCCCCTATCAACAAACTGTATAGATTTAGCAATGTTAAAGAATCCAACTCCCTCACAGTTAATCATCCAAGTTCAAGCTAATGACCTTGGAGATATCACAAACTGTTTTTAAAATTTTTGATTTTAATTCAAGTTTCAATTTAATGAACTTGTTTTATTTTCAGAAACACAATCAGCTTACTTAGATTTTGAAACTCAGCACTCAGACATCGATTGTCGAAAATAAAGCAGAATCAAAATCTTTTTGTATTTTCTGAAAATATAAAACAATAACGAAATATGTACAAACATATTTACAGACAATATTTTTGTTTGAGTATGCGTCAGAGGATCATATCAGTTTTTGACAAATCACAAGTACCGTTGAGCTTAATTTTCACATTATACATTAAACAATTCACTTAGATTGTCGATATACTTATCCACTTAAATTTTCACACAAATTTCAACTGATTCAGGATACGAATTAGGTGTCTTATGAACTTAAACTCATTCATGTGTCCCACCTCTTGAATATACTCCCGTATCCAGAATCCCAATAATCAGTCTTACAGGTGAGTATACTACAATGATATCTGTACATAAATTAGGTATGCGAGGACTGAGGGATCTCAGGTCGATACTTCCGTATACGCAGAGAGATATCAACTTCGACTTTTCGGTATGTCCCCTTTAGAGGATCTTTTTGCTTACAACAGCAGCATTTATCAATTTTATTGTTTCAGCATGCTGAGGGTTTAATGCTATGTTTCAAGCATTTGCAGAAAGTATTATCCAAGGACTAGGTCAGAACTACCATTCAGCAGAAGTCCCGGAATAATACCCCAGACATCATTGAGTATAAAGACCTAGTATATCAGATTATGAGACCTTTCAAACGAGATTTCAGGGGTTACCTATATATCCAAGTAGTGTTCCCCATGAAATAAGCAAGTTTGAATTTAGGTTTATATCCCGAAAAAGTTTACTAAATGTATAAAAACCTACCGACACATCCACGGTGAGATCGTTTAACACATTTAAACTTTCCAATTCTTTAGCGTACTGTAACTGTCTACTGATGTACTATCATTTCCTCTTTTACGCAAAAACTCAAATTTTTGAATTTTATCATGTTTTTGTCTTTTTCAAATTTTCAAATGTTTTTGTATTTTCTGACAATATTACTCCCCCTAAAATGTAAAACCATTTAAAGAAAATTTGACAACCAACACTGATAGCTTTGTCTCGCCATCCATTTTCTGCATCTCATGCTCTGTTTTGCAGAAAATATAACACTTTTAGCAGAAAATATAACATACCCCCATGATATACAACACATTGATCTTAACAGTTTGAAAACCGTTTTTCAATCTGATGAAAGTAATCATGTTTGTTCAGCCGTGAGAGTTTCGGCGTATTCAATCAACACATATTTTTGTATTTTTCTATTTTTGACAAAAATTAAAAAAAAAACATATTTTTGGTTTTTCAAATTTTTCAATTTTTAGGGTTTTTGAAATATTGTTTATTTATTTACAGAAAAACATATAAACTTCCTGTTTCAACCAACACAGGATCCAGCAGCCTCCTCTCGATGTGCCAGGCTGCTCCAACCTCTATTCTCACAATCTTTGGTATTCTTGAGCACCTGCACATTCAGCTAACTGAATTACTTGAACAATTTAGCCCAGGTATGTTGAACCTTAGGCATTTCAACACAATAATTTTCATTCAATGCTGGAAATTCTTTGTCATTTTTCACAAAAACTTTCTCAATTTTAACTTCAACTTTCTCATCTTTCACCAAATCAACATGTTTCTTAACACTCCATGTTTGACCTTTTGGTGTTCCTCGTTTGTAAAAATGTGAATCTTTTTGAACATTTTGATTTTGAACAACCACTCTTGGTTTCCAAAACTCTTGAGGTTTTGTCATATCAACAGTTGTTTTCCAACTTTGTGTTGTTCTAAATCTGGGTGTGTGAGAATTCCAGATCTGTCTAGAATCAAACCTATTTGGGTCTGATTTCCAGTTTTGATTCGAAGCAAACTTGTTTGTGTTGTGCATCCAAGTTTGTTTTGAGTCAAATCTGGTTTACCTTTGTCTCACATTCTCAGATTTTTGTTTCTCAGCATTAAACTTCTTTTTGTCAACATCCACAGGTTTTAGATTAGGACACTTGCGTGCAAGATGTCCTTTTTGATCACATTTGAAACATGTTCTCATGGACACATCTTTGACCTGTGGTTGTTGCTTTTTCTTTGTAGCAAAGAACTCATCATTAAACTGTCTCATTTTGAGTTCTTTTTCTTTTTCTAAACTGCCTCCTTGAATAAAAGTCATTTTTGTCTGAAAATTCGGCGTCTCATTTTTGTTACGATTTTGTTTCTTCTTATAACCCAAACCAGCCTTCATGTTCTTCTTTTTGAAACCAGGTTTGTTATACGAACCTTTATGACTCTTACCAACAAACTTTGAAATCTCAGACTTCTCAATCTCAACCATTTTGAAAACTTTATCAACCTTTTCTGAAATCACATTCTGAAACGGAAATACAACATCTAAGAACAATTTGTCCGATCCAATCATGGTATAAACCAAACCCTTTATCATCATTCAAATTCTTCTCGGATTTTGTGTTTTTCAGATATCCATCATGAAGATTTCCTTCATCTTCATCCTGTGATTCAGATTTACCTGTAACAACCGACTCTTCTTTCAACACACTTTCAACGACTTTACCTACCACCTCTGAATCATGAGAATCATCAGATTTGGAATAGGTTATGTCAATGTTGTCTGGCAATTGATCTACCATGTTGAAAGCTTTTTCGACCTTTTCCTCATCATAAAATGCAAATTTTCCCGGTGGTGGAACTTGATGAAACTCTGAGCCAATGCCTTTCTTGTTCTGCTCAGACTCACCATCACCCGGTTTTATATTGAAAATTCGTTCAAGCACATATGACGACACATGGTAACTCTTTAACTTGTTATTATCCTGTTCTAAATCAGCAATCTGCCGCTTCAACTTAGCAACATCCTCAATATAGGAATTAACAACATCTTGTTTTATAGCATACATTCGTTTAAGTTCTTTGGTTGTTTCAGACATACAATTCATTCTTGATTGAGCATATTTCATTTCATCTTTCACTTTTTCATATGACTCTTTTATAATGTGATATGATAATTTCATTGAGTCATATTCCTTTTTCATTTCTTGACAAGCAATTTCCTTTTGTTCACATTCATTTGTCATTTTTAAAACATTTTCTTTCAAAAGTTCATTTTCTTTCTCTAATTTGTTACATTTTTCTGAAAATTTTTCATCATTTTCTTTAAAAACTTTTTCTTTTTCTAGCATTTCTTTGCATTTTTCTTTGAAAATGTTTTCTATTTTTGTGAATTCAAGATCTCTTGTTCTAAATTGCTCATCTTTTTCAGTACAAGTTCTGCACGGTTCCATGCAATTCTTGCACTGATCAGTCAGTTTCAAATTTTTAGAATCAGAATTTACCTCAGTGATTGGCACTTCGGTGTTTTCAGCAACCTCTGTCTGCTTCTGATCAACATCATCTTGCTTCTTGTCTGTAACACTGACTTCATCACCAACATTACCAGCTTCCTCATTCTCATTCTTTTCTTCTTTCTTCACCTCTTCTTCAATCTGCTGTTTTTCAGTAACAGCTTTTTCAACCTCTTCATTCACAACAATTTCTTCACTTTTGATTTCCTTCACAGCTTCAACTTCAACAGTTTCTGCTTTAACCTCTTCAGCAGCTTTCTTCAAATTGTTCACCATTTCTTCAACATTCTTCTTCATTCTCTCTTCGTCCCTTTTTCTTAGACATGATAACATGGCATATCTGATATCCTTTTCATATCTCTTAGCATATGTGTCATCTTTCAATACTCTTCTATAGTATTCAGCTCTTAACGGGACTGCAAGAAGAACATCATCGAAGATTATGTCTTTCTTGGGAACAACCGGTTCTCCTTCTCTGTTATAGTAGCATTCTCTCTTTTTATCCCATCTTTTGCTACCGACAGCCATCTCATACTCCTCCTGCATATCATCCATTCTGTTGTAGACCACGTTTCTTTCTCTGTAAGTCTTCTCACTTAAGATCTCTTCTCTTGTTTTCTCTTTGATCTCAACTTTTTCTTCATGGACTTCAGCAATGTCTTTGTCTTTGTTTTCATCTTGAATCTCAGCAACAAGAGCATAATGTTTATTTAATTCTTCCTGTTTGGCTTCAGCTTTGAACCGTTCATCAACAATGTCATCTATTGGAAGAACCTCACTCCAGTCATATCCTTCATCCTCGTAAATTACAGCATAAGCTCTTGATTTTTCTCTCGGCTTATCTTCAATCAACTTTGGCTCTTCTCTGCTTCTATGGTAGATCGCCTTTCGATAATAATCATCGTTGAAAGGACGTTCATTTCTTTCACCAACTTCAGAATTTCTGCATTCTCTTTTGAAATGACCCTTTTGCTTGCATTTGAAGCAGGTCACTTTGGATTTGTCAAATCCAAGCTTTGTTGAAGCACCTCCAAGTGATTGTTTCCCAGTAATCTCCATATATCTCTGAGCTCTTCGAATACAACTAGCTAAACACCAACGAATGTCAATGAGCTCCATCTCTTCTGGATCAATCTGGTCGTAGTCTTCTTTGGTCAATTCGGAGTTTCCAATTTTGCCAGCTACTAGACCTTCATATGACTCCAAAACAGATGCAAGAAAACTCATTTGCTGCTTCGCTGCATTGATGCTCATTGCAGGAGAATTCTTCAGTTTAAGAGCAATGTTGCACAGAATTTCTTCAGATTCATCAGAATTTGTCTTTGAAGATGAATGATATCCAGAATGATGATTTGTTGACGTTGTTGGTGGTTCTTTCATCTTTTCACCACTAAATGCTGTTTTTGGTGAACCAACGCCTTTATCAGAAAACACACTGCTTTTGTAGTACAAGCCAACGTTCTGTTGATGTGAAGAATCAGTCATCTTGTTTTGCTTCTGCAACTCCAAATCATGACTTTCAATCTTTTCAAACAAAGCATCAAGAGTAATATTATCATACACAGCATCATTTTTCAAAATAAAAACAAACGTTTGCCACTGATCAGCTCGTGGTAACGCTTCAATCACTTTGTCAATAAGTTCCTCTCTTGATTTATTTATCTCTAATCTTTCCAATTCAATTTTAAGATGACAGAATCTCTCAATCATTTGCCTCACCGACTCTCCTTTTATGTTATCAAACAGATCAAATTCTTTCTTTAATAAAGCGATTTTGTTCTTTTTAATCTGTTTACCCCCTTCAGCTTTAACACGTAAAGCTTCCCAGACAGACTTAGATGACCCGTCATGAGTTAGTAAAGCAAAAATATCGTTTCTGATTGCAGACTGGATCAATGCTATCATTCTCTGTTCAGCTCCAAATTCAGCTTTATCTTCTCTAGTAAATTTCTTGAATACAAGATCTTCGCCTTTATCGTCTTTTGGTTTTTCATACCCATACTCCAAACAAAACCAACTTTCATGAGCATACGCCTTTGCCCAGTTGATGAAACGTTCTTTCCACCAGGTATAATCCTCAATACTATCAAGAGTTGGTGGCTTTGAATGAGTTCCGTAAAAATTATCATTCTTGATATTTTCATTTAGCACTTTAGAAATGGTTTTCGGTGTAATATTTGCTGCATCAGACGATTCAGTTGCGAACGCGTTGTAAAACGTATTGAAGAATTCCTCAGCCATTATGCAAACCTGACAGAATGATCAAACAAACCCAATCAGTACAATCAAATATCAAATATACTGAAAATGACTGACACTTGATCGTCGTGAAATGATCCGACACAAAATTCCACTTTTCAATTGAACTAGAAAACTCAAGCGAAATTTCAAGTTGAAGCAGAATGAGACTTCAAGCGAATTCAGCACAATATAATACTGTTCAAGCGAAATTCCAGCACTTCAATTTCGCTTCAATATGATTAGATCCTTCAAGCGAAATCCCAAATGATCTATTTCGCTTCAACAAAACAAGTTCCAATCAAATCAGCTTCAAGCGAAAACAACTATTTCGCTTCAGTGTATTCAAGCGAAATCCAGCAAAGTTAATTTCGCTTCAGAAGTTTCAAGCGAAATAGTCCAATAAGTCTGATTTGAAGCGAAATCAACCCATTAACTACGAACTCTTTCAAGCGAAATCTAGTTTTTGTCCAGTTTTTGTCATTTTTACTTTGAATTTTGCCGTGAAACTTTCAAGGATTTGTTAGAATACTGTTTTACACGTTCGGTGAAAAACTCAGACCATTTTGACCGTGAAATCTCGTCCAGATTGAAAAAGAAGTTGTAGAAGTCAGAAAATAGATGATATCAAGCTAAACTCTTCTTCCTAAGCTCTGATACCACTTGTTGGATCGTTGTTTGACCCGACTGAGTCGTTCAGAAGAGTTTTACATCCAGTTTAAAGGCGGAATCAGTAAACCGGACACAAAAACAGCTTGTAATCTTTAATCTGTTGCTTGTATTGATAATAACAATGTTTACAACCTGACAGAAAACCGGCAGCACTTCGTTACACTTTGGAAGTCGCGTACCAAATGAAATGTCATGAGCACTATATATAGAGGTGATATTTCGCTTGAAGGTGACCAGAACATGTTCAAGCGAAATCTGTTAAGTGAATTTCGCTTGAACTTGTAACAAGTTCACTTGAAGCGAAATCATCACTTAAACCACATTTCTCAGTTTCTCGAACCTCGTGCACTGAATATCCTATTACATGATACAAGACGAAGTCAATAGACATAGTGCACTAACAAAAAGTACCCAAATGAATCAAATGAGCAAAATATTTGATAATAATGTAAACGCACAACCGTGTGACGGAAGCGTATTACATTAGGATAATGAGCCCGAGAGAAGGGACAAAGAAACATGTAAAATGATTAAGATATGCACTGGGAGGGGGTGTACTTACACTCGAACCCGGAAAATGCAAACATGTAAAATGATGTAGGCATGTATTGGGAGGGGGTGTACTTACACTCGAACCCGAAGAATATAAACATGTAGAATGATCAAGATATGCATTGGGGGGAGTGTACTTACACTAGAACCCGGAAAAATGAAAATATGTCTCTAAACGGGTCGTTTTAGTAAAACGTCAAACTCGAGGACAAAGTCGGAATATAAAAATGAAGCGAGGTCTTAATGCATACCGGGAGGGTTGCAATAATAACGACTTCGGTAAAACACCCGGTTGAAGGGTAAGAATTAAACACATGCGTAGACCGAGAAACGGGAACTCGGATGGAAAGTTAAAAGACGCGGGTTTTGGGTCATAACTAAAAGATAACAAAATAATGTAAATAGAAATTGTGAATAAATTATGTTCAACTATTTTAAAGTTGAACGGGTCGAATATAATATCATGCCGGACGGCATAAGTAAACACAAGCGGGATAATAGTAGCGTTAAAAGCAAAAGAATACTGCTTTCATGACACCAACAGGTATTTATTGCTATACTGCTATGCCTTTCGGTTTGAAAAATACAGGTGCAACATACCAGAGATTGGTGAACATGATGTTCAAAGATAAGCTGGGGGACACCATGGAGGTGTATATTGACGATATGGTGGTGAAATCTAAAAAGGCTGAGGATCACCTCTAGGATATCAAGGGAACATTTGATATTCTAGATCAGTATAATATGAAGCTGAATCCTTCTAAGTGCCATTTCGGAGTGGGGGCAGGAAAGTTTCTAGGATATATGGTGACGAAAAGGGGGATAGAGGCAAGCCCGTAGCAGATTAAAGCTATCCTGGATATAAAATCACCCTCGAATATGAAGGACGTTCAACGGTTAACAGGCCGAGTAGCAGCTTTGAACAGATTTATTTCAAGATCCTCGGAAAAATGCGAGGAATTCTATGATATCCTCAAGAAGAATAAGAAATTTGAATGGGGAGCAAAGCATGAAGCAGCCTTGCAGGATTTGAAGCGATATCTCTCAACTGCACCTCTATTGATGAAACCTGAAAATGGTGAACCACTATCCCTATACCTCGCTGTATCAGGGAATGCTGTAAGTGCCGTTCTTATAAAGGACCATGAAGGTCAGCAATATCCTGTTTATTATGTTAGTAAAAGTTTGTTAGATGCTGAAACTAGGTATTCTCATTTAGAAAAATTGATATTAGCTCTAGTTATGGCATCAACAAAGCTTAGACATTATTTTGAGACACATAGGATCCATGTTGAAACAAATTATCCTGTCAAAAATGTGCTTAGGAAACCAGAGATGTCAGGCAGGATGGCCAAGTGGTCAGTAAAGTTAAGTGCTTATGATTTAGTATATGAACCTAGAAATGCCATAAAGTCTCAGGCTTTAGCTGACTTTGTGGCTGATTTCAGTAGTGACATTCAGGATGAGGTGGACCTAGAAATTCAACAGTTAGGAGAATCCTCAGGATCCTGGACATTATATACTGATGGTGCATCTAATGTAAGAGGAGTAGGATTGGGAATACTACTAAAATCGCCACAGGGGGACATATTACCCCAGGCTATTAGGTGTGAATTCCCTGCTACTAATAATGAGGCAGAATATGAAGCTTTAATTGCAGGATTAGAGTTGGCTAAGAATATGAGTATCAAGAATTTGCAAGTATATGTTGACTCCTTGTTAATTACTAACCATTTTAATGGATCCTATGCAGTTAAGGGTGAGAAATTAATCGAATATCTCGAAATTCTCAAAAACTTAGCAGGATATTTCGATGTTTTTACACTTGAACATGTACCAAGGGAGGATAATGTTGAAGCAGATGCCTTAGCAAATTTGGGATCATCGATCAGGATACCAGAAGGGACCCAAATACCAATATTACATGTCTTATATCCTGCAACGAATCCTCAGGATAAAGAAGTAGCGGTTATTCAGGATCCTGGAGCAGAGTACCCTGAAAAGGATCCTAAATCCTGGACGGCTCTAATCGTGAGATATCTCAAGGAAGGACACATCCCCGAAAATGAAAATCCTAAGGCATTTAGGATGAAGGTATCACGATTCACTATTATAAATAATGTTTTATACAAGAAATCTCTCGCAGGACCGTATTTGAGGTGTTTGGAGGATCCTGAAGCCAAAGAAGTACTTCAGGATATACATGAAGGGGATTGTGGTAACCATACTGAGGGCAGGTCATTATTCTCAAAAGTATTAAAGACAGGATATTATTGGCCGACAATGAGAAAAGATGCCGCAGAATATGCTCGAAGATGTGATGCATGTCAAAGACATAGTAACATATTACATCAGCCTGCGGAACCGTTGTATCCTATTGTTTCCCCTTGGCCATTTATGAAGTGGGGTATGGATATAGTGGGAAAGCTTCCAAAGGCTCCAGGAGGAAAGATTTTTATGTTGGCAATGACAGATTATTTCTCCAAATGGGTTGAAGCCGAGGCATTTGTCCAAGTCAGGGATCAAGAAGTAGTATCCTTCATAAAGAGAAATATCCTGACCAGATTCGGAGTACCAGCCGAGATAATCTGTGACAATGGTTCTCAGTTTATAAGCAAGAGAACTACTGACTTTTGCAAGAGTTGGGGAATCAAAATGATAACATCTACTCCGGTACATCCTCAAGCGAATGGACAAGCAGAATCCTCAAACAAGATAATTGTTAATAACTTAAAGAAGAGACTTGGAGCCAAAAAAGGAAGATGGGCAGAAGAATTACCCTTTGTTTTGTGGGCTGATAGGACAACGGTAAAGAATGCAACAGGCCAAACCCCATTTTCCTTGGTATTTGGAGCAGAAGCAATGATTCCAACGGAAATGGTGATACCTACTGCGAGATCTATCCTACGGGATCCTGAACAAAATCCTGAAGCCTTATGTCAGGATTTGGATACTATAGATGAAAAAAGGGATGCAGCAAGGCTTAGGATGGCAGCATATCAACAAAGAATATCCAGAGCATATAACAAGAATATAAGGACTAGGAGATTTCGAGTTGGTGATTGGGTGCTAAGAAAGGCTTTTCAAAATACCACTAATCCTGCCGATGGCAAGCTGGCTCCAAAATGGGAAGGACCATATGAAGTTGAGTCAGAAGCGGGGAAAGGAGCATATAGACTCAAGAATATGGAAGGGGATATGCTACCAAGATCCTAGAATGCAATACACTTAAAGCTCTATTTCAAGTAAGAATAGAATGTAATTTCTATCTCAAGATGGTATGAACTCTATCTCTTTTAAATATGTTTGATTTGATTTGTTCTTTGAAACCCAATACTAACTTAAGCATCGGAGGGGTGTTAGCCAAGCTAACACCCACCTTAGTTTAAGGATGTTTTGCAGTATATGATCCAGGATATAGCTCCAGGATGCTCACTCAGGATACTTCGGAAGATTAGAGGATTGGCCCCCTCTCTCACGTATAAGGGATCCCGATCCCTTCACAGGTTTAAAGGTATTCACCTTTCTTCCGAATTGGGTTTAAACACCCCTCCTGGAGTGCAAGTTATTCGGGAATAGTTCAAGGTGGCGGGACCAGTCCATGTAAAAGTGGCTGACAATTTCGTTACTATTGGCTATATCCTGAATCCTAAAGGTATATGAGGATTGATCACCCTCTCTCACGAAAGGGTATTTTCATACTCTCTAAGGTTTAAAGGTTTTCACCTTTCTAAGTCTTGGAGTTTATACACTCCCGCCTGTAGCGCACGAAAATTTGGGATTTTCCCCAGGATACAAGGGATTCGTCCCCAATACATTTTTTGGGTTTTACCCTGTAACATGAAGAATTGTCTACACAATGGGAACTGATATCCAAAGGATTTCTAAGTATTTGAAGGCATTGTACACAGGGGACATTCCTACTGAAGCAATGGTGTAAAGCTCAAAGGATAAGGCTCGGACCTAATACACTAAGTGTCTCAGACAGGGGACATCTTCATTGGAAGAGTTGCAAAGGGATTGAAGTTTGAGAATAGGGTTGTACCCTATTCCTGGTATGATCTTTCCTTTGTAAACGTTATACTATGTTTGACAAAAGGTCAAACATCCTGATTAGGATAAATTCTCGGGATATATTCTCAGAATATATTTTCAAAATACTTCTCAGGATATTTGATTAAAATATTTTGAAACTGATACTAGTTTGCATCTTTGATCATTCAAGTATTATCAAAACAGGTTTTGGAAAAGTGGACTGTCTTTCACTCTTTAAAAAGCTTTCTACAAAGTTGAACGAATTTTTAGGAGTCCTCTCTAATAAAAGTTTTCATAATATATCTCTGAGCATATTGATCAAAATATTTTTGGAAGACAGTTGTACAAAATTTTGCAAAGCTAAAATATACATTAAGGAATGCATAACAAAAATTAAGAGGCAACAACACATAAGTCAAAAACAAGTTATATTATTAACATGTCAAAAGTTGTGCTTTTGGTTTCACCTCAAACCGAGGCCCATCCGCCAAAAGCACGATTAGTTTTTACCACATCTACGTAATGGTTGAAGGTTTTATCTCAAAACAAAACCTGTCCACCTTCAACCGTTACGACATTCAAAATAGGTTATACTAACTGATGACCAAGGGCTTCATCCTGAAAACCCAGGACCCATCCACCTTTGGTCATCATATTGTTCTAATGCAGGAAATATAAATTGTTCAAAAACAGGAAAAGTAAATTGTTTAAACAACCACAACCATGAAATTTAAAAAGTGGGCTCCGGCCTTGGCACGTATATCCATCATCGCCCACTTCGCCGCCTAAGAAGCGGCACCTTCTTGATCAGCAACCTCTTTCCCAGCATTTGCACTAGCATCAGCCTCAGGATTCTTCTCGGCATCATCACCAGCATTGGCCACTTCCGCTGCCGCCTTAGAAGGCTCTTCACCAGCATGCTTTGCAGGATGAGCGACGGGATGACCTCCAAGATCCTGTAGTTTCACTTCCCAAGCCTTTACATTCCAGGAGGGGCATTCGAAGCCCAAATCCCTGGCCTCGTAAGCCATCCTTAACCTGGCTTGGAGAAGAGAGATGACCACGGATGCTTTGAGACTGTCCCGATATGAACTCATATCCTGCTGGTATTGGAGAAGGGTGGCATCTAGTTTGGCTTGAGCATCCTCATTGGCTTTGTGGAGGGCAGCTTGGTGTTCCTGGGTCATTGCCTTGTATTTGTCCTCATAATGTTGGGACTTGGCAGCTGCAATTGTTCCTTGATCAGCTATGGTGGCTTTAGCTTTTTCGAGCCTGATCTCCAGCATCTTATTAATCCCGCAGGCGTCTTCATACAGATGCATGAGACGTTCCAATCCCTGCAGTTAGAGATACAGGTATCAGTGTAAAATGAATAGGATAATGACTAACATGCATGTTCAGAATATTGAAAGGGAATTTTTACCTGCTTGAGGAATAAAGTAGCTTCATTAAACCCATGATTCTCAAGAGAGACTGTCTCAGAGGCGGCTGGAGAATCCATTTCTTTCCTCTTCCGGGAACTAGAGGCCCGGGTCCTGGATGCCGGAGGAGCTTTAGTAGTCTTTGAAGTGGTGGGCTTCGGTGTGGCAGATGGCCTCGGTTTAGGTTCTTGTTTGACATGTTAAAGGTTCTTTCACCCTCTGGAAGCTTGTAGATCTATTTTATTCTTCCTTCTGATTCGGCACTAGGGGGAGCTAGTTCCTTGAAGTTTGCTGCAAGAAAGAAAATAAACACATCAGGATATTGGTTCAGGATGGAGGTTCGGGATATGATTGGGGATATTCCTAAAACCCTAAATCCTACCAGAAGTCAACCATCTTTTAGGAAGGTCAAAACCCTTATCAATGGAGTCTCTTTTCACAAAAAATAATTTTCTTGTCCACTTATCCTCGTTCTTGGTAGCTTTGAGGATGAGAGGATCTTTGGAAATAGAGAATAGAAGGAATCGGCCGGAACCATGAGATCTTAAACGATAAGCCTTTGGCAAATCCTCGATACACAGGTCGGGCATATGGCGAGCCTTAATTCCTTCCAAGGTGACTAATATGCGCCAAACCATGGGCATGATTTGGGCATAGCTCAGGCCAGTAAGTTCGAAGAAACGAGAAATAAAAGGTGAAAACGGGTATTGAAGTCCTATGGAGAAAGGGTAGGCAAAGAAGCAGACCCATTCGTCAGAACAAAAATCCGATCGGACCTCTCGGTCGAATGGATGTAATTTTAAAAAACCTCATTTATAACACGGGTTGAATAAATGTAATTTTATATTCCAAATAATAAAAAAATTACATCTTTAAAAATATGCGCATTACACGGTTTGAATAAATGTAATTTTCTGTACTAAATAATAAAAAATATATATCCTTAAAAAACCCCGTGTATTGTACGAATTGAATAAATCTAATTTTATATATCAAATAATAAAAAGTTATATCTTAAAAAACCTCATGTATTACATGGGTCGAGTAAATGTAATTTTGTGTAGTGAAAATAAAATATTTAATATATTAATACAAAGTTTGGTTTTCGTGATAAAAATAGATTATTTTGTTGTTGCAAAATTTATTAACGAAGTCTCAATAAATTTATTACGATGTCGTGACTAACTTCAACAAAGTCTATTAAAATCTCATTTGATACCTTTAAAATCAAGGCATGTACTTGTTTTCTTTTTTACTTATGACTTCTTAATAAATTTTTTGTTATCTAGAAATAAATGCATAATAAAATAACACAATAGTATAAGTAAATAAACTCAGATACTAACTAAAAACCAGATAAATTACTACGATAAAAAATAAAGCTAACAATGTTGAATATCAATTTATTTAATACTAATTAGATATGACATGTATAATTAATTAGAAGAAATTAAACTAAAATTATAATTATCTATAAGAGATGGGCTAATATGATGATAGTGGAAGGTTCAAATGAGAAGAAATTCTTTGTAAGAAGAAAAAAGAAGAAATTTCAACCAATAGGAATGTTTCATTAGACTTCATTTAATATTTGTACTTAATGTAACTATAAGGGTATATTAGTAAACTTACATACATCATTAATTGGTAGTTTCATCTTTAATAACTAACTATATTAAATTTGTAACTTATTTTTAAGATATATATTTTTCACAAAAAATAAAAATAAAAATTCATTTAAAGTGTAGGATAAATACGAGGCGTGTAGGATAAATACGAGGCGTGTAGGATAAATTTCAATATGTGTAGGATAAATTTCGAAATGTGTACGATAACTTTTGATGTGTGTAGGCAAAAATATTTAGTGTGGAGGATTATAGTCTTAATGACTAATTAATTAGTTAAACATAATAATAAATGAGATGAGAAAAAAAACTATTTAATGTTTTACAATTATACCCTTTTATTCTCTAGTGGTCTGTCAGTGATCCAAATTTGCCGTTCAAAAAAAAATTCTTCTCAAATGAACCTTCCCCTATGATGATAAGTGCCCCTAAAGTGGTTTCTTTTATTATATAGTATAGATACAACTTTGTATATATTTTAAAAAAATACAATATAAAATATAATATATAAATATTTTTCAAGTCAATTATATAATTATAAATGTTGCAAATGTCGACATTGCCCAATTTTTTTGGCTTGGTTCGATGGCATCGACCCAAAATCCGAATTTGACATTATGCAATATTAGGGTTGAATATGTTTTGAATCATTTTGAACATTATTCATAAATATCGATATCAACTCATTTGACGATGTGCATCGCCCCGTAGGTTTATGTGATAACAGTCATATCATTACATTTTATATATTAAAAAATTACAAGATATAATATCATGATAAAAACAACCAAAAATAACATTTCTTTACATCATCAACGTTGTGCTTGTCACACCCCAACCGATGACGGAAACATCGGAGCACGACAATGAGCGAAACAGATTGTCCAGGAGAAATCCATAACAACTAACATTACCGGATATTTATCATTATGTCTCATACCATAATATATCAAATAAAAGCAGTTATTACAGACATTGTTTTCTCAAAGACAGATCAAATGTTCCGACAACTCAGATTTTATTTAATTTGTTTCTAGACTCCATCCTAGCTTGATTCCAGCAAATAACAAGCAATCATCCTAAGCACCTGTCACATACGTTAAAATAAGGTCAATACACATAGTGTAAAGGCGAGCATGCAAGTTTAATAGTAATAGTAGAGTTCGAAAGCGTTTACGCATAACCAACATGTAATTGTGAAGCTAGTAGGTTATCGACAATGAAATATGCACAGACATGACTGCCAGTTGTAGAATGCGCAACACATATCACCACTGTGACACGTGAAGAAATAACCTTAACAACCCCTGTCCACGACAGGTGCTGAGTCCAAACTATAGTACTATCGTTGCTAAGGCGTCAGGCAACAATCATTGTGTTAACATAACTGTTATGGGTCATTTTCTGAGCATACATATCTTGATCAATATCCTGCTTTTTATTGTTTATTTGTGATCAGGATACTGGACGGGGATATTGCTAACATGTTGGGCGATATCCTGAGGAATATTGAATTAACCACGTGCAGGTTAAAGGTTGGGGTTCGCTAACGGTCAGATGGACTTCTTCTCCTCAAGACTCGGGCATTTTTGTTATGGGAGAGACGTTGAACCCGAAAGACTAGGTCCACAATGTTCGAGTGAGGAATATTCGTTGGATCCCGGTTATTTAGGATAGTTTGTTATATTTTTTTTACTATAAATAGATGGGGGCAGATCAGATTAAGGCACTCAACTTTCACATTTTCAAACACTTTCTCTCTAGCTCACTGCAAATACTACACACAACACTTGTATTCGAATTACATTGTAACACATAGTTGATCCGCACCACATCTTGCACTGTATCCTGATATTTGAAGCAATAGAAGAACAAGGCAGTTGCGATTGTCAGCTCCCGAGGTTTTATGCCGGCGATCTAGATTGATCAATGGCTTTCCTCGTACATCACGTGTCAACCTTTACTTTTTTGCTCATTGTTTGATCTTAGATACAGCTCTATATCTTGAGCCGTATCCTGAAACTGTTTTTATAACTAACTTGGTTAACATATTTTTCACACATAATTTTAGCACACTACCTCACTTAACTAATTTGATCACTAAATTGCTTCGGTAATTTTTTACCAAAACAATTTGGCGCCCACCGTGGGGCAAGTGGTGCTACCTTTACTAAAAATCTTTGTGAAATCGTTAATCGGTTTTCTATTCTCAAAACTTTTTGCCACATTGTTTACAATGGCCTCAAGATCAAACATGAGCTCCTCCACTATGTCTGCTGCAACCTCCGCTACCACCGGTTCGGTGCTTCCACCACCTCCTCCAAGGATGCCATTTCCTTCACAACCTCAAGATGTTATCCCTACTCGGAGTGTTCAGGGATCTGTTCCCGTTTTAGCCTCTAATGATGAAATTCTAACTTTATTTGGAAGTGTGCAGGAACAAATGAGGCAGCAACAGGAGACTAACCAAATGCTGTTAAGAGAAATACAACTCTTAAAAGCTAGCTCGAGTAGACATGCTGAAGAAACTGTCACTCCTATACAGCCCAGGGCTTTGAACTTCAGTTCCGCAGTTTACACTGAGGATAACAGGGGGAATATCGTCCCAAGCCATTCTCAGAATCATACCCCTGAGATACCCTCTTCGGTCAGGATGTCCACTGTGAGGAGTTCAGGATATGCTTCAGGATATGGCCAAAATCCTCAGACCGGTAATGTGTCAAATAATAATGTTTTTGCTCATTGTTTGATCATAGATACAGCTCTATATCTTGAGCCGTATCCTGAAACTGTTTTTATAACTAACTTGGTTAACATATTTTTCACACATAATTTTAGCACACTACCTCACTTAACTAATTTGATCACTAAATTGTTTCGGTAATTTTTTACCAAAACAATAACATACAAGCATTCGTCGAGTAACACGTATAACATGCAGTAACGGTCCGCGTATAAAGTGTTTGCGTTGTGTGATCGATGTGATTTAGAATAAGTAACGTATGTAACACCCAAAAGTGCGTAAAACAAAAAGGGATCAAGTATACTCATAGCGATGGTAGTTAATGGATTGAAGGGAGCGCTAGAGTGATTAGCCTGAACAGTTTACGATAGCATAAGCGAATGAACGGTGCGTTAAACAGTAAAAAGGGAACAAGGTGACGAATGGTCATTCGATCGGATGACAATCTGAACGGATGGTCATTCGATCGAATGACAATCCGTTCGGATGGTCATCTGTTCGGATGGCCATTCGATCGGATTGGCATTCGTTTGGGATGAATGTGTTTATGTATGATGTGACTTTGACGTTTTCGTTGTAGCATTTTGAAAACAGAGAAGTAACTCTACCTTACAGGTCGTTCGATCGGATGGCGATCCGATCGACAGGTCACTTTGTGAGAACAAGTTCACAGCAGGATTGTCATTCGATCGGATGGTCTTCCGATCGGATGGCAATCCGTTAGAAACTAATGATCTTTGAAAATCTTGAAAAAGTTAAGTGTTGAGTCTAAGTGCAATCCGATCGGATTATCGTTCGATCGGACGGCAATCCGATCGGACGGCAATCCGATCGGACGGCAATCCGATCGGACGGCAATCCGATCGGACGACAATCCTATCGGATGGCAATCCGTCCCGACGACCTAATCGTCTTGAACTTGATGATTTTGAAAGTTTCGCGGTTTGATTGAGACGGTATGACAACGTACTAAACAACGGAACCTCATCAAGTCCCAAGTCGTCCGATCGAACAGGAATCACCCTAATCTGACCAGTCAACTGTTCCTTGACGGTTGTTCATGTTCAATCCGAAATCGGTTGTCTCGTTGATAGAATTCAGATCTGGGACCGACACTTCACTAAAGAACGAGTTGAAGGCCCAAATTAGCTCCGATTCTATCACATGAAAAATAAATAGATTGAAAGAGTAATTTTATATGTTACCTCATCAATATTTTCATCACCATTACAATCTCCACCAACCAGCTCAGCAATTATTACTGGATCATCACATGTTTTTTGCACAGTATAAACACGATAGTCATTTTTAAGATTGAACTCTGAAACATCAATCTTAAAAGTAGCCTTCTTATCAACCAATCGAAATATCTCATGAGGGAATCCAGTATCATTGGCCTTAACCTGCCTTTCTCTTATGTCACTCGCCGCTAATCCAAGAAGCTTCTGAACATCTCTATCAAACATAACAAAAGAAACACTACCACTCTCATCTTGCACCCGCACTTGCACCTTGAACCTGAAATATACACAACTAACTAAGTAAACTGCAAAACTATATTCAAATATCAGTCTTAGAATGATACTTATATAAATATAACGCTAAATAATCATCATTGCTTACTTTGTGGTGATCGATGTACATTCACTATGACATTTGGGACAAACCAAAAAAGTCGCAGGCAATCAAACAATATCATCTGAAACATTTTCAACATTCTGCAAGTATTCACTTTTACCCATTACCTTCTTGAAACACTTACGACAGGCAGCATAAAACCAACCATACTCTTCTTGCACAATCTTAATTGTCGCAACCACAACACAAGACATTTCCTGTAAAAACACAAGACACTTCCTGTAAAAACATGCAGGTGACAAACCAAACAAATAACCAAACTATATAAAAAGATGTGAAACCATTTCTATCTCACTAATCTCATCAACATGTTTCTTCACACCATCAGTTACAAATTTTTTATGCAATGGAAAAACACTCTAAGACGATAGTATTGTTTGAGAAGTAGAACCACTCCCTTGTCCAAGCTTCAGTATAAGCCTTTTGAATACCACAAATGATTAGAATTAGTATACAAATAACATGAAACCAAGTATTTGACTTAAACATCTATATACAAGAGAAATTACATTGGCAAATTACCTCCTCCTTAGCTCATTAACTTCATCAATTTCTTCATTCAGAAAAATTACTGTTGCAAACTTATCACTTTGAACAGTATATTCACCTACATGGAAAAGTATATAGATATTTAATGTATACATGTCTTTATATTGCCAGAAATAAACAGTGTAGTTATGATTTGTAGAAAGTAACAAAAATACCTTTCCATTCCTTACACTTTCCATGTTGTATAACTGTCATCACATGCTCATGAGGTGGGATTTTAGAAATGAAGTCCTTAATCTGCAGAGCATAATCATTCCACACAGTACACCGCAAAACCTTACCCCTACATGAAAAAAATATTCATATGACGATATACTAAAGACTAATTTATGACAATTTCTTTACAAATCTCTAATATCAAAACAACATTGAATGAATAAAAACAGAAAATCAAAGGAAAATTATGACATTTATTAAAGTAGCAAATGAGCCATAAATTAACTACCATATTCACTAATAATAAACTGTAGACCTCATTTATTACCATGATTCAGCATTAGATACAAACACTATAGATCTCATTTATTACCATTGCAATGTTCCCACATTAACTAAATACCAACATTCATCATCTTATTTATTAACATCATTAAATACAAACAATGATCAGTACATTTTTTTGAATGGCAAACAATGATCAGTACATGACTGCACATGTAAACAACAACTTACTCCAAGTCTTCAATATCGAAATTCATCTTCTTAGTCTCCTTTGGAGGTCGATCAAAGATTTCAAGATCTCCACAACAAATCACAGATCCAGCAACATCTATATGATCACATTATACAAGAATATAAGTAAAACTCTCTAATATTATACAAGCAAAACATGATTACAAAAATATACACTACCAACACTCAATGCGTTTAACACCTCTCCTTGAAGAATATCTACATAAGCTCTGAAGTTGAAACCATACTCAACACCTTGCCAATCTCTCACAGGAGTAACAGTTGTGCATCTATAAAAGTTGATTTTATAAGGTTGCACTACTACTTTATATAAATCTTTATTCTCACCAACACCAAATTTCGACAGAATCACAACAGCATCTTCTTGAAGCTATCCATCAAAAACAGGTATTAGATGACTCTTAATACCTGCTTGAATCTTAGCACCCTGAAGAACATTTAAAGAAAGTATCTTCTTAGCATACAACACTACATTCTCTAATAAAACGAAAAAGCAGATATACAAATTACCTTTTCATCAATGAAGATGAGATCCATCTTGTAACCCTGATTCCATTTTCGAATAATTCTCGCTTTCATGTTCCACATATCTTTCTCAGGATTCAAATCGTTAACAAAACTAAGATTGTTACTGTCAACTGATATTGACATTCTTCTAATTCGGAATTCGGATTGTGATTAAATTTCAAATTTCAAAATCAGAGAAGATGAAAGCGTGATGAAATATGAAGAGGGAAATGAGAAGAAAAGCCTTATATAAGAAGGATGATTGTCAGGAGTTTCTTGATGACATGCATTAATTGCTAATTACTTATTCCCATGCATTTTTGAATTTGAATTTCCCGGTAATTAGCCTTAAACATCTGCTGATCTAAAAGCATTACGGAAGATAACAACAACTGCTGCTAGGTATTAAAGTAAAGTCACATATAAATGAGCAGATGTTTACCCTGGCAGAGGTTTCGACCGTATTTTAAAGTGATTTATATATTAGGCTTTATGATGTAATAATGACATAAGAAAAGCATTGTTGGACAGCCTCTCCAACTGACACATCAACTTTTCTTATGTCATTGGGATTTCTCCTTTTATAGAAAGTTTAGATTAGATATATATATATATTTATACAAATAAATAACTAACCACATTTTTGCCTTCCCAAACCATGGCAACAACGGGTCCAGAGATAACGATAACGTACTCAACTAGATGTTCAAGAAAGGCTTTTACAGAAGGATCACCATTGACATTCAATTGAAATCGGTTTCCATTCTACGCTAATCGAAGATTTGGTCTCAATTTTTATTTCGGTTATAGCAACCGGAAGTATATAATGGAAATCTCAATGTGATCTTATTTTTTTAATCAGGTAATTGAAGATTTAATCTCACTATTTTGTTTCAATATTCAGAATCTTGATTTTCAATCTATAAGTTTAAACAGAATATTTTACTTATCTACTACTTCTAATAAAGCAAAACAAGCTTAAGCCACATGGCATTAGCTTAAGCCATTACTTGCCACGTGTCATTTGCTTAGACCATTTTTTTTGCTTTTTCCGCCAAAACCATCCTCCTTAGCTTCTTTAATACGCTTCACTTCACTCCAAAACTCTAACACCCATCTCCTGCATCCGGTTCTTCCTTCTTCATCGATTGATCTTCGAAAAACATAGGTATGTTATTTTTCTTTTCCCTCTTTGATTTTTCTTTGTCATTGCTAAACACTATCTATTTCTTCCTTAAACCCTAGATATCATATATCGATCTTTAATATGTTATTTGCAATCTCCTGAACCCTAGATTTCTTCATCTTCAATCGCGAGTGGAAGCAACCAGTCCTTATTATGCGGCGTATAAGGTATGTATCCGTGTTTTCAATTTTCTTTTTGCGGCGTTGTTGGTGTCTGGAAGACCTAGCCGCCGCCTCTTCTTAGGGTTTCAGTGATTTCTAACTTATGCATTCATCAATACCTATATTCATTTCTTGAGTGCATCTGTGATATTTTTCAAGATTTGGTGCTTTTTGAAAGATGGGATCCATCACTGTCTTCTCCAAACGATTCAACAAATAGGTAACAATTCTTCAAATATCGATTCATGTTTGATAATGTCGCTTCCTGTTTGATGTTCTCTATCATATGTTCATCTTTAGGTTTTATAACATTTTTTTAAAAGATGATACCATGGCGATTTTAACTTTCAAGATGAGAGAACATAATTTTTTTACTTATAAATGATATTTATGTTATGTATTGTAGTTAAATCATTGTTGTACTTTTCTTTTTGAACATTTAAATTTGATGAATTAACTAAAATTATATTAGAAATTATCAGATTTAAATTCCAATTCCAATTTGGGGTTAAGAATTTGCAAGATTATCTTTAAAGGCAATGAAAAGACATGATATCTCTTCAAAATCTTACATTTTCAATCTTTTTAATCCTTTAAAGGTTTGTTATTTGATTTGCGTTCTTCAATTTTGCGTATTCTATTTTGATATTCTTCGTATTTCATCCGACAAGATGGTAAGGGTTTATTAAGGGTTTCTAGCAATGTACTGATTGTGAAGATGAGTTTTTTTCCAGACAACATTCTTTATTCGACAACTAAGGTATGAATTGAATCAGTGGTCTCGAGCTTCTTCTCAGGTCCATGATTGTGATTGATTTTTTTCACAATCATTTAGATATTGATTATATTATGAATATATTAACCTCATTGGTTTTGAATTTAAGTTTGATAATATTTAACTATTTAGGTAAATTGTTTTGACCGATTATTTCAAAATTTGAGTTTTTGAAATTTATATCAATTATGGATACTTATCAAAGTTGTCTAAATTGTGACGTATTTCCAAATTTATCAAGATAACTTATATTAAAGTTTTAATTGCTTCCAAATTTTGTGTTAGTTTCCATAATTTTCGACAATCACATTAATTTTCAAGTTTCTCAAAATTTGTTCTTCTTCTTTTTTTGTAGATCATTCCACTTATTCTGCAGGTATGTAAACTAGATTAGATTGTTATGTATTTTAAATGCTTAATCGCACTTTTTTTAATCATTTTTCTGTATATATTTTGTGATTGATTTTTTTTCACAATCATTTAGATATTGATTATATTATGAATATATTAACCTCATTGGTTTTGAATTTAAGTTTGAATAATATTTAACTATTTAGGTAAATTGTTTTGACTGATTATTTTAAAATTTGAATTTCTGAAATTTATATCAATTATGGATAGTTATCAAAATTGTCTAAATTGTAACGTATTTCCAAATTTATCAAGATAACTTATATTAAAGTTTTAATTGCTTCCAAATTTTGTGTTAGTTTCCATAATTTTCGACAATCACATTAATTTTCAAGTTTCTCATAATTTGTTCTTCTTTTTTTTTTGTAGATCATTCCACTTATTTTGCAGGTATGTAAACTAGATTAGATTGTTATGTATTTTAAATGCTTAATCGCACTTTTTTTAATCATTTTTCTGTATTTTTTGTGATTGATTTTTTTTTTCACAATCATTTAGATATTGATTATATTATGAATATATTGACCTCATTGGTTTTGAATTTAAGTTTGAATAATATTTAACTATTTAGGTAAATTGTTTTGACTGATTATTTCAAAATTTGAATTTTTGAAATTTATATCAATTATGGATACTTATCAAAGTTGTCTAAATTGTAACGTATTTCCAATTTATCAAGATAACTTATATTAAAGTTTTAATTGCTTCCAAATTTTGTGTTAGTTTCCATAATTTTCGACAATCACATTAATTTTCAAGTTTATCAGAATTTGTTGTTGTTCTTTTTTTGTAGATCATTCCACTTATTCTGCAGGTATGTAAACTAAATTAGATTGTTATGTATTTTAAATGCTTAATCGCACTTTTTTTTAATCATTTTTCTGTATTTTTGTGTTGCTGATGATGATTTAAAGTTTTCGAATTTAGTCTTATTAATGGATCTAATCTTGATGTCTTTGAAAGAGTGATGCTCTTACTGATTTTTTTTTTTCATGATAAACCCTAATTTTTATGCAATTGCAGGAGTCTGAATCTTCTTCGAACACAAGAGGTAAGTTTAATGTTATCGTTTTTTTTTTGTGTTTTTTGATCCGGTATAATGATAGTTTTCATCATTTATGCTAATCTCTATAATTTTTAAGTTATTTTGTTTGTTTTTTTTTTGGCAAATCAAACTATGATATTTTTTGAAATTTGAAAATCTTTGTTTTTTTTTACTAATAAATTGTGTATTGTATTAATATGTATTAATGATTCTTTTGTTTTGTTTTTTTATTTTTTCATGGTTAACCCTAAATTTTATGCCATTGACGGACTATTAAACTTCGTCAGACATGTTAATCAAAAACTTCGTCGGAATTTTTTTTTTCTAATAAAAAATTTTAGTTTTTAGTTTTATTGTTTTTTTTCCTATTTTTTTTTTCCTACCCGGAAAATTTCCGGGTTATAACCTTATTTTTTTCTATAACAGTAAAAGGGATTTATAGCAAATAAAGTGTTGGAGGGTAGCCAACCAGTTGATATCTCTAAGAACCCGTTTGAGTTGTTCTTACACTTAAGTAAGAATTTATTTTTTTCAAATTAATTTCATGTATATAAAACAGTAATGAACTCTTTTGAGTTAATTACTGTTTTCGTCCTGTGGTTTGTTAAAAATCACTATTTCAGTCCATTAGTTTAAAAATTGCGATTCCAGTCCGTGTGGTTTCACTTTCGTGACCATTTCAGTCTCTGTGGTTTCACTTCCGTAACCATTTCAATCCATTTATTCTGTAAGTACAGGGACTGAAATGGTTACGAAAGTGAAACCAAAAGGACTGAAATCGCAATTTTTAAACTAATGGACTGAAATAGTGATTTTTGACAAACCACAGGGACGGAAACAGTAATTAACTCTTTTTAATAATCTAGCAATAGAGCTTTAAATTCTAAGTCGTCCTGATTGGAATTGATAATGTCAGAGGATGAATGCGATAGTGGAGTTAAAGAAGACATCATGAAGGTTTAGTTGACAAAAACTTAATTTGTAACGAACATTATGTAGATGTACTATTGGGACGTGCTCAACTGTCTCAAAATATTAAGCTTAACAAATCACATTTTAACGCTTCTACGTTTAAATTATTTTATGTGTTTAGTTGGTGTTTAGCCATCCGCGAAGCTCGCGGGGTCTTAGGCTAGTTGTAAATAATAAATTTCACTTTAAATTATTTTTGTAATATCATGTTATCGGAATAAGTTTAAGCAGAATATTTTAGTTATTGTAAATAATAAATTTCAATTTAAATTGTTTTTGTAATATCATGTTATCGGAGATTTAATTATTTAGAAGTTTCATAATGTATTCCTACTAAACCGGCTTTACAGAATAGAGTCAATATTGAATCTAGTGACGAATCTAAAAGAAAAATATACAGGTGTGTAAAGTGTAAATTTTGGTGTGGAACATACTTTTAATCGGTGTTGTTCTGTTTTTATTACTAATTATAAAAATATATCACCATTAACCTATGGTCATACCAAGTAAACGAGATTAATGCACTATTACATATTTACATATGATTTAAAATGAGAATTCCAACAAAATGTTTCAAACTATTGTTGTGAAGAATGTTGATGTGGATGATGTGTTAGGAGAGGAGGGAATTGGAGAAGAATATATAGGTTAATCGAATAAGAAGTAGAGAGAATAATTATAATAGATTGGTTAAAATAAGGGTTATTAGATTTTATCACCCCCAACTATTGGTTATTGGCCGCTGTCACCCTCAACTATCACTTTGGCGCCTGTCACCCCAACTTAACACTTAGTGTGTTATGTCACCACGCCGTTAACTGATCACTAACTTTTGATCATGTTACTACATTTTTTAGGGTGTCATAGGGATCTTGAGAAGGTTTTAGGGATCTTAGGACACCCCCAAAAGTATAGTAACAAGATCAAAAGTTAGTGATCTGGTGACAGAACACACTAAGTGTTAAGTTGGGGGGTGGCAGACGTCAAAGTGATAGTTGGGGGTGACAACGGCCAATGGCCAATAGTTAAGGGTGATAAAATCCAATAACCCTTAAAATAAATAAAAGTAACTAAATATATAAAACACATGTAAAAACACCCATTTTGGTAAATGTTTTTTCATCACTCATTTTGATGAATATTTTTTCCACTAACACCCTTTTGAAAAAAAAATAGCATCTAATTTACAAAGTTAAATATTTGTATTTTTCACAAATGACTCCTTTACTTAAATCAAAGAACTACATAAGTGCTCCTTGAAGTTATAAAGGGTGTTTTGTCATTTCATAGAGGTCTAACAGAAAAACTAACATCTGTTAGTCTGAGTACTCTAGGTTGTTACAAAATTGAAAGTTGGTACCTTAGAGTGTGATTTTAAACTATTAGTACATAATCTTGTTACTTCATATAAACCACAGGGACTAACCATGTAATTAACTCTATAAAACATTATGACTAAAAAACCCCCACAAAAATGTGTTGTATTTTTATGTTGTATAACATTTTTTGTGCTAGATTTTTGTGTTATATTTTTTGATTATTGGATTTTATCACCCCCAACTATCGGCCTTTGGCCGTTGCCACCCGCAACTAACACTTTGACACCCGGCACTCCCAACTTGACTTTTTGTTTGCACTGGCACCACCCAGTTAAATGTGCACCGACTTTGTTAGTTTTTTGTCCGACGTGGCACAGGTTTGCTGATGTGTACATGATTACGTGGCGCTAATGTGTTATATCCCTCTCCTTCTTTATAACAATCCCCACAAAAACCCTAACCTTCTCCTTATTTATAACCAAGGCCGATAGTTGGGGGTGATAAAATCCAATAACCCTATATTTTTTGTGCCGAACTTTTTTGTCTTAAAATTTTTTTCTAAATTTTTTGTGCTGGTTTTTTTGTACTATATTTTTTTGCTGGATTTTTTCGTGCTATATTTTTTTGTACTAGATTTTTTTGTGTTATATTTTTTTGTACTGGATTTTTTGTGCTAGATTTTTTTGTACTGGATTTTTTTGTTCTGTTTTTTAGAAAACAAAAGAGGTGTCACATGTCATTTTCACAATCATATTTATACGGACTAAAATGATCTTTCTTCCTACCTATAAGAAGTGTCACATAGTATTATTACAATCATTCTTAATCTACTTAGAAAAAATCTATTTTTTATTTGTTGTAATGTATACTTCCGTAATATATTAAATGCTCATGGTTATAGAAGAACCGGTTTTGCCATTGGACTCGAGGGATATAAAAGAGTAATGGTAAAATTTTAATTAAATGGACGGCGAATGGACTTTCAAATTCTAGTGATAGTTGTAAATAAAATAGTTTATCGCTTTTTATAATTTAAAATAAGAGCATAAAATAAAATAGTTTATCGCTCTATTTAATTTAAAATATCCTCCATATGTTTAACTTTTTATTAGTTAAATAAATAATTATGACTAAAAAGTATTTTCCATGTGACAGTGGGATTTTCTATGCTTTCGGTCAGTAGGATCGATTTGTTATATATTGTTTTGGTTTGTTATACTACCGCTATTGATATCGGGGTATCAACCGAAAGAGACATGTCGGACAAGATATCAACATATATTTTACATCAGGGCCGGCCCTGAGAATTCATAAACCATGTTCGAGCTCGAAAAAACGTGCTCTTAGCTCTTAACTAAATAAAAAATTTAAACTAGTTTTCATACAACTTTGAACCGTTGACAAAAATATAACATTCGATAAACAATGCAATTAACAAAATACAAAATATAGTATTCGAATGAATGACATACCGTAAAAACTAATAAGCTAATAGCTAACCAATGATTCGTGAAGCCCTCCTTGCATTTTTCATAGCAAATTGGTGAATCAACTCTTCACAGTTTATATCATCTACTACTTCGTTCTCGATAGCAATCATCGCCAACCCACTAAGTCTTTCTTGGGACATAGAAGATCGTATGTAAGATTTCAATAACTTCAACTTCGAAAAACTTCTTTCTGCAGATGGCACAGTAACTAGAATAGTCAACAATATTCTATATGCAATGCATGCTTCTGGGGAATAACCGTCTTCTTTCATATACTCCAAAACATCTACAGGACTGCTAAATTTATTGGTTAGTGATTCACGAAATAAATTAAGCTCTGTATAAAGTGTCTCGCCATCAATATCCGATTTTTCTTTAAACCTGAGTGCACTTTCAAGACGATGACAAGACGACTTAAGATCTTCATCTTTAATAATCCTCAACGTATGTGGAAACAAAAAAAGCAAATAAACCCTCGTACCATTTAAATTGTTCAAATCTTTTCTCTAAAGAAGCAATAGCTTGATCCACAATATATAAGAAAAAGCAGTGTTGCAAAAATCGCGATTACTTGGCGATTAATCGCTGACTAGTCGCTAGTCGGCCTCCTACTGAGTAATTTTTCACTAATCAGTCAAAAAATCACTAGTCGGTCAAAGCCGGTCCAAGCCGCCCTAGTCGGCCCAAGTCGCCCTAGTCGGCCCATTTGAAATCCTTACAAAACAGGCCCAAGATTACAACTTTAGCCCATTTTCCTTATCCCTTACCCTAATATGACGAAGAATTTGAGTCGAAGAAAGAGGATGAAGTAGACGAGGAGATTGAATACGAGTCGGATGGTGTCGAAATCATTGAACACTACGGGGATGACGATTACATTTGAGCTCATTGTTAATGTTTGAATTTTAAGTACTAAGACTTGTTATGTTGTGACTTATATGTAAGTTTAGTTTGTATTTTGAACTACTTTTACATTTTTAAGTATTATATTGATATGGATGTGTGAGTATATATATACATATTTATAAAAATAATAAAATTTACATATAAAGTTCCGATCCGATTAATCCCGAGTAATCTCGAGTAATCCCGAGTAGTCGCTAGTCCCCACCTCACCGGCTGACTAGCGACTAGCGAGTTCTCCAACCTTGAGAAAAAGTTTACTCTGAAATTCTCTTCTACTGTAAATGCAACTTCTTCGCTACTAGAAGTCTCATCTTTTCTTTTTTCCTTTTAATCTTACGTTTTTCTTTAAATATGGGATCAATTTCCATTTCACTAGCAATCTCTGCAGCTTCATCAATCGCTTTAGGAAAACCTGTTTCTCTATAATCCTTAAAGTACTCAATCAAATTGTTTATTTCTTGAATAGCAATTTCAAGATGCATATCCTTTGCTTGTAATTTTTTGCTCACAATATTCACCCGGTTTAACACTTCATACCAAATGCCAATTGATACCAAAAAAATCAAATCCACTAAGTTGATTTTCTACTAAAGCTAATGCTTCCTCTGCAATTGCAGCATCACTATCTGTCTCTCCAACTTCAAGCAAAGCTTCCCGCACATCATCAAGTTGCAATTTGATTGCCTTAACACTCTCAAAACGACTTTCCCAACGAGTTTGAGACAATGACTTTAGACTCTAGTTTTTCACATTATCTTTCAAAATTTGCCAACGATTGATAGAATTTGCAAAAATAGTATAAATCCGTTGGACATGTCCAAAAAAAACTCTTTCCTTTAACACAACTATAAGCCATATCACATAATGTAAGGTTAAGTGAATGGCTACCACAAGGAGTGTAAAATGCTCTTGGATTTTCTTTTAAAAATCTCGTTTGGACTCCTTGGTGTGACCCTTTCATATTTGCCCCATTGTCATAGCCTTGGCCACGCATGTCATCAATTTCAAGACCAAGATATTGTAACTCCGCATAAGTAACATCAAATAGTCCTTTCCCAGTGGTATCATTAGCAGTTTAGCATTCAAAACCCCCAAAAAATGACTCCTCAACAATAATAGAATTAGATGAGAACTTTACATACCTCACTATTATAGTCATTTGTTCTTGGTGACTTGAATCAGGAGTACAATCTAGTATGATTGAGTAGTACTTTGCTTCTTTTATATTCTTGATGAGTTATTTTTTAATTTCATCGGCAAGCATAACTATTATCTCATTTTGGATCTTGTGTCCAAGATAATGCACATGAATATTTTCACTAGTGATCCACCGCACATGCTCTTTGATAATCGGATCAAACTCTTCCAACATTTCAACGAGACCCAAGAAATTTCCATTACCTATTAAATACAATCAACAAATAATAAGTGAACTCGGTTATAACAATTAAATATGAATAAGTATTTGATGGAACTAAAAGAAAACAATTTACCATTACCTTTTTCATACAACTTTTCCTTATTTCCACGAAATGGTAAATTATGTTTAGCAAGAAACTTCACTAAAGCAATGATTCTCAAAAGGACTTGTTTCCAATAATCTGTTTCTTTCTTGAATTGCTCGTATTGAAGTTTATCAATTGTTTCATTCAATTTCAATCTTTTACGCATATCAAGCCACTTTTTCATCTTAATGAGATGATCTAAAGAAACTTCGTGTTTTTTGATACTACCGGTGGCATGGTGCCAATCTCTGTAACCTTCCCCATCCAAGTTACCTTTCGGGAGCCCATTTCTAAACACTTTACAACATAAACAAAATAACTTGTCTACCTCTTTCGAATATACTAGCCATGATCGATCACACTTCTCTAAATTTGATAAAGTTTTTATATATAATGCGGCGGAAAATCGTCTATTGTTTGTATCGTATGGACCAAATACTATATTATTATCTCTTTTAGGACATTTCTCGACCAAAAGTTTAATTTCATCAGAATTAAGTCCTTCCCACATTCTTGGATCAAATATATCCTTATCATACTCTTTATTTATATTAGCCTCGACATGCTCATCCCCCTCTTCAGGTTCTACTTCCACATCATCTTGCTCTTCCAATTCATTTTGCTCTTCAACATGTTCTTGCTCTTCCATCTCTTCAAGTTCTACTTCCACATCCACATGTTCTTGCTCTTCAACATGTTCTTGCTCTTTATCAGACGACTTATGCATAAACTTCAACAAAGCACCAGCTTGAGATTTTTCATCGCTTCATCTAGTTTTCTCTTTTTATGTTTTTGAGCACCGGATGCTTGTTTAGGAGGCATGATGTCTAAAAATCAAATCAAAATTCAAAATCATTGACAATTATTCATCTATGTCTAACAATTAATAATTACCCAATAGTAAGTTTAACAATCAATAATAATACTACACCAAATTTAGGGTTAAACACACCCAATTTAAGGCTAAACATCAACAAATTTAGATGAATTTAAGCCTGAATTTAAAACTATTAAATTAAAATTAGAATCCAATTAATCAATATAATAAATTAATACATTTATGGAATTATGTCATTGTACTAACAATGAATTAAACAAATGGCTACTGTGAAAGAATACAAAATACAAAAGTAAAACTTTTTCTCTTGGGAATCCCAATACAGTAATACATAGGGTGAGGGTATTAACACCCCCCCCCCCCCGTTTTGTGTGCACACCCCCCAGAGGTGGCATATAGGGCAATAAGGGGCGTATATAGTGTGAAAGCAATTAATGTGCCAGAAAAAGTGTTTTGATAAGCCTCTCATTGCCCTATGAGAGACATATAAGGTTGTGGTAGTTGGAGCATTAAACCCTATACGCCTCTCATTGAGCAATGAGAGGCTTATCGGCACGACTTTTGATGAATTTAAGGTATAATTACTGACATGAAAGGAGTTCAGTCTGAAAAAGCGTGAAAGTGACCCATATGACCCTTATCGACATATACGACCCTTATCGAGCAAACATGTTTGTTTACCCAAGCATACGGGATTTATGGCTTCCAAATTTTTTCAAACTCGCAAAATTCCGACTGAACTCCTGAAGATTCTTAACTAAAAAATTTGGTTGACACCGTGAAGCATAAAGATGTCGTTTTGGGGCATTGGTAATATTTTTAGCGAAGATTCGAACCAGTCGTACGTCTCCGAAAGCGTTTGGTTATCCGGCGTTGATCGAGGTGAGGAGGAGTTTGTGTCTGTGCCTCGTTGTGATGATGGGGGTGTGCGACCCACGTTACCTGACTTGAACCAGGTGTTTATAGATGAGGGGGAACCATCTTACAATATTGCCCAAAGTTATCCGCGACACGAATACGGGACTTACCCTTCGTATACGGAAAACAAACACAAGTTAGAGTATGAGGAAGGTGCTAAGGAGTATGAGAAAAATGATAAAGAAGTCGAAGAAGGTGCTAACGACTTTGAGGAAAATGATAACGAAGTCGAGGAATGTGCTAAGGACTGTGAGGAAAATGATAACGAAATCGAGGAAGGTGTAATGTACTTTGAGGAGGATGTTAACGACGACGAACCTGCTAACGAGGAAGGTGTTCACGACGACAAGCGTGCTAACGAGGAACCTGCTAATGAGGAAGGTGCTAATGACGAGAAAAAACAAAAAAAAGGTATGACATAACCGTCAATTACGTGTTATTCATGTTACATAATGTTGATATAATTTTAGAGTGGATAAAATGATTTTGTATACGTGTTATTCGTATGTATATAATTTTTATTAGGTAGGAGAAATCTAGAAAATGTTTGACCTATCCCGACCTTAACCCGAACCCGACCCGAAATTGTGTCATACATATTAACCCGATTTCGTTATCATTTTGGTGAAATATTATATATGTTATGGTGAAATATTTTGTTAAAAATAGATTACTTAGGCTTGTAAATGAACCGAACGAACACGAACGAGGCATGTATACTGATTAAAAATAGAAAATGTATGACACGAAATTTCATACAAACCCTAAAATGTGTCATACATATTAACCTGAACCCGATGTTGAACCCGAGTTTTTTTTATTGTTTTTTTGACAAATTAATATATTAATTTCATTTATGTGGATTTCGAATGAACCTTTTTTTTGAGGTATTTGGGTCACTTGAAGAATTGAAGAATTGGGTATACAAAAGAGAAGTTGCGAAAGGTTACGTCATTGTCACCCAACGAACGAGGAAAAAAGGCGAAGGTGCGTCAGCAAGGACAGTGAAGATATGGTTGCAATGCGATCGTGGCGGCGAACACAAAAGTAAAGCATCCGTTCGGCGTTCCGGTAGCAAAAAGGTCGGCTGTCCTTTTAGTCTGATAGGGAAACTAGACTCAAGTAGTGGTAGTTGGAGCCTTGTGGAGAAGAAAAACATTCACAACCATGAGCCTGCTGAATTTCTCGAGGGCCACGCATTTGCTAGAAGGCTGACCCCGGACGAAGAATCACTGGTGGAGAGACTTTATCTGCAAGACATGGAGCCTACAAATATACATTTAACCATAAGAAATCAGTACCCACATAGCGTGTGCATTCTACAAGATGTACAAAATGTTATTTAAAAAGATTAAACGAAAAAGTACGACGATCGAACTCCAATGCAGATATTGGAGAGCATGTTGCAAGAAGAAAGGTACGTTTATTTCACCAGAGTGAATCCCTCCACAAACGCGGTCGAGGAGGTTTTTTTCGTTCATCCGGACTCGTACAACATGTGGCGTGCATTCCCACATGTGTTGATGATTGATGCTACCTACAAGACGAATGAGTACAAGCTTCCGTTTATTCAAGTTGTGGGTGTAACATCGACACACAAGTCTTTTTGTGTGGCTCATGCGTTTCTCACTAAAGAAAAAAAAGATAACTTCTTATGGGTCCTGGAGAAGCTCAAAGAATTGTTGGTAGATTGCATGGAGCCACGTGTAATTCTAACAGATAGGGTCAAGCTTTGATGAATGCTTGCGATAAAGTATTCCCAAAAGCTTCCAAATTGCTATGTAGGTGGCATATCTCACAGAATATTCTAAAACATTGTCGGGCAAAATTTACGGATGAAGACTGGAAAATATTCAAGCTTTCTTGGTCTCGACTGTGTGTAATTCTCCCATTCCGACGATATACAATTTTTTGACAACCTACGCGGTAATGTTTCCTAAAAAGCCTTAGAGTTATTGGTTGTCGAGAGGATGAAGCTAAATGCGTTGAGGGCAGGAGGGGGGACTTGTGGCCACCAGCTTGCTACGGGTTGTGGGTTGCCATGTGCTTGTCAGATGGAGTGGTGGGAAAATACAGGTAACATAAGAACTATAACATATGCTTCGATCCATAGAATATAATCATCATTATACTTCATGTTTTAACAATGATTCTTGAAAAACAGGTTGCAAAATTCCACTTGCCGCGATAGATAAATTTTGGACAAAACTTGTTTTTTTGACAGAAGAACTTAATCAAGACAAGTGTAATATTCAGGCGGAAATGGATAACCTCACACAGCAACTACATACGCAGCCACCTCTAGTGGTAAAAAGTATGTTGTCGAAGATGAAAGCGGTGTTGAATCCAAGTATGACTGACCATCAACCGCCTGAGGTACAACAAGATACTAGGGGCCGCCCAACTACGAAAGTAAAACAACAAAAGAATAAAGATAAACAACCCGAATCATAGAGGAACGACTACACTCAAAAGCCAAATGTGCGACGTAGTCGTTCAAAGAAAACCAAAGAAGAAAAAAATACACTTCCAATTATAGATAAAGACTTTCCACGGTTGGCCGGGCACAGGTACATACGTATATACATACATATATTTAGAATTCTTTTTCAATTTTTTATTTTTTAATATTTTTTAGTTTTTTATTTTTTTGCCAATTATAGGTACAAAAACGTGATCGAGCGTTTTAAGGATTGGCTTCCATCTAGCTATCGGAGATACATAACGCATATCGAAGATGCCCAGCCGGACGGTAACTGTGGGTTTCGATCCATAGCTATGGGTTTGGGGTATGACCAGAAAGAGTGGAAGTGGGTCCGCCAAGAGCTACTCGACGAGATGTTCATTAACAGAATGCGTTGGGGGCATATACTAGAATCATTGGACAAGGGATGTTAGGAAAATGTGTATCGATCAATAAATTGGTTAAATGTTGAACCTGCACCTATGGCATGCTGGATGTGGTTGCCCTACACAGGGTTGTTGGTGGCTCAAAAATTTGGGGTGATTGTTCAACATTTAAGCAACGGTGTTTGTCAAACTTACTTCCCGATGTTCGATGGACCGCAGGTTTACCCGAACCATTCCATTTTAACGATTGCTTATGTCGAAGATAGCCATTTCATCATGGTTAAGTTAGCGGATGATAGCCCGATGCCAGTACCAAATGGACTTTGGAATATATACCGAAGTATGGAAGCTATGGAATGGGAGACAATGTACATGTCTCGTATTGCACAGGGTAGGGCGTTACTACGTAGTAATAGAACTCGACAAAGAGAAGTTATTGACTTGTGTTAGGTGTAGCATCCGTGAAACATAGTGTACGCAACGAACTTATTAATGTTTCTCTTTATTATAATTTAAATATATTGTAACATTCGTCAAATATAGTGTACGCAACAATTTTTTTTAATTAAAGTGCTTCATTTAAAAGAAAAGAGTACAAAATAAAAAAAAAACTATTGTTTTAAAGGGATTTAAAATTGTTGACTCAAACTAAAAATGAAATCTGTTTTTTTTTTAATAAAAGGAATTAATTTTAATATAAATAAATGAATAATAAAAAAATTAGAATTACACAAATAAAAAAGGGAGGGGTCCTTCTGTATTGGACCGGCCTCCCCCAGGTTTCGAACTCGAACCCTTCGCATAGAACACACAAGCATTAACCAGTTTATCCTCCTGTACAGGAGCTGATAAATTGGTTATAGTATATCCTTTATACACTTCATAAACCCCTCATTGATTCAAAAATCTATCCGCCCCTTATTGCCCTATACGCCCCTCATTGATTCAAAAAAGGGAGGGGTCCTTCTGTATCGGACCGGCCTCCCCCGGGATTCGAACTCGCACATTTCGCATAGAACACACAAGCCTTAACCAGTTTATCCTCCTGTACAGGAGCTGATTAATTGGTTATAGTATATCCTTTATACACTTCATACGCTTTAAACCCAACAACTCCTATAAGTTGCTCATTGAACCATACGGCTCTCATTGAACACAAACACTTTCCCAACTTCAATAAAGGGGTAAACTAGATCTAAAATTTGAAAACTCACACACTAAAACACCAAGAACACACACACAAACGCTCTGTACCACACGATTTTCACAAGACAAACTCTGGACCACACGATGAAGGTTAATTTGTATTCCAAATTTTATTGCTTAATCTTCAACCTTTTTTTTATTTTTTGGTTTTATTTCCGCCATTTGTGGTTGTGTTGGGTTTGACGGTGGTGTTGGGTTTGATGGTGGTGGGGGATTGACTGTGGTGGGGAATGACGGCGGTGGGGGATTGACTTTGGTGGGGAATGACGGCGGTGGTGATTGACGGCAGTGGTGGTGGTAGTGGTGGTGGTGGTGGTGGCTGTGGTGGTGGTGGTTGTGGTGGTGGTGGTGCTGGTTGTGGTGGTGGGGATTGACGGCTGTGGTGGTGGTGATTGTTGTGGTGGTGGTTCGACGGGTGTGGTGGTGGTGGTGGTGGTGGTTGTTGTTGTGGTGGTGGTTAGGCGGGTGTGGTGGTGGCTGTTGTAACACCCCAAAAACGAGTTTGGTAATCAAACCACGTTAATAGTGACGACGGGTAAAATACCGTTAGTGGTAAAAATTAACCCGATAAATATTAGGTTTTAAATAAATAAACTTGATGTTAAGTTAAAGGGAGATAAATACTTTGAGAAAACAGAGTATATAGAAGGCCCGAGTTAACGGGACTTAAAATATAACGGGTTATAACTTCCCGAACCTATTAAGTTAACCAGGGATAATTAACCTAGTTACTAGTATGTGCCTAAGTGATAAATGGTAAGTTGTAGCTTCAATTGATCAAGATAAAACATGAGGGACTAATATTTACCAAGTGGGGAAACTTGTTTTAATTAAAAACAAGTAATAACACACAACACACACACTAAGAGAGTGTGTGTGTGTGTGTGTGTGTGTGTGTGTACGTGATCGACCAGGAGACCAAAAGAAAAGGGGATGAACCCTAGTTCAACAAATCCCAAAATTGAAGAGTAATTCTTGACCCAAATCGAAGCACGAATACAAAGAAAGGATCACCAAGTCAAGGGGATCGTAAGGTATGTCGAATTTCTAACATTCATGAAGTTGTGAAAATTAGTTAACTTTGCATGATGCGATCTATGTACGAATCATAGAAGTTATGGCTGAATTTGAGATGTATGATTGCTTAGGAACAAACCCTAAGCGAAAATTTAGAACAAATTGCTATGATTTGGATGTATGGTTGAATTACCCCACCTAGCTAAGTGGGTTTTATTGTTATGATGAAATTGATGATAAGACTATGTTTAGAATCATCATGCATGATAATGAAAGGAAGGTATTTGATTAAACCATGAAATTGGGTACATGATCATACTTTCATGGGAGGGGTTTAGTATATTATGATGAAATTAGTGATTTGGGTTCATATAAATAGGTGTTTGGAATCATGATGTCTACTAATTAATATGTAGAACTTGATTATATTGATGTTCAGATGAATGTCTAATGCTATGATGAAACGGGTTTTTACAGGTAGATGGAAACCTTTATTTCTTGCTTAACAAATGAATAATTAACTTTGATAATCAAGAGGTAAGTTAAATTGGTGTTCATAATAGCATGAACATAGATTTGAAAAGTAGTTAAAATGGTGGCGTAAGAATAATGCCTATTGGATACTTGACAAAGTGCTTAAATGAATTGTCGGGGTTTATGATATAATCACTTATGTTAATAGGCAGTTTGACCTTTAAAAGTCAAACTGACCAAAATGAAATCAAATGGTGAATTTTGATGTAAAACCCGTAAGATGGAATAGTCATAATTAATGATGACTAATCTAACCGTCTTACGAATTATGATGATAGTTTGACGCTTGACAAGCTAGGTGGAGGCTTGGAAAGGAAGCAGGTCAAACGAAGCAAGTATGAAGGAAAAGCATAATTCGGATGCAAGGTAAGTATATCTTACACTAGTCATATATTTCAGAATATCCTTTTGTCGTGTTACGAAAAAGATAATTATGACGTAAGCTATAGTAGGCCAAAAAGTGTTAAGAAATGGAATTATAAGTAAAGTGACCGCACGGTGTAAATCGGAGTGAGTTATATATACGAGGTGGTAATAAATGTCATCTCGCTAATATAATCGGTCAATTTGGCCAAATGGGTCAAAAGGTGTAGACATCACCTTTTGACAATATCGACTAATGATTTTTGTCGAGTTATATGCTTACAGGAATAGATATCCAATGGGTACTCGCATCTTTCTTAATTAGCGATTTCAAAGCAAGGTATTAAAATTGGGTTAAAAAGTTGAGATTTTGGGCGTGCATGTCTTAAGCAAGCCCTTCGTCGTAAAAGAAGAGTTAAAAATGACCAAAACGCCCTTGTAAGTGAAATTAAGCAAGCAACCCTTAGAAGTCGCTTGAAAACGAGTTTTATAATCAAGTCAATACTTTGAATAAGTATGAAAAGCGAAAGATGTAAAATATTGGTCAAATGACTCTATAAAGAGTCTTTGCCGTAAAATTTGTAATATATAAATCACCACATTGAATCCACCACAAATATAGTTGTGGTGGGAGGTCATTTGATAAGAAATGTGGACATATGTATTTAGAAACGAATGAAAGTGATTGGTGCTTAAAATATGCTTAAATACCCTTAACGGGTCAAAACGAGCATATGAGTGAAAATGGGATTAAGAAGGTATATGAACCTGTAATTGGAACCTAATATGTTAAACATCATTGAATTTAATAGGTTTATGAGAAATAAGGGTCAAACAAACTTGTTTGTTTGATAAAAATCGAACGGGTCAAAATTTGGTAAAAAGGGTAATAAGCCTAAGACTTAAAAGTCTTAAATTTTGTTAATCCGGATGTTGGATTTTAAATCCATATGATGGAGAATCAAATTACAAACATGTAGGAAGAAACGGTAGGTCAAACGGACAAGCGGATTGAAAGATACAAAAGTTTTCGTGTCAAAAACGGCAAAATGGAAGAATATGATACAGGGGCCACCGTAACTTACGGTGCCCACCGTAAGTTACGGTGGGGCTGAAACCTTTACGCCAGTTCTCTACTGAATTATGGTGGAAACATATCAAAATAGGGGCTACCGTAAATTACGGTATACACCGTAATTTACGGTGGACCCTATACAAAAATATATTTTAATCAGTTTTGTTTCCCGGACTCGTTTAGATACGCTTTAAACCCCGTATGACTAAAGCATTTCATGTTTATGAAATGTAGGTACTCTTTTGATGCCAGAAGACGATCAAGATCAATGAAGAACCGAACACGATAAAGATACATGCTTCCGCACATTGCATCGTCATAATTTTTAAACGACGAATCTGATCATGTTATGTCAAATAACTTTTGATTTGCGAAAATTTTTAATAAATCCATATTTTTATAGTATGTGTAGTCTTAACTACACATCTAATTGTTGGTATTTACATGTAAAACCGTTAAATAGAAACTAGGGTGTTACAAGTTGGTATCAGAGCCCTGGTTTAAGAGATTCAAGTGTGGTGGGAAAACTATGCTAGGACTTAAACCTTATGCTCTTAATAAAGATTGGTGTTCGGTTTAATGCTTGATCGCAAATCCGGTAAGTGCATGCATGTTAATCATTTAGCGTATTAAAGTGTTGTAAACAACACATAGGGTTATCGTGTAATACACGTTACCCTAATTAAATGATAGATATAGCTAACAAAATTTCGTGCGTTGACACCTATAGTAGAAGAGCCTTGTATTATGATACGGGAAATTAGTAAAGTTGACATTACTAACTTTTGTGAATGTCTTGATTGAAGGACACTTGCATTTAAAGATGACAAGAGTTGAACAAATTAAGGATATGATAGAGGAACGGTCCGAAGTATGACAAGAGGAGCATGCTCACCAAGGGCTAAATCACGTAACGACCGCGAACAAGGTTAATGGCAGGGAACGCCCGACGGGGCAAGCATTACCAGGTGCACGCTTTTAAATATAATTGCATAAATGGCAATATGCAATAAACAAGTAGAGAATGATTGTTGCATAGGAAAATTAGAAACTTGGAAAACCTGAATAGAAATACATATCCAGGATATTATTTCCAAGAAAACTAAATAGAGACATTACTTACATAGGGCGTGATGTGAAAACTATAAAAAGGTCGTGTATATCATGTGTTAATCGCTTACTCTGGCCAAGTAAGTAGTGGCATATGATACGATGAGTTTCTTATAGCGGACACAATTACATCTGATGTAGTAAGGGCGGGGTGAATGGGACTAACTTAAAAAGTACCCAAATGAATCAAATGAATCAAATGAGCAAAATATTTGATAATAATGTAAACGCACAACCGTGTGACGGAAGCGTATTACATTAGGATAATGAGCCCGAGAGAAGGGACAAAGAAACATGTAAAATGATTAAGATATGCACTGGGAGGGGGTGTACTTACACTCGAACCCGGAAAATGCAAACATGTAAAATGATGTAGGCATGTGTTGGGAGGGGGTGTACTTACACTCGAACCCGAAGAATATAAACATGTAGAATGATCAAGATATGCATTGGGAGGGAGTGTACTTACACTAGAACCCGGAAAAATGAAAATATGTCTCTAAACGGGTCATTTTTGTAAAACGTCAAACTCGAGGACAAAGTCGGAATATAAAAATGAAGCGAGGTCTTAATGCATACCGGGAGGGTTGCAATAATAACGACTTCGGTAAAACACCCGGTTGATGGGTAAGAATTAAACACATGCGTAGACCGAGAAACGGGAACTCGGATGGAAAGTTAAAAGACTCGGGTTTTGGGTCATAACTAAAAGATGACAAAATAATGTAAATAGAAATTGTGAATAAATTATGTTCAACTATTTTAAAGTTGAACGGGACGAATATAATATCATGCCGGATGGCATAAGTAAACACAAGCGGGATAATAGTAGCGTTAAAAGCAAAAGAATACTGCTTTCATGACACCAACAGGTATTTATTGCTATACTGCTATGCCTTTCGGTTTGAAAAATACAGGTGCAACATACCAGAGATTGGTGAACATGATGTTCAAAGATAAGCTGGGGGACACCATGGAGGTGTATATTGACGATATGGTGGTGAAATCTAAAAAGGCTGAGGATCACCTCCAGGATATCAAGGGAGCATTTGATATTCTGGATCAGTATAACATGAAGCTGAATCCTGCTAAGTGCCATTTCGGAGTGGGGGCAGGAAAGTTTCTAGGATATATGGTGACGAAAAGGGGGATAGAGGCAAGCCCGGAGCAGATTAAAGCTATCCTGGATATAAAATCACCCTCGAATATGAAGGATGTTCAACGGTTAACAGGCCGAGTAGCAGCTTTGAACAGATTTATTTCAAGATCCTCGGAAAAATGCGAGGAATTCTATGATATCCTCAAGAAGAATAAGAAATTTGAATGGGGAGCAAAGCATGAAGCAGCCTTGCAGGATTTGAAGCGATATCTCTCAACTGCACCTCTATTGATGAAACCTGAAAATGGTGAACCACTATCCCTATACCTCGCTGTATCAGGGAATGCTGTAAGTGCCGTTCTTATAAAGGACCATGAAGGTGTTGGACCGGTTTTGACTCCGAAACGATTGCGAAACGAACGTGAAACGTGCGGAATCCGTACACGAACGCGACCTAAACACACATGACGTAATATAAACGTGATTCTATTAGAAATCTGAAATCGTACAATCACTTGAATCACTTAAAGACTTTCTCTCTCTAGTTTCTCTCTCTAGAACTAGAGCTCTTCAAATCTCTAAAATGGCAAAAGTTTCTAATCTAAACATAACTCTCCTATTTATAGGCCTTGACTATTAATGAGATTTCTCATTAATTACAATTATGCCACATTGCCTTTTTGACTAGCTATTACTAATATAACGACTCGTTTTCTTCTGTTTCTCGCTACTTCTCGGATTGACGAAGGCTATAGACATAAATGCACTAACAGACTCCCCCTTGGATATTGCCGCAGTCAATCTCGATCATTGAGTCAAACTCGTAGCATCTTCTTTTTCTCTTTTAGACTTCTTGAACAGAATCCCGGTGGATCTGTCTTCAGCTTCAGTTTCTTCTCCTTTCGGTAAACTCTTTTCTTCATCAGGCTCCCCCTTTCGTCAAGCTTTCATGCTTTGGGATCGACACCTTGCTTTTCGATTACAAGCTCCCCCTTGCTTTGAGCTCGTCTTCAGACTCCCCCTTAGACTCAGCTTCCGGGATCGTAGTCTGGTATCACATCTGCAATCTCTCAAACATTTATAAGTAACAGCATTTCAAATATCAGCTATCCAGGAATTGTAACCTGGCTCACTCAAACATTCTAAACAAACAATTTTCATGAATTTGGCAGTTTCATCGAATCGAATCGGAAACTAGCTCTATAACAGTATAAGCATCCAAATCCCTCACAGTTAATCATCCAAGTCCAACTTAATGACCTTGGAGATATCACAAACTGTTTTAATTTTTGCTTTTAATTCAAGTTTCAATTTAATGAACTTGTTTTATTTTCAGAAACACGATCAGCTTACTTAGATTTTGAAACTCAGCACTCAGACATCGGTGTCGAAAATAAAACAGAATCAAAAATCTTTTTGTATTTTCTGAAAATATAAAACAGTAAAGAAATATGTACAAACATATTTACAGACAATATTTTTGTTTGAGTATGCGACAGAGGATCATATCAGTTTTTGACAAGTCACAAGTACCGTTGAGCTTAGTTACACAGTAAGTATTAAACAATTCACTTAGATTGTCGATATACTGATCCACTTAAATTTTCACACAAAGTTCAACTTATTCAGGATATGAATTAGATGTTTTAAGAACTTAAACCCATTCATGTGTCCCACATCTTGAATATACTCCCGTATCCAGAATCCCAATAATCAGTCTTACAGGTGAGAATACTACAATGATATCTGTATATAAATTAGGTATGCGAGGGCCGAGGGATCTCAGGTCGATACTTCCGTATACGCAGAGAGATATCAGCTTCGACTTTACGGTATGTCCCCTTTAGAGGATCTTTTTGCTTACAACAGCAGCGACTATCAATTTTATTGTTTCATCAGCATGCTGAGGGTTTAATGCTATGTTTCAAGCATTGTAGAAAGTTGTGACACCCCGTTGAAACGTTCGCATTTGCACTAGCTTGTCAGTGGCTGCCTTAACTTTCGGGACGAAAGTTCTTAAAACTTGGGGATAATGTGACACTCTAGGTTTTTCCGAGTGAACGCCTTGAAATTTCGTTATGTGTATATATGTGTTATTAAATGAAAAGTTGCGTTTTACCTTAATGTGCTATGTGTGGTATATATATATATGAATATGTGTGAACCGAACCCGACTTGAGACCACTCGGTCTCGAGTAAACAGAAACGGTTGGGCCGGATTGGGCCATATACCCCCCCCCCTTCGAGCCCACTCGGAACCATTGTAGGGTGCACCACCCAAACCGAGTATAAAACCCTTGCCCAAGCCCTCCTTCTCTCATTTGACACTCCCACCATTCACACACCCTCCTACATTCTTTCCCTCACTAAAACCCTAAAAGCTCCACCAACACCCTCCTCTTTTCTTCTCGGAATCACCATCGGCTAAGGAAGGGCTCTCGGACCTCGGTGAATCCCTACACACCTCCACACTTTAGAACCGGTTAGTGTTTCATTCTATGCTAAGAAAATTAGGTGTGCTTAATGATTAAGATGCATGATTAGTTAGAGGTCTTGTTGTATGAATTCTTGTATGACTAGCGACTTGGTAATATGATGAATGATGTGTGTGAGCTATGGTATGATAATGTCTTGTTAGGATGCTTTTGTAGGGAAAATGATTAGGCTATCCGATTCATGTTAGATGTTTTGTTAGATAATCTTGTTGATCCGATTTATGTTAACCGATGATTGTATGTTATGTTGTAAATATGTTTAGATGAATGATAAAGAATGAATATTAGCCATGTTGATGAGGATTAGGTGCTAAAGCTAGGGCCGAAGATGATGCCTACATTATGTTTTGACTTAGGATGAATATAGGATGAATATATGATGAATATGTGATGAATGTGCTTGATGAACTATTTGAAGATCAATGAAAATATTTGAAAATATGATGTTTGATCTGATTTAGTGGGAATTTAGACAATAAAACATGTTTATGCATTTTTATTGGCTAGTACATATTATCATGAAAACAAAATTCCATTGGATAGTACTTCTGGAACAGGTTCTAGAAGGATTCTTGTGCACGTATCCGAGGTTGCGACTCGAGACTACGTGATTGCGACTCGAGACCGCCCGGTTGCGACTCGAGACTAAACCATGACAACTCGAGACCGCCCGGTTGCGACTCGAAACCAGACCATGACAAGTCGAAACCTCCGGTTACGACTCGCAACCAAAACATGACAACTCGAGACCACGGCGGTTGCGAATCGCAACCAAAACATGACAAGCCGAAACCTCCGGTTGCGACTCGAAACTGTGTGTTCTCGAGTCGAGACCTCCTGGTCTCGACTGGGCTGCTTGTCTCCGTTATTGGGCCCAAAATGTGTGGACTGTGCATACCGTTCTAATTGGTTTCTGTGATGCTGTTAACTGTTAATGTGATCTGATAGGCCCAATAACACTTATGATTTGTATGATAGTTGTTGATGTTCACTGTTTCACTACTACGTATCAGAATAGGCCCGATAACTTGCTGGATGATCATGTGTTGTGTATGCTATGTGTTAGTTATGTGTAGATTATACGTGAATACTCGTACCCCAACTTGACCTGTATTGGTGACCATGCTAGGACGTGGTGACCTACGTGATTGACCAAGTAAATAATCTACCGAGCAACCCAAGGTGAGTTCACACACTAAAAGCATGCGTCCCAGGGAGGGACACGAACCAACAAAATAATGTTTTCAAACTAGTAATTTCCGGGGGAATATGCAAACGGTACTCTTGTACTACTACATCCGGGGTAGATACGTTTGGGTATTATTTATACATCACAACTAGCAACACTAAACGAATCTCTATCACATTAAGTCCCTGCTTATAGTACCGATTAATCGCCGGGGGCGAACGGGTTATTAGTTGATAGCGCTATTAGGTTTGACAACCTCACACCGTGACCGGGGGAGATCGGGCGTGAACTATAGACCTTGCATCTCGGTCAATGACGATAGACATTGACCTGGGGCACCAAATCTTCTCGTCAACAGTTTCGGTAATTCAAGTTTAGTAGCTTTCATATGGGGTAGCTCCCCATGACGTGATTATAAATGCTTTACCTAAACAACCTACATTTTCTTTTGAAAAGCTAAAACTGGACATCTCGTGAACTCGCCAACATTTCTGTTGACACCCTACTACATGCTTTGCAGGTAACCAGTGAACCAGGAGCTTGCAGCTTGGGGATATGTAGTGGTCGTCTTAACCCGTGTGTTGGGTTTCAAATAATCTTGAACAATGAACTTTGTTTTGAAACTGTTTGGTCTATGCTTCCGCTGTTTGTTTGAACTTAAACTTTTAGAACTTTAAAATATGATGTTTACTAACTACTGCGGTTGGTGAATACTTTTACTACAAATCAATGCTCAGTATAATTGGTGGCTGATCCTGGTCAGTCACGCCTCCAAGCGGTAGTACTCCGCAAGTGGATTTTGGGGGTGTGACAGATTGGTATCAGAGCCATTGGTTATAGTGAACTTGGTTTTAAAAAGAAGAGTCTTTTTGAGAAAAACCAGACTATAACCCGTGACTCGTGACGACACTACACTCCAAGGGCAAGACTCGGCATACTAGACCTCGTAGCTCGGACTTGTGTTTACTTGCTTGTTTATCTTATATTGACTGCTCTACTATACATACTAGTGTGCCTAATTAGATAGATACACATTTCTCTTCTACCTCATTCTCGCTACGTTACAACATTACACTCATACTGTATTTTCTGGTTATGAAGACAATGAGTGGACGCGGAAGAGGAAGCGTTAACATGACTCAGGCTCAATTCGCTAACTTGCTCAACACGGTGGCTGCAGCTTTCGCAGCTCACCCTGGAGGTAAACTCGTTGCTATAGGATGTTTAGATCCTACCCCCACATCGTCTTTTCACCTCTAAACCTATTCGCCCCATTTCTCACAACAGGTCAGCCCGCGCCTGCGCAACCACGTGTGTGCACTTTCAAAACCTTCATGGATGGCAAGCCTCTCCCTTTCGACGGCACTGAGGGTGCCATAGGCCTTCTGCACTGGATTGAAAAGGCCGAAGCTGTCTTTGCTGTCTGCGAGTGTCCCCCTGCTAACTGGGTTAAGTACGCAACTGGTACGCTTGAAGGAAACACGCTTTCATGGTGGAAGGCACAGATTCAGATGCTTGGTCTGGAAACTGCTAATGCTACTGCATGGGAAGATTTCAAGAACATGATCAAAGAGGAGTACTGTCACAGGGATAACATCCACAAACTCGAGAACGAGTACTATGCGCTCAAGATGGTCGGATCAGAGATTGAGACCTACACTAAGCAGTCCAACGACTATGCTGCACTTTGCCCAAACATGTCCCAACCTATGTATCGAAGGATCGAATTGTACATCAAAGGCTTGGTCCCAGAAATTCGGAGCCATGTGACATCGGCCAACCTCAATACCATACAGCCCGTGGTTCGTCTTGCTCACAAACTCACCAATCAGGCTGTGGAAGAGGGCAAGCTGCCCAAGAGGATAGGTACTACTGCTGGAACTTCTAGCGATAACAAACGAAAGTGGGATGGAAACCAGGGTAAGGATGCTAACTCTACTCAGGCCCCGGCTCAGCAAAGGAAGACTGAAAATAACAAGGGCCCTCAGCAGCAGGGTGGCTATCAGGGCCATCTCCCCAAATGTAACAAGTGCAATCGGCATCACAATGGGCCCTGTGCGAAGAACAAGTGCCAGCGGTGCAACAAGATGGGACATGAGGCCAAAGATTGTAGGAGCCCTCATCCCGCAAGGCAAAATCAACCACAGCAGCAGCAACATCATGGGAACATCAAGGGTTGTTTCCAGTGCGGAGCTGAGGGGCACATTAAGAAGAATTGTCCTCAGTTAAACCAGAACAACAACCATCAGGGTGCTGGGAACAATAACAACAATACTGGAAATGGCGCTAGAGGAAAAGCTTTTGTGATTGGAGCTGGGGAAGCAAGGAATGACCCCAACGTTGTAGCGGGTAAGTTCCTACTTAATGATCGTTATGTTTCCATGCTATTTGATTCCGGAGCAGATGCTAGTTATGTATCCCTACGTATTAGTAAGAAACTTAAGCTCACTCTTACGCCGCTAAGCTCTAAGCACACCGTTGAAATAGCCAATGGTAGAAACCTCGAGGCCTCACACATAATTCGTAACTGCAAATTAGAGTTGTCTGGACAGACCTTCTGTATCGATCTTTTCCCCATCATTCTTGGAAGCTTCGACGTCATTATTGGTATGAATTGGTTATCCAAACATCGAGCTGAAATCCTCTGCCAAGAGAAAGCTATTCGTATTCCCCGTCCCCCTGGCAAACCTCTTATAGTTCAAGGCGACAAGAGCGGAGAAGTCACAGGCATCATCTCATTCTTAAAGGCCCAGAAGTGTCTACGAAAGGGGCACACCGCTATCTTAGCACTCGTAGCCGACACACAGAAAATGGAAAACAGGATTGAAGATTTCCCAGTTGTACGCGACTATCCTGAGGTATTCCCGGAGGAACTACCTGGACTCCCTCCCCACCGTCAGGTCGAATTTCAAATAGAGCTAGCTCACGGAGCAGCGCCTATAGCTCGTGCACCTTATCGGTTAGCCCCCGCGGAGCTCAAGGAGCTTTCTACTCAACTAATAGAACTTTTGGACAAAGGTTTTATCCGTCCTAGTTCATCACCCTGGGGAGCCCCAGTGCTCTTCGTCAAGAAGAAAGATGGCTCATACCGAATGTGCATTGATTACCGCGAGCTTAATAAGGTTACCATCAAGAATCGTTATCCACTTCCCCGTATCGACGACCTGTTCGACCAGCTGCAAGGATCGAGCTATTATTCCAAGATCGATTTGCGATCGGGTTATCACCAGCTGAGAGTCCGCGATGAGGACATCCCTAAGACTGCTTTCAGAACCCGCTATGGTCACTACGAATTCCTTGTTATGCCTTTCGGAATGACCAACGCACCTGCGATCTTCATGGATCTCATGAACCGAGTATGGAAACCCTACCTCGACAAGTTCGTAATCGTATTCATCGACGACATCCTAATCTACTCGAAGAGCCAAGAGGAGCACGAACAACACCTACGTCTTATCCTCGAACTTCTTCGCAATGAGCAACTGTACGCCAAATTCTCGAAATGTGATTTCTGGCTTAGAGAAGTCCATTTCCTTGGACACATCGTCAATCAGGAAGGGATTCATGTTGACCCTGCTAAGATTGAGTCCATTAAGAATTGGCCTGTGCCTAAGACTCCGACCGAAGTTCGCCAATTCTTGGGATTGGCGGGATACTATCGAAGATTTATCAAGGGATTCTCTAAGATCGCTCAACCACTTACGACACTCACTCAGAAGGGTGTTGCTTACAAATGGGGTGATGCTCAGGAATCTGCCTTCCAGGAACTAAAGAAGAACCTTTGTAGTGCTCCTATCCTCTCCTTACCCGAAGGTACCGACGACTTCGTCGTTTACTGCGATGCTTCTATTCAAGGACTTGGCTGCGTATTGATGCAACGCGAGAAAGTTATTGCTTACGCCTCGCGACAACTCAAGGTCCACGAACGGAACTATACGACGCATGACTTAGAATTTGGAGCTGTGGTCTTCGCGCTCAAGCTTTGGAGACACTACTTGTACGGCACCAAGTGCACGATTTACACTGATCACAAGAGTCTCCAGCACATAATGGGACAAAAGGAGTTGAATATGCGGCAACGCCGATGGGTCGAACTCCTAAATGACTACGAGTGTGCAATCAAATATCACCCAGGCAAGGCTAATGTGGTAGCCGATGCCCTCAGCAGAAAGGAGACCAAACCCAAGCGTGTTCGTGCCTTACAGCTCACTATCCACTCGAACCTCCCTAATCAAATTCGGAATGCTCAGGTTGAAGCATTGAAAGCCGAGAACATCAGGGCTGAGTCCCTGCGAGGATTGAGACAACGATTGGAACAAAAAGAAGACGGTGCTTACTACGTAGCCGGACGCATATGGGTTCCACTTTATGGAAATTTACGTGACCTTGTGATGGATGAAGCTCATAAGTCCCGTTACTCAGTACATCCAGGGTCAGATAAGATGTACCACGACTTGAGGGCTACCTATTGGTGGCCTGGCATGAAAGCCCACATAGAAAACTATGTCAGAAAATGTTTAACTTGTGCAAAAGTCAAGGCTGAGTATCAGAAACCATCAGGCCTACTCCAACAGCCAGAAATCCCGCAATGGAAATGGGAGCAGATTTCCATGGATTTTGTTACTGGCCTGCCTAGGTCTCAACGCGGAAATGACACCATCTGGGTAATAGTGGATCGCTTAACTAAGTTTGCACACTTTTTGGCTATCAAGGAAACAGACAAGTTCTCTACCCTAGCAGAGGTATACCTAAAAGAAGTGGTTTCGAAGCACGGAGTACCAACCTCTATCATTTCCGATCGAGACGCGCGTTTTACTTCTGAGTTGTGGCAGGCCATGCACAAATCTTTTGGCTCACGTTTAGACATGAGCACCGCTTACCACCCACAAACGGATGGGCAATCTGAACGCACCATCCAAACCCTCGAAGACATGCTTAGGGCATGTGTGATCGATTTTGGCAAGAATTGGGAGAAGCACCTACCGTTGGTGGAATTCTCCTATAACAACAGCTACCACACCAGCATTCAGGCAGCACCCTTTGAGGCATTGTACGGCCGTAAATGTCGATCGCCTCTCTGCTGGGCTGAGGTTGGTGACAGCCAGATCACAGGCCCGGAACATGTAGTCGACACCACAGAAAAGATTGCCCAGATTAGGCAACGCATGGCGGCAGCCCGTGACCGTCAAAAGTACTACGCTGATAAAGATAGAAAACCGCAAGAGTTCCAGGTTGGTGAACGAGCTCTACTTAAGGTCTCACCCTGGAAGGGTGTGGTTCGTTTTGGAAAACGGGGCAAGCTTAATCCAAGATATGTCGGACCCTTTGAAGTCACCGAAAAGATCGGTACGGCCGCTTACAGATTGAATCTGCCTGAAGAACTGAGTGCTGTGCACAACGTCTTCCATGTGTCTAATCTGAAGAAGTGCCTGTCAGATGAAACACTCGTCATTCCTTACAAGGAACTTACTATTGACGAACAGCTACACTTTACTGAGGAACCGGTTGAGATCACGGATCGTGAGATCAAAACCCTCAAACGTAGCCAAATACCCCTCGTACGAGTTCGTTGGAACTCACGCCGTGGCCCAGAGTTTACCTGGGAGCGGGAAGACCAGATGAAGAGCAAGTATCCCCAGCTGTTCCCAAATGAAACCCCCAGCACTGAAGCTACAACCGAATTTCGGGACGAAATTCCAAATTAACGGGGGGATGATGTGACACCCCGTTGAAACGTTCGCATTTGCACTAGCTTGTCAGTGGCTGCCTTAACTTTCGGGACGAAAGTTCTTAAAACTTGGGGATAATGTGACACTCTAGGTTTTTCCGAGTGAACGCCTTGTAATTTCGTTATGCGTATATATGTGTTATTAAATGAAAAGTTGCGTTTTACCTTAATGTGCTATGTGTGGTATATATATATATGAATATGTGTGAACCGAACCCGACTTGAGACCACTCGGTCTCGAGTAAACAGAAACGGTTGGGCCGGATTGGGCCATATACCCCCCCCCTTCGAGCCCACTCGGAACCATTGTAGGGTGCACCACCCAAACCGAGTATAAAACCCTTGCCCAAGCCCTCCTTCTCTCATTTGACACTCCCACCATTCACACACCCTCCTACATTCTTTCCCTCACTAAAACCCTAAAAGCTCCACCAACACCCTCCTCTTTTCTTCTCGGAATCACCATCGGCTAAGGAAGGGCTCTCGGACCTCGGTGAATCCCTACACACCTCCACACTTTAGAACCGGTTAGTGTTTCATTCTATGCTAAGAAAATTAGGTGTGCTTAATGATTAAGATGCATGATTAGTTAGAGGTCTTGTTGTATGAATTCTTGTATGACTAGCGACTTGGTAATATGATGAATGATGTGTGTGAGCTATGGTATGATAATGTCTTGTTAGGATGCTTTTGTAGGGAAAATGATTAGGCTATCCGATTCATGTTAGATGCTTTGTTAGATAATCTTGTTGATCCGATTTATGTTAACCGATGATTGTATGTTATGTTGTAAATATGTTTAGATGAATGATAAAGAATGAATATTAGCCATGTTGATGAGGATTAGGTGCTAAAGCTAGGGCCGAAGATGATGCCTACATTATGTTTTGACTTAGGATGAATATAGGATGAATATATGATGAATATGTGATGAATGTGCTTGATGAACTATTTGAAGATCAATGAAAATATTTGAAAATATGATGTTTGATCTGATTTAGTGGGAATTTAGACAATAAAACATGTTTATGCATTTTTATTGGCTAGTACATATTATCATGAAAACAAAATTCCATTGGATAGTACTTCTGGAACAGGTTCTAGAAGGATTCTTGTGCACGTATCCGAGGTTGCGACTCGAGACTACGTGATTGCGACTCGAGACCGCCCGGTTGCGACTCGAGACTAAACCATGACAACTCGAGACCGCCCGGTTGCGACTCGAAACCAGACCATGACAAGTCGAAACCTCCGGTTACGACTCGCAACCAAAACATGACAACTCGAGACCACGGCGGTTGCGACTCGCAACCAAAACATGACAAGCCGAAACCTCCGGTTGCGACTCGAAACTGTGTGTTCTCGAGTCGAGACCTCCTGGTCTCGACTGGGCTGCTTGTCTCCGTTATTGGGCCCAAAATGTGTGGACTGTGCATACCGTTCTAATTGGTTTCTGTGATGCTGTTAACTGTTAATGTGATCTGATAGGCCCAATAACACTTATGATTTGTATGATAGTTGTTGATGTTCACTGTTTCACTACTACGTATCAGAATAGGCCCGATAACTTGCTGGATGATCATGTGTTGTGTATGCTATGTGTTAGTTATGTGTAGATTATACGTGAATACTCGTACCCCAACTTGACCTGTATTGGTGACCATGCTAGGACGTGGTGACCTACGTGATTGACCAAGTAAATAATCTACCGAGCAACCCAAGGTGAGTTCACACACTAAAAGCATGCGTCCCAGGGAGGGACACGAACCAACAAAATAATGTTTTCAAACTAGTAATTTCCGGGGGAATATGCAAACGGTACTCTTGTACTACTACATCCGGGGTAGATACGTTTGGGTATTATTTATACATCACAACTAGCAACACTAAACGAATCTCTATCACATTAAGTCCCTGCTTATAGTACCGATTAATCGCCGGGGGCGAACGGGTTATTAGTTGATAGCGCTATTAGGTTTGACAACCTCACACCGTGACCGGGGGAGATCGGGCGTGAACTATAGACCTTGCATCTCGGTCAATGACGATAGACATTGACCTGGGGCACCAAATCTTCTCGTCAACAGTTTCGGTAATTCAAGTTTAGTAGCTTTCATATGGGGTAGCTCCCCATGACGTGATTATAAATGCTTTACCTAAACAACCTACATTTTCTTTTGAAAAGCTAAAACTGGACATCTCGTGAACTCGCCAACATTTCTGTTGACACCCTACTGCATGCTTTGCAGGTAACCAGTGAACCAGGAGCTTGCAGCTTGGGGATATGTAGTGGTCGTCTTAACCCGTGTGTTGGGTTTCAAATAATCTTGAACAATGAACTTTGTTTTGAAACTGTTTGGTCTATGCTTCCGCTGTTTGTTTGAACTTAAACTTTTAGAACTTTAAAATATGATGTTTACTAACTACTGCGGTTGGTGAATACTTTTACTACAAATCAATGCTCAGTATAATTGGTGGCTGATCCTGGTCAGTCACGCCTCCAAGCGGTAGTACTGCGCAAGTGGATTTTGGGGGTGTGACAAAAGTATTATTCGAGGACTAGGTCAGAACTACCGTTCAGCAGAAGTCCCGGAATAATACCCCAGATATCATTGAGTATAAATACCTAGTATATCAGAATAAGAGACCTTTCAAACGAGATTTCAGGGGTTACCTATATATCCAAGTAGTGTTCCCCACGAAATAAGTAAGTTTGAATTTAGGTTTATATCCCGAAAAAGTTTACTAAATGTATAAAAATCTACCGACACATCCACGGTGAGATCGTTTAACACATTTAAAATTTCCAATTCTTTAGCATACTGTAACTGTCTACTGATGTACTATCATTTCCTCTTTCTACGCAAAAACTCAATTTTTGAATTTTATCATGTTTTTTACTTTTTCAAATTTTCAAATGTTTTTGTATTTTCTAACAATATTACTCCCCCTAAAATGCAAAATCATATAAAGAATATTTGACAACCAACACTGATAGCTTTGTCTCGCCATCCATTTTCTGCTAAAAATGCTCTGATTTGCAGAAAATATACATAAAGTACCCCCATGATTTACAACACATTGATATTTTACAATTTGAAAACCGTTTTTCAATCTGATGAAAGTAATCATGTTTGTTCAGCCGTGAGGGTTTCGGCATATTCAAGCAGAACTTCCCCTTACAACAAACTATTTTCCCATAATGATTTCAAAACACTTAAGTTTGTTTTAATCAGAATGGTTTTTCCGGAAAAATTAGTTTGTTTACCCATCACTTGTGGGTTCGGGGTCATCTCATCACCTTGTTCTCTTTTAACCATTTTGAAAATTTAACATTATTAGGTCAAACACCACTATCACTTGTAGAAAATCAAGTACAACTTAATGTCCCTGATTTACCACATGTAAGACGAAATATCACAGTTACCATCCTGTGAATTTCTCAAGAATGATGACGATACCTGCTTCACTCTTACCAACCTAGAAGCTCGGGCAAGTCAGGAATTCAACCAACAGATTTTGACACCCAAGCCTGACCAGCCTTAGGTGTGTTTTGAACATTTCTCTTTTCTTCATAAAATTCTTTTGCCCCTTTTACCTTTCCATCAGCCATCTTGCTAAAAATATGTTTAACATTGCTATTAAACATTTTTCCAGCATCAACACCTTTTGATTTTAGGTTTGCGGCTTGTAATGGTGGAAAATTCTCATCATTCATTAATGGAACTGTCTCTTCCTTCTTTATCTCAACTTGTGGCTCATCTGATTTTGTGGAATCAGATTCATTGCCCGAACTTGGCTTGTCTGACTTTGACGAGCCAGATTCATCGCCAATCACTTTCTTTTTCCTTTTGTTTGTCCTCAGATTTGCATCTGAAGAATTCGATTTGCTTGACTTTGCCGTCGAGTGAATCGATTCATCAGAACTTTTATTCGAACCAACTGGTGATCCTGAAGACAAAATCTTCTCCAAATACTCTCTCGCCTTCTTCCTCTTCTTCCTCAATCTGTCTCTCTGCCCCTGTGAAAGCTTTACTTTCTTATCTTCCACTTTCTGTTCTTTGGGCTTGACAATGACTGGTTTCTTTACGGTTCTCTGAGATTTAACCCTCGATCTTCCCATCGATCTCCTTGAGCAATCTCTAGCAATATGTCCTCTGATATTACACTCAAAGCATCTTCTTGCTTCACAATACCAATTCTGGCAGTTAACAGCAGTGTGTCCTCTAACACCACAGGTGTAGCACACTCTGTTATCGTACCATCCACTTTGGTCAGTCCAAACCTTCAGATCATAACATTGTTTGGCTTGGTGATAATAATTTCTCCTCTTCAATGCTGGATTTGTCTTTTGAGCACTATGGTCAAACCTGCACCACTTATTACCAACATTTTGTGAGTTTTCAATTTTAGATTTTTGTGATTTTTAATAATGATTGGATGACTTATCTGATAAGCTTTTATTTTCAATTTTAAAATTTTTCAAATTTTTAACTTTTTGTTTCTGTTCTACATTCTTCTTAACAGGTTTTTGCTTCGAGCATTCACCTATTTCAGTAGATTGCAAAACAGTATTTTTAAATTTTTCTTGTAAATCTAAAAATAATTTTCTTTTCTTTTCTTTTTCATCATCAGATATTTCATCACAATCTTCAATTTTGACTTTGTCAAAATTTGTGACATTGTCACTTATTGGAACAACATTGATCGGTTTTGGACAAACGTACGATGCAGAAGTCACAAAACTTTTCAACTTATTCTCTAACTCAGCAATTTTCTTTCTATTATCTTCGGCTTCATGCTCAAGTCGAATGATTTTATCAAGATGAGAATTTATCTCAATCTGTTTTTCAAGATTATTTTTAAAAATAACAGATTTTTCATCTTTTAAAACCTTCATTTGACTTTGAAAATCTTTTTCAATTTTTAATTTTTCATTTTTAAATTCTTTTTCTTTTTCTTTCAAAACTTTGTTTTCCAATGTCAAACTGTCCACATCACTCAACAGTTTGACATTTTCAGTTTTCAACTTCTCAAAATTTTCCTGAATAACAAGAATCTGCTTATCATCAGCTTGCTTCTTATCATTCAGCTTTTTGACTTCCGATTTCAAACTTTCCGCATCCTCCAAAAGTTTGTCATTTTCAGCCTTAAAGTTATCACATTTAGAGCACACTAATTTTGAACTTGAAGATCCAAGCTTCAAAGATTCTTCGTTCTTTGAAATATCCTTTGTTTCCATCTTATATGTTCCTGCACAAAAGAGTTTAACGAAATCAAAAGGATTCATACTTTCATCAATATAACATTTCCTTTTAATATCATATTTCAGAATACTCTTTGTTGCAAGACACACACGAATTCTATTATCAATTTCAGTAATTACATCCAATTCCAATTTTTGTAAATTCTTTTCCATTTCGGTCAAAAATTCCTTCTTTTTCTTATATTCCTTACGAAACTCTGCATTAACCTCATTAAAGAACTGTTTTGGATAAAGTTCTTGAAAAAAATCCTCCCTTTTTAGCTCAACCAAGAATTCATCCCATTTAGCAGGTAATGCATTTGCCAATTTCGATATCTGTTCATCATTTGATATTATAATATTCTTGTTTCTAAAATTGTCCATTAAAATTTTAAACCGTATTTCCAACTCATCCAACGTTTCATCCTTTTGACACATGAAATGTTCATAACTTCTTATCCAAACATCCACATCTACATTTCTGTAACTACTATCCACAGTTCTCATATACCAACTATTTAAACTTTCAAGATACTCATTTTCCTTCTCATCAAAGACCATTGCCATCTTTCAAACACAATCTGTTCAAACACCTTGTGCGAACTGTTTGTTCAAACCTTCAAACAAACTGATCAAACAATATATCAACTTCAATCTTATTGCACCTCTATATAATCCAATCACAAATGAGCCTTTCAATTGGTGGGGCTGACAACAATAATAGCACACCGACAAGCTCAATAACAATTTCACATGTAAACTGTCAATTATCTTGAATGATGTGCCAAGTACTCAAATCACATATACGTTGATTTTAATATCTTGATATACTCAATTCACAACCCAATGCTCATTGGACCTTTCATTTTAGTGTTCTGACACAATTTAATGATCACATGCAATCCTAATTCAAAACCAACAAACACTTTGATTGAACCGTCCAACTTTAATCACGTGATTAACTGAACCAACTTTCAAACAGACAGGATTTCAAACGTTCATGTGCTTGATTCAAACAGTAGGGTGCCAATTTCAAACGGTCAGTCTAGTTTTCAAACTGTTCGATAATCTCAACACACCACACAACTCAGACCACTTTCCTTTGATTATAAATGGCCGACAAGCAAATCAGATTTCAACTGCGATACCCCTTGATATAACGTACCCCTTGATATGATGTCACAAAAGCGAACCACACAAGCGGATCTCAAGAGCGAACCTACTGTTAATGTGACAAATGAGCGGACCTCAACTATTTTGTCACTAAAAGCGGACCAGATAATGTCCGGATGAGCGGACCAGGTATTGTCCGAATGAGCGGACCAGATATTGTCCGGATGAGCGGACCTCTTAAAATGTTCAAATGAGCGGACCAGAATTTTGACAGCAAAACCGAACTGAAAATCTTTGATTACTCCTAAACGGCTAGGAATTTGGATCTGAAACTTGGTAGGGTTGTAAATCAAGTGTTTACGCACAACATATCAAAAAATCAGCCGATTCGGACCGTAAAATCCCGTTCAATTTGACTAAAAACAGTGAAAAACGTGAAAATATGAAAAATATGAAGAAGTAGATGAAATTCGGATCTGAATCTGATGAAATCACGATCGAAAATGTGTGTTGGATCAGTGCAATCGAGCTCCTGCTCTGATACCACTTGTTGGACCGGTTTTGACTCCGAAACGATTGCGAAACGAACGTGAAACGTGCGGAATCCGTACACGAACGCGACCTAAACACACATGACGTAATATAAACGTGATTCTATTAGAAATCTGAAATCGTACAATCACTTGAATCACTTAGAGACTTTCTCTCTCTAGTTTCTCTCTCTAGAACTAGAGCTCTTCAAATCTCTAAAATGGCAAAAGTTTCTAATCTAAACATAACTCTCCTATTTATAGGCCTTGACTATTAATGAGATTTCTCATTAATTACAATTATGTCACCTTGCCTTTTTGACTAGCTATTACTAATATAACGACTCGTTTTCTTCTGTTTCTCGCTACTTCTCGGATTGACGAAGGCAATAGACATAAATGCACTAGCAGAAGGTCAGCAATATCCTGTTTATTATGTTAGTAAAAGTTTGTTAGATGCTGAAACTAGGTATTCTCATTTAGAAAAATTGATATTAGCTCTAGTTATGGCATCGACAAAGCTTAGACATTATTTTGAGACACATAGGATCCATGTTGAAACAAATTATCCTGTCAAAAATGTGCTTAGGAAACCAGAGATGTCAGGCAGGATGGCCAAGTGGTCAGTAAAGTTAAGTGCTTATGATTTAGTATATGAACCTAGAAATGCTAAGTGATAAAACCTACGGGTTAATTAGATAAAGCGAGGGAATCAATTGAGAATCCCCGCATAAAACTAAGACTGTAAAAGAATAAATTATGTACTGTCAATATCCTGGTATGGATAATTGACAAAAGTTAAAGAGAAGATCCTAAAACTAAAACTTCGGTTTTAGTAAGAAATAACATTTTTACAAATATAAATTCTGATAGGAATTTAAATAGTAAACATGAAAGATACAAGTCTTGACACTGATAGGTGCAAGACGATATATTCGAAAAGTGATAATTTTTAAAATAGAAAGTTGATGTAAAATGTGGCATGACGTGACATGATCACGGTCAAGAAGTGTAATGTGAAGTATAATCACATTAGAGCCGAGTGACGAATACTAGAGCCAAGTGATGAATATTGCTAAGTTAATTAAACTAGTGGAAATAACGAGATTACGTTATTTCAAGTTGCATTATGTCATATAAGATACGTAGATGATTGATTAATAACCAAAAAGATATTACCATACGTTTCTGGTAATACTAACAACCGGTTAAAATATGAGCAATGCTCAATTGATTATCGAGAGCAAATGCATGGAGTTAAACTCGATAAATTATGTAAGAAAAGGTTTCGAGGACGAAACCTCATTAAGGGGGGTAGACTTGTAACACCCCAAAAACGAGTTTGGTAATCAAACCACGTTAATAGTGACGACGGGTAAAATACCGTTAGTGGTAAAAATTAACCCGGTAAATATTAGGTTTTAAATAAATAAACTTGATGTTAAGTTAAAGGGAGATAAATACTTTGAGAAAACAGAGTATATAGAAGGCCCGAGTTAACGGGACTTAAAATATAACGGGTTATAACTTCCCGAACCTATTAAGTTAACCAGGGATAATTAACCTAGTTACTAGTATGTGCCTAAGTGATAAATGGTAAGTTGTAGCTTCAATTGATCAAGATAAAACATGAGGGACTAATATTTGCCAAGTGGGGAAACTTGTTTTAATTAAAAACAAGTAATAACACACAACACACACACTAAGAGTGTGTGTGTGTACGTGGTCGACCAGGAGACCAAAAGAAAAGGGGATGAACCCTAGTTCAACAAATCCCCAAATTGAAGAGTAATTCTTGACCCAAATCGAATCACGAATACAAAGAAACGATCACCAAGTCAAGGGGATCGTAAGGTATGTCAAATTTCTAACATTCATGAAGTTGTGAAAATTAGTTAACTTTGCATGATGCGATCTATGTACGAATCATAGAAGTTATGGCTGAATTTGAGATGTATGATTGCTTAGGAACAAACCCTAAGCGAAGATTTAGAACAAATTGCTGTGATTTGGATGTATGGTTGAATTACCACACCTAGCTAAGTGGGTTTTATTGTTATGATGAAATTGATGATAAGACTATGTTTAGAATCATCATGCATGATAATGAAAGGAAGGTATTTGATTAAACCATGAAATTGGGTACATGATCATACTTTCATGGAAGGGGTTTAGTATATTATGATGAAATTAGTGATTTGGGTTCATATAAATAGGTGTCTGGAATCATGATGTCTACTAATTAATATGTAGAACTTGATTATATTGATGTTCGGATGAATGTCTAATGCTATGATGAAACGGGTTTTTACATGTAGATGGAAACCTTTAGTTCTTGCTTAACAAATGAATAATTAACTTTGATAATCAAGAGCTAAGTGAAATTGGTGTTAATAATAGCATGAACTTAGATTTAAAAAGTAGTTAAAACGGTGGCGTAAGAATAATGCCTATCGGATACTTGACAAAGTGCTTAAATGAATTGTCGGGGTTTATGATATAATCACTTATGTTAATAGGCAGTTTGGCCTTTAAAAGTCAAACTGACCAAAATGAAATCAAATGGTGAATTTTGATGTAAAACCCGTAAGATGGAATAGTCATAATTAATGATGACTAATCTAACCGTCTTATGAATTATGATGATAGTTTGACGCTTGACAAGCTAGGTGGAGGCTTGGAAAGGAAGCGGGTCAAACGAAGCAAGTATGAAGGAAAAGCGTAATTCGGATGCAAGGTAAGTATATCTTACACTAGTCATATATTTCATAATATCCTTTTGTCGTGTTACGAAAAAGATAATTATGACGTAAGCTATAGTAGGCCAAAAAGTGTTAAGAAATGGAATTATAAGTAAAGTGACCGCACGGTGTAAATCGGAGCGAGTCATATATACGAGGTGGTAATAAATGTCATCTCGCTAATATAATCGGTCAATTTGGCCAAACGGGTCAAAAGGTGTAGACTTCACCTTTTGACAATATCGACTAATGATTTTTGTCGAGTTATATGCTTACAGGAATAGATATCCAATGGGTACTCGCATCTTTCTTAATTAGCGATTTCAAAGCAAGGTATTAAAATCGGGTTAAAAAGTTGAGATTTTGGGCGTGCATGGCTTAAGCAAGCCCTTCGTCGTAAAAGAAGAGTTAAAAATGACCAAAACGCCCTTGTAAGTGAAATTAAGCAAGCAACCCTTAGAAGTCGCTTGAAAACGAGTTTTATAATCAAGTCAATACTTTGAATAAGTATGAAAAGCGAAAGATGTAAAATATTGGTCAAATGACTCTATAAAGAGTCTTTGCCGTAAAATAATAATTTGAAGGGTAAAATTTGTAATATATAAATCACCACATTGAATCCACCACAAATATTTGTGGTGGGAGGTCATTTGATAAGAAATGTGGACATATGTATTTAGAAACGAATGAAAGCGATTGGTGCTTAAAATATGCTTAAATACCCTTAACGGGTCAAAATGAGCATATGAGTGAAAATGGGATTAAGAAGGTATATGAACCTGTAATTGGAACCTAATATGTTAAACATCATTGAATTTAATAGGTTTATGATAAATAAGGGTCAAACAAACTTGTTTGTTTGATAAAAATCGAACGGGTCAAAATTTGGTAAAAAAGGTAATAAGCCTAAGACTTAAAAGTCTTAAATTTTGTTAATCCGTGTAAGGACTTTCAAAATTGTCCTAAAAATACCCGTAAGTATAAACTCGAGCCCCTGAAACCGTACAATACAAGAAAAGTCAAGAACATAGGGTCTCAGGCGGGCCGCGTAAGAGACAAGGCACATCTTACGCGGGCCGCGTCAAACCTAGATTGACCGGATAAGTGTTCCGAGTCCAAGTGTCGCCTACGTGTCACACCTACTGATGACCAATCAAAGCTACTCGTAGACTGGGCTACAACGCGGGCCGCGTAAGTGTTAACCTTTGGTTTACGCGGGCCGCGTGAACCCTCAAAATCACCTATAAATAGCCCGTCACTTGCACAGTCCACTGGTGTCGATCAAAACTTTCAAAAACGATTTCATATCACTCTAAAGTCGGAAATTTATATATAATTAGCGAGGCGCTGCTCCGATACCGGGTATTAACTCGATCGCTGCTACGATTCAATGTCCGATCGATTAAACTATCCAATGGATGTTTAAGTGCTGCCCACATTAGGGTTTATGCTTTGTCATTCGTCGTTAATTCGATGGATGTTTAAGTATCGCACTTTGTCATTCGATGTGAGGGTTTAATCTCGTGAGTTATCGTAAATGCTGTATTAAGTTACTAACCGAGTTGTGTGCATGTTATTAAATTTAGGTTAAAAGGCTAATCAGTAGGCTAGGCTCTGCTCAATTAAATCTGCAATGTGAGTCATTCTCTTTTTATCAAATTTGATTTCAAAAGCATGTTTATTTTCAAGGTTATAATTACAGAGATTAAGTTTATGTAATCACCAAATTACAGCCAGTATGTGGGGTTTTGTATACATTACTTATTTCCCGTCACCATTGGACAACGAGTTAGCCAATGGGTGATCTGACCATAGTCACAGAAACGAGTCGAGTGACAAATACTGTGGGTAGTTGGTTGATATCTAGAAACATTGTAATCTCCCTTAATACTGTAAATTATAAAAAAAACGGGTCTTTTTAGTAAAAAAAAATGATTCACCAGTATTTCCCGCTGACAAAACCTTTTTCAAACATGTTTCAGGTGATCTATTGTGACCAAGGAAAAGTGCCGTGAAGCACTACAAGCTTAAGGAAGTGGCTCAATATAAAATAAAGAAACATGTTTTGTAAAATAAAGATTTCTCCGTAAAATCTTATGGTTGTAAATTACCGGGGTTTTTATCCCGAGTTGTGAAATAAAATAATCGGGAAAATTGCAGTTTTAAAACGATCCTGAAGAAAACTTCCGCTGTTAAATAAATACCACGGGATTTTCTGTCCCGCGGCTCCTGAAACGGCTCAAACCGGGTCGGGGGCCGTGACAGAAAAAGGTGGTATCAGAGCCACTGATTTAAGCCAATTAAGTATTTAAAAATACTTAATTTTACTGATTGCCAATTTTGTGATTATATGTTTTATTATTTGAATATTTGCGTACAGTATGGGTAAGCAAAAGTTGTCAAACATCTATCTTAAATTAGATAGGTCATCCAATGAGAAGGGAAGTGCATCCCAAACCAAATCCTCAAATCCATCTGTAATTCCTGAAGAATGAATATTTGTGCGAAAGGCACAATATGAGGAACCACTTTCTCCTAATAAAAGAAGTTTGATTTTTAAGAAAAGTCAGGAGAAAATAAAGAAATTCCAAGAAAAGAAGATTAAATAGGAAACCCAGGAACTAACCAGTAAAACAACTTGGGAAGATAAGTTAGATGAAAAATGGGCAGATTTTTACAGTCGAAACGGCAGACGGAAATTCTGTTAGTATAGATAAAGTTTTGCAAAAGGAAAATATAGAACTCTCAGGTCATAAATTCTTTGCAAACCTATTACCTATGAAATTAGCCGAATTCGATGTTGTGTTAGGAATGGATTGGTTAGTAGCCAACCATGCTCGAATTCTTTGTGATAAGAATTCCATAGAAATTCAGGCACCTACCGAAGAAGTGATTATGATTACAGGAGATAAACCACGAAAACCCATGAAGTTCATTTCAGTAATGAAAATTGCTAGTTATGAACGAAAGCAAGGAATAGTATATATGATTTCAGTAATCATTAGTACTAAGGGTAAAGAACTTAAGGAAATTCCTGTAGTCTCAGAATACCCAGATATATTTCCAGAAGAACTCCCGGGATTACCCCCAGATAGGGAAGTAGAATTTAGAATTCATCTAATTCCAGGAACTATACCGATAGCCAAGGCACCTTATCGATTAGCACCCATATAAATGTTAGAACTGAAAAAGCAATTAGATGAATTACTAAGTAAAGGTTTCATACAACCTAGTTCATCCCCTTGGGGAGCACTAGTGTTGTTTGTTAAGAAAAAGGATGGTTCAATGAGAATGTGTATTGATTATAGAGAATTGAATAAGGTTACAATTAAGAATCGATACCCATTACCTAGGATTGATGATCTATTCGATCAACTTCAAGGAGCTAGATATTTTTCTAAGATCGACTTACGTTCCGGATATCATCAATTGAAGGTACAAGAAGAAGACATACCTAAAACTGCTTTCAGAACTAGGTATGGTCATTACGAGTTTACAGTCATGCCCTTCGGATTAACGAATGCACCTGCAGCATTCATGGACATGATGAATAGGATCTGTAAACCGTATTTGGATAAATTTGTAATTGTTTTCATTGACGATATACTTATTTATTCCAAAAATCAGGAAGAACATTGTCAGCACTTGCATGCACTCTTAACTTTGTTAAGAAAAGAAAAGTTGTACGCCAAATTCTCGAAGTGTGAATTTTGGTTGCAAGAAGTGCAATTTCTAGGTCATATGGTGGACGGAGCAAAGAGAGCGTTGTGTATCTGAACCAGGTTCTCAAACAAACCATGAAATCGAACAGTTTCTTCGTAGATTCCGTCCAGTTTAAAAGCCAGTTCAGACGCGTGATGGTATATGGAGAAACTACGTTCGTATTTCAGATTCATGCACTAGAACGCCGATATAGGATTACGTGTTATCGGAGTAGCCTGTTGACTCGTCAGCTCCAAGTGACGCTAGCCAACGCGGTCCGCCCCGTAACATGTCTTTCCAAGAGAGGAGTTCATTAGTGTTCTCATGAGCCTTCCACCAACGAGAATGCCACTTCGCTCACCATCCTGACAAGAGGCGGAAGACTGGACGGTGGTTGATAAACGAAATGCCGACTCCACTGCTCCAACCTCCTGATCCCTTGTGCCATTTCAGTGTTGTAGATGTGAAGCAGAATCCCGTTGGAAGGTAGGGTTCGGTACACAATTTCAAGACAGCCGGGCTGTCTTTGTATTATGTATGCTGCACCCATCGTTTTCATGTACATGAATTAAAAAATATGTAACAATTAGCGATCTAGGGTTTGGGGTTTAGTGGCATTCTGTATCAAAGTTACATGTTTTGTGTATTAATATAAAACGATGTTTAATTACATTTTGAATTACGTTTCTTGTTGCGTTATGGTTAATAAACGACAATTGAAAAACAACTAAAGACTTTCAGAAGTTGACATTTTTAACATACACATTGCGTTATGGAAACAATTAAACACATAATAATAATTGATAAATAAAAAAGTTGACATTTAAGAAAACGTTATAATATACCTATTTAATAAAATTAAACACATAATAATAATTGATAAATAAAAAAGTTGACATTTAATAAAACGTTTAATAATACTTATAAAAAATTGGCATTTTATAATATATACAATTCGTTTTATAAAAAAAAAATTGACATTTAATAATACTTATAAAAATTGGCATTTAATAATATACACAATTCATTTCATAAAAATATGAAGTTTTTATAATACTAACACAATTTTTTATAACAACATTTTATAAAAAAAAATTAATTTTCTTAATATTTCACTACTTCCCCATACAAATACCCTATCAAAATAAAGTTCCACATACCCCAATCATTGGTAATCATTGGCTGACACCCAATGATTAGCATTAATTAGATGGTAGGGGGTGTGTAAATACTTTTCAATCGTATTGGGCAATGAGGGGCGTATGGGAGGGGCCAGTTTCAGGCGTATTGGGCAATGAGGGTCATTTAGTGTTAGGGGGTGTGTAGATACTTTTTTTTGGGGGGGGGGGGGGGGGGTGTTGATACCTCCACCGAATACATATCGTGAAATAATAAAAAAAAAATTAAAGCTTTTTCTTGGAAATCCAAATACATCGAACCACCAAAGTCTAAATTCATTATAAGGGTGGAGATACAATAGGAAGTTTATTTGGCTAGGAAGGCTAGGAAGTGATCTTGACCATCCATTTAGTTAATCAAGGGCTAAGATTAAATCAGGGAAATTGAAGGGAAGAAAAGAGGCGCGTGAGTTTGTTTAGGGACATTCTAGTCAATCCAAGCCAATAGTTTCTCTCTCCTCCAATTCCCCCCCCCCCCCCATTTTTTAAACGTTAATAACTCTTTCATACGACATTATTTTTTTATAAAAATTGCACCAAAAAACGAGCGTTTTTTTATCTTTAAAACGAGTATACTATTGCTATATTTAAAAAAAATTAAAACACAGTTGCGTAAAACGCAATAGAAAAACCCCCAGTTACGTAAAACGCAATGAAAAAAAAACCTAAAAATGACATTTTTCTAAAACGCAATGCACCAAAAACACAAATAAATGACTTATTTGTAAAACGCAATGGCCAGAAAACACAAAGAAATGTCTTATTTCTAAAACGCAATAGCCTAAAAACTCAAAAGAAAATGTAATTTCTAAAACGCAATGGACTAAAAACACATAAAAATGTTTTTACCTAAAACGCAATGCACAAAAAACACAAAGAAATGTCTTATTTGTAAAACGCAATGGCCATAAAACACTTAAAATGTCTGTTTTCTAAAACGCAATGGACTGAAAACACATAAAAAAGTGTTTTACCTAAAACGCAATGCACCAAAAACACAAAGAAATGTCTTATTTGTAAAACGCAATGGCCAGAAAACACTTAAAATGTCTGTTTTCTAAAACGCAATGGACTGAAAACACATAAAAAAAGTGTTTTACCTAAAACGCGATGCACAAAAAACACAAAGAAATGTTTTATTTGTAAAACGCAATGGCCAGAAAACACTTAAAATGACTCATTCTAAAACGCAATTGCCTAAAAAACAAAAGAAAGTGTTCTCTGTAAAACGCAATGGACTGAAAACACCTAAAAAAGTGTTTTACCTAAAACGCAATGCACCAAAAACACTTCAAGAATGTGTTTTTCTAAAACGCAATGGCCAGAAAACACATAAAAATGTTTTAGTTCTAAAACGCAATTGCCTAAAAGCACCAAAGAAAGTGTTCTTTCTAAAACGCATTGAACCATGACAATAGTTTTGTCTGTGCTGTGAATTGTCTGTGCTGTGAACTGTCTGGACCAATGCAGTTTCCAGAGGCAATTTACAGAAAATTAATTTTTCTAATGCATTTTTATTACAGCAGTTTCCTAGCAAGGGGCTCTGCCCCTTGGACCCCGCCAGGGGCTGCCGCCCCTGGGACCCCACTACCAGGGGTGCTGCCCCCGGACCCCCGCCAAGATCGTAAAACGCAATGACTAAATCAAAAACCCATTTCGTAAAAATGAAATTAAAGAATTTCTTACATGGATCGAAGTGATTTCTTCAACAATTGACGATTTTTGAATGATTGAAACACTTATCAGCGCTCGAATTGAACGGATCGAGTGATTATCTTCAAAATCACCGGAAAAAATGAGATTTTGTATGAAATTAAACTGGGTTTTCTAAAAAAAAAGCTGAAGAACACGCTGATCGGGTGTTTGAATCATTGATTGGTGATGAAAATCGCACTATAATGTAGTGATTATTGAGATAGAAAGTGAAGAAATGGTTGAAGATTGTGGGTTTTGAAAATGGTGGGCTTTGAAGTTACTGGGTTTTGAAAAGGAAGAAGAAATGGTTGGATTGACTAAAATACATTTTTTCTTTATTTTAAATGTTTCCACATGTCCTAATCCTATTGCTTCCTACACTTCCTAGCCAAAATAAACTTTCTTTTTGATCTTTTCCCTTCATTATTGAAGAAACACTAACTAAATGGTCGGAACCGAGATAGTTAGGGGGTTTGAATCCGCATAAAAGGGTTAGCTCTCTCTCGGCTGATTCAGTTGCAGCTGAACTTCTTCTCCGGTGGTTCTGCAAAAAAGAACACCGTTAGTCTCGCCAAGGGGAGAAGAGGGTTCTCTCCTTGACCCGACTCCGGTGTGAGAATAAGTATTGGTAATGGAGAAGAGAAAGTATTTGATAAGTGAGTGTGTACTGTGTTTATACCTAAACAGTTCTCTTATTTATAACCGGGAGTTTGGGAGGGAAAACCTGTTATTGAAAAGATGACGGAAGATGCTAACGCCGTAGCGGTTATCTTTTCTTCCGTTAAGTTCTTTGATCTTTTGTTAAATTGTCTCGATCCGATGTGAATGCACACGGATCATGGTTTGATCGATGGCTGGGGGATTGCCACGTGGAAAGTGATTAATTGGAGATTACTCTCCAATTGCATGCCTTCGTTGTGATTCCGGGGTTGCTTGTAGTGATGACACGTGTCCAGACGGTTATAACCGTCTGGGTGGTGCACGATTGTATTTCTTTCTAGAAGATTACTGCTGTAATCTGGTGTGACACCTTGCTGTGTGGACACAGACAAATAAATCCCAAGTCTGGGTAAAATAATATCCAAGTCTGGATATTTAGGCGGAGGTATTGAACAAAGGATTTAAATCCTTTGTTAAATGGGAGAAGGCGCAAGGATTTATGTTCTCCTTTGGGCGCGCGATTATGAATCGCTGACTTCTTCTTCTTTGCAAGACCAATGCGCGGCCGCGCAAGGTCGAAAGGCTAAAAAGGTTGATTTGTGGTATGATCTCAAATCCTTTTTATGAGGTTTTTGGGACCTTACCCCTTCAAGTCCCCCCCCCCCCCAGTCTAGTGTTGTACTTATGCAAATAAGTGGAGCACTGGACTTATGAGAGGGAAATGGTTTTTGGGCGCGAAAAGGTAAGAAAGCTTCTATGAGAAGATTTGAATTTGCTGAGTTTGTAAAGATTTTTTTGTAAAAAATCTTTGACTTGAAGTTATTGCAGTAAATTGATTTTGACAACCTGTCATTGTCAGTTGTTTTTTACTATCCGTGTTGTACACGCGCACGTGTAAACGCGTGTATGTTCTGACCTCTTCTTTTTCTGTTGCTTGGGGAACTGTGATACCCGGAACAGTGCTGTGACGGTTACCGATGCTATTTATTGCGATGGGTATATAATCGTTTGGGTAACCTCTTCTATGCAATCATTGCTTTGTTTGAAAACTTTCCCCATTCCTTGTTCTTAAGAAAATTTTCCGTCATCCTTTTGCTTATGTCAACCGGAGAACGTCAAGAGGATCTTGTTGAAGATATGTCGACTGATCTTCCACCATTGAAGTGGCCTAGGGCGTCGTTTGAGGGTTTGATTCAGAATCTTAAATTTCCGGAGAACTGGGGTGCCTTGTATCCCGAAGATGGGCAAACGGCAGCAGATGCTCCGGCCGGGTACATTACCCTCTTTTGGGATTTTTTCTGTGACGGTAACTTTCGCTTTCCTGTTACCAGATTTTTTCTTGAAATTCTTGGATTCTATAATCTGCACATCTCCCAACTTCACCCTATTGGTATGGTTAGGATTCGGCATTTCGAATTTGTATGTCGGACGATGCATGTGGAGCCAACCGTTCCCCGATTTAGGGTTTTTTATCAGATGCACTGTACCCAAGGGTTTTACTCATTCGTTCAGAGGGCTTCTGCAAAGAAGATTTTACATCAGCCCCCAAAATCATTTCATGATTGGAAACAGAAATTCTTCTTTATCAAGGCTGGAGTGATTCCGGTGAAGATGATTCTTAGGGGGAAAGAAGATATTCCGATCGAATCGCTTCAGACTCCTGTTGATGAAAACTGGTACCAAGATCTGAAAGATGTGCCTAATATTGCGTTGCCGGAGAAAGCTCTTGTCGGAGCCGGCATGAGTTTGAACTGGAAGATGGAACGTGATGATAAGCCCGTGTATACAGAGGATGGTCATCGTAAGTTTGGGGCTTTTTCACTGTTTTTTTTTTTTTTTTTGACCTGTTTTTTGTTGGAATGTAGTTGTCTCTTTGTATGTTGTTGCCTTCAAAAGGGAAGGTGGAATAATGGGTACCATCAAAAAGAAGCCTGAAGAGGAGCTTTGGTACCATCGTATTGTGAAGAATTTTGTGCTTCCGCGGGATGCGGACCTATCTGTTCAACCGGCAGCTGGTGCTGGTGAGTTTATATCCGTTTTTCCTTTCTTTGTTGCTTTGAGTAATTTTTCTGTCTTGCGCTTTTCGTAGGTGAGTTGTTGAATTTGGGCGTAGGCCCTGAAAAGAAAAAACGCGCAACTACATCCACTTCCGCGCCGAAGAGAAGTGAGACTATTAAGACTCAACCTTTGAAGGTGAAAAATGTTGGAGAGAAGAAAGGTACGCGTCGTACTTCTGACTCCAGGTGTGATTATGTGGTGGTTTCTGACTCTTTGGAGGGTCTTATTCCTGTAGTGACTATGCGGGAACCAAAGCCTGAACCAAAGGATTCTGCTGATATTCCTCCTTCTAACCCGAATGAGCCCATCGATCTAGATTCCAGTCCCGAACATTTGGTTCATAGGAAGGCTGGTAAGAGAAAGCAAGCTGATGCTGATGCGGAGGGTCAACCTCCCAAGAAAGTGCAGAGGAAGAAAATTACCAGAAAAGGAAACCTAGATGCTTTTGTTTCAGAATCCATTCCTGGTAAGTATTGCTTTTCTTTGTTTTCTTTGAGCGGATAGGATTTTTACAGACTTTTGTTTGTCCAGAAATTCCTGTTTCTCCTATTCCTGTAGACGTACCAACTGTGGTTGATAAAGAACTTCCCTTTTTCCCGCCGCGCGCTGCCGTTACAGACCCGTTAGAGTCTTCAGAGATATCTGAGGAAGGTGTTGAGAAAACTATTGAGGCTGAGGAGCCTGTTGGTGCTAATATAGAGACTGAACAGATTGTTGAGCCAGGTGTGGTAAATGATGCAGATAATCCACCGACACCGGAAAAGGAAACTGCTGAAAAAATTCAATCTTCTCCCCCTAGACCTTCTGAAACTATACCTGAGCATACTGAGAAGGCCGCCACTGAGGAGGCAGGTTCATCTGCTGGTGTTGAGAAGCAATCTCCAATTCATCCAGAAGAAACCCTGGGAGAGTATTATTACCGGACGTATGCGGAGAAAGATGCTGCTGATCCTCATGTTCCTGTTTGGAATGTGAAGAAAGGAGATACCTTCTCAGATTGGCGTGTATGCCAAGATTGGTTGCAGGGGATACTTCCGCCTGGCGAGATTAAATTTCAGGAAAATCAGCCTTATGAACAGACCTATCAGTCTTATCTTGCAGAAACTGCTTCTCATGTTTCTACTACTCACCGTATAGTGCGTGAGTGGTATAGCATGCATAAAGAGCGGGTATCTTTTGTAGCATCACAAAGGAAGTTTGCTAAAGATGAAAAACATGTGGCTCATTTGAAGGCTAAATTAGAGGCTGAGCAAGCTAAGTTTGAAGCTGAGCGCAAGACTGAGGAATGGTCAGTTTCTGGTTGGAAAAGAAAAGCTGAAGCTGAAGCTGCGCTTTTATCTGAGGAGCGCAAAAATTGGAGGAGAATTTGTGAGAAAGATAATGCCGAGAAGGCAAACCTCCGTAATATCATAAATAACCTCAAGGCTGAGGTTGAAAATCTGAAGAATCAAGATGCGGAGGTAGAAAGATTGAAGAAAGAAAAAGCTGACATGGAAGCTATGTTGGAGGAAGCGCGCTCTCATAGGGAACGAAGTGAGCAACGGGAGGTACAAGATTTAGCCACTCTTGCCATTAGAGATAAAGAATTAGAGGAACTTACCGCTTTGGTTTCTGACCAGGAACAATTGATGAAGGATCTGGAGCTTGCGCGTTCTGAGAATACTGAAACCTCCCGCCGTTTGACTGAGGTTGAAGAGAAACTGGAGAATTCAGAAATGGCGCGGGTCTCAGCGGAAAGCGAGCTCGAACCTTTGAAGAATGATATGGCCTGGTTGAAAGATCGCGGGATTGCTTGTGTAAGTTCCTTTCTTCTTTTTTGTTCATGTATGCGCTTTTCTTGTTTTGATGCTTATCTTTACTTGATTTCATAGGTTGCTGAATCTGTATTAAACTCTGAAGAACTGGATAAAACTGTTGCTAATTTGATGGTTGCTGCGCGACGAGATGGTTACGCGCAAGGTTATGCGGAATGTTCCCAACACGTGAATAGCGCTTTAAAGGTTAACTGGGATGATAGCAAGTCTGCTACCTTTGGCGTTAATACTGCCAGCACGCTTGCTTCTATGAAGACAGAGTTTAATAACTTGCAACTTCCAGTGACGGAGTTGATAAATGTGGCGCTGCAATCAGACGATCACGTTGCGCAACTTAAAGAAATCTTTCCGGATGGGGGTGAAGATTTAGAGTAGGATGAAATTGTATTGAAAAATTTTTTCTATGTAGGATGTTGATCCTTGTTTTGATGGTGCGCTGTTGCGCAAGGGTTTTAAACACTGCTGTGTCTAAACTTTTCAGGGCATATTTGTACGCAAAAAATAGTATGTTGCTATTTGTTTTGTTAATATGTCTTTACAATATTTTGCATGAGTACAATTACTTTTGCTTTGAGTAAGGCGAATAAAGTTGGTATGAAGCTCATGTATGAGTTTATGGTCGTTTGTGACGTGATCACTGACCGCGCATGGAGCTTTGTGTTATACTACCATAATGTTTTTGCACTTACTAAAAAGAAATTGCATGCATTTTGTAAACACAAAAATAATAGAAACTTTGTAATTTTATTCATGGATAATGCTCAGAGGCGTTACAAAGTTTTTCGGATAATTAAATGGAACTTAACTTACTCCCTGATAGTTCCGCCGCTTTTGATAAGTCATGTCTTTTCCGTGGAAAACTTACAGAGTCCTTTTAAGTTTTAGCCCGTTTGCTTGAGCTTTCTTCTCCCCGGGTAATCTGCTTAATCTCCTTGCACATGTTCTGGAGTAAATGCGTAAGTTCTCCATTTTTGAGGGCCTTCTCTATTTCCGTGCGCAGAGATATGCAGTTGTTCGTGGTGTGCCCGTTATCCTTATGATATTCGCAGTACTGCATCGGGTCTTGACCACGTTTACTCTTCATCGGAATCGGAGGTTTAAATTGGTGATCCTCAGTGCTTAGCACCTCCGCCGGGGTTTTTGTTAGGGGAGTCCACTGCCTCTCCCTATTTTCGTGCTTGTTCTCTCTTTGTGCAGAGAACTTGTTGGTTGTTGTGCGGGCATCTTCAGAGGATCGACTTCCTGATGCCTCGCGCCATGACTTTTTGTACCTTCTTTCACCAGTTGCGCTTAAGTCTGCGGGCCTGTTGTGTGCTGGTGATGGCCTGTTTGTAGTAAGGTTTTTCTCTGTCTGCGCATAAACCTTGGCCGCCGCCATTATCTTTTCCCAACTCGTGGGGAGGCCCTCTGTTCCCGATAACACCTTGACCATGTCGTCACACCTAACCGCGTACTTAAACTGAGCACGGATTAGTTGTTCGTTAACACCTCCAATCTCTAACACTTCTTTATTGTACCTGGTGATAAAATCCTCCAAGTTCTCGTCATCGCGATGCCAGATGTTCATGACGTCGGATGTATCGTGCATTGATCGCCTTTGTTGGCTGAAGTGTGTTAAAAACTTCCTATGCAGATCTTTCCACGACTCGATCTGTCCCGTTGGTAGGTTATCAAACCAGATTCGCGCTGGGCCGGTTAGTGTTTGCACAAACAAGTGACACCATAGCGGAAGAGTCCAACCGCCAACCAACCCTGCGCTGGTGAATACTCTTAGATGATCATCAGGGTCAGTTAACCCATTGAATTTCCCAACGTTAGATAGTAATTTGGCCCTTTCCAACTGAGCCAGAGCTATCTCCAATATGAACTTCGAGTTTTCCGCCGCTTCAGCCGGGCGATAAACTAAGTCATAGTTATGCTCGGCCTCGGGGTTATAAACCGCTCGAGGCCTGCATTTGTTATAGTTTGGCTGTAGTCTGTTGAATACGCTGGTGTTTGCACTCAAACGATATGTTTGATCGGATTCATCAGTATGAGTGTCCCGTTGGGAACCCAACCTATCATGAACCGATTGTCTTCGACGAGGGTGTGGTTCATCATGGTGTTGTTTCCGGTAACTGCCTGTATCATCATAAGTTCATTCTTCTCGCTGAGAGGCATGAGCTCTTGATCCCGGTCTCCGGGACTGAGTCACGGGAGCAGTTTGAGCACACAATTGTGTATATACTGCGTTTAATGCCCCATGGGACCGGACATACCATGATATCGGAGTTTCTCCTGGTGGTAAAATTGATTGTGTAGGATTTGCTGGTAACATTCCTGGAGTGACAGGATCATTTGCTCGATTAGATTGAACCTCGTTATCGTCCGAGGCCTCTTCTACGATCCCTTCTATTGGTAAATTGTTTCCGACGTTTGGTCGAGGACCAGGTTGCCGGTGAGATGACGAATGTTCTGCCATGTGCAAAAAACAGAAATCGGAATGAACTGAATCGAAGCGAGGTAGAAACTAGAAAAACTGAGAAAACGGTGGGCGCCAATGAAGAAACACTAACTAAATGGTCGGAACCGAGATAGTTAGGGGGTTTGAATCCGCATAAAAGGGTTAGCTCTCTCTCGGCTGATTCAGTTGCAGCTGAACTTCTTCTCCGGTGGTTCTGCAAAAAAGAACACTGTTAGTCTCGCCAAGGGGAAAAGAGGGTTCTCTCCTTGACCCGACTCCGGTGTGAGAATAAGTATTGGTAATGGAGAAGAGAAAGTATTTGATAAGTGAGTGTGTACTGTGTTTATACCTGAACAGTTCTCTTATTTATAACCGGGAGTTTGGGAGGGAAAACCTGTTATTGAAAAGATGACGGAAGATGCTAACGCCGTAGCGGTTATCTTTTCTTCCGTTAAGTTCTTTGATCTTTTGTTAAATTGTCTCGATCCGATGTGAATGCACACGGATCATGGTTTGATCGATGGCTGGGGGATTGCCACGTGGAAAGTGATTAAGTGGAGATTACTCTCCAATTGCATGCCTTCGTTGTGATTCCGGGGTTGCTTGTAGTGATGACACGTGTCCAGACGGTTATAACCGTCTGGGTGGTGCACGATTATATTTCTTTCTAGAAGATTACTGCTGTAATCTGGTGTGACACCTTGCTGTGTGGACACAGACAAATAAATCCCAAGTCTGGGTAAAATAATATCCAAGTCTGGATATTTAGGCGGAGGTATTGAACAAAGGATTTAAATCCTTTGTTAAATGGGAGAAGGCGCAAGGATTTATGTTCTCCTTTGGGCGCGCGATTATGAATCGCTGACTTCTTCTTCTTTGCAAGACCAATGCGCGGCCGCGCAAGGTCGAAAGGCTAAAAAGGTTGATTTGTGGTATGATCTCAAATCCTTTTTATGAGGTTTTTGGGACCTTACCCCTTCAATTATAAATTGTTATTCTTAATTCACTTATATTTATTCTTGCACTGCATACTTCTAACCTCTCAATACATTCTATACAATCGCATACCTTTTAGGCTTTTACGAGAACAATACGAACAGAGGGTGTTTGCCGGGCGCCGACGGAGAAGGTGGAGGACGTGCGATCGTGCGTGTTACTGATGTTTTTCGTCAAGCACTCTGGCTAATTGTCGTTTCTTCCCTTTCTTTATGTTTTTTGATGGTTTGTGTGTAAAATTAATGGATCAATGATAGCCCGTTAGTTATGACTTATGAATGTTCTAAATATTTGTAAAAGGCCCAAAAAAATTTTAGTTGAAGCATAAATATAATTTTTTTTTGTGCCCCCATAGAAATCGGGCCTCGGCCGGGGGTGCGGCTCGCCCACCCTCAAGGCCGGCCCTGTTTTACATCATTTGAAAACTACAAAAACGAATGCCGGTAGTAACACCAAAGTTGTTTAGTCAGTATTGGTTGGATTGGTTACTTACCGTTGCCATACCGCCAATCGCTGCACATTATATACTGCCACGTTGAGATAACCATAAAAACGAATATAGTACCGGTACCAGTGTTGTTCGTCTGGTATTCGTTCGGTTCTCACACTAAAGAAATAAATTAACTATATTTCGAGTTGTAAAAAAATAAGCACATCACAATGTTATATTCAAAATTATGAAACGTTATATTATATTAATAAAACACACCATGTTTTGAAAATCAGAAAACCATACAAAAATTATAGGGGTAGTGATGTTCATCCGACACTATTAGTTGATTTCTCACCGCAAAAAACAAAAAATAAATATCTTTGGACTCTTTTCATAGATAAAAATTATCATGTCAAAATAGTATATTTGAAATTGAGTAAACTGCCATTTTGGTTCCTGTGCTTTGGCCAGTTTTGCCACTTTAGTCCAAATCTCAAACTTATTACATCTGAGTCCCTGTGGTTTGCATTTTGTTGCCATTTTAGTCCAAAATCCAAAAACCCTATATTTTTTACTGTTGCAACCTCCTATTTTGTCCTTTAGTGCAGGTTTTGGTCATTTTAATTTACTCTTTTAATAAATTAAAACAAAATTAATTATATTATATTATATATATATATATATATATATATATATATACATACATACAGACATTCACACATCCATCTTATACCCTTCCAACCTCTCGATCTCTCCATCCCCAACCTCTCGATCTCTCTATCTCGATCTCTCCATCTCGATCTCCGGCCACCGCAACCACCATCACTCTCCACTATCTCCTGCCCTTCGTCGTCCCCTCCCGATAAACAACGGCGGCAGCTCCACCACCACTTGGTGGTGGCGGACGGTACGACATCAGCAGAGCCGCCATGAGCGGCGGAGAGAGAGAGAGATGCATGAGATAGAGGGAGATCGAAGAGACGGAGCCGCAAGAAAGCTGGCTGCAATTACTCACAGATCTAGCAGATCTTAACAACAAGCAATGGATTCCTGCTTCAGATCTTTGTTTACATTGAGTTCTTGAAGTTAAAGTTTCCATTTTTATTCAACTTGCTTTCTGGGTTTGGCTAAATTTTATAGCTTTGATGTTCTTTGATCAAATCTTTGACTTTAATGGGTCAACTGAGTGATGGGTGTGGGAGATTTTGAGGGCTTTATTTGATTTGTGGTTTAGATGGTGTGATGTATGTATTGGGGAAGTTGATTAGTGGGTGTTTTAGCATTTTAAGTTTTAGGGTTTGTTAATCATAAAGATTGGATCTTTGTTGATCAAGATCTTTAGTTTTATGGCTTGATTGAATAAGGGTTTGTGAATTGTGAGATTTTAATGATCAGATCATGTTAGTGTAAACTGTTCTGATCCAAGCTTCTAAGCAGATCCAAAAGTCTCAAAAACCGTGAGGAATTTTGAAATTCTATTCGTTTAGAATTGAGGAAGTTATGGTAATTAGAAGTTCTAGGGTTTATGTGGGTTTAAATCAAATAAAAGAAAATGAACAGTCAAGAATGAACACAAAAGAATCTTATGGAGAGTCGCCGGAAACTGGATAAGCTCGCCGGAAACTGGATAAGCTCGCCGGTGAAAGATGGTGTACGTTGAAGAAGATGAACGTTGTACAACATCTGTGTTTATTTTTAATTAAGAAAATGTTAATTAAGAAAATGTTAAATGAAAAGCAAAATGACCAAAATGCCCCTGAACTAAAAGACAAAATAGGAGGTTGCAACAGTTAAAAAATTGAGGTTTTTGAATTTTGGACTAAAATGACAACAAAATGCAAACCACAGGGACCCAGATGTAATAAGTTTGAGATTTGGACTAAAGTGGCAAAACTGGCCAAACTACATGGACCAAAATGGCTGTTTACTTTTTGAAATTTATAATACCTTATATTAGTATTAGGAAATGAAAAAAAAGGGTAAAGATGTCATTTGAAAAGGGCAAACATGTCATTCGTGGTGAGTTCCTCTTTATTGCCATCTAATTAATGTTAGAAGAAAAATATGATTGTTATTTAAGAAAGAGAATGAGTTATGGAAGAGATTGAAATGCAATTTTTGTAGTCCCTTGGTTTATTCAATTAAAATCTGTAATTTTTTCATCATTTTAGTAGAATATTTTTAACAGTTTTAAACCATTAGTCAAATATGTGGAGGGTTTTAAACCATTTATCAAATTCTCGTGTTTATTTAACCTTCTGAATTTATCGATAAAAAAGTGTGTGCTAGACACAGTGATGATAAGTGGCGTGCGTGTGGGTTATGACGTGATGATAAGATATGTTTCAATATGCCATTGCTTCCAATTTCATCATATATGGCAAAAAGGCCCAAAGTTTATTGTATAGAAATTATGCCATGCACAATGCACTAACTAAATTGTGGTGGGAAGTTTACTAGAGTAAGCGTCATATCACTTGAGATGATGCTTGTCAAGTAGGGCGTTCTTCGAATGGGATTTGAAATTCGATTTGATTCAAATTTGATTTTCAAAAATTCGAATTCAATTCAAGTTCAAGTTCAGTAATCGAATTCGAATTATTAATATGTGTATATATATATATATAGGGCCAGGATCATTTCAGAACCATAAATATTTACAGAACTCGCAGAACTCCTAATAAACAATCTTTTTATTTACATATTTTTATGTTTAGGATAATTTTATCATTTATTATGTATATTTTTACGATTACATACATGTTAAGAGTAATTTTATCATTTTTATATGTAATTTTATAATGACACATATGTAAACTAGTTTTTTTACATATATGTAATTAGTTATGACACATATATATAATTTTGGCAATTAAACATATGTAAACTACTTTTAACATGTATGTAATCAAAGAAATACTTATAATAGATGATAAAAAGTTCCTAAATACAAAAATTTATATATAAAATGATTGTTTATTAGGAGTTCTGAAAGTTTTGTAGTTATTTAGAGTTCTGAAATGAACTCAACCCTATATATATATATATATATATATATATATATATATATATATAGGGGAATGCTAAAATGAGAACCACCTCGAGTTGTAAGAACCGTGAGAACTACACCGTAGGGGGCGCAGTGGACCAAATTTTTTTTCATAAACGTAGATGCATGTATAAAAACAACATTTGTAAAAAAAATTCAAAAAAAATGTCATGTGTGTAGTTTTGAGCGCCACAAGTTTGTGTTTACGGGACCCGTAAATCTGGCCGGAAAATTTACGGGTCCCGTAAACACAAACTTGTGGTGCTCAAAACTACACCCACGACATTTTTTTTTTTTTGAATTTTTTTTTACAAATGTTGTTTTTATACATGCATCTACGTTTCTGAAAAAAAATTTGGTCCACCTCGCCCCGGATCAAAAAGTTCTCGCGGTTCTTACAACTCGAGGTGGTTCTCATTTTAGCGGATACTTATATATATATATATAGGGTAATGCTTAATAAAAAACCTTAGATTTTGAGAAAACTTTGCAAACTCAACATGTGGCCTAGATTGCTCCACATCAACATATGATTTTAGAGCTTTGGAGGGTAGGATTGTCTTTTTACACATGTTGTATCATTTCATACACACACCCTAATACACTGTAAGTCATTTCATTCACCATCATAAGTTTTGTACTTCACCCCACCTTCTTACCAACTCCTTTATCTTTTTCTAAAAAACATCAAGAACACTTTTTTTTTCAATTTTATCAGTTTTGAACAAACCATTTCTCAAAGACCTAGATATAGATCTTATACTCATTCCTTTCTATTGAAGCCACCAAATCTGATGATCGAAGCAATTATCGAAGCTCTTCAAGAAAAGAAAGTAAGGTATTGTTCTCATCACATCTTTAATTCTGTTTTTAGAGAGAGAAAACTGATGTTTTGGAGAGAGAAACAACAATATTCATCTTGTTCATCTGGACACCAAGAACACACGCACAAATGTGTGTGAGAGAAACACGTTTTAAGATCTTACTTTTGTTATTTATGTAATTTGTTTAGATTTATACTTTTTATGATATTTGATAGATTTAAATTCAGAGCTTCGTTTGTTTATTTCAAAATTTTAAATCAAGACCAAGAAGAAATTTTTGTGTGCCCAATTTCTTTCTTCAAAAATCCGGTCTTCTTAGTTGTTTCAGATCTATATGTGTTTCAAACATATGGGATTGAAGCAGATTTGATGTTAGATTCATTACTTTTGAGTTTTTTTATGAGTTCTTTGATTTTCGGTGATGTTATTTTCAATAAAATGTTTGTCTTTTTTTTTCATCATTACCAGGTGGTGATTCTACTAGATGACATATCCTGTTACTACAACCCGTAGCTACACATGTTACATTTTTTTACAGCTACATATGTAACGACCCTTTGTTATATATTCATACCTTTCTATTGAAGCCACCAGTACATTAATCCCTGGTAACTTGCTTGTAGGCAATGTAGCTTTTTACAAGTTTACCAGTCTTCTTGGAAGGTTTTAGTTTTGGGCGTTTGAAACAAAAATCCAGTTTTCTTGGTTTGTTTCGGATCCGTATGTATTTCAAACGTATTTGTTTGAATCAGTTGTGATGTTTGATTCATGGCTTTTGAGTTTTTTTTCTTTATTCTTCTTTGATTTTTTTGTAATGTTATTTTTGAATAAAATGTGTCTTTTTTTCATCATCAACAGGTGGTGATTTTGCTTGATGGCATATCCTGATTTCAGTACATCTTTCCAAGAAGGTTTAAATTCTTGGCTTTTGCCTATTATAACGTGTCTCCTGTGTTGATTTCTAATTATATTGTTTCAACCAATACATAGTACATGTGTTAACATTTCAGAGTAACACATATTACAATTACAAAATGTTTCGCCAAAACATGTTTAACCAGATTACACACATTCTATAGAAGATGTTACAAGAGATGGGTCAGCAAAGGTAGCAGATAAACAGCAAAGACAGACTGTCAATGGAAGCTCCACCCCTTCTTAGTGATATGTGTTTTCGTTTACTAGTAATATGTAATGTGAGACTCTTATTATTTTGTCTAGGACGTTTTGTTAAAAATGTTCTGGCCTTCCGAACTTCTGCCTTGAAGTCGACCTCAGCATATTTTGTGTTGCTTTTGGGCTCTATGCATCCATTTTTGAGTAACTTGCTTGTAGGAAATGTAGCTTTTTACAAGTTTACCAGTACATTAATCTCTAACACATGTTATGTGTAAAAGAAATTTTTTCTTTCGGCATATATGCATCCATTCTATGATTATTGGTGTTAATAGGGCCTTAACACACGTTAAAAAGGTATGGACTTAAAACGGTATAGACTTAAAACATTTTTATTGTTTTGTCTAGTACATGATGTTAAAACACACGTTACTATTGGAGTTTATGCATCCATTCTGAAATTCTTAACACACGTTATTGCAGGTATACTCTGATGTTATTGAGTTACTATTGGAGTTTATGCATCCATTCTGAAAGTCTTAACACACGTTATAATAGAGGCTTGACACACGTTATATCAGTTATACGGTTATGGGTATAGTAAATGGCCCACCATTTTTCTTATGGCTATGTATTTTCGTTTACTAGTAATATGTAATGTGAGAGTCTTATTGTTTTGTCTAGTACATGATGTTAAAACGGTATGGACTTAACACATTCTGGAAGTCTTAACACACGTTATAAAAGAGGTTTACACAAGTTGTATCAGGTATACTATGTTGTTATTAAGTTACTAATGGAGTTTATGCATCCATTCTGGAAGTCTTAACACACGTTATAAAAGAGGCTTAACAAAAGTTGTATCAGGTATACTATGTTGTTATTAAGTTACTATTGGAGTTTATGCATCCATTCTGGAAGTCTTAACACACGTTATAATAGAGGCTTAACACACGTTATACATGTCAGGCGCGTAACACATGTTACAGTATGTATATACAATTCATGGTGTTTTGAAAACCACTAGATTATACATGACAGTATAATCGAATCGGCTAGTGTAAAAAAAAAATTGCTGAAAAGAAACAGAATATTATTTTAAATGGGCAGAAAATTTTATAAAAATCCGAAAATGGGCCCGAAATTTTATAAAAATCAACACAATAAAAATAATCGAATCGGCTAGTGTAAAAATGATTTTTCAAAGCCGAAAATTCAAAGAATAAATAAATTCGAAATCGAAAAAATAAATGGACTAAACATTTACAAGTGTACAAAAATGACTTGGAAAACGAATAAATGAAATAAAAGCAAGAAATATTAACAAATAAAAAATACGAAAATATACACAAATATTAACAAGTATATACACCGATAAAATGACTCGGGTCGTTCCTAAAACTCGCCACTTCCCCGGTAGCGGCGCCAAAAACTTGACGTGTGCGCGACTACACATATTTTTACAATGAAATTACACACGAATCGGTTTTAAATTTATAAAAGTGATTATTACTTTAACATCAAAACACACAAGGAAGAGGCAAGTGTACCCCGTCACATATGCAGTTAAGTATCGGTAAGAACCAAGTATCGATCCAAGGAAATGGGCGGAGGAATAATACTAGACCTTTGTGTTGGTGCACTACATCTGTCAACTTCGTCTTGTATCGAGTCTTAGACTAGCTAGAATAGATCAGGGCACGTAAATCGAGAGAATGAGAGAGAGTTAGCAAGATTTCGCTTGAATGAATGTGTATGAAAAGGATTTCGCTTGAAGCAGCTCAAGCGAAATCAACATGTTAAGATTTCGCTTGAGTCATGCTGAAGCGAAATCTCAATCCCTATATATAGGAGATCAAGGTCAAGCGAAATCATAAGTTGTTTTTGTGAGATTTCCATACCGAGGTGCTGCCGGTGTGAGAACTGATTGTAATTGCTTTCATATCAATACAAATCAGTGTTAAAGTGAAGATTCAGCTGTTTATAGGTCAAATACTTGTTTTCCGCACCTGTATTTGATGGAATTCCTCTGAACCGACTCATTTAGGTCGCGAACCCGATCCTTACAATTGGTATCAGAGCCAGTTGAGGATTTCTGAAGGATTTCAGCTATTGTAAGGATCGGGTTCGCGACCTAAATGAGTCGGTTCAGAGGAATTCCATCAAATACAGGTGCGGAAAACAAGTATTTGACCTATAAACAGCTGAATCTTCACTTTAACACTGATTTGTATTGATATGAAAGCAATTACAATCAGTTCTCACACCGGCAGCACCTCGGTATGGAAATCTCACAAAAACAACTTATGATTTCGCTTGACCTTGATCTCCTATATATAGGGATTGAGATTTCGCTTCAGCATGACTCAAGCGAAATCTTAACATGTTGATTTCGCTTGAGCTGCTTCAAGCGAAATCCTTTTCATACACATTCATTCAAGCGAAATCTTGCTAACTCTCTCTCATTCTCTCGATTTACGTGCCCTGATCTATTCTAGCTAGTCTAAGACTCGATACAAGACGAAGTTGACAGATGTAGTGCATCGTTCTTTTACTTCTACACCTTCTTTTATCAGTTCAGAAATTTTTCATGGTCAAAATCGATTCAATTTCTCACGGATTGTTTAAAAGTACAAGATAACAAATCCTTGAAAGTTTCACAGCTAAATTCGACCTAAAAGTGATCAAAATCGACCTTCGAATGGATTTCGCTTGAAGAACATAGCTTCATTGGACGATTTCGCTTGAAACTTCAAGCGACACTTATCACTTCGCTTCAAACAGGATTTATTTTCGCTTCAAGGTCTTCGCTTCAAGGTTCTCTCTTCAGGAAGTTTCGCTTGAAGTGTTTCGCTTCAAGGATTTCGCTTCAGAAAGTGTTAAATTGAAAGTTTCGCTTGAATCATTTCGCTTCAAGGATTTCGCTTCAATCAGCTTAATCATTTCGCTTCAAGGATTTCGCTTCAATCAGCTTGATCATTTAGCTTCAAAGATTGTTCACTTGACCAGTTTGCTTGAAAGTGATTAAAACATGGATAACGAGTTTCACAATGCGTTTGCAACACCGTCTAGTTCGTCTTCCATTGCTCAGAACATGAATTCAGAAAACGAAACGGGGACAACTCAGAAACCCCCGAAGCTAATGGGAATTGAAGAATACTACGGATGGAAAGATAGATTCGAAAACTGGGTGCAAGCAAATCATCTAAGATCATGGGAATGTATTCTGACAAAGTATGCTCTACCACGAACTGAAATGCAGACTGAAAAACAGCTTTCAGATCTTAGTAAGGAAGAACGGGAAATATACCGAGCTGAAAAGATGATGATCAGTTTGCTTCAACAGGCCATCAAAGAAGACATCTTCATACTACTTCAACATGACAAAACATCACAATCAATATGGGATGCTTTAAAAATCAAGGTTGAAGGCAGTACAAGTATGATTAAAAGCAAGAAGGCATTGATTAAAAAAGAGTTTGATTTGTTCACAAGTTTGCCCGGAGAAGATACGAAGAAACTTATTGAACGATACTGTCACTTAGTACGAACAATGTCGATGATGAACATCACAAAAGAAAATGAGGAATGGGTGGATAAACTTGCTGATGCATTACCTCAGAAAGAGTGGGGAACTTATTTGATGATACTGAAGAATACTGGAGTTTATGATAGGTTGTCAATCTCTCAGTTCATTGAAAAGATTGAAAGTCAGGATTTGGAACAGCAGAAGATTGCAAGGATGAATAATCCAAGTGGTCAACAAGATGTAAAGATGTATTACAAGGGTGGTGTTCCAACTTCAGAAATTGAGAGAAGTCAAAAAAATCAGACTGCATATAGTGTTGGAGATACTACTGAAAAGATTGATCAAAGCTCAAACAAAAACAGCAGTGGATTCTCATCTTATCCAAGTGTCAATCCAAAGACTTCATCAGAAAGTTTTCAGTCTCAAAGCACAAAGATGGGAAATGGTTGTGTGATTCAATGCAACATAGCTCTAAATCTTCCAGAAGGTCAAAGTTTTTCTGAAGACATTGCGAAAGATCATATGGCATTACTTGGTTCCGTGCTTATCTCATATGAAGGTTTAGTGGCTGGTCGAATTGGAAATCCTATGCTTACTAAAGAAGATTACGACCAAATAGATGCTGAAGAGATGGAACTAATGGATATCAAATGGTGTCTTGCAAGTGTTCTTAGACGTGCTGAGAAGTTCAAAACAATTACTGGGAGAAATGACTTTCTTGATGCTTGTGTTTCTACTTTAGGTTTTGATAAATCTAAAGTTACTTGTTTCAGGTGCAGGGAAAAAGGTCATTTTAAGCGGGAATGCAAAAACAGAGAAGTTAGTGGTGCTCAGAATCCATTTGGAAAAGATGACTACTACCGGAAAGCCATTTATCAGCAAGTTGGTCAGACACAAGAATTACAGACGGCTCATGGTAGAAAGATTGAAGATTCAAAGAAAGGATGTTTGGTAGATTTCAACTGGAACAACTACATTTCTTCTAACAGCACAGCATGTATAGTGGACCAAAATGATGAACAACTACCTGAAGGATTCAGCTGGGATATGTTTGTTGATGAAAAGGGGGATTTCAAAGCTTTCATTGCAAAGATTGTTAGAGAACCAAATTTGTTTGCTACTTGGATGAGATCAATTGATGAAACAGTGAAAGATCAATCGATTACATCTGAAGAAAGTTCAGAAAGTGCTGATTCTGAATCATTAAGTACAGATGAGAGTGTGCAAAATGAGGATACTTCAGAAAAAGAAGTTGTTTTTGATCAAACACCATCTGATTCTGGTATTTCAGATGCTGAGTCTGAAAAATCTGTAGAGTTTGATCAAACACCGATTGAGAGTAGCAATGATGATGAGGAAGAGAAACATATTAATATTGCTAAAAAACATCTTTCTCCTGAAAGTTTTCATTTTTATTTTGCAGATCGCATGGAGAAACTGAAGGAGAAACAAGCTGCAAAAGAACAACAACAAGATGAGAAGGTTGAAAATGTTGTTCAAACTGAAGAAGTTAAAAGTGTGAATGAAGAAAAGGTGATTGAAACTGAGAAAGTAACTGGAGTAGAAAAAGTAATTGAAGTGGTAAAAACAATTGAGGTTGAGAAGATTGTTGAAGTTGAAAAGCCTTGTAAGAAATGTTTGGAAATTTGCAAAAGTTGTGAAGAAAAAGATGTGACTCTGTTTGATAGAGAAAGACTGATAGAAAAGCTACTATCTGACATCAGCTATGTGAAAGAATCGTATAGCGTGTTAAACAGAACTGTGACAGGTCTTCAAACAACGAATTCTGAAAGAGAAAAAGCTTTAACGATGACGAATTCTACGTTGATGGCAAAGCAAAAGGCAATTAATCATTACATCGAAGAAAATGCTAATCTAAAGCAAGAGTTGGAGAAAGAAAAGATTGAGAATGAAAGGATCAGAAGGTTATTACTGAGTTATTCTTGTTCTGATTATGTTATTGATCGAGTTTATCCTACTGTTGCAGGTTTTGAAGCATTTCAGGATGAAAAGACAAAGAATGAGACTGGTAAGAAATCGACTGTTAAATACAACAAGTGTCCGCCTCCTATCTGGGAAGGTTATTCTCCTAGAAAACCAAATGAGGAGCAAGTCGAAAAAGCAGTCAATATAAAGTTAAAATCCGAGACAACTGACGTTTTACCAGATAACATCGATATCACGTTTACCTCGTCTGATACTGATCATGAGTCTGAGTTAATCAAAAAGGTGGTCGATCAGGTGTTGGATACTGAGGAGGTGTCTGAGTCAAAATTTGAGTCTGGGTGTTCAAGTTCGTCAGTCAACAGTTCAAAGTCATCGGAAAAACGGTCTTACAGTAAAGAATTTTTGCTATCAAAGGCAAATTTGGATGATGAAACATTTGAAGTTGCATATACTTTAAATGATTCGGACAAATTATACTCTGACAAAGAGTTTCCGATTAGAAGTGTTCGTTTTGACATGATTAAAAAGGTTTTCAAAATGACGGAAATTAATTTTTCTGAAATTAAGGATCTAAAACCTATTGAAAAACCTAAAAAATACACTTCTAGAGTTCAACAAAGGTTAAACAAGAAAAAAAGAAAAAAGAATTACAATTCTGATTCTAGTTTTCAAAAGAAAACAAATCAAAATTGTAGTTACAAAAAGAAAGGTCTTGGTTTTACTCTATCTGAAAATCATAAAAATGAAAAATATGTTAGAGATTTTAAATCAAAAATGACATATGTTGCAGGAAAAAGCTATGAAGAGGAGTCAAATAGCTTATTTTGGAGAAAATCAAATCAAGAGTTTCTTGCTGAAAGGAAAAGAACAGAAATTGGAGTTTTTCAATCAAAAGACACAAGAACTTGTTTTCAATGTCAAGTTGTTGGACACATTGCTCACAATTATCCAAACAAAATAAACAAAAAACAGGGAGTATCCGAAAAACTTAAAGAAAAAGTGGTTGAAAAGAATGATTCACCAACTACAAACTTCAAAAATTTTGAAAATTCAAAGAATGAATTTGGTGAAAATTCTAAAAGATTGTACAAAAAGAGTGCAAAAGACAACCAAAAATGGATTGTTAAAAAATCAGATGAAAAATCTGACGATGAATCTGATTTCACAAAATCAGAGGAGTCACAAGATGAGATCAAAGATTTGATGAATGATGTTGACATTAAATCACTGAGTGTGGAAGAGATTAAACAAATGGTTGGTAAAGTAGAAATCTCAGATTTTGATATTGAAAAAACATTTAATGAAAATGTTAAGAAAATTTTCAAGAAAATGCTTGATGGGAAAGTAAAGGGGGTTAAAGATTTTTATGCAACTAAAAAGGCAACTTACAACCCTACTGCACAAGAATTGGAAGCCACCAAGTCTAAGAAGACTTGGGTGGAAGTTTGTTTTCCATGATAGTCTAAGGACTATGCCGGAGATCCCAAGTTTATATCGTGGATCAGGAATCGGCATCTTTCTAATATTTGAAGTTTTTGGTTGAAAGTTTTTGATAGTGTTTGGATGTTTACAGGTTGTATGACTACGCCGGAGCTTCCATGTTGGTAAGTGCGAAGCAGGAATCGGCATTCTGATTGGTAAAATGGTGATGTAGACGTAACATTCCTACAAGTGATATTGTGTTCTACATATGGTAATTTTTACAATTGATATAGATGGTGCATACTTGCAAGTGGTAAATCAAGGACATTAATTTGTACTTGATCTGCTACAAGTGGTTAAGAATAGACAATGTGATGAACCACACCCCGAATCTACAAATGATTATATCATAAAAACTTATTTTCCGGAAAAATCATTTTGATTAAAACAAACTTAAGTGTTTTGAAATCTAAATGAGAAAATAGTTTTGTGATAGAGGGAGTTCTGATTGTTTATGCCAAGTGAATGGCGATTTGATGCGATTCGATATCAGTTGTCAAGTTTATTGTACAGTTTGTCATGTTTTCTGTATAGTTTGTTTTCAAATTTCCTAAAATGTGTTTGCATTTTAGGGGGAGTGTAAAATTTTTAGAAAATCCAAAAACATTTGAAAATTTAAAAAAAAACAAAAACATGATAAAATTCAAAAATGAGTTTTTGTTGCATATAGAGGAAATGATAGTACATCAGTGGACTATCACAACATGCTAAAGAAATGTAAAGTAAAAATGTGATAAACAATCTTACTGCGGATATGTCAGTAGGTTTTTGCACATTTAGTAGATTGTGACGAGATATAAATCTAAATTTCAAACTTGCTTGTTTTGTGGGTTAACACAAACTTGGATATATAGGTAACCCCTGAAATCTTGTTTGAAAGGTCCCTTATTCTGAGATACTAGGTCTTTATGCTCAGTGATATCTGGGGTATTATCCCGGGACTTCTGATTTTACGGAAGCAATGGCCTAGTCCCCGGAGAATACTTTACATTTGCTTGAAATATAGCTCACCCTCAGCTAAAAATGATGAAACATTGAAAAATGCTAATCATGGCTGTTGAAACAAAAGATCCTCTAAAGGGGACACACCGAAAGTCGAAGCCGTCATCTCTCTGCGTATACGGGAGTATCGACCTGAGCTCTCACGGCCCTCGTACTATAATTTATTCCCCTGACAGATATCATCTGTGGTATACTCACCTGTAAGACTGAATATTGGGATCTGGATACGGGAGTATATTCAAGTAGTGGGACACACGGATAAGTTTAAGTTGCTTAAAACATTAACAACGTATCTCGGATCAGTTGAACTTTGTGTGAAAATTTAAGTGGACAAACATACTGACAATCTAGGTAAATTGTTTAGAACTTTATATGAAATGAAGCTTAACGGTGTTAGTGATCTGTCTCAGAAACTGATATGATCCTCTTGCACAAACTCACAAAAATATTGTTTGTAAATATTTCTTTATTGCATTCCTTTACAATCAAAAATTACAAAAAGATTTTAGTGTGTTTTAGCATAAAATTTTGAAAAATACAAAAAGATTTTCGACAACTGATATTGGAAAGCTGATTGTCAAAGTTTCAAGTGCTAAACATGATGACTTGGTTGTGAGGGGGAGTGAATCTTAAAATGTCAAAAGGTTTGTTAAAATCCTTACAATTGGTATTTTAAAAAACCTACTTTTGGTTCATCATTGATTTGTGATATGAGAGAGAATTATCTGATTATATCAGATTGTTGGTGCATTTAAATTGTTAAATTTAGAAAATTTATTTCTGGGTTAAGATTGTTACAGGTGAGCCAGATTAATTCATTCAAAGCTTATGAAAGTCAGAATCTGATTATGAATCTAAAAGTTTGCTAGCTGCTGATGCTGATGAACTTAAGGAATCAAGAGATCTGATCAAGAGAATTAGATGAGATCCAGGCAATGATCTTGTAAACAACATTTGAGTCAGGCATCGATCCTAAAGCAGATGTTGCTGAAGAACAAATGAATACCAGCAAATCATGAGGGGGAGTCTGATAGAGCCAGGTGATTCTGGAGAAGAAGATAGAGAGAGAAAAGCCCGGAGACTGATCAAGAATGAAGATGTGAAGATACAGCATTGATGTGACTCGATAGTCGACTCGTCAACATCTGAGGGGGAGTCTGTTGGTGCACTACATCTGTCAACTTCGTCTTGTATCGAGTCTTAGACTAGCTAGAATAGATCAGGGCACGTAAATCGAGAGAATGAGAGAGAGTTAGCAAGATTTCGCTTGAATGAATGTGTATGAAAAGGATTTCGCTTGAAGCAGATCAAGCGAAATCAACATGTTAAGATTTCGCTTGAGTCATGCTGAAGCGAAATCTCAATCCCTATATATAGGAGATCAAGGTCAAGCGAAATCATAAGTTGTTTTTGTGAGATTTCCATACCGAGGTGCTGCCGGTGTGAGAACTGATTGTAATTGCTTTCATATCAATACAAATCAGTGTTAAAGTGAAGATTCAGCTGTTTATAGATCAAATACTTGTTTTCCGCACCTGTATTTGATGGAATTCCTCTGAACCGACTCATTTAGGTCGCGAACCCGATCCTTACACTTTGTCACTAAACTACCGGTAAAAACATAAGTTGTTTGATTTTTAATAAACTAAAGTAAGCATAAACAACTACTTATAAAAACATAATAGATTTCAAATATGAAAATAGATAAATAGCCTTGCTTAATACACAACCAAAGCATGTCAACTAAGTCGGTTTTGGCACTAGAAGCATTTGCTCAATTTTCCAATTTTAAGACAATTAGTATCCCTTTCGGGAATCCTAACATGACAATCATTCGGAAAGCTAAAACGATAAACACACTTTAACCACCTAAAATTGTTCTTTAACGTGCAATTGATAAATGTCTATGAAAATCTCTTAAAAATAAGTTAGTCATCTGTTATGAGTTTTCTAACCGCACTTAATCAAGGAAAGCGACACTGATAAACACAATGCAACCACCGAGACAAGCATAAACTAGATTAAATCATAACCGAGTTCATTTTACAAATCTTACACATAAATTCATCAAGATAGCAATTTTGGCCTAAACTACTAATTAAGCTAACAAATCATGGCAAGAATTTATAACGACACCATTTAACCCGTTAAGGTCCTTATGTGACGGAAAGCTTTCTTGATTAACAATAATTACATTTTATTAAACCACTAACCATTTCTAGTATCATGGTGCACACATTTTAACCAAGCTAAACTAGTTAACCAAGTTTAAAGTTTACTAATACAAGATTAATTAAGCTTCATTTTTCAACTATCTTAACTAACCAAATACCAATCATCCAACACAATTACTTATAATCAAGAAATCAATATCAATAACAAGGTTGCAAATTAATCATCAAAGATAATCATAGAAAATACTTCCAAGTGTCATTACAAACAAAGATTAACATACTAATGGCTATAATCAAGCAAGGGATTGTTGTGTTTTTTCCCAAAGGCTACAATAATACATAAACATTAATCTAAATGCTTGAAAGATTAACAAAATCATGGGAATATTAGAAAACCAAACCATAAACAAGCATAAGATTAAGAATCTGGAAGATAACGAAGCTAATCGGCACAATGTGGCTTGAATCCGGGTGAAAGCAGAAGCCTCCGGAGCCTGAAAATCGCCAGAATCGCTTCCAAAATGTCCAGAGTTCCGAGCAGAATGTTTCTGCAAGTTTTTATATAATTTCGATCTCGCACGGTCGTGCATCCTGTCGCACGACCGTTCACTTTATGAATTATTGGAGGTATGGTACACCATACTGCATGACATCATCAGATCTTGACCGGTCTTTGGTCTCGCACGACCGTTCTTCGTATGGAACGATCGTTCACTTCCGGGATGTTGCACGGACAAGTGCACTGGTGGTGCAGTTCCGAGGTTTGGCTGATCATCGAATCTGCACGGGGTGCAACCAACCGCACGACCGTGCATTACCGGGATATGCTTGCACGCTGAGTCGCACCCTCGTTCATTGCCGGGCTGGGCTAGTTTGTCGGAAACGCACGGTCGTTCACTAGGTGGCACGACCGTTACATTCGCCCAGGTCAGAATTCCAACAGAATGTTTGCAGCTTTGTCGTTTCATCCGGAAAGTCCTCGTTTTCACTATCATCTTGTCTGGTATGCTGTTTTAGGCCTGTAAACAAAAGTATACATGATTAAGTATCCGAATGACGGTTTTACGGCCGAAAACGCATAAAATGGGGATAAAATGGGGGACTAAAATATGTGTAAATTAGCGAATATCACTCATCGCCCCCGTCGACTGTTTTCACCCTTGTCACATGTTAAGCAATTACATGTTCCGAACAGACAAATTGTAACACATGTTAAATCAGTATATACACATCATGGTGTTTTGTAAACCACTAGCTTATACATGAATACATGTCAGGTTACAAAAAGATTATAACAGTGGCTTAACACATGTTATACATTCCAAAATGTGCAAAACAAATGACCCGTTTCATATTATATATTCCAAAATTACTGGTACATGTGTTACCATAAATGGCTCGTTTCATATTACACGTTACATACTAGCTTGTACATTTATTACTTGTACAAGTTTTACGCTCAGTATCCACATTATCGGATATTTTAAACATCAACAAAAATAAAATAGATATTACTTGTTTTTTTTAATTAACAAAAGGTTAACACACGTTATATATCATTCTAACAGGGGCTTAACACATGTCAGGTTACATCATGGTGTTCTGTTACAGCATGAACCACTAACATAATAGAGTCTTAACACACGTTATAGCAGGTATACTCTGTTGTTATTGAGTTACTATTGGAGTTTATGCATCCATTCTGAAAGTCTTAACACACGTTATAATAGAGGCTTGACACACGTTATATCAGTTATACGGTTATGGGTATAGTAAATGACCCACCATTTTTCTTAGTGCTATGTATTTTCGTTTACTAGTAATATGTAATGTGAGAGTCTTATTGTTTTGTCTAGTACATGATGTTAAAACGGTATGGACTTAACACATTTTGGAAGTCTTAACACACGTTATAAAAGAGGTTTACACAAGTTGTATCAGGTATACTATGTTGTTATTAAGTTACTATTGGAGTTTATGCATCCATTCTGGAAGTCTTAACACACGTTATAAAAGAGGCTTAACATAAGTTGTATCAGGTATACTATGTTGTTATTAAGTTACTATTGGAGTTTATGCATCCATTCTGGAAGTCTTAACACACGTTATAATAGAGGCTTAACACATGTTATACATGTCAGGCGCGTACCACATGTTACAGTATGTATATACAATTCATGGTGTTTTGGAAACCACTAGCTTATACATGACACCATGTTGGGTTAAACCAAGATTATAACAGAGGCTTAACACATGTTATCCCAGGTATACACGTTGTTACAATATTAACTTGTATGTTCCATATTAACTTGTACACGTGTTACGATCAGTATATGCACATCATGGTGTTTTTCAAACCACTTTCATATACATGAATACAAGTCGGGTTATAATGGATGCTTACATGTTATCATATGTATACAAGTGGGGTTACAACAAGATTACAATATTAACTAAGCTCCCCATCAAACTCATCGCCCCCGTCGACTGTTTTCACCCTTGTCACATGTTAAGCAATTACATGTTCCGAACAGACAAATTGTAACACATGTTAGATCAGTATATACACATCATGGTGTTTTGTAAACCACTAGCTTATACATGAATACATGTCAGGTTACAAAAAGATTATAACAGAGGCTTAACACATGTTATACATTCCAAAATGTGCAAAACAAATGACCCGTTTCATATTATATATTCCAAAATTACCGGTACATGTGTTACCATAAATGGCTCGTTTCATATTACACGTTACATACTAGCTTGTACATTTATTACTTGTACAAGTTTTACTCTCAGTTTCCACATTATCGGATATTTTAAACATCAACAAAAATAAAATAGATATTACTTGTTTTTTTTAATTAACAAAAGGTTAACACACGTTATATATCATTCTAACAGGGGCTTAACACATGTTATACATGAACACATGTCAGGTTACATCATGGTGTTCTGTTACAGCATGAACCACTAACATAATAGAGGCTTAACACACGTTATAGCAGGTATACTCTGTTTTTATTGAGTTACTATTGGAGTTTATGCATCCATTCTGAAAGTCTTAACACACGTTATAATAGAGGCTTGACACACGTTATATCAGTTATACAGTTATGGGTATAGTAAATGGCCCACCATTTTTCTTAGTGCTATGTATTTTCGTTTACTAGTAATATGTAATGTGAGGGTCTTATTGTTTTGTCTAGTACATGATGTTAAAACGGTATGGACTTAACACATTCTGGAAGTCTTAACACACGTTATAAAAGAGGTTTACACAAGTTGTATCAGGTATACTATGTTGTTATTAAGTTACTATTGGAGTTTATGCATCCATTCTGGAAGTCTTAACACACATTATAAAAGAGGCTTAACACAAGTTGTATCAGGTATACTATGTTGTTATTAAGTTACTATTGGAGTTTATTCATCCATTCTGGAAGTCTTAACACACGTTATAATAGAGGCTTAACACACGTTATACATGTCAGGAGCGTAACACATGTTACAGTATGTATATACAATTCATGGTGTTTTGGAAACCACTAGCTTATACATGACACCATGTTGGGTTAAACCAAGATTATAATAGAGGCTTAACACATGTTATCCCAGGTATACACGTTGTTACAATATTAACTTGTATGTTCCATATTAACTTGTACACGTGTTACGATCAGTATATGCACATCATGGTGTTTTGCAAACTACTTTCATATACATAAATACAAGTTGGGTTATAATGGATGCTTACATGTTATCATATGTATACAAGTGGGGTTACAACAAGATTACGATATTAACTAAGCTCCCCATAAAAATCATCGCCCCCGTCGACTGTTTTCACCCTTGTCACATGTTAAGCAATTACATGTTCCGAACAGACAAATTGTAACACATGTTAGATCAGTATATACACATCAGGTAACAAAAAGATTATAACAGAGGCTTAACACATGTTATACATTCCAAAATGTGCTAAACAAATGACCCGTTTCATATTATATATTCCAAAATTACCGGTACATGTGTTACCATAAATGGCTCGTTTCATATTAAACGTTACATACTAGCTTGTACATTTACTACTTGTACAAGTTTTACGCTCATCCACATTATCGGATATTTTAAACATCAACAAAAATAAAATAGATATTACTTGTTTTTTTTAATTAACAAAAGGTTAACACACGTTATATATCATTCTAACAGGTGCTTAACACATGTTATGGGTCTGTTTCTGTAAATCAAACAACCCAACAAAAAAAACACATACTGTTCAGATCAAAAGCCCAAACCAGCAACCAAACCAACAAAAAAAACAATTATTGTTAAGATCAAAATCCCCAAACAAGCAACCAAACCAACAAAAAAACCCGTTCAAAATCTCATCCTAAAGTTTTCGATTTATTTAAAATACATGCACATTAACCATTACTAGATCTTGATTGAAGACAGAGGAGAGAGGAGAGAGAGAGAGAACATTAACCATTACTAGATCTTGATATTATATAGAGTTAGAATGAGATGTTATCAACTGATGATTAAACGAAGATAAAAAACAAAGAAGTATACCGAACAGTGGAACGGTGATGCGTTGCGATGTTGTTCCGGTGGGATCCTCGTATCTCCGACGACGCTCAGGTTTTTCGGCGACTGCTCGGTTTCTCCGACGACGTTCCGAACTCCGGCGGTCACAAAAGGAAGCAAGGATCAAACTCAGTTGGATTTTGTTTATTGTTTCATTTGTGATTATCTAACAGTAAGTTATTATATCAAAGGAAAATAACAAGAATCGAATTAATTGTTGGAAGAATACCGATCAAGACGAGATTTTGTTTGTGTTTATATCTAACATTAACCATTACCGAACTCAGTTGGATTTTGTTTGTGTTTGGTGTTCATCATTGAAGGATCACCATTGAAGACCATGAAGCTTTTCTCTTTCACATGATGAAGAAAGATGAGAGAGATAATAGTGTTTTGAAAGATGTGACTAGAAGAAAGAGGAGAGAGTGATGACAGTAGTACTACTCAATTTGCACTACCGAAAATGCCCTTCCAGTTGTACTAATGTGTATTATAAGATTTCTTTTAAATATAATTCTTAACAAAATTAAGAGAGCCATTGATCAAGTTAGATGAAAGATAATCAATGGATGACAATGAGTTTGCATAGTTTTCTTAAAAAGATAGAGTTTTCTATAGAGCCCAGCCCTATATATATATATATATATAGTATATAGGGGGAGGTTCATTTGAGAACAAAATTTAGTTGAGAAGAAAAAGAACAAAGGGTACAATTGAAAAATATTAAGTAGTTATTCTTTAATCTCATTTAGGGCATGTTTGGCAAAGCTTATTTTAACAACTTATTGACTTATTTACTTTTTGAAAAGTTAAAAGGTGTTTGGGTTAGCTTATTATGTGAGGGGGAAAAGTAAATAAGTCACTCCATCCTGACTTATTTACTTTTCCAAAAAGTCAATAAGTTATAAGTTGCTCCAAAATAAGCTTAGCCAAACATGCCCTTATTACAATCTTTAAATAATTAATTACTCATAAAGACTATTATTCTCTACACTAATTTTCATTGCCTACACACATAAAAAGTTATCCTACACAACTCGTAATTTATCCTACACACCTAGTAATTTATCCTACACTCTAAATTTTTTTTATAATTTATGAAAAATATATATTTTTTAAAAATAAGTTACAAATTTAATGTAGTTAGCTATTAAAAAAGAAGACTAGATATTAATGATCTATGTAACTTTACAAATATACCCTTACATTAAAATTAAATGCAAATATTAAATGAAGTAAAATGAAACATTCTTATTGGTTGAAACTTATTCTTTTTTCTTCTTACAAAAAAATTCTTCTCATCTGAACCTTCCACTATATATATATATATAGAAACGGGTTCGGGAAAAAACGCTCAAAAGTGTGAGAACAGTGAGAACGCTTCCTAGCCCAACACGTGTCACGCCGCTTAGAAAAGGGCGGAGGGGCTTCTTTGTCCTTTCATCTTCTGCTTTTCCAGTTCCGCTTTTCCGAATATTGTTTGAATTTTTGGGGTTTAAGATTTTTGGCGTTAAACAAATTCAATAATTAATGGCGTTTAATGGTTTCATCTTATTAACATTTTGGCGTTTATTCAAATCGTATGCCATTGTAACTCAGGGGTCAGGAAATCTATTTGAATGGCGTTTTTCAAGGCGTTTTAAACAAGTTGGCCCATTGTTCTATTATTTTTATAAACATTTTGGCGTTTGGGTTATCTAGGCGTTTTTCAATTGTTGGATTATATTTCAGCCGCAGTAAAAAAAATACAAGCGAAGAAAATAAATTAAAAATCCTAATCGGATCTCTCTTCACAATATTCACTGTCATCAGTCTCTCTGTTCTTTAATAGTACAAGAACTGACACCAAAATATGGCGTTTTATGTAAAACTTAATAAACTCATCGGTTTGATTATTTTGCCTGCTCGTCTGTTGAAGTGGCTTTTTTTGTGGATGTTTGGGGACATAGATCTATGACGTGTGGGTGAGTTTTTCGCTTTTTCTTCATGTTGATCTTCATCTTTATAATCATCCCACTCTTCAGTGTCATTGATCTCTTCTCCTCATCCAAGCCTTCTTCAAGAACAAAAAATACAAAATGCCATATGACTGGCATTAATATCTTTTTCTTGAATTTTTGTCCATCTCATGCAGCAAAATCTTACTGAGTTACTCGCCTCCGCTAACAATTCATTCAGTGAAACTTGACGAATAACAATACTGAATATCAAAGAAAGCATATTAGCCATCTTTGATTTTTTTTGGCGTTTTACAGTGAGTGGTACTTAGTAGTATTAGTGTTTTTTTTTGGTTTGATCAAATGGAAGTTGCTGAGATGTATCATTTTATAGGATCTCTTTTTGGCGCCTAAGTTAGGCGGTGCGTTATTATAATAAAGTATTCGTCTTTTCAGTTACTGTTTGTAATTATTGTTTTTGACAAGCTTTATCTCTAAAGTCTGTAACACGTCCCATCTTTCAAGTTTGGCGTTTTATATTCTAATATAATAAATTTTCAAGATCTTCAGTTTTTCTGATTTGAAGTTACTGTTTCTAGTTACATTTTCAAGTTTGTTTTTTATTTTTTATTTTTTATTTTGTTTTGGTTTTTTTAATACTTTTTCAAACTAATTTTATTATAGTTTGGAAGTTTTTGGGAGCGTTTAACGGGATGATATCGTTTAAACAAGCATTTTGACTGTTTTGGCGTTTTTATTATATATGACGTTTTTATAATATAATACAACAATCAACTGAAAAGGAAAATAAAAAAAGAATACATAAAAAAGTTTTTTTTATAATACTTGTCCAAAGTAATTTTATGATGGTTTGATAAACGCCAAAGGTGTAAGACATTTGCCTTTTTGGCGTTTTTATTAGATATGGTGTTGTTTATTAAATAACAATCAACTGAAAAAGAAAATTAAACAAAATAAATATTGATCTTCAAATCTTCGCTGTTACCAGTTTCTTTCTTGTTTTTGAAGCATATTCACTGACTGTTTCGACTTTCGTATGAAATCAGCCTTTTTTTCTATAATTTTTGTCCATCTCATGTAGCAAAATGTTATTGAGTTTACACCCTTTCAGCCAAAATGTTATCTTTTTTGGCGTTTTACCGAGAAAAAGAACGCCACAAAATAAACAATCTTAAAACTGTAAATTTGATCATGCTAAAATCCATAAAGTGTTGTTGTATGGTGTTGGATAACATTGTTAATCCTCAGTTAAGAAAGATAACTGACAATATTGTCCACACCATACAACTACACTTTATTGACAACAATATATTTGATGTTTGGGTTTTCTGGCGTTTATCAGTCGAATGGTATATATTAAATATGGCATTTGGGGTTTTTGTTTGTGTTTTTTAATTGAAGGTCTGAGTTGTTCTATATATTTGATTTTTCTGGCGGTGTTTTTAGGCGGGATTTTACTATAATTAAGTTTGGTGTTTTATATCTAATGGCGTTTTAGCAGAATGCTGTGTGATTTTTGTTTTGACGTTTTATTTTCATGAGATGGTGTTTTGTTTGGAGTAGTCAAAAAACGCTTTTACCCTTACTGAAGCGCGTCCATGTAATAAAATTGATGTTATTTACGAAAATGCCACCGCGCCAATCTAGTCCATAGATTGTTTTGATCAGACGATCGATAACCCTTTTCACCGTTTTCACACTTTCTACCGTTTTCTATAAATCCCGACCCTATATATATATATACACACACATAAGCAAGGAAAAAAAGCTTCTATATTTTGGGCCAAAATCTAAATTACATTCATAAGGCATAATTGTCTTTGGTGTCGAGGGTCTCTCTGGAAGCAGTCTCTCTATCCCTAGAGATAGAGGTAAGGTGTGCCTACATCTCATCCTCCCAAGACCCTACCAATAACTTTACTACTTGTGAGATTTACTGAGTACGATTGATTGATTCATAAGGTATAATTCCATATCAGCAAGCCCAATAGCACATGGTCTCGTACTATTTTTTTTTCTATTCTCATACTACCTCTTTCTAAATTATAAGTTTCTAACCTACTAATTTAAGTTTGTATTTGGACGTTACAATTATGATTTTGTTCGTTTGACATAATGATAGTTTATTAATTTCGTAGATTCCTATTTTTTATGGTAAAAATAATTAATTTGTTGTAGGAGTTTCAAATCGAATTTGAGATTCAAATTCGAATCAAATCTAATTTTGAATTGACCACAAATTTCGAATCCTAAATCGAATAAAATCAATCGAATACAAATCTAAGTAAAAAACAAAATAGTCGAATAATTCAATTCGATTAATTGAAAAATTCATTATTCGGTTCGTTGAATACTCCTTTCATAAATACAATGTAAATGATTAGTTTTCTATTATAATATTTTATTTAACATTATTTAATTTTTTTTAAGAGTAAATTACAAGTTTTGTCCTTTATCTTTACATCAATTTGCAGACGCTGTCCTTTTGCTCAAAACTTGACAAGTTTTGTACTTAATGTTTAAAAATCTTACACATTATGTCCTTTAGACTAAACTCAGTTAGATTTTTTTGTTAAATCAAGCTTTGCAAGGGTATTTTAGTCTTTTATAAATGTTTATAATAAATAACTAATTTAAAAAAAAACAATATATTAAATAAATTATAAGCATTTCTCAAACACCCCAAAACTCCCAGTTACTTCACAGTGGCAAACACCAACTTTACTTTCTTCCAAATTGTCTTCAATGGTGGACTTGAATAACAGGAGGCCGGAGCTCCCGCGAAGACCATGCTGTGCTCCGTTGGAATTGGAGTTTTAGGATGGGTTTTGTGTAAATCATCATTTTATAAATGTTAGTTTCGGCAACCCTCAACTTCAACCATCGCTGATGATGTTCAACATATTTTGATGGTGGAGATGTTCAACATATGTTGTCCAATGAAACGCGGTTCAGGTGCCGGCGACGCTAGGTATCACCACCACTGAAGATCCCCAAATCACCAACCACTACTGCACCAACCAAAACCCACCATCCCTCCGTTCACCGTCACCACCCCCAAATCACCAACCACCACTGCACCGACACATCACTGCCATAGCCCCATCGTTCACCCCCAAACCACCATCCCTCATTCCCTCCGTTCACACTAGCGTCGCACAGCACCATCAACACCCCTGCCGCACGCCACCACCGTCAACACCCCTGCCGCACGCCACCACCGAACACCACCATCCCTCTGTTTAGCGTTACCACCACTCCTACTTACACACCACCGCTAAGAAGAATCTGGCAATTGTGTCGTCGATTGGGAGAAGGGTTTATGAAGGTGGACAATTGGATTGGGAGATTGAAAAGATGAGAATGAAGATGCAGACTTTTTTTATTCTTCAATGAGAGAGAGAGATAATTTAGAGAGAGAAAGAGTGTTGAGGGAGAGAGAGAGAATGGACTGTGGAGATGCAGGTATTTGTATATGATTTTTTTATTTTTTTAATTAAATACGTAAAATTACAATAGTATCATCATGTGCCTTTCACATGACATAATTTAACAGAAAAATCTAACTGGGTTTGGCCTAAAGGACATAACGTGCAAGATTTTGAAACATTAAGTACAGAACTTGTCAAGTTTTGCTGCAAAGGACAACGCCTGCAAATTGATGTAAACATAAAGGACAAAACTTGTAATTTACTATTCTTTTAACAATTTGAGCTCATTAGCTTTTAAAAAATAGAGTATATTAAATTTTTCGTCCTTTATGTTTGTATCACATTGCAATGGATACCCTTTAACTTCAATAACTACAGTCCTTTAACAGTAACTAAGTTAATATTAAATATTAAGTTATATCATGTGCACCTCATGTGAGGGCATTTATGTCTTTTTACACTCTAATCATTCCCCCTTATAAACAACCACACAACCCCTCATCCACTGTAATGCAGAACGAAGTTGGTGGTGGTTTGGTGTTGCGGTTTTCCGATGGAAACCCTAGATCTGGGCCGTCGTTATCTAAAACACCACCCCAACTGCCCCCTATCTAGATCTAAAAAGTACTTTCGCTGCCAGAAAAGCTAACACCACCACCGCTGAACTGAACAGTGACGGTTTTCCCTAGTTTTTGTTAACTGAACAGCGATGGTTTCCGATCATTCTCTGGTTTTCGTTAAACTAACTGGCGACGGCGAAAGTTTCTTGCACCAGAAGGGTGGGGTTTCGATATGAAGGGTAGGGTTTTGATTTGGTGACACCAAACAGATCTGAAGGGTGGGATTTTAATTTGGTGATGAGTGGGGTTTTGGATTCGGTGACGGTATGGCGCGTGAAGGATTGACGGTGGCCAATGATTTCACCTCACTTATTTATGAAATTAGTTGAGTTTTGATTACTTCATTTTGATTTGATTTGGTGTCGAAACTGTGGTTGATTGTGAAATTACTTGGTTGTTGGTTATGGTGTGTAGGTTTGGCAATGGTGATGGTTAGGTTAGGCATAATGGATGTGGTGGCTCATGGTGGTTAGGTTACGTTGTGGTGGGGGTGGTTTGGTTAGGTCAGACGGGAGTGGCAAGTGGTGGGTGGTTTCTTGTTTTTTTACTTATTAAACTATTTTTATAATTGAATAGTAAAAAGACTAAATTACCCTTATGTTGCCTGGCTAAACTCAAATTTTGACTAGGTTAGCGTTAAAGGACTTAGGGTGCAACACGTTTTACAAATAAAGGATTGTTACTGTAATTATTGAAGTTAAAGGGTATCCATTACAATTTGATACAAACATAAAGGACGAAAAAGGTAATTTACCCTAAAAAATATCAAATAGACAACTTTGCTTATATTTTATCTTAGAGTTACGATATAAGTTTTGACGAAAACCTTGTTTTCAAAATAAAGTATTTTTTGCTCTCGTAAGCAGTTTCGACTTTGTTTGATTGTTTTCCTCAACATTCTAATATAAACAGTTTATTTAGATTTTTTTTTGTATTTTACATCCATTATTATTTGTTTTTTTCAAATTGAAGTGGGGCATTTTTTTATTATGTAATTTTAAATATAAATATTTAATATTAGTAGGGAGCAAAATCGTAAATTTATTTTTAAGTGGGGGTAAAAACATAATTTTAAACTGATGACAAAATCGTAATTTAAAGCGGGTAAAAAATCATAAATTTGTTGGGCCAATAGGGAAGTGCCAGACAGGAGCCTGACACTTTTTCCTTTACCATCCATTTCAGCCAATAGATGGCATGCACTATTATCCCTCGTGGGGTTTGTATGTGTTGAAATTTCTTTTGTAAGGAATTGTTAAATATGAAATAGTTTTATTAAGATATAAATAAAATGGAGAATAATGAACGAAGGGTATAACATAAATTAAATAAGTGAGTGATTGAATGAATGAGAATGGCGATGATATAACATTAAGCTTGAAGTTTTCGCCAGGGGGTCGAAAACGTATATACCAAAAAAAAATTCTAGAACCGGGGGGTCGAAAATGTATATACCAAAAAATTTCTATACGAAAACTACATGTACAACACTACTGAGCGAAAAGTTCGGGGGGTCGGGCGCCCCTCCCGGCCCCTTAAATGCTACGCCTCTGATGATAGCAAACAATGACTCTCATTCGATATAACACATGTTATAACTATATATGGGATGGTTCAAATAAAAAATACTTTTAACGCGAAAACTCGAAAACTAACTAAAAAATTCTAAAAAACACACCAATTTTTTTTTTACAATTTTTTTTGTTAAAAGTCGCTAGTTTATATATATTAAAAAAAATTCAAAAAAAAATTGTAGTACACATATACATGTGTACTATTACACATGTGCACTACAAAATATATTTTTTTTTTTGCAAAAAAGTTTTTTTTATAGTTTAAATATCGAAAATTGGTAAAAAAAAAAAGAAGAGTAAACTGTCATTTTGGTCCCTGAGGTTTGGTTACTTTTTTCATTTTAGTTCAAAACTCAAATTTTTTTAAATATAGATCCCTGTGATTTCACTTTTATTGTCATTTTAATCAAAAAATCAAATCATATGTTTTGGGTTAATAAAATCTGATTATTTTTTCTTTTTCTTCAAGGACAAAATAGTTCATCTAAATTTATTATAACATATTATTAATTAAATTAATTATATTAAATATCCTATAACCATTTCCCCAAGGTTGTATTCTTCCTCACAAACACCACAAGCTTTCTTACCTCCAAAAATATCAGTCACCCAAAAGGTATAGAATTTCAACACATGCAAACCCCATGAAATGAACGGTAAAGGGAATAGTGCCAGGCTCCTGCCTGTCACTCCCCTATTGGCCAAATAAATTTACGATTTTTAACCCGCTTTAAATTAAGATTTTTCCATCTGTATAAAATTATGTTTTTACCCCCACTTAAAAATAAATTTACGCTTTTGCTCCCAACTAAGTTTTTCAATTTTGCCCTCCGTTCAAACTTCAAAATAACGATTTTGCCCCGTTTAAATTTACACTTTTGCCATTAGTTTTTTTTCCTAAAAATTACGATTTTGCCATCAGTTCAAATTATGTTTTTACCCCCACTTCAAAATAAATGTACGCTTTTGCTACAAGCTAAAAATTTCAATTTTGCTCTCGGTTAAAAGATACGATTTTGCCCCCTTGTAATTTACAGTTGTGCCATCAGTATTTTTTTTCTCACAGTGAAGTTACGATTTTGCCCTCAACTTAAATTAACATTTTCTCCGTTGTTTTTGTTTGTTTTCCTGGTTAAATTACGATTTTGCCCCAGTGTAAAATTACAGTCATGCCGGCAGCTGCCTGACACTCCACCATTGGTCCTTTTAATTTACGATTTTATCCCTAAAATAAAATTATGATTTCGTCCTCTGTTCAAAATTACGTTTTCCCCATCGTTTTTTTTTTTTTTTTTTTTGCAAAACTATAGAAGTTTTTTGTTTTAATTAGTTGACTCCATTTAATTTTTTTCGTCTCAAGAAGCTGCCTAACACTCACTCATTAGTCCTGAAAAATTACAGTTTTGCCCTGAGCCGAAAATTACGGTCTTATTATCGTTTTAGTTTTTTTCTTAGGAAAATTATAATAGTGTTTTTTTAATTGATTGAGAATTATTCGACACTCGCCCCGCAACGCAGACGGGGCATCAACTAGTTATACATACAAACCCATCCAAATTTCACTAAACAAAACACCTCCCCCCACCCCCCCCCCCCCCCCCCCCCCCAAAAAAAAAAAAAAAAAAAAAAACACAAACTCAAAATTCACTAAAAATCAAGAAAAATGGGAAGCACAAACACCCTCATCCACAATCTAAATGTCCACATAACCAGATGCTTCAACTGCGTGAATTCAAGACCAAATCATTCAATTTCTTTGCAAATCAATCAAAGAAAAACCCATTTTCGTATCTCAATTGAAAGGCAAAGAAAGATTAATAAAGGTGCTTGCTTTGCTCTTGAAGATGGGGGTTCAGGAGTAGTTCTTGAAGACAGACCTGGTAAAGTACCAAAATTTTAGTTCTTGATTAACTAACTTGATCTTTTAATCACTCAACTTTGATGGGGTTTCTTGTTTACATGTGACGATTGATGAATACTCTTTATGGAATGAATTGTTAGCCAAATAACAGATGATTTGATAAATTCAGATGGACCATTTTGCCTCTGAAGAAAAGGACAAAATAACCAAATTTTATTAGTCAAATAATAGGTGATTTGATTTTTGGATCAAAATGGCAATACAAGTGAAATCACAAGGACCCAGATTTAAAAGATATGGGTTTTAGACCAAAATAGGAAGAGTGACTAAACCTCAGGGACCCAAATGGCAGTTTACTAAAAAAAATTGGTATGTTTTTAGGCTTTTTTTAGTTAGTTTTCGAGTTTTCGCGTTAACTAGTGATTTTCATTTGAACCTTCCCCTAACTATATATCCCTATATTTTTTTTGGAACAGGTTGGAACCCGTTTGTATATTTGTTTTAATATTAACTAGTCTAAGTACCCGTGTGTTACACGGGTGGCTAATAAGAAAAATAACTATTTTAACATTGTTGACGTAAATATTTTAATTATATATACGCTGAAATATTGACGGAAACGATAGAAATTACACCAAATAATTGAAATACATGAATATAAAAAAATCTCAACTCATTGAAGATCTCTTTATAAACAACATTTGTTGTTTTATTCGTATGTTTGCCGTCGTTGTCAAGTATTAATAGCTTGTCTCCATCTCGTGTTTTAACCCTTGATAAAGCTACATACAATTGACCCAAACAAAATGATAGAATAAATTATGTGTATATCCTAAGCCTCCATATCCATCCTATATACTTTAACCTTAATACTTTTTATTTAAAAGGTCAAATTATGCGTTAATCGCTCTTTATATAAACGGGTCAACCTTCTAGATCGTCTATTAATCCATCTTGGGTCACATAAATGAACCCATGACATCCTATTTAGATTATATAGACCATACCAAAGCAATATACATAACTCATGCATTCATGCATGTGTAGATGTGTATCTACATGCATATATATACATAGAAAATTACTAAAATGTGCTTGGACTAAAACAAACAATCAATGAAAACTAACATGTACACTTCTCAGTATCCCATATGTAAATCTGTTTTTGTTAAATCCTTATTTTTTGTTTAATAAATAGAAAAAGAAAAGAACCAAAAGTCTCATAATGCTATAATTTTTTGTTCTAGAGACAAAAGCTAAAGGTCCTATAACTTCATTCTCTACCATTTGCTGCCCATTTCTGTAATAAGAAAGTAAAAGAACTAATAAGACTATAGAAGTCAAAAGTCAACTTCATGTTCTTGCCTAAAAAAAGTCAGCAACTTCTATAATCTCTATTAGTGGTCCAGTATTCCAAGCATCTATGCTTGGGATCAACGTTATTTAACAACAATATTAGTCAAATAATACAATTTTTATGATCGTATTTGAGAAACTAAGTGTTCATATAGAAGTTACAAAATGTGGACAAACAGTGTTTCGAGTCAACTTAAAAATATTCCTTGTTACCCAGCCTACTCAATTTCCTACTTATAAAAAAACCATATACCTGAGATAACCCAAACATTTTAAGCCCGTTAATGCTACGTAGAGACTTTAAGGCCGATTCGCCAGCTTTGCAATTTCTTGATTAAGCATGTGCAGCACCAGTTTCCAACACTTTTCTGTTGACCAGTTAACCAACCCGGTAGCGTTTTGTTACGCCTCATGCAACCCTGTTAACTGCTTTGTTCCTGATAAAAAGAATAAATATATTGTTGACTTTTTAGGAGTCAACCAGAGTGACAAATTCAACTTTTAAAAACTTAAAAGTCTCGATAACAACACTTTCTTAAACCTTCATCAGCAATTAATTCATCATCTCTCCTTTCTTGTCCAACATTTCTTTTTACCTTTATAAATAAACATAAATCTTATCAATCGTCTCTTCCTATAATATGACTGAAATAAATAACTAAATAATAAAAATGTTTTCTTAATAATTTATATAGAATCTTTAGTTGGATTAAAAACGAATAGTAATCGATCATACCCGAAGATCCTCTTTATCAGTGTAATAGCATGTTAAACGGTGCAAGTTTTAATGAAATCTCAAATTTCTCATAGGCTAACTCAAAACTAAAATTAGAATTGTAACGGGATAAGGATAGAATGTTGTTCTTACTTTATAAACTGGTATGCAAAAGAAACTCGTTGCCTCTTTTCTAGAGCTGGAAAAGGCATACCATCGCCGGAGTAATTAACGATTCCACTTCAAGAACCGTTTAAATTCACCATAGGTTACAACCTCTAGAATAGCAAGAATCGAGTATCAGTCAACTGGTTTGGGTTGTAAATCCGGACAAACAGGTTGGAATATGTTAGATCTTACCGATTGCTGCATTTGTAGTACTGAATTGATGCATTATCTACATTTATCATGTAAGAGCTTCCTTCTGAATATTTTCTCTTTGAACGGGATGTTATTGTCTCTTTTTTTATCAACAAATGAAACAAACGTCTGAACGGGTCCTAATCGGACGCTTCTCCCGCTCGACTCAGAAACCTATCAAAGTTAGGCTCGGTTTGAGCTGATGAAAAAGCTTAAAATAACCAAATCAAATTGAAACCAAAACCTTTTAAGAAAAAATAAAGTCCGACAAACACCTGCGTCAATTGTCTCACCTTTTTTCTTTCTTAATAAATGTTGTAAGCACATCTGAAGTAACATCGTCTATAACAACAAACTCCGGATCACCTGCAGATAAACAATTGACCCAACTGTTTATGGCCTTAATCAACTTATGATCCAAGTGTTAACCACCTGCATGTATACTGAAGATCACCTGAAGATAAACAATTAATCCAACTGTTATTATTACCAGTTCAAGCACAAAGTATGTTCCTTCGTTCACCTTGAGGCTCGTGATCCTGAACTTCACCTTGTTCCTTTGATCCAACTGTTTATGGCCTGAATCAAGCGTGATCGTCTCACAAACAATTATTTGGTACAATCCTCAGTCATGCATATATATTATAATCATTTCGGTTTTGTTCAGCCCAAACCGAAGAAGCCGAACATATACACATAAGACCAGTTAACAATTTGTAGAGTGGGTCAACATGTTCCAAAACAACAAAGTGCTGAAGTTCCACAACATTGAATAACTAAAATAATATCATCATGAAATTAACAAAACCAGAGACAGAAATGTGATCAAATTTGGTATGGGTGTTAATGGTCCGGTTTTGGAAACTGGTTTCATTAGGGTTTTGTAAAAAAGAGAGGTGAATGAAAAAATGTAGAAAATAAGAATATAAGGGGTCCGTATTTGAGAGATGGGTGACCTGAATCCAGAATTTGACCCACTTTAAAACGGATCCCGCCTCCAAAGAAGTGTAGGTCAGTTAATATTGCTTCCCTCCCAAAATCAACCTCTAGCCTCACTCAATAGACCAACTCAGAGGCTGAATACACAACTCTATCCAAAACTCTACTCTAAAATTACTTTAAAGTAAATAACAATTTGATTTCTATTTTGCTCCACTAATTACAGTTAAATAAAGTTGCATGTGTGAAAGTAAAAAAAAAAACATGCTAAAGCATTTTCTCCACTGAAAGTAATCCAAGCATACCTCGCTCTCTACAATCTTCACGAAGTTCATCTTCAGAAAGAGCATCCACACCACCCTCTGCTTGAATCATCCTGCCATCATTCTTTATCCTACAAGAATGCCAAAAATCGTATGGGAACGGTAACCAGCAATTCAATAGCTTTTAAATGATAAAAAAATACCCGGATTAGAAACGGATCCCGCCTCCAAAGTGGCTCACATTCATTCCCGTCCAAAATCACCCTGAGGCTAATTTAGAATAACCTGCTTTAAAAAAATAACATGTCAATCCTTTATGTTAGACGTCTAATCAATAAAAAAATAACACTATTTGAGGCGCATTGATGTCTTTGACACGAATATATATACGGGCCATATTTGTTTCAATGAGTTAATCTGCCAACCTGACATGATTCTAAAAAAAACACAACCGAAATCATTTGGCGTAGTCCATGAAAACTGGCATGTTGGAACCTAAAGGTGAGAATGAAATTAAAGAATCTTTTTATAAAATTCCAAATTGTATTTTGTTCCTACATAACAACTGATATCTCTTGGCAGATTACATAAAAGTGCAAAAATGATAAATCTATACATACTGTAGGATGTTGATGTCGTGATGACTCGCTGGAGTGAATAAAAAAGTCAGATTTACGGTCCATTGGCCAACCTAACTTGAAGCATCTGTTGGACTTGAAAGAGAGGAAATTAAAGATTGGTTTATTATTAAGCAAACCAATACAGTTGTAGCACAATGCTAATTTTATAAATGAAAGCAATACCAGAAATATTCATTAAGATCATCATAGTTTCTCCATGATGCATGGCTTACTTTGCCACCTTGGTTCCTCCTAGCTTCCTGTAACAAATTAAAATTTATAAAAATTGTAACAGATCTTATGGTGCAAAAAAAATATTACCTTACGAAGAACCTCGTAAATAGGTGTAATAACATCAATAAGACCGTTTCTTCACCACCGGTGCTGCTTGATAAGTACCTCCACTCACGGGTTGAACATTTCCAAATAAAGTTCCATGCATTTCATTTGCCATCTTATTGATTCAGAGTTTAAATAGATAAAGCAATTCATTATATTTTTTCAAATAAAAGATATGTGAATTCAAGAGTAAACTATAAACATACATTATGGAATATATAGCAAATGCATTAAGGCATGAACCGAATGTTTGAACTTGAAGCTTCACCCAGATAAGTAGGTAAAGTGCAATGTAGAGAAGCTGCAACTGCAGCCTATCAGCAGTAGCTGGAACCTTCGGTGATCTTATACAAAACAATAAAATCAAATATATAATAAAAAATGTTATATATTTAAAAAAATTATAACTTGATAACAACTTACTCAATGATTGGTGTACAGTGCAAATAATGACACCAAGAGACATAGTTTTTGAAAGTTTTATCCAGTAATTGCTTTACGGTGAGGTTATCCAACTGCCAAAAGTTTTAACCATTAAAAGAATGAATAACTTTTAGATAATGTTATTATGCATGTTAAAGTTGCATTTTTAAATATATTTTAAAGATGGTGAAAGATATAAGATATACCTGCTTTCATGTACTACCTCAGATCTTCAAAGCCTGTCTATTCTTATTCTTCTTCACACATGACTTTAAAACCTTAACACTCCTATTCACAGCACTCAACCTTGCACGGGCAGCCTTTTTCAAATCTGGCTTGTAATAGTTATCTGCCACATGTAAAAAAAGCATAGGTTATAACCCCTAACCATCTTTAACAAACAAATAAGATTAATTTAAAAGACCCAACGTAGGTTTCCAACCCCAACTATATTTTTGTGACTACAATTGGCTCTAAAATGAGTAGTTCAATACAGAAGCAAAACCATAGTTAATTAATCCAATTTTAGTTCATGTAAAATAAAGACTCTTAAGTATTCAACGTTTTTTTACATCTTTTTCATGAAAGGTTTAATAAGTCAAAACCTTGAAACCAAACAGAAACCAAATATCAAAAGTTAGAACCGTTACTAACGGTTTATTTCACAATTTGACCTAAAAACTGTCAAAAACCAGACGTAAACACCAAACTGACAAGCGATATACAATAAGGGTAACTATATTCAAATAAAGATATCCAATAATCATTCTTCAAGAAATTAATCGAAGAGGATGTAAACACATCATATAACAACTTTTTTTTTTGCATAAAATTACAAAAAATACAATAAACATATAGCAAAAGTAAGTTAACCATACCTTCCACACTGTACACGTCGTCAAGAGACTGCAGATCTGAGATGTTGATAACCAAATCCACGCAAAACAATCCAGTTACCGCCGATCAAAGCTACAAATATCAAGTGGTAAGAACCGAAACTATCATACTAATTACTAAAAACGTAACTGTCTTCCATTGTTGGATCTATAAACACTAACACTAAACCAGTTTATTTGCAACGACTATGGTCTCCTCCTTCGCCACACTCTCCCACAAAAAAGCACAAATCCGCGATGTCCTTCTTTCTTTCTTTTCTTTTTGACGACGCGGGGGTGCGACTGTTGTCAAAGGCCACCCACGTCAAACTCCCAAAATCTCCACAAAAAATTGAATGTATCAGTTATAAACAACAGAGAAGCGATAATCAAGAAGTTCGGAAATCAAAATAAAAACTATACCAACTGAAATTGTACCTTCAATTGGAAACTTAGAGTCACAGAGCATGAAATTGATATCGACTGGACTATGTCAATAATCAATGTTTGTTGCCGCCAGTGATTCATGGCGGAACCCTAGCCGTTGGAAGACAGATCTCACCCTTTGTTGACCACCGATGACAACAACAACAACCACTTTGGAACCACCGCCGTCTCTCATCTACTCCATCTCTCTCTTGTTTCTCTTTTACAAAATTAAATATAATGAAAGCATTAAGATAGGAGAATCATGTAAACCAAAAGACAAAAGAAAACTGACCTTGTTGCTTGAACCGCAGACAAATGGTTTTAGGGTTTCTTTGAAGTGATTTTGGAAAGAAGAGAGAATGAGGGAAACAGCTATTGATTGAGAATTAGGCGCTCGTGAAATTGAATAAGAAAGGAGAGAAAGGAAAATGGCGCCCAAAAAAACAATTCTCTGGCCCAAGAGCATTGCCACATCAAGGTCAAAAAGTCAAACATTATTTTACTTTAGTATAAGAGATAGACGTGTTTGCGGGTTTTTATTCGTATCTTTCTTAAAAAACTTTTATATTTATGTAACTCAACTAATTTACCCCACTCAAGAAAAAATTCTTGAGTGGGGTAACTAAACTAATGTGTTTGCAAGTTTTGAAATTTCTTTTGTAAGGAATTATTATCTATCTATACTTTTTATAAAAGAAGAAATCCCAATTACATAAGAAAAGCTGATGTGTCAGGAGGAGAGTCTGTCCAACAATGTTTTTCTTATGTCATCAACAATGAGGTGGCAGCCATAGAGGGAGCATAGTGATATCATAATTCAAAGATCTACCCCAGTTATGACATCAAACCATTGCTCCACTTTCAATTATGTAACCACTGATGTTCATTCAAGAGTCTCAAACCACTGCCCATCTCTATGTTATAAATTTAAACCTCTGCCTTAAACCTCTGACGATTCAAAATTCAAAACCTCTGACAATTCAAAATCATGGCTCCATAATCAGAATTCAAATCATAGTATAAAAACATCTTTTTAATTTCTCAAAGCTTATAAACATCTTTTTGAGGTTCATGCTGAAGAGAGGAGAATAAGCAGTTGTGGTGGTTATCGCCATTGGAAGACAAGTTCAGAGCTCCGGTGAGGTTATGTGCTGGTGGAGGACCGGTAATGAGATAGAATCCGGCAGCAGTTACCAACACAAATTCTCTCTCAAATTTCAAACATGCTCTCTCTCTCTCTCTCTCTCTCTCTCTCTCAAAGCTACCACGTCCTCCTCCTTCTTCACAGCTTCTCCTTTTCCAATTCCCATTCCGAACACGATTTCAATTTCTCATCTCTCTCTGTTTCTTAGATCTATGATTGATTTAATGTGATAATTATAGTAGAATTTATATGTTAGTTTTCACTATAATTAGCAATTGACTCGATTATTCTTAGTTTTTAGATCTAATCGACTCACAGACGATTGTTGATGCTTTATCTTCTCAACAAGTTTGTAATCTTATGTTTTTGTTACTTTTTTGTTTGATTTTTTTGGGGGTTATGGAGTCGAGCATCAGGTGTTCGACAAAATGCCTGAAAGAAAGATGTTTACTTTTTTTTTCTTAATCTATTAACATTAGTGTAAAGCATCAGCTAGACTAAAGATCCAATCACATATTGTTTGATTTTCTTTGGGGGTTATGGAGTCGAGCATCAGGTGTTCGACAAAATGCCTGAAAGAAAGATGTTTACTTTTTTTTCTTAGTCTATTAACATTAGTGTAAAGCATCAGCTGGACTAAAGATCCAATCACATATTGTAAATTACTATAAATGTAGATTATGCCATTATCTCTAATTTATAGTCTAAACTATGTGCCAAGTCAAACACTGCATTTTCTTGTGAATGAGAGAGTGCAAGTGCTCTTGAAAGTGGAGAAGGATCTGAAGATGTTGATGTGACTGAGAAAGCTAATCTAGATATCTATTTTAAAATGCAGGTTGCCAATGAATCATATTTAATATCTATTCTACTGTTTTCGCAGGCTACTACATTGGAGATTCACAATGAGCAGTCTCCAAGAACTGGTAATCTTTCTTTCTTTGAATGTATGTTAATAAAAGTATCCTTTTGGTGTTATTCGCTACCATCTCAGTGCTATTGCTTCACTATTTTTGTGGCTGAAAGATTGATCGGAAAGTCAGATTTCATGGCGATATTGTCATTAGCATCGGCGATTGGTATACTCGTGATCATAAGGTTTCTGTTCTGTCTATATATGGTTTCATACTTTATTAGTAATTATAAAAACTTTATAATTTTTTGTTTCATATATGGTGAATATTTTTTCTTATCAAGGATTTGAGAGCTTCACTTGATGCTGGGAAGGAACTTGGTATGCCAGATGGCGCTCTTATTAATGGCAGGGACCGTTTAAATATAATTCTTCTGTGCCAGATGGCATTGAGCATGAGATAATTGATATTGATCCAGGTAGATTTTGTTATTCGGGTTATTGATATAATAATGCCACTTAAAACTTTCAAGATTTGTTTATTTAAGAAATAATTTTGTAATATTAATGTTGATATTAACTTGAATACATTGCTAAGCTTTATCAAAGGAAGTATCAATGTGGTAACCATATAACTATATTTTTAATCTTCACATAACTATTTTTGTGTTAAATCTTCATGTATTTTTAATTTTATGGCTCCAGATTTCATGGCTGTAGATACAGGTGGAGAGATATAAAGACGTTTTAGTTTGTGTTTTGAGGCTGAAAGTGGAGAAGGATCTGCAGATGTTAATGTGACTGAGAAAGCTAATCTAGATATCTATTTTAAAATGCAGGTTGCCAATGAATCATATTTAATATCTATTCTACTGTTTTCGCAGGCTACTACATTGGAGATTCACAATGAGCAGTCTCCAAGAACTGGTAAACTTTCTTTCTTTGAATGTATGTTAATAAAAGTATCCTTTTGGTGTTATTCGCTACCATCTCAGTGCTATTGCTTCACTATTTTTGCGGCTGAAAGATTGATCGAAAAATCAGATTTCATGGCGATATTGTCATTAGCATCGGCGATTGGTATACTCGTGATCATAAGGTTTCTGTTCTGTCTATATCTGATTTCATACATTATTAGTAATTATAACAACTTTATAATTTTTTGTTTAATATATGGTGAAAATTTTTTCTTATCAAGGATTTGAGAGCTTCACTTGATGCTGGGAAGGAACTTGGTATGCCAGATGGCGCTCTTATTAATGGCAAGGACCGTTTAAATATAATTCTTCTGTGCCAGATGGCATCGAGGAATAGAAGGAATAGAAGGCGGAATGGAATAGATCATTCTATTGGAATGAAAAGAAACATGTTTGGTTGTCAAGTAGTAATGGAATGGAGCACTCTACAAGGAATGTAAACCTTCCAAATATAATAATTTAAATTCCTTGGTAAGGTGGTGTTTTTTTTCATTCCTTCAAGGAATGGAAATTATTATTACTGTTATTATTATTATTATTATAATTATTATTATTATATTTTTTACCATTATTATTATTATTATTATTCTTATTGGTTTTAATAACTCACTCACGGGCAACACCACTACTGCCATAGCTGCCGCCGTGACTACCGTCGCCGCCGTCACCCACTTCCGTCGCCGCCACCACCACCACCCACCTCCACCCCAGCTGTTTACCGCCACCACCCACCTCATTATGTTCTAAACTTTTAAATTGTAAAAGGTTTTAATGAGCCCGTATTTTCGATGTATATGTAATCTTAATTACATGATTGTTTTTTCATAAATTATACGTTAAACTCTGATTTATAAGAACGGGTGTTACAAGTTGGTAATCAGAGCTCAAGGTTGTTGACAAAATGTGTTCGGTTCGAGGCTTGATCGCAAATCCGGTAAGTACATGTATGTTAATAGTTTAGTATGCTAAAGTGTTGTAAACAACACATAGGGCTATCGTGTGATACACGTTACCCCAATTAAAATGATTGATATAGTTGATGAAAACACGTGCGTTGACGCGTATAGTAGAAAAAGCCTTGTATTATAATACGGGCGATTATTGAAGTTGACATTACTAACTCTTGTGAATGTTTTAATTGAAGGACACTCGCGTCTGAAGATGACGAGAGTTGAACGAATTACTGATATAATAAAAGAATGGTCCAAAGTATGAAAAGAGGACCATACTCACCAAGGACCAAGTTGCGTAACAATCGCGAATAAAAGTAAAGGCAAGGAAAGCCCGTCAGGGCAAGCATTACCAGGTGCACATCTTAAATTTAGTTGCACTAATAGTAATATGCAACGAATAAGTAGAAATTGAAAGTTGCATATGTAGATCAAAAACTTGGAAAAACCCGAAGAAAATGTATTCGGGATATAGTTTCCATTAGAAATAAATATAGGCATTACTTACATAGGGCGTGATGTGAAAACTATAAAAAGGTCATGCGTGTCATGTGTTAATCGCTTACTCTGGCCAAGTAAGTAGTGGCATACGATACCATGAACTTCTTATAGCGGACACATTTACATCTGATGTAGTAAGGACGGGGTAAATGGGACAAATTAAAAAGTACCCAAATGAATCAAATAAGCAAAATATTTGATAATAATGTAAACGCACAGCCGAGTGACGGAAGCGTATTACATTAGGATAATGAGCCCGAGTGAAGGGACAAAGATTAATGTAAAATGATTAAGATATGCAATGGGAGGGGGTGTACTTACACTCGAACCCGAAAAATGCAAATATGCCTCTTAACGGACCGTTTTTGTAAAACGTCAAACTTGAGGACAAAGTCGGAATATAAAAGTGAAGCGAAGTCTTAATGCATACCGGGAGGGTTGCAATAATAACGACTTCGGTAAAACACCCGGTTGATGGGTAAGAATTAAACACATGCGTAGACCGAGAAACGGGAACTCAGATGGAAAGTTAAAAGACTCATGTTTTGAGTCATAACTAAAAGACGACAAGATGATGTAAATAGAAATTTTGAATAAATTATGTTCAGCTATTTTAAAGTTGAACGGGTCGAATATAATATCATGCCGGACGACATGAGTAAACGCAAGCGGGATAATGGTAGCGTTAAAAGCAAAAGAATAATGAGCCCGGTAATGGGACATAATCAAATTCGAATGTATGTGAACTGGATAAGGGTGGGCATAAGATAAACCGACGCATAAATGACGTGAGAAGTCATAAAGTCGGAAAATTTGCCCAAAAGGAAACGAATGTAGCCTTAGACTACGGTCAAGGTCAAAGAAAAAAACCAAGGCGAAAATAAATGATAAAAAAATATGTATATATATAATAGGATGCCTTGACACCAAACATGTATTTTAAGAATGGCATGAGTAAAGAATGATCTACGGGATCAACATAACCTTTGGGGTTATAAACAATGGAAAGGTTTACGAGACTAAAATGACCCACGTGTCATGACTAAAAAGAGATAGATTATAAAGACCTCGCCTTAAAGAGGTGAAAGCCTAATAAAATAGCCCATAAGGCTAAGCGATAAAACCTACGGGTTAATTAGACAAAGTGAGGGAAAACAGTTGAGAATCCCCGCATAAAACTAAGACTGTAAAAGAATAACTTATGGACTGTCAATATCCTGGTACGGATAATTGACAAAAGATAAAGAGAAGATCCTAAACTAAAACTTCGGTTTTAGTAAGAAATAACGTTTTAACAAATATAAATTATGATACGAATTTAAATAGTAAACATGAAAGATACAAGTCTTGACACTGATAGGCGCAAGACGATATATTCAAAAAGCGATATTTTCGAAAATGAAAGGTTGATATAAATTAAACATGATGTGACACGATCACGTTCAAGAAATGCAATGTGAAGTAGAATCACATTATAACCAAGCGAGCGGTAAAAGTAACTGGACTTATAAGTCTAGTTAGTGAGACCGGTTAAGGTCATTTAAATAAATTTGGTTTGCTTGTAAGCGGTGGATTCGGTATAACTGAACCGAATAAATAAATTTGAAAACAAAAGAAATTGTGGCTAAAAGTGAAAGATTTCACTAAAGACCTTTAAACGAGTCAAAGTAACGGATTCATAAATAATTCGATAGTATATGAAAGCGATGGATATCGCTAAGTTAACTAAACTAGTGGAAATAACGAGATTACGTTATTTCAAGTTGCACTATGTCGTATGAGATACGTAGACAATTAGTAACCAAAAAGATGTTACCATACTTTTATGGTAATACTAACAATTGGTTAAAAGTGTAAGTAATGTTTAAAAGATTTCTCGGATCAAATACATTGAGTTTAAACTCGATGAATTATGTAAGAAAAGGTTTCGGGGACGAAACCTCTTTAAGGGGGGTAGACTTGTAACACCCCGAAAATGGGTTTGGTAATCAAACTCCGTTAATACTAAAAGACGGGTAAAGTACCGTTAGTAGTAAAAAAATAATAATAATAATAACCCGGTAAATATTTGGATTTAAATAAGAAATCCTAATATTAAATACAAGCGAATCAAAGTTTTAAGGAATTGAGTTTATAAGAGCCCGAGTTAACGGGACTTAAAATAAACCGGGTAATAACTCCCGGGACCCACTAAGTAACTAGGAATATCAACCTAGTTAGTTAAGTGTTTTAAGAATAAAAAGGACAATTGGTTAAATAATACACTTTATGTAACTTGGAATAATGTTGTCACACCCCGAATTCCACGTGTCACTGGTGGGCCCGGTGGGGGAGTATCGTGACGTGGTTGGCAACGTAATAGTCAAACAACACAATATTATTATGCACAGCGGAAGCAATTTAAAATATGATACAACCGAATTTAATATTGTCTATCAATGTAACAATATCCGGAAGTTTATCCACAGAACGGATCGAAATAAAATAGGGATAATGGTTCAACAGACTTCAGGCATCCTAAGCTTGCGAGACTTTTTATTGATGCTAAGGAGCCAATCCAGCCAATTTCGTTTAGCACCTGCACTCAGTATTTTTGGGAAAAATACGTCAGTTTACACTGGTAAATACATTCAACTGACTCATTTTGAAAGATGATTGAAAATTGGTTTGGATGCACGTGGCATAAACATTTTTATAACTTGGGAGAATTATTTAATATTATAATCTTGTGAACGAATTACATGTTACTTATGCGTTCAGTAGCCCGGATCTTGTCTGGGTTAAAGATCAATGGACACACCACATAATTGAGTTATACACTGACAGGTGTACGCCTACACCCCGTGCTCAGGTCGTGGCCATCTCGTAAGATGATGCCAAGGATATCCGGGCCATGGTCATTAACCCCCCAAAGGCTGTAAAGTAAACAAGACTGTTTAAACGAGCCGATCAAATTATTCAACTACCCACTTAATGTGGAGATTTGATGCCCGATCAAGCGGTATGCTATATACCGTAACCCAAGCCCGTATAGGGAAAATAAGTTAAAAGTATTTACCTGAGTAAGTATTAATCACAATAAGCAAAATGCACGTAGCTTTTACTGGTCCTCCTAATCTGGAACGAAGGTTTATAATAACCTATTAGAATTCTATCGGGCCTTTTATTAAGCTTAACCTTAGACCGGCTAGTTTCAAGATACGGTTCGTACGCACGATTAAGCGAAGACCGGATAGAATGTGATTCAGACCCGACAAGTTTGAAGACTTGTTTAATATGGGTTTATTATTCACATTCTGTATTTTGAGATAAAACCGATAAGGTTTGACCCGTTTCGGCTAATTTATGTAAACTTGTTACATAAACCGAACCGTGCGCGTAATAAGCGTAACGGGTATCCGTAAGAGCCATATACAGGTTTCCTAAGTTAATATGCTTCAAATATGTTGAGACATCAGTAAGATGTCTTTTATTATGCCCGAAACGTGTTTAAACACAAACTAGGCCCCGTAGGGGTAGTTTGATCATTTAAAAGTTTATAAAAGAGTTTAGATGTTTAACTGAGTTACAGGTCTGATGTAAACAGCAAACATACTCAATTTTATAAGTTATATCAGTAGGTTAAAGCATATATGTGAAATTTACCATTTTCCACCAAACTATGCCCCGTAGGGGTATTTTGGTAATTTCACATAAGCCGAAAAGCTCAAAACTGAAGTCTGAGTTTATCAACCTTAGCTTACTATTAAAATGTTATAATTTGCCTCATATATCAGTAGGTATCAACCCGGGTATGTTCAATATGATTTTAAAACATACTATGCGTTGAAAACGCTAAATAAGGCGATTAAAGGCCATTTCCGGGTTCGATACTTAAATCTGATATTTTTATATTTCCAGAAGGATTAAAATAATTTATTTATCATAACTAATCAGTAGCAAAAGGTTTGGAGTCGTTTATATATGTAAAACTCATTTTATGGCCCGTAAGGGCAAAACCGACAATTACCGGATTAAGCCTACGACTACTAGTTATGCTCAGCCTAAAATTAATTAAAAATCTTTAAAAATCCCAAAATAATATATTACATCAGTGGGTATTAAGTTTGATACCAAAAAGTAGGCTTAACTAGGCTATACGCTAATTACGCCGTTTTATTAACATAAAGCATTAGTTTTGCGATAATGAGCATAACTCTTAATCTACAAGTCAAACAGGTGTCAAACTTTGCATACAAGTTTATATATCATTTTTTAAGGTTTTTACACTTTTACATTTTCATAAATCACGTTCTAAGGTAATAAGGGCATAACGGTCAACATATGAGCAATTAACGGAAACATGCATATTAATTGGATAACTAATGAACCAAGGTGTATAATCACAGAGGGTTGTTCTAACATGTAACCTAGTCCAATTAAAGCTCTGAGGCATTTCTAAAACATGCCTAAACGGGTCAGAACTGAAAGTCAAAGTGAAAGTCAAACTATGCGACTTTCGGTTCCGAACCGGGTCTAAACAGGAAATTGTCGGGTTGAACATGTTTAGACATGTTCTTACACTTATTACTAAGTTATAACAATGATCCAACAGGTTTTATATGATCTACAATGTTAATTATGCATAAATGGCATTTTAGACTTCCTGTTGACTTTTTAAATATAGGTTTGACCCGACTTTTGACCTGGTTAGAGTGGTGATCAGGGGAAACCCTTTTGAGGTTTTATTACCCACATAAATACCAAACTATAACTACTTTTAATTCCAGATATGACTGAGCCATTATTGACTAATCTCGAAGTCAAACCGTCATTACGACGGTTTGACTTTTAGCTAATTAAACAAGCTAAACTCAAATAAAGAAGGACTAGCAGACTTACAAGAGTCCTATGCATGACTTATGATCAGTTGGACCTGCTTGAGAGCTCCAGAATTGATCAGATGGCAAGAAGGAAGTGTGAAGAATGTTTGTGAACTTGAAGCCCTTTTATAGTGGTTTCAATCACCACAAAACAATGACAAACAAGTCTACCAGGTAACCACAACCTTCCAACATGTGTTCCTAGTGTCTAGGACTGTTTAGGGGTCGCCCACAATGCATTAATGTCGAAAAAGGGTCGGTTCTCCGCGTTTACAGGCTGCTGTGTCCGTTTTCTGCTTCTGGGCTCCTGATGCGGCCCGCCTCAATATTCATCAAGGCCCAAGCGGGCCGCTTGGCCCTCAAAATCAGAATTTTTATTTTTAAATGCTTAGTAACTTGACCTTTGGCTTCACGAAGGGGTAACTAAGGTTATTTCTTGCATTTTGACCCCCTTATATTTACCCACAAGGGCTTTAGGACTTATACCCACTTTGCCAAGTCCCCGAACACTTCCGGTTAACCCGAAAAGCCTTTACTTTCAATGTTTGCACTTTAACCCCTCGCACACGAATTTGGTCATAACTTTCTCATACGATAACGAAACTTTATGAAATTTAAACCGTGTATTCTTGTGAGCATATTTAACATTTACAAAGCTTCGGGTTTGTCAAAAGGTCACTCAGAGGTATAAATTAAACATGTTGACACATTTGGTCCCTGTAGTTTGAAATCTCTCACTTTTAGCTTCGTATGATCCATGATTTATTCGTTTGAAGGTATGAGCATCGTGTAGGGTTAATGTACTTTATATTTATTCACAGTTGACACTTAGAATACGTATATTCACATACTTTCCATGTTTGTCAACTTTAGTCCTTCTATAATATTTCTTTCACACGTTTAAACATTTGACACGTGTCTACACATTATAGGACGTGGATTTTCGAGGTGTTACAAATGTATAGGGACCAATTATAGCAAAATTGAAACAAGTTTGTTTAAAATAAAATACTAGACACCAAAACACACACTTTAAGTGTGTGTTCTGGTCGAATGATCCAGAGAAGCCAGGGGCTCCTCACATAAACCCTAGCAAGCTCAAAAATTGACAAATTAAAGGGCCAAATCAGTCCCAAATTGAAATCCAAGCATGAATACATGATCACCACAGTGAAGGGATCACAAGGTATGTCGAATTTTGTGTTTTGGTTACATCTTGAATTCTTGATGAACTTATGAAATCTAAAAATTTAGCTTGAATGATTGATGCATGGGTGAAACTAGCATGAATCCATGTTTAGGAACGAACCCTAGTCAATAATTTGATGGATTGTTGTTCATAATGATGAAACTCATAATCACCCACTTTGGTGTTAAATGGGTTTTAGTAGAATGATGAAGAACCCTAAAATTTTGATCATAAATTGGGTGTTACTTGAGTTCTATGAAATAATTCTAGGTGTTGTTGTGTATACTAGACATAAAGACTTGAGAATGATGTTGAAACTTGGCAAATAACTAGTTATGAACTAGTTGTAAATGTGTAAAAATGTATGCACATTAGGTGTTTGTTAAAATGCCTAAATGAAAACTAAAGTGTTGGAAATTAGAGTGAAAATGTGTATTTGAATAGTATGGCAAGTTATATGAAATATGAAACAAGAAGAGTTCTAATCATCATGTTGATTTGAACTAATGTTGTAAATCATGTGATCGAAAGTAGTTAACTTTAATAAGCTAAGTTAACTAATCATGAAGTCGAATAGTAGTTTCGACTTATGAAATAAGTGAGATGGAATAGTCGTGAATAATTATGACTAATCTAACCATCTTACAATTTACAATGATAGTTTGACGATTAACAAGCTAGGTGAAAGCTTGGGAACGAAGCGGGTCAAACGAAGCAAGAATGACGGAAAAACATAATTTGGAAGTAAGGTAAGTATAGCTTACACTAGTCTTATATTTTAGAATATTCTCTTATCGTATTAGTTACGAATAAGATAAATACATAATTGAGGTATGATGTTCCGGCGTGTAAACGTACGGAACAAGATAATCGAGCATGACAAGAAACCATGTTGATAGTTTAAAAGGAGTTAAATCGGTAATTCGATCATTTTATGACAAATGGAAAAAGAAACTTTTGAATGGGTACCTTATAGGGTAAACCAAAACAAACAACAAGGGTAAAACGGTAAATTGGTCATGCATTGACCATAACTATTGGTTTTGAAAGGCACTGTATGACGTAAGCTATGATAGGCTAAAAAGCGTTAAGAAACGATTAATAAGTGAAATGACCGCACGGTGTGAACCGGAGCGAGTCATATAGATGAGATGGTAATAAACATCATCTCGCCAACATAATCGGTCACTTAGACCAAATGGGTCAAAAGGTGAAGATATCACCTTTTGACAATAACGACTAATGATTATTGTCGAGTTATATTATTTCAGGAGTAAATGTCAAATGGGTATTAGCAACGCTATGGATTAGTGGATATAAAAGCAAGGTATTAAAAACGGGTCAATATATTGATTCGCGCCAGGTATGTGAAAAAAAAGGTAACACTCATTTAGAATATGTGGTTCAATGAGTGTTAAAAGAAGTCAAAATAAACATTTGGTTACTTGATAAGTAAACCGAATGTTTTAAATAATGAACATTGCGTTTGGAAAGCTTAATGACTTTTCAAACAAAATCATAGGTTAAAAGAGGGATTATGGGTTAAATATACTTTCAAAAATCCTTTATCGTAAATGATTGGCTAAACGGACTAAAACGCCCTTATAAGCTAAATTGGACAAACGACCTTTAAAGGTAGTTTTGAAACGAGTTTTATGATCAAATAAATAATTGGAATAAGTATAAGAAGCGAAAGATGTAAACCTTTGGTCAAATGACTCTATATGAGTCTTTGTCGTAAATTAGCAATCCGACGAGAAAAACTCGGATTATATAGATCACCTCATTAAGTCCACCACAAATATAGTTGTGGTGGAAGATTATTTGATAAGAAATGTTGTATAATAATGCTAGAAACGAATGAAAATGTTTCATGATCAAAATATGCCTAAATACCCTTAACGGGTCAAAATACGCATATGAGCGTAAACGGGTTTAAGATACGTAAGAGACCCGTGACTTGAACCTAATATGATAGGAATTATTGAAATTATGAATATCATGAGAATAAGGACTAAATAAACATGTTTGTGTGATAAAATCACGAACGGGTCAAATTTGGTAAAAAGGGTAATAAGTCGAAGACTTAAAAGTCTGAAATTTTATTAATCCGGATATAGGATTTTAACTTCATAAGATGGAGAATTAAATTACGGACGCGTAGGAAAAAGAATCGGGTAAAACGGATTAAAAACGAGAGAGTTATGCTCGTTTCTGTGAAATCGGGTTATTCGGGGAATATGCAGCAACCAGCTGCAACAATCTGATGAAATTTGGCCGTGGCATAGCGCGACTGACAGTGGCGCTACGCGAGCATGTGTCAGTTTCGCGAAAATCGTTTATTTTAACCGTTGATGCATTGCGAACCCGTTTAAATACGTTCTAAGTTACGTATGACTAATCCAACTCAGGTTTATTGAGTTTCAGGTAAAATTTTAGCACCGGAGGACGATCAAGCACAATGAAGAACCGAATACGATCAAGAAATAAGCTTCCGCACGACGTTTCGTTGTTACTTTTAAAGAACGAACTTAATTACATTATGTTCTAAACTTTTAAATTGTAAAAGGTTTTAATGAGCCCGTATTTTCGATGTATATGTAATCTTAATTACATGATTGTTTTTTGTAAATTATACGTTAAACTCTGATTTATAAGAACGGGTGTTACATGTGGTAACCATATAACTATATTTTTAATCTTCACATAACTATTTTTGTGTTAAATCTTCATGTATTTTTAATTTTATGGCTCCAGATTTCATGGCTGTAGATACAGGTGGAGAGATATAGAGACGTTTTAGTTTGTGTTTTGAGGCTGAAAGTGGAGAAGGATCTGAAGATGTTGATGTGACTGAGAAAGCTAATCTAGATATCTATTTTAAAATGCAGGTTGCCAATGAATCATATTTAATATCTATTCTACTGTTTTCGCAGGCTACTACATTGGAGATTCACAATGAGCAGTCTCCAAGAACTGGTAATCTTTCTTTCTTTGAATGTATGTTAATAAAAGTATCCTTTTGGTGTTATTCGCTACCATCTCAGTGCTATTGCTTCACTATTTTTGTGGCTGAAAGATTGATCGGAAAATCAGATCGAAAAATCAGATTTCATGGCGATATTGTCATTAGCATCGGCGATTGGTATACTCGTGATCATAAGGTTTCTGTTCTGTCTATATCTGATTTCATACTTTATTAGTAATTATAACAACTTTATAATTTTTTGTTTAATATATGGTTTTTATTCTGTCTATTCAAAAGGGGGTGGCAGCGCAACTTGTTGCCCGACTACCTGCCATTGCTTTGTAATTGTCCTTTTTTCGTGTGGAATGATATTGATATTAAAAAAAATATGGTGAATATTTTTTCTTATCAAGGATTTGAGAACTTCACTTGATGCTGGGAAGGAACTTGGTATACCAGATGGCGCTCTTATTAATGGCAGGGACCGTTTAAATATAATTCTTTTGTGTCAGATGGCATCAAGCATGAGATAATTGATATTGATCCAGGTAGATTTTGTTATTCGGGTTATTGATATAATAATGCCACTTAAAACTTTCAAGATTTGTTTATTTAAGAAATAATTTTGTAATATTAATGTTGCTATTAACTTGAATACATTGCTTAGCTTTATCAAAGTAAGTATCAATGTGGTAACCATATAACTATATTTTTAATCTTCACATAACTATTTTTGTGTTAAGTCTTCATGTATTTTTAATTTTATGGCTCCAGATTTCATGGCTGTAGATACAGGTGGAGAGATATAGAGAAGTTTTAGTTTGTGTTTTGAGGCTGAAAGATTGATCGGAAAATCAGATCGAGTGTCTGCATAGGAGATCGTAGCTGCCGGTAGCATCAGAACCCGAAAAGGATCTTATGGTATTGATCTTTCTTTCATGTTTTTTTTGCATATTTTATAATTAATTCAATAACAATAATTAAGATTATATTAATTTGGATATGTTTTGAAACATATGTTTGGCAAAGGTCTGTTTTATGTTTTGAAACCTCTGTTTGTTGTGAACAGATGTTAGAAAATAAAAAGTGGTTGATACATCTGTTGACCAAAATCTGTTGACTTTGGTCAACAGATAGATGAAAACAGATGTTTGAAACCACTGTTGGGTTAAAACAGTGTTTTTGTGGAGAAAACAGTGGTTGTTTTTTTTTTGAAAGCGGTGGTTTGACTTTGGTCAAACAAACTTTTGAACCAATGTCAACAGATGAATGAAAAACAGATGTTTGAAACCACTGTTGGGTTAAAACAGTGTTTTGTGGAGAAAACAATGCTTGCTTTGTTTAGAAACAGTGGTTTGACTTTGGTCAAACAAACTTTTGAACCACTAACATAAACAGAGTTTTTTCTTTTTGATCATTTTTGAACAATCCTTGTGATGATTTTAAACAACATTTTGGAATTTTTAAAAACAACATATTAATGTTTTTATTGATAACATTGGAAATTTTTGTTGGGCAATTTCATATATTCTAAATTCTAAACAAAAGATTCATATATTGAGGATATACTAATCTTGTCGGGTGATCATCTTTATCGTATGGACTATCTTAACCTTCTGCAGGTACGTATTTTGTAACGCCCAGCGTCCCTGAACTTTAGACTTTTGGCAAGATCAGCCCCTAACCTTCTGTATATTGTCAGATCTAGTCCCTATGGTTATATAAGGTTGATACTTTGATACTTTTGGCATGAATCTTATTGATAATTGGTGCTTGATACTATGACACTTGATTCTTTATTCTAGATGCTTGATTCTTGACACTTAAACTATGAGACTTGATACTTAATCTAGATACTTGACTCTTGATACTTGATCTAGACACTTGATTCTTGATACCATGGAAACTAGATTCTTTATGTTGATTCTTGATACTTGATACTTGGACTCTTGATTCTTGATGCTTGAAAAACTATGATTATTGACTCTTGAAACTTATTTGGTGCTTGACTCCTTAGACTCGTGAGACTTGATTCTTGGTTAAACGAGAGACTGGAGCCTTGTCACTGGCGGAATCTATGAAACTTGGAAACTTTGGGTTTGTAATATAATCTAGATACTTTACATAAACTATACGCAATGCTAAATGTAATTCGCAAAATGAATCTAAGGCAGGAACGCGGAAAGAAGGGATTGACCAGAGTGGCCTTCCGATAGAATGACCACCCGATCAGATGACCACCCGATCGGATGACCACCCGATCGGGTGACCACTCGATCGACCGACCATCCTATCCCCTTTTGCACCACCTTAATTTTCCTCTCACCCTATAAATAGACCTGTCACATCACCATTTTGAGTGACGTGACAGCTCTACTCGACCAAGGCACGCGCACTCCTCAATTCTTCTTTTCTCATCGATTTCGGTACGTTTTCGGCAAGATACTTGTACTTTCTTGATCTACACTTCACTCTCTACGTGATTCTCACTTGAAATCACGCTTTTCACCGTGAAATCTCTCAAATCTGAGATCCTAAGGATGACGTCATCATGGTGGTTTGTACAAACTAACATATGAGGTCATTCTTGGTGAAATCTAGCTAAGATCTAAGGGATTCCATGTACATATCACTAAATCTAACCTAAATCTAAGATGAATCTAAACTTTTTCCTATAGAACTTGTGTACCTTCAGCTTTTTCTCAAACTTTCCCCATTAATCAATGGAAATCGGGTCTAAACGGATTGTGGACTGGATGAATAGTCTAAAGTCGGCTTAGATCTGAGTTATTACCAGAAAAGACGGGCATGGGACGGATTTGACATTAACTTGTTACGAACCGACGACTGAACCGATAGGGGGTGATTCCCACCCGATTAGGATGCCGGGATACTGATGAGTTACTGTTGTCACGATACGTACCGTACCGTCACCGTTAACCTAGAAACTAAGAGATTTTACAATAGCAAACAAGAACAAGGATCGCCCGATCGAGCGGCAATCCGATCGAATAATCGTCCGATCGAACAACCACTCTATCGAGTGACTCTTGCCTCGTAACCTTGAAGCTTGGAATCTTTGGGAGTCTTGACCAAATGGCAACCCGATCGGACAGCCGTTCGATCGAGCGACCATCCGACCAAGATAACTAGTACACTTCACAAATTATGACACGCGGATCGAGTGACCACCCGATCGGACAGTAATCCGATCGGACAACCACCTTATCCCCTCATTTATAAGCAAGATGCAACCCGACCGAATGGCCAACCGATCGGGCAGCCATCTGTCCCTTCACACACCTATGTCACCCGAACGACTGGCAATCCGATCGGATAGCCATCCGATCGGGCAGCCATCCGATCCAGTGACTGACTTGACACTTTGCGTAATCTCGTTACTCTACCCGACTCTTATTCTATTATAATTTAGTCAGGCTAATTCTAAAAGAGGTCCCTTTGATCCAATAGCAGTTTATACTGTTTAGCAATCACTGTGAGTATACTCGATCCCCTTTTACTTTAAAATTTGGGGTGTAACATGTATTCTATGAAACTTAAACTTGATTCTTTGAAACTTATACTCTATCCTATGTGAACATGAAACTTGTGATTTTTGATTCTTGACTCTTTGTGCTATGTGACGTTTAATCCAAAGTGTGTAGTTCCGCCTTAACAATAGTAGCGCTATAGGAGATGCACCTCTCCCATTATTCTCGGGGGGTATTGTTAGGAGGATTCTAGTTTACCTTGAGTCTTGGGTAAACACTAAAGCATCGGGATACTTGGGCTGTCACTGCGTGGACTGCGACACATGCACGGCTAAAACTATTTATTATTTACACTGTGGATATGAGTTGTTTTAATCTATTATTCTATTATCAAACTTGTATACTCGCCAATACTTTTGTATTGATATTTTAATACATGTTGCAGGCTGATAGGATGCTTGGAATGCATGGAATTCAGCTAGGAGATGCTTAGAAACGACACCTAGATAATATTAGTCTTTTGGACCATTTGAACAATTTTATAGTTTGGTTTGTAATGTGATACTTTTGATGATGTTTGTTAGACCTTTGCATGAAATCAGTTAATCTTCTTTGAAACAATAGTGTTATGGAATTCTCATGAGCAATCTGAACGCTTAGTGCTCGCACCACGATGTTTCCGCCATCGGTTGGGGTGTGACAGATTGGTATCAGAGCCATAACTATAGGGAATTAGGATAAGTAGGAATACTTGCCCTAGTCTATAGTTTTAGGAATCTTGACTCTTATTTGTTGTTTAAGACTTATGTATTCTACCGTATCTGTTTCCTAGCAGCACTTGTTCAGTTAAACTTACATGCCTTTCCTAAGGCTAGCATAATATACACTTGATGGTTTGAAAACGTTGTTCACCGGTGTTTGTATTTTTCACGAGATTTGCCTTCAAGACAGGAGTGACATCCAAACCTTGATGGAAAATCTCCATGTTATTCTAGTAGGTCTTATCTGCGGACGAGTACCAACGCTATTAGGGTACGATGTTGTCAAGTTAGAGGTGAAAATCAGATCTTGATAACTCGTCCCACTCCTTGATTTCATGTCTCGCCAAAGTCTCGTAACTTCCGATCAATTGAGTACGTGAAATGACCAAAAGGACGAACATCGTAGGCCTGACATCGATGACGTATTTGTCTAAGTAAGTCAAGACACGCTACCTCAATCGGAAAGGAATTCGAATCACTTTGGTTAGTCATCGTTCCTCTACCCGGAACACTCTATGTTTTATGAGCCTATCTTTCTTTTATGTTATCTCGATTTTATGCATATGGTTTTAAACTTAATTCTTCGATCATTTGGTATGCTTTTGCATGAATCACACGTTATCCGCAATCTAAAACATAAATTATAATCTCAGATCGAACTAAATTTACGAGGCTTTATTCTATGTGTAATCTAAGTGATGATGTGATTGTAAGACACTAGATGTAACATGGCATGGAATACGAGGGGAAAGTGACGTGTCCGGAACATGGTGGATATGCTGCTGGTACTTCCTATATATAAGTTTTTCTGGCATGTTACCAACTTTCGTACCAAGTGCCATGCGAAATTTAGTGTCTGGTGAAGGCTTCTAAAGCTATGGAAGGACTATTTGTGTATTCTATGAGAAACTTATGTGAAATCTATCATTTACTCAGTGGAATCTATGTGTAAACTACGTATGTTTGATGGAGAAACAAAAATATGAAAGGTAGCCTAGCGCCGAAGACGAGGGGGAACGTGGCATATCCGAAGCGTGGTGGATACGCCGCTGGTACTTCCTATATATAAGCGTTTCTGGCACGTTACCAAACCTTCGTACCATGCGCTAAGTGAAATTCGTAGTTTTGTAGGCTCGGGTTGAGTGATGGAATCTACCTTATTAATTTATGTGGTTGAATCTATCTGGTTAATGTATGTTGAGAAGTGGTGAAATCGAAGGCGGTGGTTAACGAGGCATGACACCGACGATAAGACGGACGTGGCATGATTGAAGCATGGTGGATACGCCATTGGTACTTCCTATATATAAGTGCTTCCATCATGCTGCCAAACTTTCGTAACACGTGCCATGCGGGATCTCGTTGTTTGTGGATTGTTAGCACAAGTCTATGTGAAGCTATTGAATCTATTGGAGACTATTGAGTATATTGAATCTGTTTGGAGTCTATTGAATCTATTGGAATCTACTTGAGACTATATGAATCTATTTGTACTAATCTATGATGAGTGTGGATATCGACATGTGAACATGACATCGAGTACGAGGTGGAAGTATTGTGTCTGAAGCGTGGTGGATATGCCGCTGGTACTTCCTATATATAAGCGCTTCCGACATACTGCCAAGTTTCGTACAACGTGCCATGTGAGGGTAGTGGATTGCAGTGTGTAATCTATTGGAATCTATTGGTTTAGTCTATGTGTGTATTGTGATAATGATGAGTGTATTGTTTGTCAATTGCGACACGTAACATGACGCTGAGTGCGGGGTGGAAGCAATGTGCCCGAAGCGTGGTGGATACGCCACTGGTACTTCCTATATATAAGCGCTTCTGACCTGTTGCCAAACTCCGTACAACGCGCCATGCGAAGGTCGTGGGTTTGCGGGATCTATGAGAATCTTGTGAATCTTGAGTCTTAGTCTACCGTGCGTGAATCTATGTTGACATGTGTTAATTTAGACTTATATGATCCTCTTATTGGATCTTTAGGATGTCTTCTCGAAAGCTATCCGACACTCTCAGGAAATCCAGGGAGAAATCTCAGAAAAAGATGATGTCATTCATGGTCGACCAAATTGCTCGAGTCGTGCCAAAGATCGTCTCTGAGCTCCAAGGGTCAAACACGCCTCCATCCTCTGCGGACTCCAAGGTTGAGGAGAAAAAGCCTACTAAGTTCAACTATAAGCATTTCATCTCTTGCAACCCTAAGTCTTTCACGGGCAGTGATGGGGTAACTGCTATGCTCGAGTGGTTCGACAGCATCGAGGTTAACTTCATTAACAACGAGTGCCCAGACCACTTAAAGACTAGGAGTGCAACTGGGATGTTTCAAGGCAGAGCGTTGGAGTGGTGATCGAATGAGAGAAATATCCGTTCAAATGAAGAAGCCTATGCTCTTCCATGGGCTGAGATGCGAGAACTAATGATGCTTGAGTTCTGCCCTCCTCATGAACAACTGAAGCTTGAAGAGGAGTTTTAGCATCTGAAGCAGGTTGGTGATGATAACCTGGCTTATACTACCCATTTTAAGCAGCTAATTCTTATCGTGCCTCACTTGGTTTCGGCTCCTAAGTGAATGATAACCAAGTACATCAATGGTCTACCTCCTGCTATGCGTGATTCTATTGAAGCAGCTCAACTGGAAACTATTGAAGAAGTCTATCGTTTGGCAGCAAGTTTGAACAACAACCGTGTGCGTGATAAGTAGTTTGCTACTCCTGCTCCCTCCAAGTCTGCGAATCAAGTTACTCAGCAGCCAGGCGGCAGCAAGAACAAGAAAAGGAAATCCCAGGGTTCTGGATGCAATGCTATTACTCCTGCTACAAACCCTGCTGCTAAACCTGCTCCTGCTACTGCTGCTGCTAACCCTGCTGCTCCCGAAGCTAAGAAGCAATACATTGGGCCTCATCCCAAGTGTGCAACTTGCAACTACCATCATCCTGCTGCTTCTGCATGTCGTCTGTACACCAACTGTAATCGTTATGGTCACACAACTCCTTAATGTCGTCAAACTAACCCGGCCCCGCAAGCTCAGCAAGCCCCAACTCAGGCAGCTCTACTTGCACTCCCAGCACCTCTGCAGAACCCAAGGCCAGTCAACGCTGTCCGTGCATGCTACAAGTGTGGAGATACTACCCACCTCCGTAAACGGTGTCCTCAGCTGAACCAGGACCAACAGCCAGCCACTCGTGGACGAGCGTTCAACCTTAATGCTAATCAGGCTCGTAATGACAATGACGTTGTCAATGGTATGTTCCTTGTTAATAACCTTTATGCTTCGATTCTATTTAATACTAGTGCAGATAAAAGCTTTGTATCCATGGAATTTGAGTCTTTGATAAACTGTACACGCTCCAAGTTACCTGAGTCATTCTCTGTTGAGGTCGCCAATGGTAAGTCGATTCTTGTGAATTCTATCGTGCGTGATTGTTCTTTGATTCTTAACGATCACGTCTTCTCTATTGATCTTATATCCATGCAATTGGGTAGTTTTGATGTCATCATTAACGATCATGTCGAGATTGTTTGTCATGAGAAACTTGTTCGTCTTCCTCTTCCCTCTGGTGATACTTTGATCGTCTATGGAGACCGACCTTCAAAAGGACTGAGATTGATGTCATGCATACAAGCGAGCAGAAACTTACGTAAACAGAACCCTGCCTTCTTGGCCCACGTGGTAGAACAAAAAGGCAAGGGGAAGAACATAAGCGACGTTCCAGTGGTGTGTGACTTCCCCGATGTCTTTCCTGAAGATCTTCCTGGTCTTCCTCCTCCCAGATCCGTTGACTTGCGTATTGATCTCGTACCTGGTGCGACTCTTGTGGCCAGGGCTCCCTATCGTCTTGCACCTTCCGAGATGCAAGAGTTATCTAGTCAGCTACAGGAATTACTCGATAAGGGTTTTATTCATCCAAGTACCTCCCCGTGGGGTGCTCCCGTTTTATTTGTCAAGAAGAAGGATGGTTCCTTCCGTATGTGTATCGACTATCATGATCTGAATAAGCTTACCGTGAAGAATCGTTATCCGCTCCCTCGTATTGATGACCTATTTGATCAACTACAAGGCGCATTATGTTTCTCGAAGATTGACTTACGTTCAGGATATCATCAACTACGTGTCCTCGAAGATGATATTCCTAAGACTGCGTTTCGTACTCGATATGGGCACTACGAGTTGTTGGTGCATTCATCTGTCGTCTTCGTCTTATGTCGAGTCTCGGTTCGTTGCGAAGTTGTTCAAATATGATGTCATGATGACATCATCAATATGACATCATCAATGACATCATCACACATGAAGACAAAACAACATACAAGGCTTTCGCTTAAAAATATCATATTTGTATGTTTCGCTTGAAGTTATTTGGGGGTTTCGCTTGAACATGTGTGTCAAGCTTCAAGCGAAACCTAGGAACACAATAAATAGGGTAGTGGTCTATTCATTTGTAACAGTTCTGAAATTCCATACCGAGGTGCTGCCGGTGTGACGACTGATTGTAACTGATATAATATCAATATAATCAGTGTTTAAAGTGATATTCAAGCTGTTTCGACATCGGTTTATTAGTTTCCGCCTCTGAAACTGATAAAATCTCTTCTGAACGACTCGTTTGGGTCACAAAACGATCCTACAAGTGGTATCAGAGCTCAGGAGGAAGAGATCTTGCCAAAACAGCCTGTTTACGTCACTTTTTCTGATTTCTACACCATTCTTTTTCAAAATTAAAAATTTTTCACGGTTAAAATTGACTCAAATTCACACATTGTATGCGTAATCATGTTCTAACAAATCCTGGAAAGTTTCGGATCGAAAATCGACTTAAAAACTGGTTAAAATTGAACTGTCGCTTGAATTTGTTCGACATTTGCTGACATCATCCAGGCCTTCGCTTGAAAAAGGTGAAAGTTTGAAGCGAAACCGGGTCTTTCGCATGAAAAGTTCAGGTCTCACTTGATTGGCTTTCGCTTGAAACTGACACACCGCTTGAAAGTTATTAAAAGTGCATAGTGTATTGTGTGACACAGTAAACAAGGTTACAGTAAGTCGGAAATTGAAATCACAAGTTGGTCAGTTTGCATGAGAAAAGTAAAGTTTGTCGGCAACAATTTTTTAAAAAAAATCGTGAAAATTGGAGAGGACTCATGTGAATTGTTGTCAGTTGGTTGGGAAAAGAAATCTAGTTCTTGTGTCAGCTTGCATGTGAAACATAAATCGAATTGATATTGTCGGTTATCATGTGAACAAGTGTTAGTCAAATTGTTATCACGTGAATTCATCTGATTGTGTGTCAGGAATTTGGGAATTCATATATGTTTTGCATGTGAATTCTAAAATTTGTTGAACATTTATAAGATCAAAGATGTGCATGTGATTACATGTGATTTGTTTCATGTAACGAGGTTGTTTCTAGAAAAGTGCATCGTACCTTGTGCCTATCAAAAATCAGAATTCATGTGATTGTTTAGTTCAAGAAATTGCATGTGATACCGAGTTATCATCAGCCAAGTGAATACATTTTATTATCATTAAAGTTGGTTGAGAAAAGAAATTGTTGACCACTACATTTGAGGTTCAATAGAAGTGTTTCAGTATTGATGGTTGTTGAACAAGTTAAAAAAAGGGAATCAAATTGAAGTGTTATTTTAAAGGTTGTCGGCTAGTTATAATATCAAGTTTGCATGTGATCTGATTATTTGTGCTCGGTCCAATGACAGCCCACTGAATCATCGGCCCAATCAGATTGTTTAAAATGGAAGTGGTTTTTGATGAGACGGAAAACCATTATCTTGAAAGGATAAATGATTGGTATCGAGGATATTTCAGTAGTTCTTATCAGAAATTACCCAAAGAGGTTTGGAGTAACCGGTTTGAATGTTTTCTGTGTAAGAAAGATGAGAAGTTGGATGATTTGGAGAAGCGTTTTGACTGTTTAATTGATCATTTGAAAGAAAACCAGATAATGATATCAGAAGCTGAAAGAGTATCAAAGTTTGCTAATGGATTACCAGCTGAATGGAATGATTTTTTGGAATATCTAAGAAAGAATTCTAGTTTTTCAAAATTATCTTTAAGTAAATTCATCAGTAAACTTACAACACATAGATATGATAATGAAGAGAAAAAGAAAGGGTTGTTGAATAGGATAGATAATAATTTGAAAAAATTAAGTTTGGATGTGGTTGTAGAACTGAACAAAAGAGTCTGTGTGTGTCTTAGTGCAAAAGATGTTATGAAATACGATATGAAGAGGGGTTGTTATATTGATGAGAATATGAATCCTCTTGACTTCGTTAAAATCTTTTGTGCAGGAACATACAAGATAGAAGAAAAAGAAGTTCCAAAGAAGAATGAATCTGTGAAGATTGAATTTTCGGATTCGGAATCAGAATGTTCAAAATGTGATAAATTTGAAGTTGACAATGCCAAACTCTTGAAGGACGTGGAAAGGTTGACATTGGAACTTAAGAATTTGAAGGATTTGAAGCAATCTGATGATCAACAGATTCTTGTCTTGCAGGAAAATTTTGAGAAGCTGAAAATGTTAAACTGTTGAATGATTTGGACAGTTTGACATTAGAAAACAAAATTCTGAAAGAACAAGAAAAAGATTTTGAAAATGAAAAATCGAAGATTGAAAAAGTTTTTCAAAGTCAAATAAAAATTTTAGAAGATGAGAGAGATATGTTTGGTAAAAACAATCTTGAAAAACAAATTGCAATCAATTCTCATCTTGAAAAAGATTATTCGACTTGAGAAAGAGGCAGAATGTGCTCAAAAGAAAATCAATGAATGGGAAGAAAAGTTGAAGGTGTTTGTGAATACTTCAACTATTCCTTGTCCTAAACCGGTTAATTCAGTTCCAATAAGTGACGATGTCACAAACTATGACAAAGTCATAGTTGAAGATTGCGATGAGAAATCTGATGTTGAAAATGAAAAAATGAAGAAAAAGAATTTATTTTTGAAGTTAAAAGAAAAGTTTCAAGAAACTGTTCCACAATCAACTGAAAAGGGAGAATGCATCATCAATATGACAACATCAATGACATCATCACACATGAAGACAAAACAACATACAAGGCTTTCGCTTGAAAATATCATATTTGTATGTTTCGCTTGAAGTTATTTGGGGGTTTCGCTTGAACATGTGTGTCAAGCTTCAAGCGAAACCTAGGAACACTATAAATAGGGTAGTGGTCTATTCATTTGTAACAGTTCTGAAATTCCATACCGAAGTGCTGCCGGTGTGACGACTGATTGTAACTGATATAATATCAATATAATCAGTGTTTAAAGTGATATTCAAGCTGTTTCGACATCGGTTTCTTAGTTTCCGCCTCTGAAACTGATAAAATCTCTTCTGAACGACTCGTTTGGGTCACAAAACGATCCTACACGAGTTCGTAGTCATGCCTTTTGGCTTGACCAACGCACCTGCAGTGTTCATGGACCTTATGAATCGTGTTTGTAAACCCTATTTGGATCGTTTTGTGATAGTATTTATTGATGATATTTTCATTTATTCTAAGTCTAAAGCTGATCATGCTCGTCACCTACGTCTTATGCTTGAACTTCTACGTGGTGAACGTCTGTATGCTAAGTTTTCTAAGTGTGAGTTTTGGATTAATGAAGTATAATTTCTTGGTCATATTGATTGTCGTCAGGGTATTCATGTTGACCCTTCTAAGATTGAGGCAGTGAAGAATTGGTGTACGCCTAAATCCGTGTCTGAGATTCGTTCTTTTCTAGGACTGGCGGGTTATTACCGCCGATTCATCGCGGATTTTTCTAAAATCGATGTTCCTCTTACTACGCTAACCCAAAAGGAGAAACCTTTTGTTTGGGGTCCTAAACAAGAGGAATCCTTTCAAACTCTTAAGAACCTTTTGTGTAATGCTCCTGTATTAACTCTACCTGATGGCAATGCCGATTTTGTGGTATATTGTGATGCCACGAATCGTGGAATGGGCTGTGTGCTCATGCAGTGAGACAAGGTTATAGCTTATGCCTCTCGTCAGCTCAAGATACATGAGAAGAACTACACTACTCATGATCTGGAGCTTGGTGCGGTTATTTTTGCGTTGAAGATCTGGCGACACTACCTTTATGGTACTAAGTGTGTGGTCTTCACCGACCATAGGAGCCTTCAGCATATCTTTGACCAAAAAGAGCTGAACATGCGACAGAGACGTTGGGTGGAATTGCTTAACGACTACGACTGCGAAATTCGCTATCATCTTGGCAAGGCGAATGTAGTAGCCGACGCCCTTAGTCGTAAGACCCATTTCAAGGCTATTTGTATCTCTAGTGATCTGCATGCTTGTATTCGTGAAGCTCAGTATTCATCAGCAAATGAAGGAAGTCTAGAAGAAGAAATTCACGGCGCTAGGATGGACCAGCTCGAAACTAAATCTGATGGTCTGCAGTATTATCTAAATCGCATCTAGGTACCAGATCGCGATGACCTCCGTGAGCTCATTATGACTGAGGCTCACAAATCTCGTTACTCTATCCATCCAGGTGCCGATAAGATGTACCAGGATCTGCGTGCGACTTATTGGTGGCCTGGCATGAAGAGGGACATTGTTGTATTTGTGTCTAAGTGCCTTACTTGCTCGAAGGTAAAGGCTGAACACCAGCGTCCTTCTGGACTCTTAGAACAACCCAAGATCCCAGTTTGGAAATGGGATAGGATTGCTATGGACTTTATTACTAAACTACCCCGTACCTCTAAAGGTCACAACAGTATCTGGGTGATTACTGATCGTTTGACGAAATCCGCTCACTTTCTTCCTATTCGTGAGGATTACAGAGTGGAGAAACTTGCTCGAGTCTATACTGATGAGATTATATGCCATCATGGCATACCCCTTGACATAATCTTGGACCGTGATGGTCGTTTTACTTCGCGTCTTTGGCAAACATTTTAGGACTGGCGGGTTATTACCGCCGATTCATCGCGGATTTTTCTAAAATCGATGTTCCTCTTACTACGCTAACCCAAAAGGAGAAACCTTTTGTTTGGGGTCCTGAACAAGAGGAATCCTTTCAAACTCTTAAGAACCTTTTGTGTAATGCTCCTGTATTAACTCTACCTGATGGCAATGACGATTTTGTGGTATATTGTGATGCCACGAATCGTGGAATGGGCTGTGTGCTCATGCAGTGAGACAATGTTATAGCTTATGCCTCTCGTCAGCTCAAGATACATGAGAAGAACTACACTACTCATGATCTGGAGCTTGGTGCGGTTATTTTTGCGTTGAAGATCTGGCGACACTACCTTGGATGGCCGACCACCCTATCCCCTTTTGCACCGCCTTAACTTTTCTCTCACTCTATAAATAGACCTGTCACATCACCATTTTGAGTGATGTGACAACTCTGCTGGACCAAGGCACGCGCATTCTTCAGTTCTTCTTTTCTCATCGATTTCGGTACGTTTTCGGCTAGATACTTGTACTTTCTTGATCTACACTTCACTCTCTATGTGATTCTTACTTGAAATCACGCTTTTCACCGTGAAATCTCACAAATCTGAGATCCTAAGGATGACGTCATCATGGTGGTCTGTACAAACTAACATATGAGGTCATTCTTGGTGAAATCTAGCTAAGATCTAAGGGATTCCATGTACATATCACTAAATCTAACCTAAATCTAAGATGAATCTAAACTTTTTCCTATAGAACTTGTGTACCTTCAACTTTTTTCTCAAACTTTCCCCATTAATCAATGGAAATCGGGTCTAAACGGATTGTGGACTGGATGAATAGTCTAAAGTCAGCTTAGATCTGAGTTATTACCAGAAAAGACGGGCATGGGACAGATTTGACATTAACTTGTTACCAACCGACGACTGAACGGACAGGGGGGGGGGTGATTCCCACCTGATTAGGACGCCGGGATACTGATGAGTTACTGTTGTCACGATACGTATCGTACCGTCACCGTTAACCTAGAAACTAAGAGATTTTACAATGGCAAACAAGAACAAGGATCGCCCGATCGAGCGGCAATCTGATCGAACAATCGTCCGATCAGAAAACCACTCTATCGAGTGACTCTTGCCTCGTAACCTTGAAGCTTGGAATCTTTGGGAGTCTTGACCAAATGGAAACCCGATCGGACAGTCGTTCGATCGAGCAACCATCCGACCAAGATAACTAGTACACTTAACAAATTATGACAAGCGGATCGAGTGACCACCCGATCGGACAGTAATCCGATTGGGCAGCCACCTTATCCCCTCATTTGTAAGCAAGAGGCAACCTGATCGGATGGCCAACCGATCGGGCATCCATCTGCCCCTTCACACACCTATGTCACCCGAACGACTGGCAATCCGATCGGATAGCCATCCGATCGGGCAGCCATCTGATCCAGTGACTGACTTGACACTTTGCGTAATCTCGTTACTCTGCCCGACTCTTATCCTATTGTAATCTAATCAGGCTATTTTTAAAACAGCTCCCTTTGATCCAATAGCAGTTTATACTATTAAGCAATCACTGTGAGTATACTCGATCCCCTTTTTACTTTAAACTTTGGGGTGTAACATGTATTATATGAAACTTAAACTTGATTCTTTGGAACTTATACTCTCTCCTATGTGAACATGAAACTTGTGATTTTTGATTCTTGACTCTTTGTGCTATGTGACGTTTAATCCAGAGTGTGTAGTTCTGCCTTAACAATAGTAGCTCTATAGGAGATGCACCACTGCGTGGACTGCGACACAAGCACGGCTGAAACTATTTATTGTTTACACTGTGGATATGAGTTGTTTTAATCTATTATTCTATTATCAAACTTGTATACTCGCCAATACTTTTGTATTGATATTTTAATACATGTAGCAGGCTGATAGGATGCTTGGAATGCATGGAATTCAGCTAGGAGATGCTTAGAAACGACGCCTAGATAATATTAGTCTTTTGGACAATTTGAACAATTTTATGGTTTGGTTTGTAATGTGATACTTGTGATGACGTTTGTTAGACCTTTGCATAAAATCAATTAATCTTTATTGAAACAATAGTGTAATGGAATTCTCATGAGCAATCTGAACGCTTAGTGCTCGCACCCCGATGTTTCCGCCATCGGTTGGGGTGTGACATATTTCTTCATTTTCTAGCATCATGAAAAGGATAAGACATTACATTTATAGCTTAATTTGAAAAGATACTCACTATTTGTTTCATTTCTCATATACACATCGCAAAAGAGATCAAGAATAAACGAGGTTGGTTATAACTTCTAAATTCCTAGCTCAGTAATAGAGATGGCAGTTTCCACCAATTTATTTATGAGTGATTCGATTAGTGGGTTGTGTTCTACCTTAAACGCTTCAACTTCAAGAAATTTGTGGGTTGAAAGTCTCAACAAAGTCGATTTTTTGTGCATTGGTACAACCTCCTATATAATGTTACGATTCCGGTAGATTGCAAACTGATCTTTCTATATCACAATTCTTAATCCACCTTTAGAAATTGGCAGGGGATATGATTTAGTTGTCTTAAAACTGAGTGTTGTGAAGTGCACCAGAGGTGCGACTTGCTGTGCGATATAATTCGGTGGATGTTGTGCTTTAGATGGTAGCAGGCGAGCAATCTGTCTAAGGCATGTGCAGGTATGTCAGCATAAAACTATTAATAAAGTTAATAATCTGGAACATGTTTTGAAGCTATGCTAATCTTACCTAAGTCATCATCATCTTTATAGGTAAATCAAGGGTTTACTATCTATGGAAATAAAGGGAGCACGAATCAACATGCGTTATAGTCAAACTTTAATTAAAACAAGTTGCGTACGAATGATGTGCTCAACTTGCTGATTTCATCTCTTCCTTTTTTTATTTTTCTTCGTTTTTGACAATATTAAGTATAATTTTTTTACTGTTTTGATATTATATTGCTGTTTTGAATTGAAAAATGTGTGTTTTGTTATTCAAGTTTCATTTTTTAAACAATCTGAATCCGAAAAAAAAAATCAAAAACCTTCAGCTTTCGATTCAGACCTGTTTAAACTTTTCAGATCTGAATCTGATACGAACACTTTTCAGTTACTTATGGATGTAATTTGATGTAAAACACAAGGAATTCATCCAATTTGATACGCTAAAACAGGCCAAAAACAAAGGATAAGGTCTGAAACTTATAAGACGTGATCTGAAACAAACCAAAAAATGTCCGAAACACACAAATGTCGCCCCAAAATCGTCCGAATCTCGTCCGAAACACACACGATTACACCCAGAGCTTCCCGAGCTCTGATACCACTTGTGAGTTTAGGATCAGATCAATACGGTCACAAGATCTGCGTTTAACTTCGTTTTTACATGCGGAATCCGTAAAATGAAGCGTAATCATGAACACATAATCGTAAATATAAAATCATTTCTATACACTTATCTATACTTTCTATTAAAATGTGGTAATGGTTTGCGTGGTTTTCTAAAAACCACCCGTGTTTGCACACGGGTGTTACCGCTAGTACTTTCTATAAAATGAGAAATCCCACTGACATAAGAAAAGCTGATGTGTCAGCAGGAGAGGCTGTCCAACAATGCTTTTCTTTTGTCATCAACAATGAGGTGGCAGCCATAGAGGGAGCATAGTGACATCATAATTCAAAGATCTGCCATCAAACCACTGCCCCACTTTCAAATTTCAAAGGTCTGGTCCACATTCAATTATGAAACCACTGATATTCATTCAAAATTATGAAACCACTGATGTTCATTCAAAATTCAAACCACTGCTATTTCATTAAAATGGGAGGGTAATTTGAAATTTAAAACTTATAGGGATATGTAATTTGCATTTAATGTCGTCAGAGCTTCAATTCTTCTCTCTCTCTCAAATATAAATTCAAACCCAAATCCAAACCCGATCATAATTTCAAAAACCCATTTAAATCTCTCTGTCTACTCTCTCTCAACTCTCTATCTCTAGAACTGTAGATACAGAGAAGAGGATGTAAATCAGGTAATTGTTTTTTTTTGGTAATTGTTAATACACTTTGTGATCAGTTCTTCTTCTTCTTCGTGGTTTCTTGAGCTTTGTTACATGTTTTCAAGATTGAAGTTTCTTCAAATCGTCATCTTCTCCAATGCTTCCATCGATTCTTCTCTCGCTAAATCTGGTAACAATCCGTGACCTAATTTCTTTCATGATTCTATGAAATTTGTTTGTAGCTTTTGATTTTGTCTTTGATTTGTTATTATTTATTCAGATGCTTGCATTGGTGTACCATGTGATTACGAGTAGATTGATTTTGATATGTTTGTAAAAGAAGAAATCCCAATGACATAAGAAAAGCTGGTGATGTCTGTTTATTCATCATGTTTAACATCGATTTGAATATTATGCAGTGTAACACCCTTGTGATTATTTTAAAGATTTTCGTATAAATACGATATCAAACATGTAATTACGATTAAGTATCCTTAGAAAATACGAGTAATTTAAAACTTTTACAACTTAAAAGTTTTCAACATAATATAAACAAGTTCGTCGTTTAAAAGTTATGACGTAACGCCGTGCAGAAGCTTTAATCTCGAGTGTTTAATTTTATCGTGTTCGGTTCCTCATCGAGCTTGATCTTCATCCGGGCACTCTTGGCGATCACCTATAATCAAAACCAACTTAAAAGTTAGTTTTGATAGTTAAATAAATAGTTTAAACAAGTTACATGGGTTAAACAACAACAAAATAAAGTTTTTTCCAGAACAGGGGGGCGTCGCGTGACGCCTAGCCCCTGTTTTCACAGACTGTTGCTTAACAGTTGCTGTACATTCTCAGCACGACCTGATTTCACGGAAACGAGCATAACTTTCTCGTTTTTAATCCGTTTTACCCGATTCTTTTTCCTACGCGTCTGTAATTTAATTCTCCATCATATGGAGTTAAAATCTAACATCCGACATAATAAAATTTCAGACTTTTAACTCTTCGGCTTATTACCTTTTTTACCAAATTTTGACCCGTTCATGATTTCATCATCAAACATGTTTATTTGATCATTAACTTATGAAATTCATAGTTTCAATGTCTCCTATCATGTTAATCTCAAATCTCGGGTTTCTTACATAATAAAAACCCGTTTACGCTCAAGTGCTTATTTTGACCCGTTAAGGGTATTTAAGCACTTTCAAGCCTAAAATCACTTTCGACTGCTTCTAGCATTCCATCACCACATTTCTCATCCTATAATCTTCCACCACAACTGTACTTATGGTGGGTTTAATGTGGTGATCAATATAAACCAAATTTTACCTCTTGAATCATTATTTTACGGCAAAGACTATTATAGAGTCAAATGACTAAGGATTCACATGTTTCGCTTTTGTATACTTATTCTAAGTGTTTATTTATGCATACTACTCTTTTCCGAACAACCTGTGTGGGTCGTTCGCTCGATTTAGCTTACAAGGGTATTTTGGTCCATTTAGTCATTTCGTTAATATAAAGGACCTTTAAAAACATCATCGACCCAAAACCCTGTTTTAAACTATGCATTTGATTCAAAAGTCTTTATGTTTTCAAAACACAACGATCATCATATGAATCATTCGGTTTGCTTATTAAAGTAACCAATTGTCTATATGACTGCATTTAACTATCAAGGAACCTCTAGTTCCTATTGAGTAATTAATTTATATTACACATACCTGGCTCGGATCAATATTTATATTGACCCGTTATGATACCTTGCCTTAATAACCACTAAGTAATAGCGATGTAGGTATCCATTTGATATTTATTCCTGAAATCATACAACTCGACAAACCATTAGCCGATATTGTCAAAGGGTGATAATTTCACCTTTTGACCCGTTTGGTCTAAATGACCAATTATTAGCGAGATGACATTTATTAGAATTTACCCTTTTTGGTTATCATGATTTACCTTAAATGATAACCTTTAAAAGTACATCTTTCATTCGTCATAACATGATCGAATTACCAACTTAACTCATTTTTAACCATCAATACGGTTTCTTATCCTATTTGGTTATCTTATTCCGTACGACTACACGTCGGAACATCATATCTCAATTAGGCATTTATCTTATTCGTAATTAATACGACAAAGAATATTCCAACATATATGACTAGTGTAAGCCATACTTACCTTACTTCCCAATTATGCTTTTCCGTCATTCTTGCTTCGTTTGACTCGCTTCGTTCCCAAGCTTTCACCTAACTTGTTAATCGTCAAACTATCATTGTAAATTGTAAGATGGTTAGATTAGTCATAATTATTCACAACTATTCCATCTCACTTATTTCATAAGTCGAAACTACTATTCGACTTCATGATTAGTTAACTTAGCTTATTAAAGTTAACTACTTTCGATCACATGATTTACAACATTAGTTCAAATCAACATGATGATTAAAACTCTTCTTGTTTCATATTTCATATAGCTTGCCATATTATTCAAATACACATTTTCACTCTAATTTCAACACTTTAGTTTTCATTTAGGCATTTTAACAAACACCTAATGTGCATACATTTTTACACATTTACAACTAGTTCGTAACTAGTTATTTTTACCAAGATTAACATCAAAATTCACCACTATCACTTATGATCAAATACTCAAAATTGCAAATTGTTTAAGTATTTTCTGATTACTTAACATGCATGATGATTCTAATCATAATCATATCATCAATTCCATCTTATGACTAATACCCACTTAGTCTAGTGTGGGAATTCATTCAATCATTCAATTCATAGCATGTTATGTATGATTTTCACTTAGGGTTTCGTTCCTAAGCAAGTATACATCACTAATCTAGCTATAGCTTCTCTAATTCATGCCTAATTCGCGATTAGGATGATTATCAAATTTTTACAACTTCACTAATGTTAGAAATTCAACATACCTCACGATCCCCTTGACTTGGTGATCACAAATTTGTGTTCATGCATTGATTTGGCTCTTGATTTGGGCTTCAATTTGATCAATTTGTTGAAGTTAGGGTTTGAGCTCTCCTGAGCTTTCTCCTGGTCGATCAGAACACGCACACACACTCTTGTGTGTGTGTTGTGTTTTGTTTTTCAGTTTATAATTCCATTTTCAAGTTACCCGGCTTTGGTCCCTCGTGTTTGGTTAGTTATTAATTAGGTCACAACCTAATTATTTTCAATAATGTTCCCACTTATTAACTAGGTTTAATATTCCTAGTTAACTTAGCGGGTTCGGGAATATTTATGACTAAGTTTATTTTAGGTCCCATTAACTCGGGCCTTTTTATCCTTTTTATTTCCTTAAAAGCTTTTATTCACTTTTTTGTTAATATTAGGATTATTTATTTAAGTCCTAATATTCACCGGGTTAAATTTTACCTCTAGCGGTATTTTACCAAGTCATTAATATTAACGTGGTTTGATTACCAAACCCGTTTTTTGGGGTGTTACAAGTCTACCCCCCTTAAAGAGGTTTCGTCCTCGAAACCTTTTCTTACATAATTCATTGAGTTTAAACTCAATGTATTTGAGCCGAGAAATCTTTTAAACATTACTTATACTTTTATCCAATTGTTAGTATTACCAGAAAAGTATGGTAACATCTTTTTGGTTATTATTCGTCTACATATCTCCTACGACATAGTGCAACTCGAAATAACGTAATATCGTTATTTCCACTAGTTTAGTTACTTAGCGATATTCATCACTTTCATATACTATCGAATTCTTTATGGATCCGTTACTTTGACCCGTTTAAAGGTCTTTAGTGAAATCTTTCACTTTTAGCAACAAATTCTTTTGTTTTCAAATTTATTTATTCGGTTTAGTTATACCGAATCCATCGTTTTCGAGCAAACCAAATTTCTTGACTTGAATTGTTGACCTTAACCGGTCTCACTAACTAGACTTATTAGTCCATTTACTTTTTGCCGCTCGCTTGGTTATAATGTGATTCTACTTCACATTGCATCTCTTGACCGTGATCATGTCACATCATGTTTAATTTATATCAACCTTTCATTTTTGAAAATATCACTTTTTCGAATATATTGTCTTGCGCCTATCAGTGTCAGGACTTGTATCTTTCATGCTTATTATTTAAATTCTATCAGAATTTATGTTTGTAAAAACGTTATTTCTTACTAAAACTGAAGTTTTAGTTTTAGGATCTTCTCTTTAACTTTTGTCAATTACCCATACCAGGATATTGACAACCCATAATTTATTGTTTTTCGTTCTCGTTTTACGCGAGGAATCGTAACAAGTTCCCACATCTTACACTACTGACCCGTAGGTTCCTTCACTTAACCTTGTAGGCTATTTCCTTAAGCTTTCACCTCTTTAAGGCGAGGCCCTTATTATCCATTTGCTTCAATTTATGACTCGTGGGTCATTTTGGCCCCGTAGACCTTTACACTAATTTAATTAATATCCCGTAGGTTATGATGATCCCGTAGATCATCTTTTATTCTAGTCTTTATTCAATTGTCTATTTATACATATATAGCTTTAAAGCATCCTTTGTTATGTTTGGAATCATTTAAAATTTACTTTTGAACTTTAGTTGACCTTGACCGTAGTCTAAGGTTTCATTTGTTTACTTTCGGACTATCTTTCCGACTTTACGACTTCTAGCGTCATTTACACGTCGGTTTGTCTTACGCTTACCGTTACCCGGTTCATACTTATACTCCTTTACAACCCATTACCTTGGTTCTTCTATCTTATTGTTTTTAGCTTTCCGGTTTCACCGGTTTGCGTTTTCCTATTATATTAAGCGTTATTCCTTAATTAACTCGTTTGATTCATTTTGGGTGAATTTTCATCACTTATGAATGTCAAACTTCATTCTTTATTTGACCCGTCCAACTTTGAAATGGTTGAACGTACTTACCAAAATTTATGTTTGCGAAAATTCTTGTCATCTTTTAGTCATGACTCATATTCCGAGTCTTTTGACTTTCTATTTCGCGTTCCTGTTTCTCAGTCTACGCATGCGTTTAAATCCTTACCCACCAACCGGGTGTTTTACCGAAGTCGTTATTATTGCAACCCTTACGGTATGCATTATGACTTCGTTTCGCTTTTATATTCCTACTTTGTTCTCAAATTTGGTGTTTTACAAAATCGGCCCGTTAAGAGTCATATTTGCATTCTTCGGGTTCGAGTGTAAGCACACCCCTCCCAATTGCATACCTTAATCATTTTACATTAATCTTTGTCCCTTCACTCGGGCTCATCATCCTAATGTAATACGTTTCCGTCACCCGGCTGTGCGTTTACATTATTATCAAATATTTTGCTCATTTGATTCATTTGGGTACTTTTTAAGTTAGTCCCATTCACCCCACCCTTACTACATTGGACATAAATGTGTCCATCATAAGAAGTTCATGGTACCACGTGTTCACTACTTACTTGGCCAGAGTAAGCGATCAACACCTGGTATACATGGCCTTTTTATAATTTTCACATTACACCCCATGTAAGTAATGCCTCTATTTGTTTTTCTTGGAAACAATATCCCGGATAGGTTCTTTATTCAGGTTTTTCCAAGTTTTCGATCTACATATGCAACTTTCAATCTCTACATATTTGTTGCATATTACTATTTATGCAATAATTTGAAACGTGCACCTGATAATGCTTGCTCTAACAGGCTCCCATTGCCATTAACTTATTCGCAATCGTTGCGCGATTTAGGTCCTTGGTGAGCATGCTCCTCTTGTCATACTTCGGACCGTTCCTCTATCATATCTGTAATTTGTTCAATCCTCGTCATCTTCAAATGCGAGTTTCTTCCAATTAAAACATTCATAAAAGTTAGTAATGTCAACTTTACTAAATGCTCGTATCATAATTGTTGATGCACACATCTGTCGTCTTCGTCTTACATCGAGTCTTGGGTTCGTTGCGGTTCGGAACAAGAATGATGTCATCATTCTTGATGATGACATCATCCAAGTGATCTAATTGCTTACATCAGCAACAACAACTCACGTGAAATAGAATGTAATATTCACTAGATGACAAAATAGATTGTATGTGTTTTAGGAGCTGATTTCGCTTATAGGGTCATGTAAAGGTGATTTCGCTCATTTGGTCATGTAAGGGTTTCGCTTTTGTGTACATGCACACATAAGCGAAATCATAGCACTATAAATAGGTGTTCCATGAGCGAAAGTATAGATCAGTCCCTTGTATTCCATACCGAAGTGCTGCCGGTGTGAAGATCGATTGTACACAACGTTTATTCAATACAATCAGTGTTTTAAGGTGAAGATAAAGTTGTTTCTATCTTTGTTTCTTAGTTTCCGCCTCTGAAACGAAGTTAAACGCCTCTGAACGACTCATTCGGGTCAATACACGATCCTACCAGTAGTATCAGAGCTCAGGAGGAGGAGTTCTGCAGATTACGGCTGAATTTCATTGTTTTTTTCTATATTCTACACCTTCTTTCATCAGTTCAACGAGATTTAACGATCAAAACTGTTTCAAATTTTTACAGACTGTGTAAAATTGTACATTAACAAATCTTCGAAAGTTTCACAGCTTAAATCGACTTAAAAATGGACCAAATTACCTTCGGACTATATTTCGCTTTTACGGACTTAGTGTAGTTTCGCTTATTTGAGCATCTAGTTTCGCTCGTGTGCCACATATTGAGGGGTTTCGCTCAAAGTTACATCAGTATTTTCGCTCATTTGAACATCTGAGGTTTCGCTCATTTGAACATCAACATATTTCGCTTTTAAGGACATCAGGGTTTCGTTTTTGTGTCACCAATCAACATATTTCGCTTATAAGGTCTATCAGGTTTCGCTCTTAAGGTCATCCAACATTCTATTTCGTTCTTAGTGATCAAATTCTGATTCCGCTCATCGTTGACCTGAAACACGACAAGGTTTCAGTACATCAGGAATAAGAGATCATGTGGTTTAAATCGGTTGCATGTGATTGCTGATAAATTTTATATCTCGGATTGTTGTCGACACATGTTATCATGAACTAGTTTGCATGCAAAGGATAAAATTGTCAGTTTTTAAAATTGTGTGTTGGTTAAGTGGATAATTCGGTCCAATCATTGAGTTTTGAAAATTGGGTTGAGTATACATGTGATATTGCATGTTCAGATATGTTGTCGGCTAAGTGTTGTTGAAAACGATAATTTGCATGTGATATAATAGGAACTTTCGGCCCAATCAGATTAATATCAAGATTTTTCAATTTGCAAGTGATAGAGATTTGTTTTGTGTGTCAAATTCGAATAAATCGGTGTGTCAAAGGTACAAGTCTCACGGTTTGATCATACAAAGGTCAAGTTTGTTTGAATCTTGTTAGATTGTTTGGAGTAAGGTCAGGTCGTTGAGATTGATCCGGGTCATAGCAGTTCGCACGGTTTGACATCAAATTCAGTTCGCACAAAATATTCACCAGTCCGAGTATCAGTTTGTTTCAGTTGTTTAATAGTGTTTAAACTGATAAGTGTTTGTTTGTTTGTTTTAAGGTGATAAAGGTGTGTTACGAGGAGAACCAGTTTTGTTTGAAAGCTTGTTTGAGAAATTCTTCGATTCCGAATCATGGATAACGATTTCTACAACGCCTTTGCGACTCCGACTACTCCGGCTTCCATTGCTCAGAACATGAATTTGGAAAACGAGACAGGAACCACTCAAAAGCCCCCGAAATTGATGAGTATTGAAGAATACTACGGGTGGAAAGATAGATTCGAGAACTGGGTTCAGGCTAACCATCTTAGGTCATGGGAATGTATTTTGAAGAAATATGTTTTACCACAGACTGATTTGAAAGTTGATAAAAAAATACATGAATTTAGTGATCAAGAACGTGATATGTATAGAGCTGAAAAGATGATGATCAGTCTGCTTCAACAAGCTATCAAAGAAGACATTTTCATTCTGCTACAGCATGACAAAACTGCAAAGTCAATCTGGGATGCACTTAAAGTCAAATTTGAGGGTAGCGAGAAACTGATTAAAAGCAAGAAGGCATTGTTAAAGAAAGAGTTTGATCTGTTCAGTAGTCTACCGGGTGAAGCCACAAAGAAGCTGATTGAAAGATACTGTCACCTTGTGCGATCTATGTCAATGCTTAGTATAAAAAAGGAATCTGAAGAATGGGTAGACAAATTAGCTGATGCATTACCGCAAAAAGAGTGGGGAACTTATTTGATGATTCTGAAAAACACAGGAGTTTATGATGGGTTAACAATTGGTCAGTTTATCGAAAAGATTGAGGGTCAAGATTTGGAACAGCAGAAGATCGCGAGGATGAACAGTCCAAGTGGTCAACAGGATGTAAAGATGTATTACAAAGGGAGTGTTCCGGTTCCAGAAGCTGAGAGAAGTCCTAAAATTCAGACTGCGTTTAGTGCTGGGGATTCTACAGAAAAGACTGATCAAAGTTCAAACAAAAGCAGCAGTGGTTTCTCATTATATCCAAGTGTCAATCCAAAGAGTACATCAGAAAGTTTTCAGTCTCAAAGCACCAAGACAGGAAATGGTTATGTGATTCAGTGCAACATCGCTCTAAATCTTCCATAAGGTCAAAGTTTTTCAGAAGACACTGCTAAAGACCACATGGCTCTACTTGGTTCTATGTTGTTATCGTATGAAGGTCTAGTTGCAGGTCGGATCGGAAATCCTATGCTCACCAAAGAGGATTACGATCAGATAGACGCTGAAGAGATGGAACTGATGGATATCAAATGGTGTCTTGCGAGTGTTCTTAGACGTGCTGAAAAGTTTAAAACAATTACCGGGAGAAATGACTTTCTTGATGCTCATGTATCTACTTTAGGTTTTGATAAATCTAAAGTTACTTGTTTTCGTTGCAGGGAGAAAGGCCATTTCAAGCGGGAGTGCAAGAACAGAGAAGCTAGTGGCGCTCAGAATCCGTTTGGAAAAGATGATTACTACCGGAAAGCCATTTATCAGCAAGTTGGTCAATCACAAGATTCACAGATGGCTCATGGTAGAAGAATCGAGGATACAAAAAGAGCGTGTGTGGTGGATTTTAACTGGAACAATTATATATCTCCTAATAGCAAAGCATGCATAGTCGATCAAGATGATGAGAGGCCACCTGAAGGCTTCAGTTGGAATATGTTTGCAGATGAGAATGGGAATTTTAAAGCTTTCATCGCTAAGATTGTCAGAGAACCAGATATGTTTGCCACGTGGATGAAGTCTATTGGTGAAACAGTGAAAAGCATGGATGAAAAGTTTGTTGTTTCTGATGAAAGTTCAGAAAATGCTTATGAAAGTTCACAAAGTTCTGATGAGAGTGTACAAAATGTTGTTATTTCAGAAAAGGAAGTTGTATTTGATCAAACACCGTCAGATTCTGGTTTATCAAATGCTGATTCTGAAAAATCTGTACAGTTTGATCAGTCACCAGTTGATAGTAGCAGTGATGATGAGGAGGAAAAACACATTAATGTTGCAAAATCTCATATTTCTCCTGAAAGTTTTCATTTCTATTTTGCAGATCGTATGGAGAAACTGAAGGAGAAACGAGCTACTAAAGAACAACAACTAAAGAAATCTGAAGATGTTGTTCAGAAAGAGAATGTTGAAGGTGTTGCTGAGGAGATGGTTGAAATTGAGCGAGTGAAGGTAGAAGAGAAGGTGATTGAAGAAGAAAAAGTGGTTGAAGTGGTAAAGACAATTGAGATTGAGAAGATTGTTCAAGTTGTAAAGCCTTGCGAGAAGTGTTTGGAAGCTTGCAAAGAATGTGCTGCAAAAGACGACATCATTGCTGAATATGAGAAGAAGAAAGGGCAGTTACTGTTCAACCTCAACTATGTGAAAGAATCTTATGATGTCTTGAACAAAACAGTAACTGGTCTCCAAAACACAAATTCAGAAAGAGAACAAGCTCTAACGATGATGAATGCTGTGATGATGACAAAACAGAAAGCCATCAACTTTTACATCGAAGAGAGTGCTAAATGGAAGCAAGAGTTGGAGACAGAAAAGATTGAGAATGAGAGAATTAGACGTTTATTGCAAAGTTATTCTAGTTCTGATTATCTCATTGATCCCATTTACCCAACTGTTGCAGGTATGGAAGCTTTTCAAGACGAGAAGCCGGAGAAAAAGAAAGATAGTGGTAAGAAACCGACTGTTAGCTATAACAAGTGTCCGCCTCCAATTTGGGAAGGGTATTCTCCTAGAAAACCAAATGAGGAGCAACTTGAAAAAGCAGTCAATATAAAGCTAAAAACCGACACAACTGACGTTTTACCAGATAGCATTGATGTCGCGTTTACCTCATCCGATACTGATCATGAGTCTGAGTTAATCAAAAAGGTGGTCGATCAGGTGTTGGATACTGAGGAGGAATCCAAGTCAAAGTCTGAGTCTGAAGGGTCAAATTCGTCAGTCAACAGTCAAAAGTCGTCGGTCAAACGGTCTTACAGTAAAGAATTTTTGTTATCGAAAGCAAATTTGGATGATGAAGCATTTGAAGTTGCATACACTTTAAATGATTCGGACAAATTATACTCTGACAAAGAGTTTCCAATAAGAAGTGTTCGTTTTGACATGATCAAAAAGGTTTTCAAAATGACAGAAATTGATATTTCTGAAATAAAAGAATTAAATCTTATTGAAAAACCTAAAAAGTACACTTCAAGAGTTCAACAATGTCTAAACAAGAAAAAGGGTTACAATTCTGGTTCTGGTTTTCAAAAGAAACCAAACCAAAATCGTAGCTACAAAAAGAAAGGTCTTGGATTTATTCCACCAGAAATCATAAAAATTTGAAAAATTCTAAAACAAAAACAGAATTTGTGTCAGGTGGAAGTGCAGAAGAGGAACAGAAGAAACCATTCTGGAGACAGTCAAATCAAGAGTTTCTTGCTGAAAAGAAGAAGAATGGAACTGAAGTTTGTCACTCAAAAGAAACTAGAACCTGTTACAAGTGCAATGAAGTTGGTCACATTGCATGGAACTGTTCGAAAAATGCTACAACAAAACAGGGAGTTTCTAAGAAATTGAAAGAAAAAGTTGTTGATGTTGAACCACCAATCAAAAAATTTAAGATATTTGAAAATTCAACTTATGAGATTGGTGAGTGTTCTAAAAAGAATTTTTACAAAAAGAAAGAAAAAGACAACCAAGTGTGGGTTGTTAAAAAAGTTGATGAGAAAGTCGGCGATGAATCTAGTTCTACAAAGCCAGAAGAGCCAGAGGTTGAGATGAATATTTCAGTGAATGATGATGAGTTTCCATCACTGAAATTTGAAGAAGTTAAACAGAAAGTTGGAAAAGTTTAAATCTCGAATCAGTTTTACAACGAGAATACTAAGTTTGATGTCGAGAAAACATTCAATGGAAGTGTTAAGAAAATTTTTGGGAAAATGTTGAATGGGAAAGCTAAGGGTGTTAAAGATTTTTATGCAACTAAAAAGGCAACTTATAACCCTATTGCGCAAGAATTGAAAGCCATCAAGTCTGAGAAGACTTGGATGGAAGTCTGTTTCCCTTGAAGTCTTAGGACTACGCCGGAGATCCCAAGTTTGTAATCGCGGATCAGGAATCGGCATTTTTCTTAGTAAATGATTGTGTGATTGAATCTTATAAAAGTTAAATTTTACAGGATAAGTGTGAATTGCCGGAGCTTCCAGGTTGGTAAGTGTGAAGCAGGAATCGACATCTTGTTTGGTAAAATGGTTTGTGTAGATGTTTTATTCCTACATGTGATTCATATTGTTCTTAAAAACTTTTATATTTTATGTAACTCAACGTCATAAGTGCGTAGCAAGTTGCTACGCATTTACGACGCAATACTTAGAATTAGTTTTTCTGTCGCTATTGCGTCACAAATTGGCCAAAAAAATCAAGGCTTTCTTTCTGTAGGAAATGCGTAGTAAATGTGTTAGAATTTGTGACATATTTTTTTGCGTATGAAAATTCTGTAACAAAATGACCACTTTTCTAGTAGTGAACTAATTTACCCCACTCAAGAAAAATTTAAACGATTAACTTATAAAATAACATCAATCAGTCCGAGCCAAGACAATTAATATGATACTTGTATATGCTATTAAATCATGTGAAAAGTTCAAATACATGATCTTTTAAAAATAGAAAGTTATAGGAAAGGTATTAAACGGACTCTAATTGAACTCATTCAAGCGATATTGAAACTATCTCGTCCAAATTTATGATATTAGATTTTAGGTTTTTGCTTTTAGATTTTTAGTTTGTAGATTTTAGAATATATATTTAGCTTATTGTGTCTTTTTATTTAACATTGTGTTTTATTTTTATTTTCTACATTGTGTTTTTTATGACTCATTGTTTCTTTTTTCCTTAGCATTGTGTTATATTTACGATTCATTGTGTTATATTTTCCGATCAATTGTGTCTTTGACTTTTTGTACACTTACTAAATTTAGGAAAAACTTTGTATGATAACTTTACCCGTTAAGTAATGTGACTCATAATAGTTTGTAAATATAGTAGTTTGGTAGAGTGACATTAGCCATTCAAAAAAAAAGTAATGACCATGGCATTATAGCCTAGTGGTATTTTGGTGGTGGGATAAGGCTTATGACCATTAGGTCAAGGGTTCGATTCCCACAAAGGGGGTTTTTCCCAGATTTATTGGGTTTCTCCTGAATTGGTGTATAGGCATTATTGCCTAGTGGAGATGGATATGATCGGGTGGTTCTGCTGGTGGCACGATGATACTCCAGTGGTCCGTCAGTGATCCAAATTTACCGTCAAAAAAAAGAAGTAATGTGACTCATATTTATGTACCATAATTAATAGGTGATGTATTTGTCTGAAGGTAATAAATGTAATCCATTAAATTTTTTTTTTAATGACAAATGTTTCTCCTGAGTTCAATTCTTAATACGGTGTGTAAGAAAAGTGTTTTACATAAAAAATCAAATAAACTAGGATACAGGTTTTTAAATTTAGAAAAATAGTTATATAAAAGCTATTAAATCTTTATGAGTGTTTTTGCTCCAGAGAATATTTTTTAAGATAATTATAGTTAATAAGTATGAGTGTGGACTGTGGAGTTGTTCTAGACAATAAGAGTTAATGTGTACACCTTTTTTTTATTAATACACAATCGGCTTAATTATTTTGAAATGAATAAAATGTAATTTGTGTCCTTGAGGTTATAGGCCGGTGTTAGGTCGTGTCCTCCAAACGAATTTTTCAACATCTGAGACCCCGTCTTAGAAAAATAGCTACGACTTGAGTCTCTGCCACTAGCTTAGTTATCTAACCCAACATAATGTCCATTTATCCTTTTCTTTGAGTCCCTAAGCCCTACAATTTGAGTCCCTGCCACAAACTCAGTTAACTAAACTAACAGAATGTCTATTTATGCTTTTCTTTGAGTCCCTATTGTTCAAAACACGTTATTTATTTGAGTCCCTGGTCGAATATTAATTGTATTTAAATAAAATATTCTGTGAATATGATTTTATAAAGTAGGGTGGGAGTTGGCTACAAAGTCCATTTTTCCTACAAAGTGTACAAAGTCATAAAACACCACAATTTCAGCCATAAAACACACTCAAAACCCACAAATAATATCAGTCCATAAAAACTTCAAACACACCATCGTAGAACTATAAATATAAAACACAACGTGATAATCAATATAAAACACACTAATGTTAGTCATTTCGATAATCAAAGCCATATCATCCAAAATACAACACAAAACCCACATATATGGTGTTTTAGTAATCTTCACTTTGTTATTTTTTTAGTTTTGAGTGTGTTTTATGGCTAAAATTGTGGTGTTTTATGACTTTGTACACTTTGTAGGAAAAAATAGACTTTGTAGCCGAACCCCACCCTTATAAAGTATATTAATTGTATTTAAATTGTGTATTTTGCAAATATTGACGTAAGATTAATATAACACCTACGAAATACCTTTTTCATATAATAAAGTTTTACGAAAAGATTATATTAATTTTATGGCGAGTTGCAGAAGAAGTTAAAGGTTAAAGTATGATTTTAAGAAGGATAAAATGTTTAAAACCACAAGGACTCAAAGAAAGAGATAAATAGATATTTTGTTAGTTTGGTTAACCGAGTTAGTAGCAAGGACTTTATTTATATATTTTTTTCAAAGATGGTGATTAAGACGTCAAAAATTTCGTTTGGGGATGGATCCTGACACCGCCCTATAATCTCAAGGATGAAAATTTCATTTTAGTCAATTGTAATTAACGCCCTTGTAAAATGTTGATCTTTGTTTTTTTGAGTTTATTTTTTTGTTTAAACACAAAATAAAAAATAGAGTAAACTGCCATTTTGGTCCCTGTGGTTTGGGTATTTTTGTCATTTTAGTCCAAATCTCAAATTTTTTAAATCTGGGTCCCTGTGGTTTCACTTTTATTGTCCATTTTAGTCCAAAAGTGAAATTAGGCCAGATTTCTTAAATTAAATAGTGATGTTTTGTCCTTTTCTGCAGGGGTAAATCAGTCATTATGGATTTATTATAACTTATTTTAATTAAAATAATAAAACTTAATAAAGTTTGACCACCCAATATCTTCACATTCCACCAAATACCCTAATCCATATTTGTGACTGAGATGGAGAGACGATGATGAATGTTCTGGATTTAGAAGAAGCTGCTGCCACACAACCACCCCCCTTTTTCAGTTCTGTCTCCATTTCCCTCACACACACAACCACCACCATCAACCAGTTACATAACTGAATCACAAGTGCATAACAACAGTAAACAAATTAGTCACATAACCTGAATCCATTCAATAATAACATGAGGGTTTCGATTTGGGGGTGGTCGGGTTTGGAGGAGGTGGTGGTCTTCTCATAGACACTGCCAATGGCAGCCTTCGATACCCGCACCTGTGCAAAACAAGAAAACAATCGCCGACCGTGGTCTTCTTGGAGATTTGTTTTCAGACACCATCTAGATCCCGCTCCGTACACAAACCTGGGTCCCGTTTTGGGTTGTTAGCTATTTGTATTCGAGAAAGAGGAGATGAAGGTGGGGTCGGATTTGGTGGTTATTCGGCAGCGATGGTGATCAGAGATGGCGGTGGTAGCCATGGTTGTGATGGTGTCTGTTACAGAGAGAGAAATGGAGAGAGAGAGAGGAGGGGGGAAAGGGAGTACTGAAGAGTGGTGTGGGGTGGATGTTGATGGTGGCAGTGGTGAGAAGGGGGAGGAGGTGGCGGTGGTTCTTGTGGCGACAGAGAGGAGAGAGGGAGAGAGAGACAGGGGTGGTGGTGTAGTGGGGATTATAGAGAGAGAGCAGAGTTTATAAAGAATGTAACAAATGACCATTTTGCCCTTGAGAAAAATGACAAAATAGTAGGCTTATTTTGAAAAATCTGAGTTGATTTGGTTTTTGGACTAAAATGACAATAAAAGTGAAACCACAGGGACCCAGATTTAAAAAGTTTGAGATTTGGACTAAAATGGCAAAAGTGCCCAAACCACAGGGACCAAAATGGCAGTTTACTCTAAAAAATTAAAATAATAGTATTTGTCGATGTACAAACTAGTAATTAATAAACATAAGAGTAAACTTTCGTTTTGCTCCCTATGGTTTGGTCACTTTAACGGTTTTGCCCCAAACCTTTAAAAATAACCATTTTCCTCCAATAGTTTGCTATGGTTTTTTCATTTTGCTCCCCGCCTCTTACTCCATCCAAATTGTCTGTTTTTCCATTTTGCTCACCGCAAGGAGCAAAATGGAAAAAACATAGCAAACTATTGGAGGAAAATGGCTATTCTTAAAGGTTTAGGGCAAAACCGTTAAAGTGACTAAATCACAGGGAGCAAAACGGAAGTTTACTCTAAACATAAATTCGTAAATAATAGCAACCAAATACACAAATTAAATTTGATGGTACATGGTAGTGCTTTCTTACTATACGCAAAATAAAATTAATCTTATTATAACTTTACAATAGAAAGAAAAACATACAAAACTAAAAATGTCAATATACATACGTGCACACAAATGAGTTGGTGCGACAATGAGGATTACATCACCTCACATCATCCAACAACGAGTGCCACAAGATTCTAGATTAATGGACGTGTCATTCACTTTCATATAATATACATACATATACACACACTAGGGTGTCCATGGATCTTACCATTAGACTAGAAAGTATGGGGAGGCTCATCTCCATAAGGATGGGCCGCTACGTAGACGCCACATCATCATTCCATGAAGAATGAGCCTCCTTGCTTTTTGACGAGGTGAAGGATGAGCCTACCCCACCTAATTATTTTATAATTTTCTAAGTTTTTTTTGTTAACTTAATAGAAACTTCATAAAAATTAAAAAATACAACATAAATAAATTCATTTCATAACATAAAAAAATACATTTCCTAAAAATAAAAAATACTAATCCTAGAAACTGAAAACATAAAAACGAAAAAAAAATTACGATACGATTAAAAAACTAAACAACCTACGACGTCCATTTTTTCTTCACCTCTTCTTTCATCCTCCGATAAACCTCGCGTTCATCCTCCGGAACCGAGTCGAGATCCAACCTCATAATCCTAAAATCCTCTGCTCGAGCATAGTCGGCCGCACGGTTTTCTTGTGACTACATTTTTCGGCCGCAAACTCTTTGAACGAACGGAATTCGTTTATCAAGTCGTCCATTTTCGAAGATGCCTTCGAGCCGCCCCCTCCACTCAAGCCGCCCCCTTTGCGCTTTCCGGCCGCCTCTTTTTTTGCTTTGTCCCTTCCGGTGGGACGTTCCGACTCGTGAACGGGCAACACATCCTCGTCATATATCGGGTTGTCGTTTATGTCGATTTGACAACGAGCGGTGGAGCCTCCCGCACTATAACTTCCGGACTCGGAAGTTTTTGTCCGTTTGGCGGTTGCGACCTCATTTGGAACCGCCTTCCATTTTGGTTCTTTCTTTAAAAAGTTCCATGCTCGGAGGTGCGGGAAAGGCGCCGAATTTTGAGAGTCCCACTTAGCCATAGCAAGGTTAAGAATGTCCTCGTCGTTACTCCCGCTAGGAGGACAAGTGTAAATTTGGTTATAATACCCGTTACAGGTATTGATGGTCTTTCTCATTTTACGCCACTTGCCCGAGACAGATTCGACATCATGAGCCGGGCCATGCTCCATAATCCCGTTAAATCTTTCCGTTGTGGCCTTCCAAAAACTACAACCCGTTTGGTTGTTCCCTAAATTTAAAAAAAATGCATTAGCAAAAATAAAAAAATAAATCTTTTTAAATTTAAATTAAAAAATTAAACTTTGGTTCATACCGACTATCGGGCAAGTAGAGGACTTAACAAACGCCATTGCTAGCGCCTCCTCCTCTACTTTTGTCCACTGTCTCGCCTTTGCTCTTGAACCGCTTTTTGGCGCGGTTTCGGGTACGGTTTCAACCGTCTTCCCATTCCCCTTGTTTTTTTGCGCTTAAGCTCTTGCGGTGGCGATTCGAGGACGACTTCTTCTTCATCATCATCGTCAACTTGAACCGGGGGTTGCGGTTGGGAAGTTGGCGGTTGCGATTGGAGTTGTTCAAGCGAGTTGCGTTGCATGATTTGTTGGAGTGCTTGGTATTGTTGCATTTGTTGAACTTGGGAAATTTGTGAGAAGGCGTTGGGTGTTTGTTGGAAACCCGAAAACGTAAATTGCGGAGCCCCCCATGAAGGATCCATAGTCGGAGTGTAAGCAGGACTCGAAAAAAAAATTAGGTTGGTTCGGGTTGGGGTTGTTTGGGTTGAATGGATGCATGATTAGAGAAAATGGCATAAAAAATAGAGAGTGTTTTTTATAAAAATGGATGAGAATGGGAGAAGAATGGGTGAAAATTGTATAAAAATGGATGAGATAGAGGGTATTTATTTGAATTTAAAAAGGATTTTTTTTTTATTATAATCTAGCCGTTGTAACGGCTATATCATTCAAAAGGTGGCCCGTCTCATCCGGCGGTGGGGAGTCAGTCTTGCCGAGCCGAGCCCGGGGGGCGGTGTGGGGGACCGGCGCCGGTCCTAGCCGAGCCTCAGTCGGCCCCCATACCCACTAGTCTTAATCATAACCACAATCGCTAACTTTAGTTATGATTAATCGATTATGAAGTCGGTTATAGTTTAGTTTAAGTTAATTTCGGTTATTAACAAAAAAATTTTAACTAAAACCAACTTTTCTGCTAAAGTTACAAATTATATCTTAATAGACCTATAAAATAAAAATAAAAATAAAACCCACCATGTTGGACTTAATTTGGGCCTTTTTATAAGACAACCAAGACTACACTTTTAGGTTAAATTACCGGTGTGAGATCCATTTTAATAAAGTAATTATTTAGTCAATGTTATATAGAAGATTTATACGATTATAACACATTAGTTTTTCATCAAAATAAAGGGCATATACTTTTATATTAACAAAAACATCTACATGGTTATTGTAAAACATAAAGCCATTATATAGAATTATAGACTTAAACATTATAGGTTCGGTTCGATTTTGGTTATATCGGTTAACCAAAGCTTATAACCATAACCCTAACCGATTGGTCGGTTAACCAAAGTTTCATAACAATAACCACCGGTTAAGTTGGTTATCGGAACCGATCATACCCGAATAATACCCGAAACCAGACAAGAACCGGAACCAGAACCGATTATACCCGCCTATACCCAATACATGATTCTAATATCTATCTTTTAGATTTATGTTAGTGCATTTATTTTGATTTTTTTTACATTATACAATGCATATTAACACACTATAAATAAGCAACATATTGTTGTACCTAATGCATTGGGTGTTTTTCAAAAAAAAAATTAATTTTCATTTTTAATCCAAAAGTTTTTTATCTTCTACATTTTAACCCTTTTGAATGTTTTACTTTTAACCCAAAACTTTTCGTCTTTTGCAATTTAACTCAAACACTTTTTTATGTTCAACTTTAGTCCCTTATACTTTTATCTTTCGTAAGTTTTTCGTTTATGTTTCGTTCAACAATGTTCGTGTGGGGTTCAACATTTTTTCGTCATTTTTTCCCGTTTAATATGTCTGTCGCAACGCGTCTATTTTTCTCCGTTTGGCAAGTTAAGCAACATATTGTTGCATATATTGTTGTACCTAATGCATTGGGTGTTTTTTTTTAAAAAAAAATTGATTTTCATTTTTGATCCAAAAGTTTTTTATCTTCTACATTTTAACCCTTTTGAATGTTTTACTTTTAACCCAAAACTTTTCATCTTTTGCAATTTAACACAAACACTTTTTTATGTTCAACTTTAGTCCCTCATACTTTTATCTTTCGTAAGTTTTTCGTTTTACGTTTCGTTCTAAATTTGCGGGTCAACATGCCGCAATGTTCGTGTGGGGTTCAACATTTTTTTCATCATTTTTCCCCGTTTCACATGCCTGTCGCAACGCGTCTATTTTTCTCCGTTTGGCAAGTTCATCGTAACGTGAGGGTTCTAGATCGACTTAGTTATTTTTTTTCTACGTTTTATGTTACGGTCTAATTTTTCGCATTAACATGGTGCAACGTGCGTGTGTGGTTCAACAAATTTACGTCTGTTTTTCGTTCGGTGTTATTTTTTCCTTTTTTATTTATTTTACTTTTACAAGCTCTTTTGAAGTTGGTGGTCGCTGGCAGTGGTGTGGCATTAGTGTTACTTGGCACGATTTTATGAACGTATTTAACCTATTAAGTTTTTTACTAATAATTTGTTTCGAGTTTACCCTTATACCTTCTTTACTTAAAAAAATAAAAACTATTTTTTACGTGCATATTTTTATGTATTTGCCGGTATGAATTCAATTTTCTCTACTTTCGACATAAACTTTTCTGGAAATGAGTCAGGTAAAATATAATACGTTTTCGTTTAATAAAACCATTTTTACGTGCGTATTTTTATATACGTTTCGGTATAAATTCGAGTTGCTGTATGTTTCGACGTAAACCTTTTTGGAAAACGAGTCAAGTCAAATATAATATGTTTTCGTGCTTCTTATATGAATGTTTCGTAAATTTTGTTTCGAATAGAGTGGCGTCAAATTATGGTTTCTTTTTTTCTCTTTTTTTCAAAAGCTGTAATTACTATATTTTAATTATACGTGTCAACTTTTCCGTTACATGCGTTACGTTTTCTATGCATGAGTCAGGTCGCATATAATACGTTATGATTGTACGGTATTAATTTGATTCTTTATGTTTTGATCCAATCGCAATGCTTATATAGGTTACATTGAGTTTAATCGGATACGTCAAAATGCGCATTTTCATATGATTAACGCATCACATCACGTTGGGACTAATATATTCGATGTTTGCGACGTACCGGCGCCGCAACGCGCGCGGGTCTTATTGCTAGTTTAATAATACTAAACAAAAAGACGAGAAAATAGGGTAGTAAAAACATAATAGAGTATTAAAAAACCTGAAAGTTAGGTACTAAATAAACTCGAAAATATGGTTTGTGGTTAAATAACTGGAACCGGAACCGAAGCAGTTATAGCAATAACTGGTTCTAACCCTAAAAACGATAAATCGAAACCAATTCCATAACCGGAGCTGATTATTAAAAATATCCGGTTTGTGCACCTCTACCATAGGGTGATTAGTGATTGGCCAAATTGAAATGGTACTTAATGTTGGATTGTGCTTAAAAAATAACACAAATTAGGCTTCGTTTTGGACTCCATTTTTGTTGGACTTGTACATTTCAGCCCATGTTACTCAGGTTGATTCAAACAACGATCCTCATTATTATCTTCTTTAAATATAATTGTTGAATCAATTAAAGTTTTAGTGAAAAAAATATTTCATTTATAAATCATTAAAATTACTCCTTGTATCACAAGATTCCTATGAGATGTACCTTAAGTTATTTTTAATTTCTATGAGGTGTTGTACCTTATGTTATTTTTTAGCATGAGATATGTAGTAATCAAATTCGATGTTATATAACAACCCTCTTTCATAAATTATTAACTTTACAAAGAAGCTACAATTTAATTAATGTTAGTATGTTATCGTAATTAACCATAAACTAGAAAGGATTGGGTGATATCTGGGTCAGATTGATGGGTTTACACTGTGGGTCAAATATGACAACCTAAATATGTGTGCATTTCACTCCTAATCTGAACACTTTTAAAACCATTTAACAAGAATATGATCCATAATTGTAAGAGTCAAATCGTAAGAGTCAAATCTGAACACTTTTAAAACCATTTAACAAGCATTTATGTAAACGAGTTGACGTTTATAAGCGGGTTAACAAGTCAAATCGTTTGTTTACAACCCAACTAAAACGCAACACATTAATTGTAAGAGTTAGGCAATTAAATAATTTACAACCTACACACATTTGAACCTAACCCAAAACTTTATGTATTTTACATCATGTTCCATGTTCTTTTAGAAACTGTGAGCCTTAGACTGTGGGGTATGGGGCTTGGGTTGGGGTGTGGGTTGGCTGAAAACGCCCAAGCCACCACCCCGGGTGGCCTTGGGTTGGGGCGTGGCCTAAGGGGATGGAGTTTAAAGCCGGGCGTGGGGCGGGTCTAGCAAGTTGACATGGCGGGCTCTCAATGGCCAAACCAAACTAGCCGTTGGCCAACTGCTATGTTAAAAAAAATATTTTTTCACTATAAATATCACACTTCAATTCCTATTTTTACCACATTCAACCACAATAATCATATTCAATTTCTATACTTATCTCTATTCTCATTCTACAAAACGAAAAATGCATCCTCATAATCGTGGTTATGACCTGAACAACCCGTTTGCATTCCAAGAAATAATCCTAGCCCACCACCCAATCGCCCAATGCCTCGTCCATTTTTAATACACTTCCCAATGCCCGATATGGCGAGTTATGCATCGTATATCGGGCATCGTTTGTTTACTAACTTCCCACATACCGACGATTCAATACCTAGCTCGATGAACCTTTCACAAATGCCCATCAACCTTTCACAAACGCCCATCAACCTTTCACCAACCTCCATCAACCTTTCCCAAACCGAAACCGTCCCCGAAACTCAACCACCCAACGATGGTCCTTCTGCATCCCAACCCATAAAAAAGAGAAGCCATAAGAAAAAAACCTAGGCGGAGAAAGCACTTGAAACCGCCAAACGAAAACAACAAAGATGGGTCGTTAATGAAGAACTTGCATTGGCGAGGGCTTAGCTTCAACAATCTCAACATCCAACTTTAGGTATTTTTAAATATTTTGTAGCCCTTATTTTAATATTTATGGTTATTTTTTATATAACTTTGTAATATATTAAATTTTGTTTTTATTAAAATAGGAAATTCTCAACATCGAAGCCATTTGTGGGAAGCGATTAGTAAAGCATTCCATGAAGAAATGGGAAGGGAGGCTTATCGTGAAAACGATAGCTTATCCTCAAAGTGGAGCGAGATAAGCAGCCAACCTACAAAATTTAGTGCTTTTTTAAATAAAGCAAAGCAAAACCCAAAAAGTGGTGAAACCGAAGCCGACATTGTGACAAATGCATTGGTTGCATTCAAAACAAATGTGGGGAGCGACTTCCTGTCACACCCCGACCACGTAAAACAACAAGACGTGGCGGAAACGTCGGGGAGTGTTGTAACAGAATCATTGTTTCGTAACCATGGAATAAATAATTTTGTTTTATTGAATAAATGAATTCATTGTTGTAATACAATCAAATAAGTACACCTATGATCTTCCAAGTTTTTAAAGTTGTTAAGGCACGAGTCCATCCTAAGTGTAGTGTGTATCAACAATCATCACAAAACAGCACCTGAAACATGTGTAAAAATAGGTACGTCAGCATAAAAATGCATGTGAGATACATAGGTTTTGTGAATATAGGATTCATGACTTATAAGTTTAGAAAAAGTTGTTTAACAAAAGTCAGTCATGATCCTTGTAAAATGTTTAGTTTGATAAATCATTTGAAAAGTGATAACCAAAACAATGATATATATATGTTTAAAAGAATAACGTATGGTTAAGTGAATAACCATGTAAAAATGAGTTTGTATTGAATGTATTGTTCGAAAAACAATATTTTGATAAAAAGGCTTATAGTATATGTGAAAATATACTTTGGATTTTAAGAGAATCGAATGAGTAATATATCAAAATATATTTCAGTTCCAATATCGTTGACCCAAGTGTACTAAATAACGCCACGGTATGTAATGCAATGAAAACACTTATATATAAGAAATACCAGCGGCGTATCTATCATGTTTTCATCACATTACACCCGTCCCGTTATCTAAACACTAACCAAAACCCAATCGTTAGATAGATAGTACATTAAATATACTTTAGTTGTTTAAAATAATAGTTTTCAGTAGTATATTACAAGTATACTTCGGATTTATAAATAACATATTAAACTATGTTTTGGTTTCATAAATAACATATCAAAATATGTTTTGGTTTTGTAAATAACATATCAAAATATGCTTTGGATGATTAACAAAATATATGTTGGTTTTGTACAATATCGCATATGGGAGCATATCAAACTATACTTTTGGGAGTATAACTAAATATACAAAAATAATGTGATTTAAGAATTCATTCAGACCTAGTGCATCAAAATACACCTTTGAGACTATAGGGATACCACAAAGGCAATCCCTATTTGGATGGAGAAACAAATTCGTTTCAGCATTCCATGACAACATGAATGAGGTGTCTAATCCTATAGCGCTATATCATACTACCAACCGGTCTGGTGAACAAAATAAGTACTATTCCAAACATTTATTTTATAATCTTTGAAAAATTAGAGTTTAAATCATAGATAATCATTCAGTTTGTAAAAAGATAAGTACAAATATGTATAATCAATTATACTTTTGAAAACATGAAAATAACAGATAGGTACACATGCTTCACCCCAAAACAGTTTGAAAACAGTAAAAGGGGGGGGGGACTATGTACTCACTTGAGATTGCTCAGTAGTCCTTGAGTAACAACCAAGCAATACTAGAGATCACGGAAAACAAACGGCACCTATTATAGGCAACTATGTTAATAAACCGGACCTATATTGGAGGATCGGATAGAATGAAGGCTCGTAAACCAAATGAGTATGGGAACTCATGTAATATGGTTTACCAAAGCCTACATACTAAAATGAAACCTAACCTAAGTGCTTACGACCCATTACGACCCGTTTAGGTAGCTTATGCTATTTTAACGCGTCGTTTGCGCGAAACGCGTTCGGACCGCCTAACTAGTCCTATGACAAGTAGAATATGCCTTAACATGTCTAATATTGTTGCCAAATCAGTTTAGATGTCAAAATTTATGTTACATATGTTTAAAATGAATTTGGCGTCAAAGGGGTATTTTGGTAATTTACCTAAGGCATATAAACTACCTATCATACGACTAACTAAACGTCGTGACCATAAGGTATAACCTCGGAAAGTTATTCCCTATATACTATGGTCACCTAATGTGTTTGGTCGGATCCTAATGATCGACCAAACGGGTCGGGTTCGAAAGTATAAGCGATTGTTTAGATCGCTTACCTTACGACCCTATATAAGCACTAAACTAAAAGTGACGAGCTAAGCATGTTAAAACATGCTTAACTAAGTTTAGAAAACAGGTTTGGTATCAAAACAAAAGGTTTTGATACCTAAGAGTAGTTTGGTTACAAAATACACAAGAATACGCATTTTGGCCGAAACTACGACTCGTCACTGAGCCTAGATAACGTGGTAATCAGTAGGTATAGCCACTAGGGACTATAACCGTCGTGATTACGCCCACGTTATGAAGTTCAAACGAACTTCGCGTTGACCATAAACTGGTCAATGCAGAAAGTCAAACATAGTTTGACTTTCGGACTCAAAAAGCGATAAAAACGCATAAAAGAACAAAGGAATACTTACAAAGGGTCCCCGCAAGCTAATCTTAATCCAAGTAGCTCAGGTATGAAGTAATGGCTTCAACTTAGAGCATTCTTAGATCAGATTTGTGGGTTTTGTAAGTAAATGGGTTGGGTATTTATAGTAAATGGACAACCGTTAGGATCGTTTATCGAATAACGTGCTTCAATCTCATCCCTACATTTGTTGCAACTCTAAGGTACCTCAATATGGCCCCCCATGATTAGGAAACAACATGTGGAAAGGAGTTTTGGGTGCTTAACAGCTGTTAACAGCTGTTAAACTGATTAAATCTGGTTTGAGAGAGCCTCGCGGCCCGCGTAAGGGACACCAGAAGGTTACGCGGTCCGCCTGGGCTGCTCTGATCAGAAACAAGTTTGCAATAATGACAGTTTTGGTCCCTGTTGATGTTTAAGGCTCATTTCGACATGTGTAAGGCCCGTTAAGCCAACTTTAAGGCCCTAAAATGATGCCTAAACATTGTGGACATGAAACATGCTCAAAAATATGCCGGATGTTGGTTCGTTTGGTCGTATGATCGCGATGTTCGCTAAATTACGACGGAATGCGCATAAGCGCGAAAAACGATCCAAATGACGCGACGAATGGATTTTTGACAAGACAAACACTAAAATAAAATATTTTAGTGCTCACATAAATTTTTGGATGTCCAGATGTATTCAGGACGTAAGATATGCGCGAAAGTGCAAACTTGTGCACTTTTTGACGCTTTTAGTCCCTATTGATCAATAAAGTTTATTTTGGCATACCGAACCCCTCAAAGCCTATTTCTAAGCTATGTAAAGGATATTTAGGGTATGTTTAACTTATGATCAAGTTCCGGAATGTTCATTATCATACGAATCGGTATAGTTTCACAGTTTGACATAAATAGTCCCTGTGATCGAATAGACTTGTTTTCAATCACACCAAACCATTCAAAACTTATTTCTAAGTTATGTAAAGGTTATTTAAGGTATGTTAAGCCTGTGTCACTATTCCGGAGTGTTTGTTGCATTAAACTGGTTATATTTACGCATCAGTGCGCGTATAACCTTCCAGAAAGCGATTTAAGGCTTGAAATTGAACAAGAATTGATATGTGCAAATGATCCATATATTTATACAAATCCCAAGTATAAAATATAATATTTTATTGGTTTGGTCTTTGTTTCACTTCCGTTTCATGCATTGTTGGGAGATTTGTAAGTTCCATCCAAAGTGGGCGAATATCCCCAGTGGTTGCGAAACGAACACGTCTTCCAAAAGGTCAAGGGCCTCGTCCCAAGCCCACTCTGATGCACGAGATCAAGATTTTGAGGACCTTTTTGATGATTCGCCAAACCGGCCTGGATATGGAAGAGATGCCACAAAAAGGGCGCTCAAAAATCAAGATCGGGTACGACATCGCCTTCAGTTGGGAGTTCGGGCTCGCGTAGGGGAATATACAGCGATCAGTTGGATGACATTGCATGCAAGTTACATACATTCAACGTATTCCAACAACAAAGGGCCGAAATTCAAAAGAGCAAAGAAGCTAGAGATGCCCTGAAACAAAAACGAGATGATTTGAAATTTCTATCCCAGCCCATTGATCACCTAGAGGGTGAAGAGTTGGAACTAATCTTGGAGATGAGAGAAGAGATAAAGAAAAAATATAAGCGTTAAGAAATTTTTTATGTAATTTTCTTTATTTAAAAATATTAAAAAAATTAAATTTGTTGCTTAAAAAAATATTCAAATAGCGGTTTGGGCTGGCCATGCCCCAAACCCCCGCCCCACCATACCGTCTTCAATGTTGGTCAGCCCAGCGAAGCCCCCCCAAGCCACGTGTCAATCCATGCCCCAAACCCCCGTCCCACCATACCCCACGGTCTTAAGACCACACAAAGTGGGGGTGTGGAGAGCGAAGGACACCACCTAGTCCTCTTTTCACATGGGCATTACCCATTTCACAGTGGGAATCTCAATGGGCGTTGGCGCTCCTCACCAACTTAGTTTTTTGGGCCACACCACCCAGTCCACAACACCACCATTTCCTTTTTGTGATGTGGAGGGCAAAGTCCCCAAAGATCTACATGGTCCTTGTCCTTCTCTCATGCCCATGACTCCATGTAGTCTAAGGTTGTGTTTGTTTTTTAAGAGATAAAAGGTCTGTAGTCTGCGGACCACATTTGCAGGCATCTGCAGGAGAAGAGGTGAACCAAAGGTTTGCAGTCTGCAAGAAGAAGACTGTTTGTTTGTTAATGTCTGCAACGTAGCCTAACCATAACCAACCACAACCCACCATAACCATCACCCACCAAAACCACCGTGACCCACCACAATCCAACAACACCCACCATAACCACCGTGAACCACCACAACCATCACCCACCAAAACCACCGTGAACCACCACAACCCACCATAACCATAAACAACCACAACCCACCATCAATTAAATATCAACCAAAGGTATTATTCATACCTATGTGGAAAAAGAGAAGCACGAGCACCGTTGTGGAGGCGGATGTCGGCGGCGACGGAGGGGAGGATAGCGTGAGTCTTAAGAAGAAGGTTACGGTGAATAAGGAAGGCAGTACCGGTGCCAATTCGAGCCATTGATGGAGCTTTTCCAGAAAAAAATGGCTGATTTTGTCTTCTCCGACTTGCATATGCGGTTGCAGAAACACCAGGAGGACTGTTGTAACACTCCCATTGGTGTTGGTGGCGGAGGTGTGAGATGGTGGCGGAGGTGCGGCAGGGAGGAAGGTGGTTTGGGGGCTAGGTTTTGAGAATGAAGATGAATGATAAAGAATGTGCAGGGTTTTGAGAAGAGGTTTGAAGTGTCTAGTCCATGTCTTCTCCAAGAAGCGGACGCGCAGACATTTTTTAGTAAAATGTCTTCCGAAAAACAAACGCACTGCAGACCTCTATGTCTGCCCTTGATCTTCTTGGCGTAGACAGAAGTGGTCAAAAAAGAGCTTCTTTAAAAAAAACAAACACACCCTAAGAGGGTTCCTAATTCCTATAGGTATTGTGTTAACCTAGAGCCTAGATGCTGAAAATCATGCCACTCACCTGAACTCAAACGCAATATTAGTTTTTGTGTGTTGACATAAACATATCTTGTTTAACTAAATAATTGAATATTAGTACTTTAAAGTCATAAACTTAACTAAAATTCAAATGTGTATAATATAATTACGTTTAAACTATACAAACTTATGTTAGTTCCCCTTCTATTTTCTAACTTTTAGCCAAAAAAATTTAGTTGAATTAATGACTTAAAGGATATTTTTTAAAATATAAAATAAACGTATTGACCAGTAAACATTCTAGATTGATCCGTATATAACCAGTTTAACTAAATGTATTCACAAATTCGACATGAAATTCACCCAAATTTTATTTAGACTAAAACTAAACCCATAGATTTCTAACTTTCAAGTTAGTTTAATTCCTTATCATAGTTAAGGAAAAAGAAAAAATATATTAGTAGTTAAGAAAAAGAAAAAAAATATATACTAGTATTCAAAACAAATCTTTAATTCCTCTCCTTGTCACACCCATTAAGCAACACCAACCCACCCCCATAAATCATATGTCGTATTTTTCCATCAAGATTTTCAACCATCTCTTTGTCTATGTTCTATCCTTCTTTGACAAGTAAGTATATCTCAAACCCCTTTATTTTGCATGCTTCAATCACCCAACACCGTTGCATGTTCTTTATTGTCATTACTTGTATACCATCTATTTCATCAATCTTTAGTGTTTATAACAAAGCGGGTATCTGTTTTTTCACCAATCTTTAACTAAAAATATCTCCTTTTTGTTATGTCAAGATTGTAACATTGGTGGGTGGTTATTCCAATCGGGTCATCTTCTTGATGGGTCCTATAAGAGGTAGGAAAAAGAAAAGGAAAATCGATAATGAAAATGGTGTTGTTTGTGGGTCTTTGGAAGAGGGCTCTGTTGATTGGTGGGATCAGTTCTGCAAGCAGATTGCTGGTAACTTTTCTTCTTGAAAATTTATGTTTTTGCTTGTTTCATATGTGTAGTTTTAGATGAGTTTAATTTGTGGGTTGTTGTGTTGAAAATGCATCTTGATTGTTGCAATAATTCATTACTAATCTGCTGATTGTGAGCATCTGTAGTTTGTGTTCTTGACCTAAAAGTATGATGAAAGTCATGAAACTGTGAGCAGTGGCGGATCTAGGTAGAGGTTTGGGCGGGCGCACCCCTTGATTTTCTTTTGTGTGTATGTATTTTATAGGGCAAAATCCCGATCGCATCTCTTGAAATTTGGTTAAACCTCTCGTTCGCACCCCTTGAAAATATTTTCTGGGTCCGCCACTAACTGTGAGTGAGTGACTTTTGTTAGGGAACTTTATTCTTTTTGTTTTAACTTGTATGTGAAGTTAATAAACTAGATGCAATCAGTTTAGGGTAATGTAAAGTCTTTTATTCCCCTTAAGGGACCCCATTTAGGGTACTAGATACTGACATATAAATAACTGTGTTTGATTTTATCGTGAAACAGATCGGAAAAGTAGAGGTCTCGTAGAAGTTTATGAGTTTATCAAACTGTTGATACGAATACTACGGGTTTTGATTAAGAGTCAGACGTGTGACTTTCTAAAGTCAAACTCTTGTACTTAATATGCATACTTAAATTAGGATTTCTCCTACCTTTTCGACGCCAAAATTTGTCCGGTGTGTACTTTGTAGAATTTAATAGTATGAATTTGTTCTCTCAGCATTGAACGATTCATGTCAAATTTGAAAGTAAAAGGAGATCTTCTTTTACTTCTGTAACTCTGTAAGTGTGTTTTTCTTGATACAAGGGTATTATTTAGTCCGTGATTGTTAGAAAACATATATTAGGGTTAGCCATCGAATGCCCGTTAGCTAAGCCCGTATGGTCCTCGGAAATCTGTCTCTATATGCGTGTACATTGTATCACAGAAATCATATCAATATTATATCTCTCTTTTACCTTATTATGATATTAGCATCTTAATGTCTTATTGGTAGAAACAGCGATTTTAGTTACCAATCAACCAAAATGTTTTGAAGAAATCGTGTCAACTCGTTTTCACCTGTTTTCAGGTTCGGTATCTCCTTCAAAAGGTGTGGACGAGTTTGAATTAATTTTCAAGGTTTCAAGAAAAACATTTAACTACATATGCTCACTAGTAAGCGAGCCCATGATGGCCAAAACAAAAAACTTCGCGTTCTTAAATGGCAAATCAATGTCTCTAAACGACCAAGTAGCTTTGGCTTTAAGAAGATTGAGCTCCGGTGACTCGTTAATAGGCGTAGCCAACTTTTTCGGTACAAACCACTCCACTGTCTCTCAAGTCACGTGGCGGTTTGTGGAGGCGATAGAGGAGCGTGGGCTCCACCACCTCCAATGGCCGTCAACAGAAGCTGAAATCACACAGATAAAATCCAAATTTGAGAATATCAGAGGTCTTCCAAATTGTTGTGGTGTGGTCGATACCACTCACATTATGATGTTGCTGTCGGCCTCCGATCTAACAGTTGATGTTTGGCTTGACCGTAAGGACAACCACAGTATGATCTTGCAGGTATTTAGAATTGATGTTTTATTAAAGAGTAAAAAAGTACACGGATGGTCCCTGTGCTTTACCAAAATTTTGGATTTGGTCCCTAGTTTTCCAAAAGTACACGGATGGTCCCTATGGTTTGCACTTTGTAACGCATTTAGTCCTCAGTCAACAAATCTAAAGGTTTTAGCCTGTCCAAGTTAATGACTAAATACATTACGAAGTGCAAACCCCAAGGACCATCCATGTACTTTTGGAAAAAGCTGGGGACTAAATGCGTTACAAAGTGCAAATCACAAGGACCATCTGTGTACTTTTGGAAAGCTAGGGACCAAATCCAAAGTTTTGGTAAATCACAGGGACCATCCGTGTACTTTACTCTTTATTAAATATGACAATTTTGACCCGTTTATATATGAACGGGTTGATTTGGATATGCTTTATTTATGACGGGTCAAACAAGTTATACTAGATAAGTTAGCTAAAAAGAAAACGGGTCGATTTGCAGGTGATTGTGGACCCGGAAATGAGATTCCGTGACATAGTTACAGGATACCCCGGGAAAATGGACGATTTATCCGTTCTTCAAAAATCATGTTTTTTCGATTTAGCAGAGAAAGGAGAGAGGCTAAACGGGAATAAACTGAATCTTAAAGAAGGAACAGAAATTCAAGAATACATAGTTGGAGACTCGGGTTTTCCGTTACTACCGTGGCTCATAACACCGTACCAAGGTCAAGAGCTACCCGAGATAAAAACAGAATTCAACAAACGCCATTTTGCAACAAGACTGGTGGCCCAACGGGCTTTGGCCCGGTTGAAAGATGTGTGGAGGATGATTCATGGAGTGTTGTGGCGACCTGACAAGAATAGGTTACCTAGAGTTATTCTCGCGTGTTGTATTCTGCATAACATTGTGATTGACATGGAAGATGGTGTGTTAGATGAGTTGACTTTGACTACTCAACATGACTCGGGGTATCGGCCTGAGGTTTGTGACATGGCTGACAATAAAGCGTTGGTGTCAAGAGATAAGTTGGCTTTTTACTTGTCTGGAAGACTGCCTGTATGATCTTTTTTATACATTTGGTTTAAGAATTTGTACATTACACACATAGTAGCATGCTTAAAGTTCCAGATATGAGGTTTTAAATTTTTTTTTTTGTTGACAAATATAAATAACAGTGTAGTGTATGCATTTCTTTGAAGGGGTGAAAATCTTTGCATGATGTCTTTTAGCAATTTGGGCTAAAGTGTGTTGGCTCGTTAAAAAGTGTGAGACGCACTCTGGGAACAGAGTCCCAGGCGAAGGTGCATGTACACCTATGCGAGGCGCAAAGTATTTATATATATATATTTTTTTGTTTTGTTTTTCTTCATATGATTTAGTTTATAAATAACATTATGTATTGTTGGACGTAATTTCCGACCCATCAAGCTGGATGATGTTGGGCCGACTTGGAGTGCAAGTTGGTTGGAATAGTTACGGGATTGACTGAATTGACTAACAAGTGGATCGGCTTAATGTAACCTAGTCAACAAGTTGGTTGGATTAATGAGTTAGGATTAAACTAGTAGGTTTATCTCCTATTAGTTTGCTATTTGATTTGTGTTCAAACAAGTTAGCTTGGCTAGAAAGTTTGGTTGGTGTATATAGATTATCCGAATCATGAATTCATTAAGAGAGTTGTAATAGTTATTTTCCGATTCATATACGTGAGGGTTATTCACAAATCTCCATTATTCTTATCAAGCTTTTGCTGCATGCGCCTGTTGTACGCTTGTCAGCTAACAGTCAGAAACAAAGAGGCTTAGCCTAAGTGCACCTTGCGCCTGAGGCGTGCAATATAAAACCAAGCCTAAATCTAGGTAAGACGTTAAAACCTTAGTCATGTTATTGCAACGAAGACAAATCGAAGGAAGGTTGATCCGCGACAACCATGTATAGATCCAATCCAACTAACTTCATTTTGGCTTTGACCACTTTAACTACTACGTTTTTGAAGAATGCCAAAAAAACAAAGACCATGTCCAAAGTGTTGAAAGGATAATAGTTACAGATTTTGAATATAATCAATCATGAATAAAATAATTATGGCACATTCGTTATATTTATACTTGTTATATGAAAAAAGCAACTTAAACAAGAAGATATGAATTAAAAATAAATAAATAAATAAATTGTATACGTATAAGAAGTTGTTTGAATAATTAAATCCTTTCACATTTTAGATTTTCTTTCTATATTCTAACTTGCAAAATGTGTTTTGACTCAACACAAAAGTAGATAAATTTCAAAATTCTAGAAAAAGTAGTCATCCCACGGCAAAAAAAAAGATCGAAGTTTCGTCATAGGTGACGAGTGTTGCTGTCACCTGACCCACTTACCTTCAACATGGAATCACTTTGATATGTGCGTGTTTCTCGGATCGATATATTATATATATGTGTGTGTTTATTGTTAATACACACAGCAACAAAAGTCAAAAACAGTTTACGAAATAAGCTATTAGTATTAACTCTTTTGTAAGTTATGAAGAGAAATTGGGAGGATGATCGAGAGGTTGAGAACTTAGCTATGGCCAACTGCCTGATGCTCCTCAATCGTGTCGGTGGATCGGGTGGCCGTTCCGGAAGAGTTTTCCACTGCAAGACATGCAACAAGCAGTTCTCGTCGTTCCAAGCGCTAGGCGGCCATCGTACGAGCCACAAGAAGGTTAAACCGGTTGATGAATCGCCGCCAAAGGCTAAGACACATGAATGCTCCATCTGTGGATTGGAGTTTGAGCTTGGGCAGGCGTTGGGCGGTCACATGAGGCGGCACCGTGACAGTCATCCGGAGAAGAGTGTTCCGACGAAAGCCACCGTTGAGGAGGTTGATGATAGAGGGTTGTGTTTGGATTTGGATTTGAATTTGACACCCTTTCAGAATGAACTGAAAATTTGGAGTCGTAGTACTGGAACGAGTAGAATTGCTATTTAGAATTCTGTCTAATTTTAGGAGCAACTTTCTTTACATTTAAGTACGTAGACTGTATAATGCGAAATACAGAGGAAGCTATCGACTTTCAAACCTGGTGAAGAAGAAACACACAGACCAACAGCGGTAAGCCCCCGACACAACCGTGTTGACCATCTCAAAACCGACAGAACAAATTATCGTTAAATTTGTGTCGAATGACTTTTTTTACTATAACAAGTTAAAAGAACCTTGTGGATTTACTTTTCAGGCATGATAAAAACAACAGTAATTATGTTGAATCGAAACTTACAAAGTTAGATACACACCCAAGACCTCCACAATAATAGTATGGTATGGTTACAATAACGTTTACTTCCATTGTCACAGCTACAAGCTATTCCACATAAACAAATTCAAACATCAAACCGAAAACATAAAATCTATGCATCACCATCAGTTTAAGAACCGCAGCAAGCTGATTTCTGTGTGGCTTCACTGTTCCCACCAGTTGCATCCGGTTTATTAATTTTAATCGTAGATGGCTGCAATAATTCAGTGGGTTATGTTTTATCATCAACGGGGTGAGAAGTCAGAAATTATCATATCTATCTCAAAAACAAAGGTCGGTGGCCTTTGCCATCGACCAAAACACCCCTAAACTTTTAAAATAGACACGTACACCCCCTCTTCTTTGAGTAAGTCACAAATTCATTTCTAACTTTTGGTAATTGACAACTTTGGCCCTCCAAACTTTTCTACTTAATAACTTGAAACCTCATTTTGTTTAGATTACTTTTAGGACTTTACACCAGTTGTGCGACACATTATTATATTTTTTTTTATCTATACCTAACCACATTAATGCCTCTAAATTACTTTTACGACTTTGCATAGTTGTCTAAATACTTTTACGACTTCACACCGCAACGGTTGAGACATACTCTATTTTTTTTATGTCTAATGGCATTAATGTCATGAATGAAAGTGTGTAACGAAGTCAAAATGTGTAATGTCACGTGCGGGCACCACACGTTAATTTCATCATCGTACAGTGTAACTGCAATTCTTATATAGGTTACACTAAGTTAGATCGGATACGTCAAAACAAGCGTTTCATACGTCAAAACAAGCGTTTTCATAAAAAGTTACCTTTTTGGACTTTAGACCCGTAACCCAAGACATACCCATTTTAGCACCTCTAGTTTTAAATGTGAAGTAACTTTGATAACATACCTCAGCCTTGGTGTCGGTCTCCGAAAGCCTTTGCTTGATATCCTTTGCTATCGAAAAGAAAACTTGCTCTACGTTTAGGTTTGTTTTTGCACTCTGCCAACAACAGAAGGTGTTCAAGATTTTCTTTAAGTCGTCTCAAAGAAGTAACGAAAACATAAGTTTGCTGTTGGTAAACTTACAGTTTCAAAGAATTTAATGCCATATTCATCAGCAAGTGCTTGTCCCTTCGCAGTCGGTACAGCCTACAGCAAAATGCAATGACGTTTTGATCATTTTGGTTTTCTTAACACCTAAAACGTTATTCAAAGCATATAAAAAGAACAAATATAAAATACCCTTTTGCTTTCATCCATATCAGCCTTATTCCCAACCAAGATCTTGTTAACATTATCAGAAGCATGTTGTTCGATGTTACGAATCCAGTTTCTTATGTCTACCGACACCAGGAAGCAAAATGAGCGAAATAAGTGGCAGTCTCGTAATATCAGAGTATCGATTATTAAGTATAGAGTCTAATTAGAAACATTGAGGGGAGAAAACCTTACTGTTGAAAGATGATTCATCTGTAACATCGTACACTAGCAAAATACCCATAGCTCCTCTGTAGTAAGCTGGAGTTTGAGGGATAAAAGTGTAAATTACATGGCATTATGATACGAAACAAAACTAAATGAATATCTATAAACTTTATATATCAGTTCTTTCATAACTTAGATATATGGATCCGACACAAGAGATGCTGAACATATAAAAACTAAAATCTAAGATACGTAAAATGTGTTTTCAAGTGATTTACCAGTTGTGATTGTCCGGAACCGTTCCTGACCAGCTGTATCCCAAATTTGGAGTTTGATCCGCTTGCCATCAAGTTCAATGGTTCTTATCTTGAAATCAATACTGCATCACGAAGTTCGTATTTATGAAGTTTAGAATAATAAATTAAATGTCCAGGTGGCAGTTATGAGGTAAACTCACCCAATGGTAGTGATGAAACTAGTAGTGAAAGAACCATCAGAAAAACGCAAAAGAAGACAACTCTTCCCCACACCTGCCAAATAATAGAAAAATATAGCTACAGAAATGTGTTCCAGATTATGATGAATAAGTTTGAGAAGTTGAAACGTTAATGTTCCCAGAAGTCAAATAGCGCATTTTTAAGATATATCTATAAAATAGGCATGCACAAAATTCCAAAGAAAATCTGGTACTAATTGTAACCAACAAAAATGGACTCTATTGACTGAAAGTTGAAACCATTTACATTTTCCATATGTAGTTTGGATTGTTTGTATCAAGCAGGTAGGATGGTTGGGCATTTATAGTGATAAAGGTTATGGTCCACATACTTCATAATTAATGTTGGGAGGAGGTGTAAAAAAAGGTTGACAACAAACACAATCTTTATTATAGTGGGGTCTTTCTATATCTACGCTTAGAAAAAGGAACAAAAGAAATAGAAAGAAAATAAGCATCCTTCTTCAGGATATATGTGTGTGTGTGCGTGCACAACAATAGATTACTCTAAGTAACAAAAATCTGGAAATTACGCATAAATCTTTGGAAATAAATCTGACTTATTGACTTATTGTGATATTAACCAATTATAGATTGTCAAGGATTCATCTAGTTAGGTCAAAACACTATTAGGATAAATAGTCAGTTTCCTACTTCTATACTAATTTTAGACCATTGCAATGTCTTGTGTTCTTATACATCTAGTATTGTATAATCTCACATTATAACATAAGTGATGTGATATTATTGTTTATGTGTGAGCTTTGCGGATCTTGGTGCTCTATCTCTTCCGACTTCTGTAGTCCTTTCCGGTACTTGTCTATCCCATCCTAGGAAAAATATACAAAAACTGTTGACGTACTTTCACATACTTTCTAGACGTGTGCTCAAATAAAGACGATTCAACAACACGCTATATCATCACAAGATACAATGCCATATTTATCCGATTTAGTCAAGCTAACTAACATCAAAGAACAATTTAAGACCTTGATGGACTGAATGTTAACATCTCAACTGTTATTGATTGTTAAAGAGAATTGATTTGAATATAATTGGAAAAATTGATTGTTAAAGAGAAATGATTTGAATATAATTGGAAAAAAAAAGTGCCATTAATATGACTAAGAGAGTATGGGTGACTGATAAATCAATTTTTCAAGTGTGTAACTGATAGACATGTAAAGATACATTGACATTTCATTTACTTTGCTTCCCATGCTATGCGGGGTATAAGAGCCAAAAAGAATCCTCAAACAATGGATATACATCAATTTACGGCTCCATAACCCACCGACTTTCATGAAAACCCTAACCACCTTACCCCCTTTATCTATTACTTCTCCATAGACACTTGCTTCTTCCAAATTATTCTAACAAGTTTTTTTAAAGAGAGAAGAAAAATTAAGAGAGTAACAAAACAAACCTTATAGAAACTAGCTCTTTCCATTGTAGTTATGGGGAAAACAAAAATACTAACAGAAAAAAAGTACAATTTGGAAAGCATGTATTATCTTTTCGGGTGGAATTGTATTTGTTTGTTTGGTAGAATTAACATGGGCAATTATTTGGTTGTTTGGTTGTATTAGTTAGAATAACAATATTGTTTTCTTTTTTAGTGCGTCTAAGACTTCACATTCCACAACATATAGTCTCACAAATAGAGAGATCTCAATGACTTTTTTGCGTGATCACGCCTTTCATGGTCAATAATGTAGCGTATCTCATCTTCTATTGTAGTTCTCTCCTCAATCCTTCTATCGTTGCATATATTGTCTTTCATGAATACTATCATGCGTGTACATGAGAGCCGCATCAAGCCAAGCCGACAATGTTATTATAAATTTATAATACATCCTTTAGCCTGTCTCTTCATCTCTTGCAGAAAACAGCACCACTAGTAAGAAACTATCAGCACCGCACTCTCTCTCTTTCACACACACACACATCAAGCATAACATTCATCAACCATAGTTGTTAAAAGCCATCGCCTCTTGCGCCTAGGCCCATTTTTCAGGCGAGGCAGTTGCGCTTTAAGTCGAGGAAATTGCGCTTTAACTCCCCAGGTGATGGTTCAGGCGCACATTCCGGCAAGAATCCTAGATTCCGGAGTGTTTCTAGCTAAATTCCGACAAGATTCTAGCCAAATTTCTATTTTTAATCAAGGAAAACTACTTTTCTACACTAATATTTTGGTACTAATAAGATGATATAAAGTGTTACATAATAGACTTTTTTTATTTTATTTGAAGAATAATATTCTTTTTCTAATACATGATATATCTTTTAAAGTTTTTCATTATGCGCTTTATTTTTCTCAGACCCTCGCTTTTTTTGCGCCTAGGCCTCAGGCGAGGCCTATGCGCCTTGAGTGCGCCTAGTGCCTTTAATAACTATGTCATCAACTAAGCAGCATATTCCACAAACCACAACTCAATGATCAAGACATCATAAATCAACCTAGATCAGTACAAAAATCACATTCAAAATACCTAAAACCTATTTTTCCTTGCTAACAGATTCACCAATTTCAACCTCATGCAAGCACATAATCTATACAAAACCTAATATAAACCAGTAAACAAAAACTTAAACATACCGCTATCGCCGATCAAAAGAAGCTTAATAAGATAATCATAATCTGCACGTGCCCTAACAGGTGGAGCGGCCATCGTATAATCAAACTGAAGTCGAATAAAAAGCCCTAAAAAACAACTCTATATCTGTTAAACAATAAAAACACAACAAATTCACAAATCAGAAACGAAACTTCAATCGATAAATCAATTTGAAAGCATAAGTTACACACCAGATCAGAAATCGATCAGCGATCTGACTGTAGTTGAAGAGATGAATGGTATTGTAATAATAAAGTTTGACCTAAGTGACAACAGAACCGTTGTGATGAGGTAGTGTTTACAGGTAGCTCTGTTTTCCGGTGAATCCCCTGTGTAAGAGGGGATGAGAACGGTGAAGCGAAAGAGAGAGTTTCAGGTGTTGACGGGAACAAGATTGGAATGTAGACAGCTGTCGGTTTTCGTTTTTAACGGAATGTTCGCTTTGATAACGGTGGCATCGTCTTTCTTTATATTTCGACTAACCTTCCGTTTTGCTCTGTGTGTTTGGTTATTTTAACGGTTTTGCCCTAAACCTTTAAAAATAGTAAGTTTACTCCCTGATCTATGAAGCTCTTCATGATTTTACTCCTTGCCCCCAAACGTCATCCATTTTAAACGTTAGGGTTTTAAAAGGTAACTCATTAATATGGGTTGGGAAAAGACATAATTGCCCATCAGGTGTTTTGCATGTGACAGGCTTTAACGTTTAAAATGGATGACGTTTAGGTGCTCTTTGTTTTTTCAGATGTAAAATGTCTGTAGTCTGTGAACCATATCTGCAGGCATCTGCAAGAGAAGATGTGGCCCAAATGTCTGCAGTCTGCAAGGAGAAGAGGGTTTGTTTTTTTTCTTCAAAAACAACTTCAACCACACATCTCTCTCTCTGCTCTCTCTCTCTCTCTACAACCACCACCACCACCGCACCACCTCTGCCACCACCACCACCGCACCACCTCCGCCATCACCGCCGCCCTCCTATTGTCTGAAAATGGTGCACCACCGTAACGGAACCACCTGTCGCCGCCATTCTTCATCGTCACCGCCGGAACGCGATGACCGGAGCTGGTCCGACCGGAAAAACAGAGAGGGAGAACGAGCAGTAGGAGTGGGGGTTTGTTTTTAGAATAGATCGGACATGAGGACTGGGGTGAGTGGCCGGGGAACCGCCGTAACGGCGTCGGCTCCTCCTTGTTCTGGTCGCCAGCTCGACATCGAGGGAGAGAGGAAGCAGAACTGGATGTTGTTGTGTTGAAGGAGAAGGTCTGGATGTTGTTGTGTTGAAGAGGAAGAAGAAGGGTGGTGGTGGCAGGGGAGAAGAGGAAGAAGAAGGGTGTGTGAAGATCTGATTTGTTTGTGAAGCTATTATCCATAGCTTTTTTTAAGCTATTAAAAGTCATTTTAAGATCTTCTTTTTTTTTAAACAAACAGTATTCAAGGGCTTATGTCTGCCCGCCCGCAGACATAAGCTCTTTACAGACGATATAAGCAAAAACAAACACAACCTTAGTGCGGGGAGTAAAATCATGAAGAGCTTCATAGATCAAGGAGTAAAATGACTATTTTTAAAGGATTAGGACAAAACCGTTAAAATGACTAAACCACAAGGAGCAAAACGGAAGTTTACTCTTATATTTATTTTCGAGTAAAGTGTCATGTTTGAAGCTTTGATTTGGTCATTATTGTCACTAGGTTGTCCAATTTTTACCTTAAAACTCATAACTTGATTTGAATCTCAAGCCTAAAAAAAAAACAAAAAAAACAAACCTAACACAATCAACCTGAACTTTGGTTGGATATTAGGTCATTTTTTCTCAGGGAACAACCTGACTCGAAAAACCCAAAACACGAAACCCGAATATTCATTGTCTTTTTATATATGTGGTTTGGTTTGGAGTCTCTTGTATATGCAACATTAAGTTTTGAGATTTTTCAACATTAGTATGTCATATTATCAAATAATGTTTGAATTTTAATGATAGGTTTTAGTAGCAACTAGGATTTAAGTGTCGCGTGTTGGTGCAGTGTAATTCTTTTTATAAATAATTAAAAAAAAGGTGTTTAAGTCTATAACTTGAAGGTATCTTTCTATATAATAAAGCAAAGTTCAATAATCATAGGTGTCACAATTCTAGACATCCACCTTATACTAATCATAGGTGTAATTTTCTTAGATTTTTTTATTTTTTATCTTTTATCATAGTGTATTCACATACCCAAAAGGGAAAACCAGGTAAAAAACATACACTCACATCATTTCCCTTCTTCTTCTTTCCCTCATCTTCTTCACTTTTCAGATCCATGTTTTGAATTTTGAAAGAGAGATTTTGAATTTCAAATCTCTACTCTCTCTCTCACTCTCTCTCTCTCTCTCTCTCTCGCTCTCTCTCAATTCCCTATTCCTTCATCTTTCACTCCCCTCTCTCTCTCAATTGGTCTCTTGTATTGAACACCAATTTAAAAAAAAAAAAAAGTCTACTGATCGGCAAAACAAACACTGAAGACAGCCTCTCCTTTACCTCTTCCTCTTGGGTAATTTGTTTCCCTCTCACACCCTTTTCTCTAAAAATATTGTTTCCAAACTTGAAAACCTTTCCTTTCTACATGAATCTTTAAGTAAAAAAAACCATAGATCTAACTATATTTTCATTGACTTGGTGTATGTTTTGTTTTACTGATTTTGTGATGTATAATAGTCTGTATGCTATGTGTTTTTGGGGTTTTAGATACTTGCTAGCCCCTTGAATGAATTCCAATTTGGGCCAACAAAAAAAAACATATATTTTCATTGCCGATGCTTATCTCAAACGATTAATCTGTGGATTTCTTTAATCTATTGCTTCTTGAAGTCAGTAATTTTGTGCCATGTATCCATATTCATGTTAAATCAAGTGTTTATTTGTTTAGATGTTATCTGATTAAACTATTTTGTTTTTGTTTATGTTCGATAATCATTATTATTCTAGAGATTTAAAACCCTAACTGTACTTAAGGTTCTAATTGACAGTTTCAGTCTCCAGCGAGGTTTCCGGCTAGCTCTGGTGAGGTGGTTGTGTCACAATTGATTCTTCATGCTAGGTGAATACAGGTAAATCAAGTTATTAATCGTCAATTGATAGAAACCTTTCTATATAATTTAAAACCTTTTTCACTTTTGCCAACTTTAGCCCTTTAACTATTCAACTTTTATAAAAGGGTGTTTTAACCAAGTTTTTCTTTTTTACTTCAAGACTTATGACTAACTAGGTTATTTATTCCTAGTTATTTTATCTTGGCTATTACCGATATTTTAATTTATATATAAAATCTATATTTTTGGGGTGTTACAAGTCTACCCCACTTAAAGAGGTTTCGTCCCTTAAACCCTATTTACGTAGTCCTTTGGCTCAATCAAACGAACCAAGTTTCATTTTTTTCAAGGCACCCGTTTCTTTCAGTCAAAATTTTTTATTTATATTGATGTGTACGTCTTTCATACGCAAGGCCTCGTGGGCCGTTACTTTAAGCTTGTATCCGTTATCTTTATTGATTACTTATCTTTGCGGTTAGACTTATTAATCACCGGTTACCTTATATCCCATCGTTGGGGTATATCCACTTTGCCTTCTCGAGGCTTACAAACTTTTATTATCCCCATTTCATAGTTCACGCTAAAACGTGGTTATATTCCATATTACCTTTCCTGACCGTGATCGCATCACGACATCACGTCATGTTTAAGTTTATATAAACCTTTCATTATCGAGAATCTTCTTTTCGAATGTATCGTCTAGCACCCACTCTTTTAGTGTTTTCCGTTTTCCAACTCGTCTTGTAATATATATATTTGTTAAAACGTTATTTCTCACTAAAACCGAATTTTAGTCTAACGTTTTCTCTTTAACTAGTGTTAATTTCTCACATCAAGGAATTTACATCTAAGGATTTATTTCTTTCTGTTGTCATTTCGGTAAAGTCTTTGCCCTTTTTGTGAAATAACACAATTTAATAATCGTGAATTCTTTTGTCAGTTATGGCCGTTTAGATATTTTAGTGAAATCTTTCACTTTTGTCCACCAGACTTTTCATGATCTCTTCATTTTAACCCGTCCGGTTAACTTTGCGAAACCCATCGCTTTTATACAAATTTTACCTTCTGTTATTATTTTACGCGGGGAGTTACAACCGGTTTCCTTACTTTACATTATTGACCCGTGGGTTTTTTCACTTAGCTTCGCAGGCTTTTTCCTTAGAAACCTTTTTAAGGTGAGACCTCGACAATTCATTTCTTTCTATTTGTGACCCAAAGGTCTTTTCGGTCCCGCTAGACCTTAATACTACTTATAATCCAGTAGGTTATGATAATCATGTAGATCATCTTTTATTCGAGTCTTTATTCAACTGTATATATATATATATATATGGCGTCAAGGTACCCTTTTTATGTTTAGAATCATTTATTTTCGCTTTTGGATTTCATTTGACCTTGACCGTAGTCTAAGGCTATATTTTTTTTCTTTCGAATTATTCTTCCGACTCTATGACTTCTTTCGTCATTTACACGTCAGTTTGTTCTTCGCTTACTGTTATCCGATTCATACTTATTTTTCTTTACAGCCCGTTACCCGGGTTCTCTATCTTAATGTTTTTAACTCTCCAGTTTCACTGGTTTGTGTTTTCCTTTCTATACTTTCCCATAACCCTTTATATAGATTTGTTAATATCTCGCACTTTTATTTATTCGGTTCATGCTTCCTTACATTATCAAGCGTTATACTTTTCGGCCCGTTCAACATTGAAATAGTTGAACATAACAATCAAAATTTCTGTTTTTCGAATTTTTTTTCTCGTCTTTTAGTTATAACTCTTAATCCGAGTCTCTTGACTTTTAATCCGCGTTCTCGTCTCTTGGTTTAAGCATATATCTGCAATCATACCCGTCTATCGGGTATTTTACCGACATCATTATCAAAGCAACCATTCTAGCATGCATTAAGACCTTGTTTAGATTTATTTGGTCGTATTAGCGAAATCCATCGCCTTTATTCAACCAAGTCCTTTATTCATTTATTCATCTTGTTTGACTTGTTCGTGTGAATTTCATCACTTATGACAGTCAAACATTATCCCTATGTCTTAACATTCTCATTTGTTGGTTTATATTTTCGTATACTTTGATTCCTATCCCTTCCCTTCCCTCGGGCTCGTTATCTTAATGTAATTTTATAACGTGTACCTGCGTTACTCACCTCGATGGGCTTTCTCCCTACTCGTTCATCTCTTCTTTCCTTGTCATCATCATGGTGACTTGTAGCCTTTTCCATGACTCTGGCTTAAACAACTTCAATAGCCTTCCCGGCTTTCCCATAGATCCTTTTTGCACGTCTCCTCAGGCATGAGGGTTATCGTGTCATCGCCAACTGTGGTTGACATCATTCCATTGTAACAATAACCAAATTCAGCTCATTTCATTTTATTATTCCTTGTCGTTGTATGGAATTTATCCACATCGTTTATCAATATAAACGATGTTTCTACGTGTTTTATTAGATTTAGACAAGTATATAACTAATGCATGTGTAGCGTGATATATTTTTGGTTATATTTTTAGCCCTTTTTAACACTTTAGTCAAGTTTTAAATTTATAAAACACGATATTCTACTAACACTAAACACACATATGGGCAAGTGCACCCATTGTGAGTGTAGTATAGCATTGGTAAGATACCGAGGTCGTCCAAGGACACAAGAGCTTTTAATACCGGTTTATCCTCAACGTCTAATCAAATCAAAAGTTTGATGAAAAAGTTTTAAACATGAAAATAAAAACTAAAAATGCTGAAAATAAAATAAAAACAGATAGACAAGATGAATCATTTGGATCCGACTCGCCATTAGTGTAACCTTTGATGATTTCCGCACTTTTGCACTTTTTAAGAGATTATCTTAGTTATAGTAGTAGGCCCCTCTTTTGAAGGTGATGTCACCCTCAACCCAATAGTTTGAGTCAGCAAGGATACAATCCTAAAGGGTCAAGCTTACTAGGACCTCCTTCAATACCCACTGGTGCATATAACTGAAGTGGGATGATGGATGATGGTGGAGGATGTGGGTTGTAGTGGTGGTGGAGTGTGGGTGAAGTGGGAGAGATGTGGTTTGCCAAGGGATGCCTTTGAAGTGAACCAAGCACCTCTATTTATAGCCTGCACAGAAGCCCGGGCACAGGCACGACCCTGTGTTCATTGGGCACGGCCCCGTGTCCATCCACTTTCTCTTTATTCATTAATTGCAATTTGTCTGCATTAGCTCCACACGCCCCCGTGTCCGCTGGGCACGGCCCCGTGTGCAGAAGCGTATCTGTACTATCAAGATTTGCTTGGATTCTGTGAATCTTAGCGTTGACCACGCCCCGTGTCGAGCTGGGCATACCCCCGTGTCAGGAATAGAAGCTTCTATAGTTTTGTCCTTTCTGCAGACATCTGGCCACGCCCACGTGTTTGCTAGGCACGGGGCCGTGGTCAGCCTTCTGTTTTCTTGTTTTTGCTTGGGAAGATGTTGTCGAGGGGTCGGGCATGCCACGTTTGTTCCTTTTCTTGTATTTATGTTTGATTTTGCTGCATATTTGTTCCTTTTGTTCATTTACGCTCATTTAATCCTGAAAATACAAAAGGAAGACAAAAGCACAATTTTTTCCAACATTAATACTAAAATAGGGTTAGTTTTATGTCTCATTTGATGTAATTTATATGTTGCATTTTACACACATCAAATACCCCCACACTTGAATCTTTGCTTGTCCTCAAGCAAAACTCTTTATAATGTGGCTTACACTCCCAAATGGAATGGGTAGAAGAGAAGTTTTGGGCTTGTCTTGAGTGTCGGGAATCCAAGATCTTTATTAGGCTTCATTTTTATGTTATTTACAATCCTATTCGTTATGATCTATTTAGAACATTTCATAAGAGAAATTACTTATTTGGGCATAACATGCCTTTTTAAAATTCCATTTATATACAAGTTCACATACCTCACGGGAGATTACTCAACACTCGGCCGAAGATGTATTTTTGTGAAACACTCGAGACCGGCATGGAACTTACTTCTACCATATGCTTGCCAAGCAATCAATCCTCCCCCTTTTTAACTGTACACCTTTGTAAATATCAAGAGGACTTGGGGAAGGGTTAGGCTTGGGTTAAAGGTAGGTGGTTTTGGGTTAGTAGTTAGTAAAAAGGGCGAAAAGCATAAAAAGCGTCGGTCGTCGTAAAACTTTTTGTTTTTGTGACTTTTATTCAAACAAATCATTTTCAAACAAAGTTTCTTTTGAGGAACTTGTTTGTTTATTGCTATACTTCATTTTTTTATAAGGAATGTCATATGAAAACCGAGCTTTTCACTAAAATAAAGGGTTAAAAATAAAAAAAGGTTTTGGTGGGTAAAGGGTGTTTGTTTTGTGGGTTTAGAAACGAAAAGGTTTAGGCTCAAACGGGTTAACTAGGGGGCGAAAATATTATATATATATATATATGTATATGTATATAGGACAATGCTAGACAGAAAACCCACATTTAGGTAGAAAACTCTGGAAACCCAAATCTCCCGGCCTTTTTACCCCACCTCCCGACATTTTTTTTTTAAAAAAAATAACACATGTAATATACATGTTTTAGAGTGTCTTGGGCCAAAAAAAAAACAAAAAAGCGCCGAAGGGATTTTTTTTTTAAAAAATAAACAAATTTCAGCCATGTCCGGTCGCCTAACATGTGTTAGCCAAAAATGACAGAAATTGCTGAATTTTTTTTTTTTTTTTTAAAAAGATCCCTTCGGCGCTTTTTTGATTTTTTTGGCCCAAAACTCTTAAAAACATGTATATTACATGTGTTAATTTTTTCAAAAAAAAAATGTCGGGAGGTTGGGTTTTCTAAGGTTTTTCATATAGATAGGGTTTTCTACCTAGCCTTGCCCTATGTATATATATATATATATATATATATATGTATACATGATTTCGAAGTCACTTGCATCACACATGATTTCGAAGGGTAATTTCCAATCAGGCGCTACCATGATAGGTGCATTGACTATCATTTCTTTTAGTGTTAGAAATGCTTGGTTGCAATCCTTGTCAAAGATGAAAGGGGCATCTTTTTCAAGTAATTTTGTTAGAGGTCTTGAGATTTTTGAAAAGTCTTTGATAAATCGTCTATAAAATCCGGCATGCCCAAGGAAACTTCTGATAGCTCTAACGGAGGATGGGGTGGTAATCGAGAAATAGTGTCTATTTTCGCTCGATCAACCTCCATTCCTTCGCTTGAGATTTTGTGACCGAGTACTATTCCCTCCGTTACCATGAAATGGCATTTTTTCCAGTTAAGGGCGAGGTTAGCTTCCTCACATCGGGATAACATTCGTTCAAGGTTATCGATGCATTGGTCGTATGAATCTCCAAAGATAGAAAAGTCGTCCATGAAGACTTCCATTGTTTTTTCTATCATGTCATGGAAGATGGCCACCATGCAACGTTGAAAAGTTGCGGGGGCATTACATAGACCAAAAGGCATGCGTCGATAAGCAAAAGTTCCGTAGGGACACGTGGATGTTGTCTTTTCTTGGTCTTCGGGTGCTATCGGTATTTGAAAGTAACCTGAAAAACCATCTAAGAAACAATAAAATTTGTGACCAGATAATCTTTCTAACATTTGATTAATAAAAGGCAAAGGAAAAGTGATATTTCCTTGTTGCTTCATTTAATCGATGATAATCTATACATACTCTCCATCCTGTGACGGTTCTTGTTGGTATTAATTCATTTTTCTCGTTAGTTATTACCGTTATACCTCCTTTCTTAGGAACTACTTGGACGAGACTTACCCAAGGACTATCGGAGATTGGGTAAATGAGTCCGGCGTCAAGTAATTTGATGACTTCATTTTTAACCACTTCTTGGACGTTTGGATTTACTCTACGTTGTGGTTGTATTACCGATTTATGGTCATCATTCATTAAAATTTTGTGCGTGCACATGGAAGGACTTATTCCTTTAATATCTACAAGCTTCCAGGAGATCGCGTTTTTGTGTTTTTTCAAAAGTGTGACTAATTTTTCTTTTTCTAAACCAGTTAATTTTGACGAAATAATTACAGGTAATTTGCCATCTTTGTCGAGAAAAGCATATTCCAAACCTTTTGGAAGTTCTTTGAGCTCAAGATGTGGGTCTTTAGGAGACTCCTTATTTGGTTGCTCATTTTGGTCAAGAACCAAAAATGTTTGTTCTATGGCGACCTCTTCTTCAACAAAGTGGTCGATTTCTTCTCTTGTATCGGGTGGTTCATCTTAATCTAGGGGGTCATTATTGCAGAATGGATATTTCATTGAACGCTCAAGATCGACACTTTTTTTAATACCCCTAATTGAATGGGTAGATTTTTATACTTCCGATTTTTCAAAGCTTCGTGGGTCTTTACAAAAGGTCGTCCCAACACTAGTGGAGCGTCATCAAGGATGACGAAGTCGGTTGGGATTACCATTTGATTGGTTTGGACCAACACATCTTCAACTATCCCTATTGATTTTACCTTTTTCCGATTAGATAGAAAAATGAGTATTTGAAGTGGAGAAAAATCACTAATACTTAATTTTTCGAAAATGTAGTTTGGCATTATATTAACACAAAGATCTTTATCAATTGTAATATTACTAATAAAGGAATTTTGAAAGAAACATGGAACCGGTGTGATGTTAATTTCAAATGGATCTTCTTTTATTAGCGTAGTTTGATCATTTGTTAAGTTAATGCTTACCGTTTCGTCAATTTTAGTGTTAATGTTTAACTCTTTTAAAAACTTAGCATGAGTGGGTACTAAACAATGATTTTCGAAAGAAGGTGACAAGAGATTAATTTCTTTAAAATTAGACTCTTCTTGGATTTTAACGTTGTCGGACTCACCTTTTTCGTTGTTTAACTCATGTGTCGGCTTTTCACTTACTTGTTCTTCCATTTTTACCTTTTCAACTATCTCTTTTTTTATTATAAGTTAATTCTTCCCTTGCGCGGGATTCCTCTTCCCTTGCGCGGGCTTCTTTTATGAAGCGCTCGATAGTTTTAAGGTGTTCGATTATCTTATCGGCTATGGGAGTGATAGAATAAGGATCTTCAAAGCTTGAATTCGGAAGTTCGATCCTTGGTTCCTCATGATACTCATATGAGGTAGATGGTTCACACCATTGTTCCTCATTGTAAGTATATGATGGATAAGGGTCGTAACTTTGTTCTTCATAATACTCATATGAGGTGGGTTGTTCACGCCATGGTTCCTCATAGTAAGCATATGAAGATTGATGCTCATATCTTGGTTCCTCAAAGTATGAGTATGAAGGTTCATACATTGGTTCATCAAAATATGAGTATAAGGGAGAAGGTTCATACCTTGGGTCTTCATAGGATGTATATGAAGTGGATGGCTCGTACTTGGGCTCCTCATAGTAGTTGTATGAAAGGGATGGTTCAAAGAGGTCACAATATTGTACAGAGTGAGGATTACCACAAATGGTGCAATAGTCTTCCCTATAATCATCCTCCTCATAGTGGTAGTTGTAATCTCCTGAGTATTGATCCATAAGAATCACTCGGCAGACCACAACAGAGTCTCGGGACCAGAAAACAAAAATAAAAGCGGAAACAGAGGCTGGACATGGCCCCGTGTTCAGGTTCTGTATCTGGGCGTTTTAATAAAAGTGGCTGGTTTTGTGCAGCACGGGGACGTGTTCAGCAAACACGACCCCGTGTTCAGACTCTGTATCTGGGAGTTTGTTAAAAAAATATGCAGCACGGCCCTGTGTTCAGTGAACACGGGCCCGTGTTCAGTTTACTGTAAATGCAAAAACTAACTAAAATGCAGAAAATGTGCGCGCGATTTAAAAAGGTTTTGAAAAACTGATTAGCCCATCGATTTTAAGCTTTCTTAAAATCCTTGTGTCCCCGGCAGCGGTGCCAAAAACTTGATGCGTATGTAGCGTGATATATTTTTGGTTATATTTTTAGCCCTTTTTAACACTTTAGTCAAGTTTTAAATTTATAAAACACGATATTCTACTAACACTAAACACACATATGGGCAAGTGCACCCATCGTGAGCGTAGTATAGCGTTGGTAAGATACCGAGGTCGTCCAAGGACACAAGAGCTTTTAATACCGGTTTATCCTCAACGTCTAATCAAATCAAAAGTTTGATGAAAAAGTTTTAAATATGAAAATAAAAACTAAAAATGATGAAAATAAAAATAAAATAAAAACAGATAGACAAGATGAATCACTTGGATCCGACTCGCCTTTAGTGTAACCTTTGATGATTTCCGCACTTTTGCACTTTTTAAGAGATTATCTTAGTTATAGTAGGCCCCTCTTTTGAAGGTGACGTTACCCTCAACCCAGTAGTTTGAGTCAGCAAGGATACAATCCTAAAGGGTCGGAATATTGAAAGATAATTAATTAAGTTATTAATGCGTAATGTGGTAGGCCCCTCTTTTAAAGGTGATGTTACCCTCGGCTAAGTGGTTTGAGTCAGCAGGGATACAATCCCAAGTAGCCGGGTTAATGTATTAATAGTAGTTTACATATGAGGGGATCAAGCCATTCACACCCCCGCCATCCAATACCAGTGGGTATTGAAGGAGGTCCTAGTAAGCTTGACCCAAGTCCTTGCAGGATCTATACACTAAACAAGGCAAGAACCTTACCAAACCATTCCCTTAACCCCCGACCAGGTAGCCAACATATCTCTATATAGACCGTAGAGATATGAATGGTGTAAATCTTTTATTTTATATAGACAGTAAAATAACGCCAAGACACCACAGACAAATGATAAGGAAGTTTCACCTTCAACATAAGAAACTAGTTATTAAAGTCATTAATACAAAACCAAATAAAAAGTGCGAAAAGATTAAAAATAAAAAATATTACACTAAATGCTTATCTTCACCAAGTGATGTAAGAGACTTAGGCAAACATGGCCTTTGATTGTCAAGAACTCTTACTATCAATATTGGATCTCGAGACTACTACACACACTCTATGATGGATGATTTTGGTGGATGTGGGTTGTAGTGGTGGTGAAGTGTGGGTGAAGTGGGAGAGAGGTGGTTTGCCAAGGGATGCCTTTGAAGTGAACCAAGCACCTCTATTTATAGCTTGCACAGAAGCCCGGACACGGCCCCGGGTTCATTGGGCACGACCCCGTGTCCATCCACTTTCTCTTTCTTCATTAATTGCAATTTTTCTGCATTCGCTCCACACGCCCCCGTGTCCGCTGGGCACGGCCCCGTGTGCAGAAGCGTATCTATACTATCAAGATTTGCTTGGATTATGCGAATCTTAGCGTTAACCATGCCCCGTGTCGAGCTGGGCACGCCCCCGTGTCGGGAATAGAAGCTTCTATAGCTTTGTCCTTTCTGCAGACATCTGGCCACGCCCCCGTGTTCGCTGGGCACGGGGCCGTGGTCAGCCTTCTGTTTTCTTGTTTTTGCTTGGGAAGATGCTGTCGAGGGGTCGGGCATGCCACGTTTGTTCCTTTTCTTGTATTTATGTTAGATTTTGCAAGATATCTGTTCCATTTGTTCATTTACGCTCATTTAATCCTGAAAATACAAAAGGAAGACAAAAACATACTTTTTCCAACATTAGTACTAAAAAGGAAAATTGTTATTTAATAAACCAACCTTTGCCCAGTTGGTAAATAATAATCCAACCTACAAAATTGGTATATAATAATCCTACCTATCAACATGTTGGTACTCAATGAACTTCCGTTAGTTTTTTTAACTGAAGTTAGTTTTTAAGTTTTATTTATTACACAAACAGTCCCTGTAGTTGTAATTTACTAGTTTTAACTATGAGTTAATAGCCAAAATGGTCCCTGAGGTTAATAGCCACAGCACCGCCACCACCACCACCACCACCGCCACCACCACCACCATCGCCACAACACCTCCACCACCGTAACCATCGCCACAGCACCACCACCGCCACCGCCACAACATTACCCGAATCTGAAACAGATCTGAACCCAACTCGAACCAACTCAGAACCTGCTGCTGAATCATCGTCTTCACAGCCTCATCATCATCAGCTTCAACCTTCGTCATCATCAATCATCCTTCTGAGAAATCACGGCCTACCGGAGAAGAAGAAAACGCCGCCACCACCGCGGTATGCGGCGACACTATTGTTGGAAAAACTCACCGGCCACCTGCCGGCTATCAAACGTCGCTGCCAGCTCCGCCTGAGCTCCTCCGTGATCCGACACACTTCACCGGTAGAAGGTTCCTTGAGGAAGAGACTAACCGAGAGGGGGGTTGTTCGTCGGAGAAACCATGGCAGAGAGGGAGAGGGGCTATGCGGGTGTCTCATCGGTAAGCCAGATCATCACCGGCCGGAGCTTCTTTGGTTGCCGGAGACGAATCAGAGAATGACGAGGGGTGTGGAGGTGTTATGAGTGTGAAGGTGGGAGACGGAGAGTCGGGGTAGGGCGGTTGGTTCGCCGGAAACACCGGCCGGAGAATATCTCCGGTGACCGGAGTGAGCTCGGTGGTGGTGGCGGTGCGGTGGTGGTGGTGGTGTTGTGGCGATGGTTACGGTGGTGGAGGTGCTATGGCGATGGTGGTGGTGGTGGCGGTGCAGTGGTGGTGGTGGTGGTGGCGGTGCTGTGGCTATTAACCTCAGGGACCATTTTGGCTATTAACTCATAGTTAAAACTAGTAAATTACAACTACAGGGACTGTTTGTGTAATAAATAAAACTTAAAAACTAACTTCAGTTAAAAAAAACTAACGGAAGTTCATTGAGTACCAACATGTTGATAGGTAGGATTATTATATACCAATTCTGTAGGTTGGATTATTATTTACCAACTGGGCAAAGGTTGGTTTATTAAATACCAATTTTCCTACTAAAAAAGGGTTAGCTTTATGCCTCATTTGATGTAATTTATATGTTGCATTTTACACACATCAATAACCTTGTCTTCGCCGCTTACTACTATTACATATCCCGGGTTCGGGTGTAATTACACTCCTTCCCAATACAACATTTCTTCGCTTCATTAAGTTCCCGGGTTCGACTGTACGCACACTCCTTCCCATTATGACACTTATCTTTCATTGCATTTCCGGGTTCGAGTGCACACATGTTCCTTCCCATTGCTATATATATATATATATATATCGAGATTGCTTTCACCTCGGTTTCACTTGTTCACCATTTATTTGTTGATATATAGTTATATATATATATATATATATATATATTTTATTTATTATTATTATTATTATTTTAGCTTAATACACTCATTTCACCAACCATATATACCCATACGCAACTATTATTCATCAAGTGGATTTTTTTACATTCCACTTATCTTATCGTAATTTAGAACGTGTACCTGATTGCTACTCACCCTGATGTACTCCGTTGTCTCAAATCATCACTTGATTTAGATTCTTTGCCGGCATGTTCTCTGTCATGCCTTCGAACCTTCTGCCATTTAAATCATTTAACTCTCGTCATCTTCCAGATGCGGTCATCATATCTTTCGAACATTTCCAATTTATTAATAATCTTGGTATTCATTGTTACCCGTATTGTTATATGTGACATTCAATTATACTTATTTCACAAGTACTTATTTTATAATCGATCTATGGTTAGGCTTTATACTACCTAATCGTCTTTTACCAACACTAGACATCTCAATTCTGAGATGTTTATATCAATTGTCAAACAGTTCGTTTCATTATCATTTGCATCTTTCATTTTGATTTAGCCAAGTTCGTAACTTGCTTAAACCATTCATGTTTAGTGCACTTTCCGGGTTCGAGTGTATCAACACACTCTTCCCGTGCACTTATATTCATATTCTTTTCCTAATGTTCGTTACAATCTACTCATATAAATAATTCTTACCGGATGTTTAATCAAGCTTCGAACCGAACACACTTTGTCAACAACCTTGAGCTCTGATTACCAGCTTGTAACACCCGTCTCACAATAGACAATTTAATACAAAATACGTATATTTTATATATAAATACGACCAATCAAAAACTTTGTAGAGTTAACATTTAAGATAACTAAGTTGTTCAAGTTACATCATGAAACTAGTCTTAAACATTTACGTGATTACATGTTCTTAAAACATACGACTAACAAAAACATTATCATTTACGGAAGCTTCGAAAGTATTGTGTTCGGTTCTTGACATTTGCTTGATCGCCATCCGGGAATACCACCTACATCACCTAATATCAAAACCAACAATAAAGTTAGTTTTGATGGACAAATAATCAGTTCACACAAGTCCGAATATACGAATTTATGAAATAACAAAAAAATGCCAGCTTTTGGGTCTGTCGCGGGCCGCGACAGATAAGACCGAAGCCCTCACGGGCCGCCAGAGCCTGTGGCGGGGCGCGACTGATACCTTAAAATCTGTCGCGGGGCGCGACGTCCTGTTTTTCACATAAGGTTTCGAGCATTATGAGCTGCAGTTGTCCAGCTCCGATTAATAACCAAATTCAAACTTAAAATCTTCATAACTTTCGTTCTACAAGTCCGTTTTTCGCGATTCTTTTTCCTACGTGTCTGTAATTTAAATACAGACCCGTTTAATATCATTACTTGCATAAAATATCGTTTATAGGATGATCGCCTAAGAATTCCCTTTTTATTTATTCGACCCGTTTGGGTATATGCCAACCCTACATAATTTTTACTCGTAATGGTTTCTAAATAAAAACTACCCCTTTTTACTCGGGCTTGTCAACATTGGTGTTCACTACCATTCCCAAAACTTTTGCACACAATATGTCGTGCTTGTTATGAACTATTTCGATCAAAAACATTGTTACTAATCAACAAAATATGATACTTTTCTTTTGACCCATATCATGGGTTCTTCCAAGAAAAGTTATGCTCTTGGTGCGTCCGTTCAACGGACTACATTTTTATATTTCATAATTAACGAGTGACTATCTAAATCATTTCAACACTACCAATTTACCCAATATTTGACCCATTTGGTTGTCTAATGGAAACCACCACTTTACGACACCCCAAACTTATTTTAACCAACCTTTGACCCGTTTGTCTATCTAGTGAACTTCGTCACTTCAACTATTTATCAAGTTTACATAACATTCTAACATATAGTCGACTAACAAAAATTAATGATCAAACATAATGTAACGAAACCGTGGTTACATACTTGCATAATTCATCGTCATTGATTTTCTAACCATAATTACCCATTCCCGGGCTTGTCCATCTTAGCGTATCACTTCCATTCCATGGTTTACGCTTTTATAACTCAAATTTAACGAGTGACGTTCAAGTCACTTCGAACACTACCATTTCGACCATTATTTTAACCCGTTCTTTATCTAGTGAGTTACATCACTTTATTTACATTCCAAACATGACTAATTAAACAATATTATCAATATACATATCTAACCAACTATTTATTTTGACCCGTTTGGTTTGTCGAGTGAATTCCATCACTTCTTAGACTTACCCAAACGATTACAATTTCACTATTTCAACATCATACATATTCCAACTATTTGTTTTGACCAGTTTGGTTTGTCGAGTGAATTTCATCACTTCATAGACTTACCAAACACTTACAATTTCACTATATCAACATTTAGCATAATTACGACTAAGCTTGTCTACACAAATATAATCAAAAGACAAGTCGCGTACCTTCATAGCTTATCCTTCAAGCGCGCGCGTCCGCTCTAATTTGCCGCTTGAAATTTCGATTACCTTGCCTATAGAGTTCAACCAACGACATGTTTAGAACTCTTATCACATCATATTTCGCATAATTCGCCATATTATTCAATTATGCGTTTTACTCAAAATTTCAACAAATTTGTGTCCTTTTTGGCATTTTAACAAACACCTTATGGGCATAATTTTATACTATTAACAATCAAGTTCATGACTAACTATTTAGCCAAGATTAAACATCATTTTCAAGTTCATTACATCTAGCATGCATAACAACACCTAGATTCATTTCATAAAAATCAATAACACTCGTTTCATGATCAAGATTCTAGTATTCTTAATCTTCCTACAAAACCCATTTAACACATAAGTGGGTGATTCTCAATTTTATATGTATGAATATCAATACATCAAATTATTGATTAGGGTTCATTCCTAACCATGAATTTATCATAATTTCATTCAAACATCTAACATTCAAGTTCCAATTTCGACTTCATATGTTCATCAAGAAATCAAAACGTATCCAAAAGACGAAATTCGCCATACCTTGTGATCCCCTCACTTAGGTGATCACTAGTTTGAGCTTGGTTTTCGATTTGATCTCTATTTGCCTCCTTGATTTGGCCAATGTATGCAAGTTAGGGTTTGAGCAAAGAACCTTCTTTGGCTCCTGTGGGATTCACGACCATAACACACACTTAGGTGTGTGTTTTGGTGTTTTATTTTTATTAAATTAAAAACCTTTTTCACTTTTGCCAACTTTAGCCCTTTAACTATTCAACTTTTATAAAAGGGTGTTTTAACCAAGTTTTTCTTATTACTTCAAGACTTTTGACTAACTAGGTTATTTATTCCTAGTTATTTTATCTTTGCTATTACCTATATTTTAATTTATATATAAAACCTATATTTTTGGGGTGTTACACTAACTGATTAAATCGAACCGATATAACCGAACGGTACCAAAAACCGGTGGGTTAGTTATGGTTAACAAGCCTTCCATACCCGCCAAAAGCGAATCGAATCGGTCTATTCTAAAAACTAACAATGGTGGGTCGGTTATGGTGTGCTAGTATGAGAATTGGTTGCATGTGTACAAAACATTTTTGTCATTAATTCAGATTAGTATGTTGTCTTTTTTGTTTATGATGCTATACTAAGACCTCCTTTAAGCTCATTGTCTTCGTTTTGTTGGTTTCAACGTCATTTTGACTTCTTGCATATTTACAAAAACATTTTGGTAATTAACATTATATTAATATCGTGGGCATTTAGATTAGTATTGTTTCCTTTGGGTCTGTGATGTTATTATGAGAGCTGTTGTAAGCGTTTAAGATGCTTTTATTTACCTGTAAAATTCTTACAGGTTTATCACGTTTGTGTTTGTTGTTCTCACATTATTGGTTTGAATGTCAATTTGATTTCTTACATACATGCAAAACATTTAGGTAGTTTATATAATGTTAATTTACAAGATTTTATGCATTGTTGGTTGTACCTTTACTTTGTTGGTTTTATATGCATTGTTTGTTGTACCTTGTGCTTTGTTTAGTTTTGGTTTGCTGTTTTCTTGGGTAGACGACATGTAACGTTCCATATTTTCGTACGTTCTATTTTTATAAACTTGTATTTGTATGCAATTTCAATCATTGTAATCCAAGACTTTCGATCAATGAAAATCATATATTTCTTTTACCATACTTATTCATTCATACATGCACCAAACATAATCAATCACGGAATTCGCATCTTATATAGAACCTAGGCATACTTTATGCTTACATGATCATTAAAATGTCAATCATACATACTCACACATTATACATAAAAACAAGTCAAAATATAAGTTTCCAACCAAAAATAGCATCAAAACCAGGTCTAAGGGCTGAATGTGAACAAAAAGCATGAGGTTTGGAAATACACTCCCTCGCGCGACGCGAGACCTTTTGATCCGCAGAAAGTTGTTACATGTTACAGACTTACCTGTTAAACTCTTATTAGTTAACTTTGTTTATATACATGTCTAGTCTCCCCACTTTAACTTTGGTAATATACATGGTTAGTCCCTCTACTTTTATTCCTTTTAGTATTTCGCCCTTTAATTTCTTCTTGCTAACATGACGAACCAACCTGGCCTGGACGCAAAACGCGGGTAAAATTTCTAGTTAGTATTAATTATAGGACAAATATATAAAAATTACATGTTGCTATAGTGCTATGTGCGTAGCTTTAATTTTATAAGGTTGTGCTATATGGACTTTAAAACATAGACGTGGGCATTGCGGGCTTGCAGGGAACATCACGCCTAGGGGTGGCAATCGTGTCGCGTTGATGGGTTGCCGGGTTACGGGTTGGCGGGTGGTGGGTTGAAATGTTCAACCCGAACCCGACCCATATTATTATTCGGGTCAAAGATTTCAACCCTAACCCGACCCATATTAATTCGGGTCAACTCGAACCTGACCCGTTTAACCCATATTTTTAAATGAGTGATATAAGTTGTTGATTTATAAACGAGTTGTTCGGTTTTAAGCGGGTTATCGATAACATGTTTAATGATGAGTATGAGTGTTATAAATAAATAATATAATGGGTCAGAATTAACATTATTATAGCTAACCATGTAAAATAGAAACCGAAAAAATAAAAATATAAAAGTTTTTTTTATCTAAATAGTTAAGCGGGTTAATGGGTCAACCTGACCCGCCCCGACCCGTTTTAATACGGGTCAACCCGAACCGACCCGTTTTTTAAAATGGGTCGTGTTAGTCGACCCAAACCAGTTTTTTTCGTGTCGGGTTCGGTTCAAGGGCTGTCCAAACTGCTCGACGATCGCTCGAAAAATGCCCGAAAAATGATCGTTCGATTCCCGCTCAGTTTGTAAATGAGCCGCTCGGCTCGGTTCAATTTGAAAACGAGCCAAGCATGAGCAAAGGTCCGCTCGCTCATCGATCGCTCGGTTTTGCTCGAATTATTTTTATTAAATAATTAATATATATATATATATATATATATATATATATATATATATATATATATATATATATATATATATATAGGGGAATGTTCTATGCAGAACACAATGAATCACCTATTTTTTCAATCCTAAAAACCTAAAAAGTAAATGAAAATGTTGCAAATATAAAATTTATTGTTTCTTACACTAGAATTCAATACAAAATATGGAAAATTTTCACTTTTTCTATAACCTACACATATGTAGGTTATGTGTAGGTTAAATTACCAACATGTATGTAAGCTACGTGTAGGTAAAAAACTATGGTTTTTTATGTATATATAATACACATATGAATGTAAGAAACATAAAATTTTAAAAAACATGAAACTTAAATCCCAAAATTTAGTGTTTTAGAGTTGTTCTTTTTGTTCTCGCAATAGTTAGTGTTCTGTAATGATCCTCATCCTATATATATATATATATAAGATTAGGTTCATGAGTGAACAGGGGGAGGTTCATTTGAGAAGAATATTCTTAAAAGAAGAAAAAATAAATTAATCTAGACCCTTTATTTTTTTAATCAATGGTTGTGAATCAAGATATTATTTTTGTCCACTTTTAATTAATGCTTTAATTACAAAGGGTAGTATAGACATTTTGATGTAGAATATTAATAAATATTTTAAAGAATTACTCAAGCCTTATTAATGCAACAATAAATTCCTCCTTCACCACCATTAATGTATTGGCTCCCACACAAATTTTATTAGAAGTGACAAAATTATTTAAAAATTTTGTGTCCTACACATATTTTATTATGAGTCGCAAAATTATTTAAAAGTGTTTTTGTCCTAGACATTCTGTATCCCACACCAGAATATTGTTTTAATGGTGTAGGAAACGTTGAAAATGTAAGATCATGTGCATGATTGTTTGTATTGTGTAAGGTGCACAACTATTTTATAAGATAGGCTCATTAAATGATTAGAGTTCATTAATTTGAATAACAAAAATAAATAATAGACTCATTAAATGGTTTGTTCAAATTACCTTTCTATCCTTTATTCTTTTTATTCTTAATTTGTAATTTCTTCTCATTTGAACTCCCCACTGAGTGAACAACATCCTTGGTTGTGAACCTTGAGAACTAATCTCAACCATTCGTTTTATTACTTGTGAAAAAGGGCAAGATTGTAATTATACAATTTATTTTTTATTTTAAATTCCTTTCCATAAATCACTGGCAGTTACAATTCCTGTTTCTTAGCATTTGTTATGTGATCTTTCATTATATTCAAATTCTATCATATACTAGTCCAAAAAATTCGAGATTAAATCCCTGCTAATAGTTTAATCACGACATCGATCATGGAGGATGCTCATAGTAGCAACTTCAACGGACAAGACTCAATACAACAAGATGACTTGAATCCAGTTTTTTACACAACCATGAATCGCCCAGGTTTTGTTTTTTTATCTGTATTGGTCGGTAGTCTACAGAATCGTCCAGGTTATTTTCTAGTCAGTTTTGATATGTCAATCGCCCAGTTCTTTGTGATCAGTTTTCGGTTCATGGCATTTAATGATATACATTCCGTTTTGTTGATTTATGTTTTAATTGTTAACGTGTTCTGAAGTTCCATAGAATTCATGAATGAGATATTGGATGACTTGTTTACAGATATATTGGAGTAACTGAATATTTTAGGATAATAAAACAGTTGCATGTACACATATGTACTGAACATTCCTGAATATTTTAGAATGACTTGTTTACAAATATATTGGAGTAACTGAATATTTTAGGTTAAGATAATAGTTGCATGTACACATATGCATTGATCACTCCTGTTACCACATATCTTATTGATTTCACTATTTATTATTTTTTGTGTAATACAATAACTGATTTGTTATGTCGGGTAACTGAAAGCATGTAATTTTTTTGTTGCCAACTTTTTTTTATGATATACTAATTCGTATAACAAACTACCTAAAGCTTAATTAATTATACTTGTTTGTTCTATTAATGATCAGAGTCAGTTGCTAGTAATGTATACGAAACACCTAACGGTAGTAGGTATTGGACGCCAGTTGTTGCGCCCGGTTTCAAACCCTTTGTCAATGCGAGATTTAGTTCGATGGAAGCTGTCATTGCAATGTACGAGGAATATGCACAACTTGCAGGTTTTTGCACACGATTGGGTACTTCTAAGAAAGAAAAAATCGGCGACAAAAAAATAACAAATCTGCGATATCTCTTGTGTTCTAGAGCCAACAAACCTAAAGGCACCAATGGTCAACCATCTGAGGTTGATACTATTCCCCCAAACGACGTTCAAACATAAAAGTTACAGACTGTAAAGCCTGTGTAAAATTTAAACGTCTGAAAGATACAGATGAGGTTGAATTATATGACAGGGTAGAACAACACAACCATGGGTTTACGTCTCCTGAAAATCTTGATTTATCGCTAAAGAAGAGGAAGCTTGATTTTTCCACTACAGAGTTTATAGCAAAATGTCATAATGCTAACATTGTTCCCACGAAATCCTACAAACTTCAGGTGGTCATAAAAGGTGGTCATCATAATGTACAAGGCACGGTTATGGACTATAAAAATTGTGGGAGAGATATTCGAGATTTCATCGGCGAAAGAGACGCCCAATTGTTAGTTGACAAAATGAACGCAAGATGCAAGAACAAAGAAAATTATAATTTTGATACCCAGATTGTTGACACAGAACTCCAGTTGCTGTTTTGGTGTGATAATGTTTCGAAAATGAATTACGAAGCATTTGGGGATGTTTTGGCTTTTGATGCAATGTACCACACGAATATGTAAGTTATAAATTCTCATATTCTAACTCTTTAGTTATTTACATTTGTTTTTTACAAATTAATTTTTTTACAGGTACAATATGATTTTTGTTCCATTCACTGGCGTTGACCATCACAAAAAATGCACGATATTTGGTGTTGGCCTCCTTCATAACGAGACAATCGAGTCATACACATGGCTTCTACCAAAATTTCTTCAAGCTCATAACGGCAGACAACCTCTTTTGGTTCTAACCGATCAAGATTGTGCCATGAAACAAGCAGTTAGCAACGTATTCGACAAGTCGCATCATCGACTATGTATGTGGCATATAATTCAAAAGATACCACTAAGGTATTTATTTACAAACTTTCTGGTTGTAAGCTATTTGTACACTTGTGTACAAGTAGTATCATACACTGGTGTTCATTTGATGCTTCCTTTTTATTTGTCCTTATACATGTGTGTAACCTAACTTTGATAACTTTTTCATTTTTTTTTACAAAATACAGATCAAGGGAGACAACTTGACAAATATCGAAATAAAAGAGAAGTTTCACAAGCTTGTTTGGAACGTCTATATCAAACCTGAAACATTTGAGAAAAGGTGGAATTTATTGATAGCCGAATATGGGTTAGAGTCCCATACATGGTTGACATAGATGTTTTCAATTTGGGAGCAATGGATTCCAGGATACTTTCGCGAAATACCCATGTGCACTTTAATGAAAACGACATCCAGATGCGAAAGTGCAAACCATATGTTTAAAGCAGACTCGAGCGCCCATAATACATTGGTTCAATTCATGTTGTGTTATGATACGTCCATCGATGGGTTAAGAAACAAGCAACGGGAACTTTGTAATCATACTGAGACCACCAACCCAGAAAAATACAAAACAAGCTACAGGATTGAACGTCATGCAAATGTCATTTACAGAAGGAAAATTTTCTACGAGGTTCAAAAGGAAATTTTCAAGGGTACAAAATGTAGCTACACTGCGGAATGGTCCTTGGTAGATGGCGTTCATTGTTTTACAGTTGCTCATCTAGATCACGAAAAGGATGTTGTTAACGAGTTCAAGGTCAGCCAACTATCACTAGTTACTAATATGATTACCTAATTTTGTATTTAGCTTTGTTTAATCAGTGTGTATATTTTACTATACACCAGTGTTTATTATTTACTCCAGTCATACTAACCAGCTTCTCAATCACCTTTTATTAGGTGACCTTTAACAAGGAAGACCTATCGGTTTCTTGTGTTTGCAATGGTTTCACCCGAGATTGATTTCTATGCCGCCATGTGTTTTGTGTCTTCAGAAGCCAAAATATTCAAGAGATCCCAGCCAGATACATTCATCCATCCGAGATGGAGACGAAATGCTCTTTCGAGTATTGTCCATAGTATGGAGAACAAGTTATCCCTAGACCAATCTAGGAGTGCAGTATTATGGCGAAGAATCTTAGATAACATGGACATGTGTAGAGATCGAGTGCGGGGTAACATTGATAAACTGGAGGAACTAGACTCACATATTCAGGCACTTAAAGATAAGATTTTCGCTGAAGTTCCATACGATCCAGAAATAAATAAAAAAAGGGTGTAGCAATTCAGGAAATTATTACCCACACTGAACCGGACGAGATCTCGTGTACGACACCAAAGAAAATACGTAACAAGGGTTGTGGGAAGCACAAAAGCACGATTGGTCCACGAGAAAAAGCAATAAAAGTTGTCAAGAAGCCACGAAGGAAATGTAATTATTGCAGAAAACGAGTTAGAAAACACGATAAAAGGAATTGCCCTCTAAAAAAAGGGAAGCCAACTAAAGATGACTCATCTACAGATGAGGATGATGAGGAAGACGAAGATGAGGAAGACATGGAGATAGAATCGGACGAATCGGATAGGGACGACAATGCTAGCGATTTTTAGTATATTCATCCAAAGAAACTACCTTTTTAAACTTCTCTTTCGTCAAATTTGATGATTTAAACACTTACATTGGTGATTCTTTTTAATGATTTGCTATTGTCTACGTTCATCTTTTTTTTTTCGTTTGTATTTGTTTTATAATGCTTTTTCTAATAATCTCTGTAACAACTCCTATTACGTCAGCGTATTTTCCAAATAAAAACCCTCTGAACCTAAAGCATTACACCTCTTTGTAAACAGTGATACTGTTACTGTCTATGTTTATCAGTGTTTTAACTAAGTGGTATTTGATAAACAGTGATACTGTTACTTAACCAATGCATCACACCTGTGTATACAGGTTACTTTTTATACGCACTTAAACCTATATACACTGGTGTTTTTACATATGTTACATATATGTACTTAACGCTTATACACTTGTGTTTTGTTCATACATTTTCTGTTTTGAAGTATATATGCATTGTCAATCTCCTAACAATGGATTAAACCAAAAAATACCATGTACATACACAAAAAAGTTTACCAAGATTGTCGCAAACAACAAAGCCGAAATTCAAAACAATCGTAAATCAAAATCAGTTTCACTACCAAGTTCCTTCAATTAACATTAACATCCAAAACGTTTTCAACCTGAAACCCTTCGGCCAAGTTCCATGCGACGGCTGCACCCATTACTTCATCGCGCCGCTTGTTTGCATCGGAACAAACAATCTTGCAAGCATACTTTTTCCTTAATCTTGTTAGACTAGCCTTTTTTTGTGTATGCGCGAGAGGAAACCCACTGTCCCATTTTAAGTCGGTTTCACCGAACCAGGTCTCCATGTGACGCATAACGAAAACTCCATAATCCACACTATTTTCTACCTTCGCCCATTCAATCTCCAGCCTTTTTGGTATTACTGGCTCAAACTCCAAACATTTCGGATGGCGTACGGATCTCAAGTATTTTATGAAAACCTCTTTCTGCGTTTATAGCAAACATAAACCAGGTTAGCAACTGTATACACATGCTTACGTTTATAAATTAAATTCATACTTACCACTTTAAACGGTGCCGTCTTCTTTAAAAAATCAGTATTATCCGAAAACTCGATGAAGCTCTCACTACCATGCATTTTGTCAATTACACTTATTGCCGCCTTTTCCATGTCAAAACTCACAGATAAAAGTGATGATTTTCCAGTATTGGAAAAACAATCACCATATAACCGGTCAGCTTCAAAAGTGAAGCATCCTTAATCAGCACCATCAACAACGCACTACTGAACTTCTCCAACCGACCCTTGTCATCGTACTCCGTGTTACATAAGACGTCGTCGTTCTACATATTTAAATTAACAAACAATCAATACCTGAATTTTTTTTTCCAAAAGTAATTAAAAAAGATTTACTAATATAAGTAAACTAATCACTTACAAAACAAACTGTGTGGCAAAAAAGACAACGACTTTCACCAATTTTTTTGTAAATCTCTTTGCTTTTCCCCTTGGTCATCTTTCTACTGTTAACTTCTTCGTAATTTAGGACCATCGCAAAGCAGTTGATAACTGCGTCTCCCATCCACACGCTGGGCTCAAAATCTTTTAGTTGAAAGTATATAAGACCGATGCCAGACTCCGTTAGGAACACGTGTGTCCTGAACAATACCATACATATAAATTTTCTATTGTCAATACACTAGTGTATACGCCACTACAACTCAAAAAGAACAGCTGTTACTCATTGCAATTCCAAACTAATATACGTTAGGTAATTAATACACTTAGTTTAATAAAGTTCTTTTCATTTATGTTATCGGTATACGACGTAATGTTCACTAACGTACCCTCAAACTTTAATCAGATATCATGACATACACTTGTGTATCCATATTCATTTATATAAGCAGACACCAACCTAAAGGTCATAACCTCCAATATATAATTCATACATCAAATAAATAGGCAATAATCAAATCCCATCAAACTGTTGCTTACCCTTTTGAACCAGCAATTTCGGCTGCTTCTTTTTTAGCCCTGCCCTCTTTTGTCGCAACCTTCCTGCCCTTCTTCTTCGGAGTTGCAACTTGCCCTTTTTCTCAAGTAATTTTACACAGGCTTTACAGTCTGTAACTTTTATGTTTGAACGTTGTTTGGGGGAAATAGTATCAACCTCAGATGGTTGACCATCGGTGCCTCTAGGTTTGTTGGCTCTAGAACACAAGACATATCGCATATTTGTTTTTTTTATCGCCGATTTTTTCTTTCTTAGAAGTACCCAACCGTGTACAAAAGCCTGCAAGTTGTGCATATTCCTCGTACATTGCAATGGCAGCTTCCATCGAACTAAATTTCGCATTGACAAAGGGTTTGAAACCAGGCGGAACAACTGGCGTCCAATACCTACTACCGTTAGGTGTTTCGTATACGTTGCTAGCAGCCGACTCTGATCATTAATAGAACAAGCAAGTATAATTAATTAAGCTTCAGGTAGTTTGTTATACAAATTAGTATATCATAAAAAAAGATGGCAACAAAAAAATTACATGTTTTCAGTTACCCGACATAACAAATCAGTTATTGTATTACACAAAAAATAATAAATAGTGAAATCAATAAGATATGTGGTAACAGGAGTGATCAATACATATGTGTACATGCAACTATTATCTTAACCTAAAATATTCAGTTACTCCAATATATTTGTAAACAAGTCATTCTAAAATATTCAGGAATGTTCAGTACATATGTGTACATGCAACTGTTTTAGTATCCTAAAATATTCAGTTACTCCAATATATCTGTAAACAAGTCATCCAATATCTCATTCATGAATTCTATGGAACTTCAGAACACGTTAACAATCAAAACATAAATCAACAAAATGGAATGAAAATCACTAAATGCCATGAACCGGAAACTGATCACAAAGAACTGGGCGATTGACATGTCGAAACTGATAAGAAAATAACCTGGACGATTCCGTAGACTACCGACCAAAACAGATAAAAAAAGAAAACATGGGCGATTCATGGTTGTGTAAAAAACTGGATTCAAGTCATCTTGTTGTATTGAGTCTTGTCCGTTGAAGTCACCACTATGAGCATCCTCCATGATCGATGTCGTGATTAAACTATTAGCAGGGATTGAATCTCAAAATTTTTGGACTAGTATGTGATAGAATTTGAATATAATGAAAGAAGATCACGTAAAATATGCTAAGAAATAGGAATTGTAACTGCCAATGATTTATGGAAAGGAATTTAAAATAAAAAATATTACAATCTTGCCATTTTTCTTAAGTAATAAAACTAATGGCATATAGTTCAAAAGATACTAGCCCAACTCAATACCAAAACCTAACCCTAATTCCTAAAAATTCAAATCAGCACCTAATCTCCTGCTACATACCTCCTGCGACATACCTCGTTGCTGCTCAAGTTCAACTCATACGGATACGGTACAATCTCCTACCTCGCCGGCTACTTCAAATCAGCAGAGGTATAATCTCCTACCTCCTGCCACATACCTCGCTGCTGCTCATGTTCGATTGTTGAGGATCCAATCTTTGCTCGTGTTCGATTGTTACATGTTTTAATTAGGTTAGGATTTGTTTTTTGTTGAATGCAAGCTTTTAATAGTCTTGATTTCAGTTTTTTTTTTGTGTTGCAACACATGTTTTAATTTCAGTGCTGAGAAAAACCGAGCGAAAACGATGCGCTCGATTCAAATTCAATCCGAGCACGAGCATCACTTTTGTGCTTGGTTTTGCAAATTCGATCCGATCGGATCGGTTGTAATTCAGTCCGAGCACGAGCAGACCCTCGCTCAGATCGGAACGGCACATGAACACCCCTATTTGGGTCGGGTTAACGAGTCGTGTCAAGAATTGCCGCCCCTAATCACGCCCCTCTCTGATTCCCGTGAGTTTCAAAGTGAACGTGACCACAACTCCACCCGTCACGGAAAATAGAAAACTATTTGGAGTGTTGCGAGAAAGAAATATGATTTAAAGATGGGGGTGACAGGTAACACCATACCTCGCCCCTGGTGGGGGAGAGAGGGGAAGCGGGGAGGCCCTACATGTATAACACATTCTAAAAATCAAATAATCGACTATTACTTGGTAACTACATAGTTATGTTCTACCAATTTCCAATCTCGACTTATTATTAATGCATACAGCAATATTCACATCATCATATAGTCATGTCCTCCATAAAGCTTTCAAATATTACATTTTGAAATTTCAAAATGTTATAATTGTGGTAGTTGATATTCTACATGAATTAATGTACTCCAAGATGGCATTAGCTCATGTTTGAAATCGTGGTAGTGGTGGACTGGTGGTATCACATCTCTTTTGTATAAATAATAGGGATCACATATGAAACCAAAAGGTTACATCTCTTTAAAAAGTTAAACTGTTATCGCATACTTGTCTCGATCATTAGACCTTATTGTGAGGTGTCTATCCAAATATGACGTTATTTACGGTTCTACTCTAATGGTGTTATCAAGCTTGATTTCCGCAATGCACAAGGGATTAACGGTTGCATTTTTTAAGCATGTGGATGAATCCATGATTTCTTGTATACCATAAAATATGTTTATTTTTTTACTCTACTCTAGACACAATAAAGCTATTGTATCAAGCATTTTAAGTTCTTGATATATGACTTATAAGTAGGGCTGCAAACGAACCGAACAAACATGAACAAGACCTTGTTCGTGTTCGTTTGTTAAGAAATATATGTGTTCGTGAACTGTTCATGAACACTTATCGAACGAGATTTTATGTTCGTGTTCGTTTGTTAAGGAAATGAACTTTTTCATGTTCATTTGTGGTTGTTTGTGAATTTTAGGCAACGAACAAAAACTAACGTTGATGAACACAAATGAGCACAAACTAATATTCATGAACACAAATGGAAACAAACACACAAACAAGCGTTCATGAACAAAATATATAACACACTGACACTTATTAGATATTTAAGTTATCGGAATTTTGAAGTGTTTAATAAAATATTAAAATTAAAAACATTAATGAACTAGCGAACACAAACGAACATGTTACCGAACGTTCACGAACATAAACGAACGAACGCATCCTTTGTTCATGTTCGTTCATTTAACTAAACGAACGAAATTTCTTGTTCATGTTCGTTTGTTTAATAAACGAACGAAAACAAACTTCCCGCCAAACAGTTCACAAACCATTTGCCGAACGTTTGGTTCGTTTGCAGCCCTACTTATAAGTTATGTATAGACAGAGGAGCTAAAAAATGTTATAAACATATATGAAAGTATAAAAACACACACACGTACACAAGTTTATAGGAACTAAAGAAAAAATACAAGTAAAAAATATCAACTATAATTGTAAACTTCTACATGATGAAATACTATTGGTCCCGGCGGGGCTCGAACCCGCGACCTTCGGCTCATAAGACCAACGCTCTAACCAACTGAGCTACGGGACCTTTGGACTTCTAATTCCGTCATTAGTATTATTAATCGTACTTAATGACTGAGACTGAAAAATTAAACAACTAATTGGTGCCGGCATTAGCATTATTGGTCCCGGCGGGGCTCGAACCCGCGACCTTCGGCTCATAAGACCAACGCTCTAACCAACTGAGCTACGGGACCTTCTGATATATAAAATCCGTCATTAGCGTTATTAATCGTACTTAATAACACACTGGAATCAACCAATCAAATTGATATTTAGACGAAATAAGTTAAGAAACTAACTCCAAAAAAACAGGATAAAGTATAACTAATTTCTTGAGTATCATGAATCGGTTACATAATGATGTCCTTTCTGTTAGGGGTGAGCAATTTTAGGTCCGGACCGAAAATAACCAAGAACCGAACCGAACCTAAGTACCTAGGTATTTAGATCGGTTCCAATTTTTCATATAAAATAGGGTCGGGCCGGGTTGGTTCTCAGTTCTTTTCATGGTGAAACCTGACTTGAACATATGGACCGAAACCGACCCTAAATTTAGGGTAGTGAATCGGTTCTATATTTTATGTTTGATCGGTTCTCAGATCAGGTCAGGCAATGGTCGGGTAGGGTCATGTTTTTTCCTTTTGCTCACCCCCTACTTTCTGTATGATACTACTTTTCGGAAACATATTTATTTTATTATGCCTTTATATATATTAATAAACATATAATGAAAAATGATATATTCAAAAGTTAATGCTTGAAGAATATGCTTCACATATGCTCTACCATTAACTCAAAAGCTCATATTATAGGTCCAAACAGATCTTGATCACTTTCTTATACTCTTTTTATTCACATATTCTAGTCTTATGGTTGTCACTTACATGAGGCTCTGGTGAGGTTCAACATAAGAGCCACCACTAGGTGGTGGCTCAAGGCGGAGAACGATGGTGGTTGTGGTGGAATGAAGTTTTGAGATGGTGAAGTAGTGAAACTTTGAAGTTTGAATAGTCGGGCAACTGCACAAGCTTTGGCAAAATACAAGAAGAAGCTATCTTTTATTTCTTTTGAAAAAGTTGAGGAGAAAACTATAGTCATGAAATATTTTGGTGTAACTTCCTATACATTGTTGGTGTAATCGAAACCTATTGTAACGGCTTTAGAAGGGCCTCATGTGTTATATTATATGATCATTTCTAGAAATTTCCCATAGATGTATGAAATAAAAAAGGAGATGTATATTTGTAACCAAAAGATAAAGCCGTAATATACCTAAAAATATAGATCTATCACATTTATAAGTCGAACGACACCAATTCTTTTCAAAAATGTATTGTCAGATAATCATAACTAGGGGTGTAAACGAGCCGAGCCGAACCCGAGCTCGACCAGGCTCGAGCTCGGCTCGTTAGGTTTTTATGAAGCTCGAGCTCGAGCTCGGCTCGGTTCGAGCCTACTTCTTTGAGCTCGAGCTCGGCTCGCTAGTAAAACCCAAAGGTCGAGCTCGGCTCGAATCGGCTCGAACTATTTTGAGAACAACCTTAAATGAGCTAAAAGCTCGACTCGAGCTCACTTCAACATCGCTTAAACAAGGCAAAGCTCGGCTCGAGCTCGGCTCATCAATGTTATCATCGTTATTAATATATTATATATAAAAAAATTAAAATTTTGTATGGGCTCGTTTAGGCTCGCGAGCCTAAACAAGCTTTGTATTTCAGGCTCGAGCTCGGGCTCGATAACAAAACGAGCTCTATTTCAGGCTCGAGCTCGGGCTCGGGCTCGGGCTCGTTAAGGCTCGGCTCGTTCGAGCTTTTAACCGAGCCGATCACGAGTAGCTCTCGAGCCTCTGGGCTTGTTTACACCCCTAATCATAACCAATATAAATGGCCATATCTCTGTTTTTGGGGTTGAAATATTGATTAGTTTTAAGCAATTAGAATAAAATATATATTTTTAACAATAAAATATGTATAGAAAGCATTAAAAGCTGATTATCCAATTACAAAAGTTAATAGAAAATATGAATGTGTGTATAAGTTAAATGAATCTAAATCTAAATCTAAATGTAAACTATATAATAAAAGAAACCATTTAGGGACACTTGTCATCATATTAGGCATTTTCTTATAGATAATTATTATTTTAGTTTAATTTCTTCTAACTAATTATAGATAACTCTGTTAAATATTATTTAGTTTAATAACTTATGGATAATTATTATTTTGTTTAATCTTCTTCTCATTTATAATATTATTTATTTGAATTAATTAGAGTTAATTACTGTTTTCGTCCCTGTGGTTTGTCAAAAATCACTATTTCAGTCAATTAGTTTAAAAATTGTGATTTCAGTCCATATGGTTTCACTTTCGTAACTATTTCAGTCCACCTCGTAACCATTTCAGTCCATATACTTAACAGAATAATGGATTGAAATTGTTACGAAAGTGAAATCACAGGGACATAAATGGTTACGAAAGTGAAACCACGGGGACTGAAATCGTAATTTTTAAACTAATGGACGGAAATAGTGATTTTTGACAAACCACAGGGACGAAAACAGTAATTAACTCAATTAATTATTACTTTTATATTTACTTATTTACTTCAAATTCAAACTTAGTTATCTAATTTGATCTTAACTATATCTTTGAACGTTTTGTTTAGTTTGATATCAAATAGATTTTACAAAACTTGAAATTAAATTAACTAATATTATTTATCATTTATATATTTATGGAGTTTTAAATAAAGAGTTACATTTATTGAGACTTCGTTAACAAATTTTGCAACAACAGAATAATCTATTTTTATCACGAAAACCAAACTTTGTATTAATATATTAAATATTTTTATTTTCACTATACAAAATTACATTTACTCGACCCATGTAATACATGAGGTTTTTTAAGATATAACCTTTTATTATTTGATATATAAAATTAGATTTATTCAATTCGTACAATACACGGGTTTTTTTAAGGATAAATATTTTTTTATTATTTAGTACAGAAAATTACATTTATTCAAACCGTGTAATACACATATTTTTAAAGATGTAATTTTTTTATTATTTGGTATATAAAATCACATTTATTCAACTCGTGTAATAAATAAGGTTTTTTAAAGATGTATTATTTTATTATTTAGTAAAAATATTACATTTTTTCAACTCATGTAATACACGTGGTTTTAAAGATATAACTTTTTTATTTGTTATATAAAATTACATTTATTTAACCCATACAATATGGTTCTTATAGATATAACCTTTTATTATTTAATATATTAAATTATATTTATTCAACCTGTGCAATAAAGGAAGTTTTAAAGATATATTGTTTTATTATTTAGTATATAAAATTTATTTATTCAATCCGTGTAATACACGGGGTTATAACCTAGTTAAAATTATAATGGGAAGTGCCGGTAGGAGACAAGTCAATAAAAATTACAAATTAGATAATATAAGTAAAAAGGTTATTATATGAATAAGTAAAACTGTATGCAAAAAAGTTAAACGAAATTAAAAAAATGCGAAGGTGGAAGATGAATGGATTAGTAATAGATTCTGTGTATTGTATTAGGCTGTAGGGTGTTGTATAAAGTTCTTAAGGGCTTTATCGTGTCACATTAGCGTTACGTAAACGCCACCTCATATGGGGGCTTTAAAGTCTCTTCTTTTAATATCCTTGCATTGGTTTAAAGACTCTTTTAGGGCATGTTTGGCTAAGTTTTTTGAAATAACTTATTGACTTATTGACTTTTTGGAAAAGTCATTATAGAGTGACTTATTGGGTTTTCTCTTCACATACACCCTCATTGCCAAACATCATTTTGAAACTTATAACTTTTCAAAAAGCCAATAAGTCAATAAGTTGTTTCAAAAAGCTTACCCAAACATGCCCTTAAACAATCAAAAAAAAAAAAAGGAATTCAAAAAAGAAGGAAATGAATGGGTATCACATTCTTCCGTTATTTCATCCGTTAGCACGCTGGTGAGATGGGCATAGTGCCCCCTGTATGGCGAGCACGGGGTGGGTGAGGGCGCCATGGGGCGCCATTTTTGCTGATCTGACGGGGTGGCGCGATGCCACACCCTGTGGCCTTAGGATGGTTGTTATCATATAACACACTTGTCCCATAGAAAATACAGCAAACTTCTATGTTTTTAAACATGACTGGTTTATGTTTATGGAGTACGATACAATACGGTAGATTCTACAAATGTTTGGAAAGAATGAGATGTAGGCAAATCTTACCTCTATCTGTATAGATAGAGTGAGTGCTTTTAGAGAGACCCCGAAACTAAATCTCTAAACACATCATCAAAAAATCAATGACAAAACCATCCTATTGAATCTCTAAACTCACCACAAAAAATCAATAAAATCAATGATGATAGAGACCACAAATCATCCGCTATTTAATCACTAATGCACCAAATAATAACAAATCTACATAGCAACAAAGAAGAAAAAAAAACAAATATGCATAGCACCAAAAAAATAATATCTGAAAAAAAATTATATCTTTGCAAAATTTAAGAATTTTCATTAATATTACCCAATAAAATTCCAATTATACACAAATACATATGCTCACGACAAAAGTTAACTAACATTAAACAACCCATTCAAATATATCGAATTACAAAAGTCTCAATAAAAAACAAACTAGTGCTTACAATATCAAAACATCTTTTTAATAAATCCCGACATTAAATCTACCACTAAATTTTCAATTTTAGATTCTCAAAAATACCCTTCTTCATCCCAAAACTAAAAACAAATAAATACAAAAGTTAGATTACAAATATATATATATATAGGTAAAGAGTACTGTACAAATGCCCTTATCGTACATTACGTACGCGCCAATCTCAGCCATCAGATCATCTTCCCGCAATGAAAATCGCATGTTGTTTTTTTTTGTAATAATTTCGCATGTGATAATTTTGATGAAATAGCAGGTGTTTTTTTTTTAACAATTTCGCATGTGGTAATTCAATTTCGCATGTGATAATTTTGATGAAATAGAAGGTTGTTTTTTTGTAACAATTTCGCATGTGGTAATTCAATTTCGCATGTGATAATTTTGATGAAATAGCAGGTTGTTTTTTTTTTTGTAACAATTTCGCATGTGGTAATTCAATTTCGCATGTGATAATGTTGGTAACAATTTCGCATGTGGTAATTCAATTTCACATGCGATTTTCAATGCGGGAAGATGATCTGACGGCTGAGATTGTAGCGTACGTAATGTACGATAAGCGCATTTGTACGTTAACCGGCCTCTATATATATATATATATATATATATATATATATATATATATATATAATTTAAAACAATAGACATAGTTTATAAATATTTACAAAAACTCACCCGGTCAACAAAATCATGTTGGGCATTGTCAATAAACTCTTTCATATGTTTGATTACCATATACCTACATTCCCAATCGTCTTTCTGTTGTTTGCACTGCATTATATTCACGATTAACTATTTTAAATACAATAATTATTTTGACTAAACTATTTTAAACAAAATAAAATATTCACATATATGTGTCATGGGCCACTTAAATTCAACCCCCAAAACTTGTTCAATGATACGGACGAGCATGTAATTTTTGTGGGTCTTCCCTTTATAGAATCAACAATATAGCCGAATTTGAGGCCCGGGCAAACAATTATAAGCGACTAATGTTTACTACAAAAATAAAAATTATAGAACATATTAAGTATGTATCTGTATGCGTATGTGTATGTACAATGGGGAATTTATATTACCTAGCTAAGTATGGTGCAAGATAAAACTTTTTTTTTAGAATGAAGCTCACGTCTTCTTTTACATTTTTTAACGTCTTCAAGATGTGTGTTACACCGTGATCCAATGATTAGTTAACAAGTATTTCATATTTCTCATAATTTACAATATATATATATAGAAACGGGATCAGGAGAGAACGGTGAAAAGTGTGAGAACGGATCCTGGCCCAACACGTGGCAGGGAGTGCTAATTGTTATGCCGGGGTACGATTGTCATTGTCCACTTCCCGCTAAATAATGGCATTATGATTCCTTTGCCCAAAAATAATTAAATATAAATGCTTTTTTCATCTTTATGCTAGTTTTACATGGTGTTTTTTTTAAATATATTTTTTACGAATGTCGTTTATGTTTTAATGGCGTTTTCATCTTTATGTTAGTTTTTCATGGCGTTTTTTTAAAAAAGTATTTTTTACGAATGACGTTTATGTTTTAATGGCGTTTTATTGATTTCCTATAGATATGGCGTTTTTGTGTTTTCTACTTGTTTTAATTTAGTTTTTTAACCTTTTTTTAATGTTGTTTATGTTTTAAATGGTTACTATTTGTTAATTATTCTAATCTTGGCGTTTTCTTTTATTTGCACAAATACGATAGAAGATCACACAACCAAACATGTTGATGTAATAATGTAAAGAGTAAAACACAATAGTCAACATTAAAATTCATGGCGTTTAGCTAATCTACATATTCTTCCATTCTTTATGCTATTCTCTCGTCTGCTTTGTCAAACAATTCACGTATTTTTTCTCCCTCTAAAGCCATGAATGTTTTTAGACAACTTGTCAGTAGTTTTCTGTTTTCATTTTCGCTATGAAATAGGATTTTTCCAAAGTATTTTACCCTTAGTTCATTTAGCTGTCTTTGTTGGAGTTGATTTGGGGCATCTTCTGTTGCCAAACCACTTCTCCAACGAGCTATATCCCCCATGTATGTTTCCATATGCCTCATTGCGAAAATCCCATAGTCGATGACGTTAGACTTTGTCCTCCAATCCATCTTTTGTCTGACAACCTTCGCCTTGCTCATGATCTTATGCTTTGGGTGATTTTTAATACGCAAGTAGTTTGCAAAAGCTATGTGCTGCAGTTTCACATTTTTTTTGCATATATTAGTTTGGCGTTTTGTAAACATAGTTCCTATATTCTAAGTTTTTAAGATACTTACCAATATTTCCACCCATCCTTCATACTTTTTTTTTGATGCTGATGTTATCCCCTATACCACTGTTGTCCAATACATCAACTCTTTCGTGTTTCATGTTGAAACAGACAACATAGAAATGTCTTTCCCAGATTATTGGCACGAAGACTAGTTCATAATCCTTGATGGTTTTATGTTTCTTGTCTCCTTTGAAACGTGTGTTTTTCAGAACAGTTTACATGTTTATGTTGAATTCTTTGTTTCGTGTATCTTCTTTTGTCGTTTCATAGTATGCCGGAGTATTCTGTAATATTGAGTACCACATTTTAAACAACAAAACAATGTCCTATTTTAATTTTATCAATTAAATATAGCAAAAGAGTTACCAGCAGTAATTCTGTGCAGAATAACCTTGAGGGTGATTCATGAGCTTTGTATCTTTCTTCATAGTTCAGGATATGTGCCCAACATAGAATAATTGAGACGTGTGCTTGAAATCCTGGTTTCATGCTCTCACAGATCACCCTCATGAGAAACTTTTCTCCCATCTTGAACAACTCAGTTCTAAAAAAACATCATTTGGCGTTTTAGTTATACAAACTCATTCTATTATAATACATGGCGTTTTGATCGTTTTTGCATGCATATTCTCAAGTAAACATTATGAATGGAAAGTTTGGCGTTTTATTTTGAGAGAAGTGTACATACTCATAATCGCCGATTCCAGTGAAGATGTATGTTGAAAGGTTATTTTCAGGGTTTGTCCTTTTTTCATTTATAACCACTTACCTCCTTAGATAAGGTGACAAACATGCCCTGCTCAATTTTTTATCTCTCTACTCCTCTTCAACCACATTATTTTTTTTTATATATTTTTATCTTCTTCATCATCTTTATCATCTTTTTCATCACCAAGCAGCTCTTCAGGGTTTAAAATTGTATTTTCTTACATCAGCTTTGTGATGTCTGGAGTGTTGTCCTCATCACCTTTCTCCTGCACATCTGACATGTTTGGCGTTTTTGGTGGTGATGTGTTGATGGCGTTTTCATCCTGGGGTTTATTGGGTGTCTCTTGCTCTTCAAAACTTTTCAAGAGGTTTTTCCCAGATGTAGTTGGTGGCTGTTCATATGGCGTTTTATTAAACACTGCCCCTTGTTGGTCAACACTTTTCTTTATCATCTCCCCTTCAGTGATGAATGCCTGACTGTCTTGTGTTTCTATCGTGGCGATGTTTGGTGTCTTATCAAATACAGCCATTTTTGGTGTCTCTTCAGCATGTTGCAGATGTTTTTTTATTGCTATAATCACTTCATCTACCATCCTTGAATTATCAAGACCTTCTTTAATATCTATCATTTGTTTTAGATCTTGTCCTGGCAGCTCCAAAATCTCAGCAATATTCCTTTTAATTATTTTTTCTCCATTGTATCTTGAAATGTGATATTCAAGTGTCTTGAAATCACAACTCCATTTCTCAATATCGTTTTCGTTTACATCTTCATCTGATGATATAGTATCCTCATCATCATCATCATATATGGGGGCTGTTATAGCAGTCGAGGGTTCGGCGTTTTGTTCTATTGCCACATCCCTTGTATACCCTTCTGCTTCCCCTTCTCCTTCCCCTTCTCTTTTTCCTTCTCTTATCCACCCCCTTCACCATTCCCTTCCCACTCCCCTTCCTCTTCTTCTTCTTTTCCTTCCCCTTTTCCTTTTCCTTCTGCTTCTCCTTCTTCTCCTTTTCCTTCATTTTCAACTTCAATGGCATTTTCATGAACTATTTCCACTTCCATGGCGTTTTCATCAACTATTTCCACTTCAATGGTGTTTTTAATTCCAGCCATCTCCTTCTCCCTTTTCTTCTTCATTTTCACATCCTTCTTCTCCTTGTTCTTCATTTTCAAATTCTTTGGCATTTTCATGAACTGTTTGCTCTTCAAGGTGTTTTCTTTTTCAGCCATCTCCTTTTCCCCTTCTTCTTCATTTTCATCTCCTAGTACCACCTCATTTTCAACCTCAGTTTCTTGTGTATCTTCTTCTGTTTCAGCTGGCATTTCTTTGGCATTTTCATCAACAAATTTTGAGATGTTCTCCAACAATGTCATACATTGTGAGTATTTAATGTGTACCAGGAGGCTGTTTCGGTATTCAGTCTTTGACTGTTTTAACAATGCGCTCATTTTATTATAACAGTCTTCTAATTCTTTGTATGCTCCATCCAATTTATCAGACTTTTCCTGTTATATTAAATAAAAGTATTTTGTTTATCATGGTGTTTTTTGGTTTTTTTTTTAAATTTATTATTTGAACAACATACCTCTTCAGGTTCTTTGTTTTGTTCTTTTTCATCAGGAAAAATGTTGTCATACTGTGTTACTCCTCTGATAAGAGTGTGACAACCCTCACCAAACCAGGTATCCGTACGACTTAATTAATGATTAATTACTGCTTAATTACTGTGCTTGTTTGAACTAGCTGATGAACTGCTACTTGATATCTGATACATGTACTTACTTGCATCATACTTTACTTATCGTCACTACATTGTTTACATACTGAACCTTAGTGACAAACATGATGCACAAAAAGCACAGTAGCACAATAGCGGATAACCTATTGAACATGCTGATAAAGCCAGCATCAGGCAGACACTGCCTCTAAGGCCTGTAAGAGCCAAAGATAATTGCTACACTAATGGTGAGTGTAGGGATACAAGGGTTGTAGAACTGCGTCTCTAGGAATAAGTTACAATGACTGGATGTGCCTAAAACGTACTCTAAGCACAAAACTCAGCACTTTACATAACAATCCGGCTTCTAGCTAACTAGTAAAGTGCCAAAACATGAGAAAAATATTACTAGACACTTTCCAAAGTGTCGGAAATAAGTTGTGTCACTAAAAATAACAATAACGACACTTTAAAGCTTTATTAAGCGCTTTAACGGATTACTATCCAACCGAACAACCGGGCGTTACCCGAAACATGAAAATATTGTTATTTTCATTATTTATCTTTTTCTGAGTCAGTTAGGGTCCCTGAATACCCTAACACCCGCATTAAAGCTCAACACTCTAGTAACTGGGTTAATCCCTAAACTTAACTTAGTTTAACTTAACTATAACCTAACTAATACTTGGAATCGAACTAGTACCCCCCCCCCCCTCTCTAACCGTCCCCAATTAAGAGGGGACATACCTTGTACCTTGGTGATTATTTTAATCACCATTGCCTAATATCTATTAGACACAATTTCCATTGGATAATAACTCTAAACTTAGTCTATAAGTTCAACCAATTACACAACATAATTATCATCACTTAAACTCACCAACGAACTCTCTCTCTCTCTCCCTAGAAGCTTACGGCCGAACACCCCCCTCCCCATACATCCATTTTCGGTTTTCATCAAGCCATTCCAACATCACACAAGCTTCAAGGATCGCATATAAGGAGTCTTGGTGCACTCAGAGTTCGAAGGACCTCTTTCTCTAGCTTTTATCCACCTCTTTTGCGCGTAGATTCTTCCCTAGCCTCGAGCTAGAGGTATAATGCTTAAAACTCGTACTTGAACTAATCTAAGGTGGTTAATAAGATGTATGATGATTAAAACTCGGCATCTTGCATTTTGAAGCATTAAAGTTTACTAAACTTGCAAGTATTGTTGGTTAAAAGCACATAAGTTGTGTAAAACTTGTAGTAATTAAAATATATGATTATTTAGGCCCGATCTATGATGTGGTAGCTCGGATCATCGTTTAACCCGGTTTGGTAAGGTCATGGATCTTAACATAAGCATGTTTTGAATGATACAAGGGTTAAAAGGTGAAACTCTACCACACGCGAATCATGAACTTGTGTAAAAGAGTTTTACTTTGTAAAATTGTGTTTAAAACTAGCAAATCTACGCATCTGCAAGTGGTATTTTCGAAGAACCACGTATCAAAGAAATCATGTATTTAAAAGATGGATTTTACACTAACAAGCATGATTTTTATAAAACCACAAGTGTGTAAACACTTGTGAAATGAAAAGATCCGACAAAATAACAGTTTTTGTAAAAGATGACGGGAAGTTGTAAAGATGGATTTTCTCTAAAAACGAGGTTTTTACAAGATCAAATTACCTTATATGAAGATCTACTAAATTTAAGGGGATTTACACCACAGTTTTGGGAAAACTACAAGTTCATGTAATTTTTGGCAATTTACACATATGTTGATTAGTTGTTGTGAGAAAAGTTGTTCTGATCAAATAAAGAAAATTGTTGAGTTGATTTGTTAAAGAAAATGATACGCTTGAAAGCGTGGCCACCTCCAGTTACAGAGGAAACTCTGGCGAAATTTTTCTAAAAACCTAACACTTAGAACCATTTACACTACAAGCGTTACAATTATTTTTGACATGTTTTCGAAACATAAATTTCGCCATGACTTTATTTACTAAATATTCGGAGGTGGGATTTTCACAGAATTTAACGTGATAAATATATATTTTCACACACTGTTTATGATTATTTTGTGGAAATACATAAATATTATTTTTAGAGTAAAAATAATATTTACGAACGTTAACGAATCCAAAATAATACGAACGCTTTCACCATAAATATATAAGTTACACCGGTAATTATATTACCACTCGATTGTTAAAACGTAACTTACGCACTTACGGAAACATTTATGAACGCGTATTTTAACAACGTATTATTGGAGAAAAATTATGTGAAATGAAAATATAATATTTTTGAGAAAAATACTTATATTTTGGAATTGGAAATATATATATATTAAGGGGCTGTTTGGCAACATCTGAACCAATAAGTGCTGAATGAATAAGAGGTCTGAATGGGTAAGAGGCTCTGAACCATTAAGTGTTGAACCAGTAAAGTGCTGTTTGGTTGCACATCTGAAGGACTGTGTAAAATGACATTTTTACCCCTCTCAACAAAATTAAATACCTAATTATATAATCCTATAAAAACTACTATTTTCTGCTAGATGTAATCGAGATGATCACATGGACCGACAAGAGTTAATGGATTCTGAAACTACTATTTTCTAATTGGACCTCAATTACACATCAACACATGGCTGCTTCCACTTATACTCAATACAATTGGACTGAAAATTCATAAAGCATATTGCAGCTTTTTTTTTTTTTTGAAAGGCAAGCATATTGCATCTATTCGATTAGATTTCTGTTCGACAACCATCAAACACCGTCATCTAAAAGCTCTCTCTCACTTCACAAACTCTCTGCTTCTCTCTCTAGAAAGCTCTCTGCTTCTCTCTCTAAAAGGCACAAACTCCGGTTCGAAGCAGGAAGAAAAGAGAGAGATCAGTGAGAGAGAGAGATAGATCGGGAAGAGAGAATGCGGTCGGACCGTCATGAGCCCGCCGGAAAAGACTACTCCGTTCAGAAGCTGTGGAGGGTCGGCGATGGAGGACTGTGAAGGGCGGCGGAGTGGTGGACGGAGGGGGGATGGAGGACTGTTGCGACGTGGATGGCGGCGAGTGATGAAGGGCGGCGGAGTTGTGGAGGAGAGGAGATGATGATGGCTGTGGAGGAGAAATATGGCGTCACTGTGAATGAGGAGAAGAGGGGTATGCTTGTCAAATGTTTCATTCAGACATAAGAAGTAGCTGAACCATTCAGAGCTGAATGGTTCCATTAAGAGGTTAAGTTTTTGTGAACCAAACAGCCAAACCTCTGACCGATTCAGAGGTAGGCTCTGAATGAAGTCATTCAGATGTAAACAAACAGGCCCTAAGTGAGACTTAATGACTTAATTTGAACGCACATGTATTGAATCCCCCATCCTTGGGAAGGAGATTAACTACCAAGTATATACAGAACGTAAACACGAAATAGTTGTCTAACTATTTCCCAAAGACTTAAACTATAAAGCTAAGGCACGGCCGTCCGTCTAATAGAATTAGCACTTGTAGGTCGTCGCACAGCTGCCTGATTTGGAGTACTTGGTAGAGACGCACCGACTGTGAGTTCATGTCCCCCTTTTCTCTAACTGTTTTTAGTTTTCTTAACTGCGGGGGTGAAATACATGTTACTTTGTTTACAAGTACTTTATACACGGTATGGTTAGCGTAAGGAGGTTTACTACTTAGATCATGTGAGTGGGTAGGCAGAAACAGGAGACCATTAATCCTCATTGAAGGACCGAGGGACGTAAGCGGTAGATCTATCTGGGTGTAGCGAGCCCAACTCTAGGCCCAACAGAACGGACCTCTGAGAGGCCCAGCAGAATGGACCTTGAGTGACTTTGTACCCAACGCTAAATTTGCTAGGTTTGAGTCTTCCTACTTGCACTTCACACATACTAATGGCCTTGCAAACCATTGGTGATCTCTTTTCCTTACACTGCTACATACCAGGGAATTTTTATACTTACAAGTGTTTTACATACTCACTTACACATGAACTCGCTCAACATTATTGTTGATTTTTCAACTTACATGTATTTCAGGAAACTAAAGATCTGGCGCGGTATGTTATGTTTTCCCGCTGCATAAGGGTTCCAAGGTCATCCCAGTTTAGGAAATGTGACTCTTTCCTGGACAAGTCACAAATCTTAAACTGCGTTTATTTCATGTTGATGTTTATGTTTATGTTTCTCAAGATAATGTTTTATGTTATGATGTTGTAAGTCTATAAGACATTGGTATGTTACTCTGGTTTTAAAACTTAATCAAATGGATGATCTTGCATGATTTTATTTCATATAGCTTTGTTATGATTAAGCTATGGTATTAAGAAGTCACACCAAAATTAACCACGCTTCCGCAAAGCCAGGGTGTGACAGCTTGGTATCAGAGCTCTGATCATAGCGAACTAGGATTCATTCTCGAGTCTAGACTATGATCACTAGGGCTCTCACGAAAACATTTTTAATGCATACCACTTAAGTCCAGATCCAAAACTTTTTACAAACAAATGTTGAGCACATTTTATTTATTATTTATAGGCTCAGTCTAGAAAGGGCTGAGGCTCGGTCTGAGAGGCCGAGGCTCGGTCTGAGAGGCCGAGGCTCGGTCTGGGAGATCGAGGTAGTTGGCTAGTGGGACTAGGAGAATTGGCTAGTGGGACTAGGAAGAGCAGTCTGAGAGGCTGGGAGAATTGGCTAGTGGGACTAGGAAGAGCAGTCTGAGAGGCTGGGAGAATTGGCTAGTGGGACTAGGAAGAGCAGTCTGAGAGGCTGGGAGAATTTGGCTAGTGAGACTAGGAGTATCAGTCTAGAAGACTAGTGGGACTAGGAGAATTATATGATTGCTTACTTGGTGACTTATGTGATTATCTGATTGTATGACTGATTATTTGAGCATATTTGTGTTTATGTTACAGACTCATGGACTCAGCCGGTACCGGCGATTCGGACACCACTGGACCCATACCTATCGTATCTGATGACCTCACATCCTCTGAGCACGAGGTGCACACACCTGACTATACCAGTACTGACGAGGATGATTTCCAGCCTTTCGCACTACTCGATGGTGCTGATGAGCCTGCAGATGGCCCTCCCGCTGAGTACCTACCATTAGTGGAGATCCCTGCTCCCATACCCTTAGCTGTTTATCCTACCTATGATTTGCTTCTTGACGCCGAGGCTGACGGCGATATTGACCTGTTTGAGGATGAGATCCAGGGCGAGGCCCTTCTTCCTGCGGGCGATCTTCTGATGATCGCTGACGTTCCCGCTGAGAATTCGCCTGCACATTCTCCTGTCCCAGACTCCTTCGAGTCTGTGGCATCCGCACCTTCTCACACATTGAGCGCACAGCACTTTGCGCATGATTCTGATCCTGACCAGGCATCCTCTGTTGCACCTATTCCCAACTTTGCGTTTGACCATGATGACATAGAGGATTCTGATCCTATCTTTCCCCCGGGATTCGACCTGGATCATGATATCGAGTTTATACCTATGGATCAGCCCATGGAGGATCCAGCTGACCCAGTAGATCCTATCGACCCCGAGTTTGACTTTGAGATGGCTTTTGATGATCCCGAGCCTGCCGTCGCCCCTGAGCAGGCAGCCGCTCTAGACCCCATACTTGAGCATGACCCCGTACATGCTGGCATCCCTATTGAGCCTGTTATAGCAGACCCACCTGTTGATGATCTCCCCGTGGATGTTCCTTTGTTAGAGGGCGATCATGTCGTTGTTGATCCTGTTGTTCCTCTACCTGTTGTTGATATACCTGTTGACCATCCTGTTGAGCACATTGCACCTGTTCACCCTTTTGTTGCTCCCCCACCTGATCCCATCCCACTAGAGCCCGAGCATGCACTGTTCGCGGCACACATGGATCCACCAGATGAGCATGCACAGCACGGTTGGATACCTGCTGATGAGGATGTTCCACCTTTTCCCCCTCAGATCCCTGATACACGACATGTTGATTTTTCTTTTCAGGTTCCTCAGTTTGTACCTCCAGTAAGGCCTGGAGAGGGTTCTTCAGCACATCCTTTTGGGCATATACCGATGTCTATCCCCTTCATGCCCCAGATGTCATCTGTTCCACCCTCTGTTGCTTCATTTCATGTGGCACCTTTTGATCCCACCAGTGAGCCGTTCCTTTGGGCACCACACTCTGCTATGCCACTTACTGACCCCTACCATTCTTTCCACATGGGGTATACTATTGAGGACGTTCTGATGTCTTTTGTCGCCCAGCACGAGGCACACACACAGCGCATTCAGGAGCTTGAGAGAGCTCAGCTGCCACCATACCAGTGCCATGGTCAGACACACTCTCCTCTGCAGCCATTTCGACCCTTACCTCCAGATTATGCCGCCCGTCTCTTTACACTAGAGCAGCAGGTTGCTTCTATCATTCGTACCCAGCGAGCCATGGAGGAGGACTGGCTCCAGTTACGTCGTTTGTTTTACACCCACTTTCCCCCTCCTCCACCACCATCTGTATAGAGCTCATCAGTGCTGTTTGGGTAGACGAGGGTGAGAAGACGGCGATTGTTGGACTGCACAACATTTTTGGAGACTACATTATGATTCTGACTTTTATTGACATGTATTTGATGTATTGACACTGATTCGATATGATTTTTGGACTAGGGTGATGTAGCCCATAGTCGGCTGATGTTGTATGACACTGTGATGTACTTGTACGCTTACTATGTGGTCTCGATATATGGCAATCGCAGTATTCTCATCATACTTGATGCTTGATTTGCTTATTTATATTTTTATGACATGGGATGTTGTGTGATTGGTATTTGTGATGTATTGATAACATGAGATGTTATGTGCTTTTACTATTACTATATACGTACGCTTTACTATGGCCTGACCGACATAAACCATCTTTTAGAAGATGCCGCCGAGACGTGAGACACGCATGCCTACCAATGAGGTAGAACCCCAGCAAATTATCACTGCTGCCATTGCACAATACGCCGCTTCACAAGGAGGACCCAGCGGAAGCAGCACGAATAACAATGGCAACAATAATCCACCTCATGGTAATACTAAGTCATTTAGACATACCATGACCTAATTGGATATCTTTAGCAATGATGCTAATGCCGATCGTATGTTATAACGTATGTGCAGGATGCACCTACAAGCAGTTTCTAGACTGCAAACCGGTCAACTTTGATGGCACAGGAGGTGCTGTCGCCTTTGTTCGTTGGGCCGAGAAAACTGAATCTGTTCTTCGCATGAGCAAATGCGCGCTAGATCAGCAAGTCACCTATATCTCAGGGCTATTCTTGGATGGAGCCCTCTCTTGGTGGAATCTGCAAGTACAGACACTTGGTGAAGCTGCTGCCTACGCGCTAACCTGGACCGAACTGAAGGAGCTTATGCGCAAAAAGTACTGCTCTCGCGCGGAAATCCAGAGATTGGAAACCGAGTTCTGGCATTTGAAAATGGACGGTCCAAAGATCGCAGAATACGTTCAAAGGTTCCATGACTTATCACATGTGGTACCCTACATGGTCACTCCGGAGTTCAAGAGGATTGAACGTTTCATTTGGGGATTAGCTCCTCAAATCATAAGCATGGTAACCTCATCCAAGCCTGCGACAATTACTGAGGCAATCGATTTGAGTGTGGCTCTCACAGAAGAGGCTATTCGCCTGAACAAGTTTGATGATGCTGAGCTTAAGAAGAAAGAGACTCACGTCGAGTCGTCAGGAGGTAACAAACGGAAGTTCTCAAACTTCAAGCAGAGCGCCAGTGTGGCGGTTAAGAAAGGAGGATCGAATGCGCCAGCTCAGGTTACAGCTGGTGGTGGAAAGAAGGGAAAGGGATATATGGGCACCCAGCCCAAGTGCAACAACTGCCAACTCCACCATTCTGGCCGGTGCGGGCCAAAAGTATGCGAAGCATGTGGGAAACGTGGCCACTTGAAGGACACTTGTTGGGCCACTGCTGGTCAGGGAGGCCAGGGAGGATTCAGAAACAGAAATAACAACCGGGGTGGGAATGGAAATCGCCCACAAGGAAGCTATGGAGGTAACGAGAATCGAGGCAACAATGCTAACCAAGCGGGCGCCGTGAATCGTAATCAGAGGAATGATCAAGCTGGTGGAAACGGGCAAAGACTTGGATGCTTTAACTGTGGTGATATCGGGCATTTTAAGAAGAACTGCCCAGAGTTAAACCAAGCCCGTGGAAGAGTGTTCCAACTCGAAGCAAGGGAAGCGCGCCAGGACCCCAATGTCGTTACTGGTACGTTCCGTGTAAATCAACGCTATGCATCCGTTTTATTTGATACTGGTGCCGATTATAGCTTCGTGTCGTTAGAATTTAAGAATATGCTTGGGTTAGCCGCTAATAAGTTAGATATTCCCTACTCAATCGAATTGGCTAATGGGAAGTTAGTAGAAGCCAATGAAGTGATCAGAGGCTGTGTGATTGAATTGGGAGAGCGTGAGTTTGCTTTGGACCTACTACCAGTTCAGTTGGGAAGCTTCGACGTAGTAGTAGGAATGGATTGGTTATCAGGCAACAAGGCTGAGATAATTTGTCACGAAAAGATCGTTCGTATCCCAACCGAAGATGGCGAAACAATTGTGGTTCACGGAGAAAAGCGTGATACGCCGTTAAGGATTATCAGCTACCTGAAAGCACGGAAGTGTTTGCAGAAGGGATGTGTTGCCTTCCTGGCACACATTGTGGATAAGAAGGCTGCTGAGCCAAGAATCGAAGACATCCCTGTCGTGAGGGAATACCCCAGAAGTCTTCCCAGAAGACTTACCTGGACTGCCACCTCAGAGGCAAGTAGAGTTTCACATCGACTTAGTTCCAGGCGCCGCGCCTGTGGCTAAGGCACCATATAGACTTGCTCCGTCTGAGATGCAGGAACTGTCGACAAAACTTCAAGAGTTGTTAGACAAGGGATTTATCCGACCAAGCTTCTCGCCTTGGGGAGCTCCGGTCCTGTTTGTCAAGAAAAAGGACGGTAGTTTTCGTATGTTCATCGACTACTGGGAGTTGAACAAGCTGACGATCAAGAATAGATACCCTCTGCCAAGGATTGATGATCTGTTCGACCAACTGCAAGGTTCAAGCTTTTATTCAAAGATCGATCTTCGATCTGGATACCATCAGTTAAGGATACAAGAGGAAAGTATCCCGAAGACAGCCTTCAGAACTCATTATGGACACTACGAGTTCCTTGTTATGCCGTTTGGGTTGACAAACGCACCTGCAGTGTTTATGGACTTGATGAACAGAGTTTGCAAGCCGTACTTGGACAAGTTCGTGATTGCGTTTATCGACGACATCTTGATCTATTCAAGAACAAAGGCTGAGCACGAACAGCATCTAAGAGCTATTTTGGAGCTGCTGAAGAAGGAACAGTTGTATGCCAAATTCTCCAAGTGCGAATTTTGGCTACGTGAAGTCCAATTCCTTGGACACGTGGTAAATGGAGATGGAATCCACGTGGATCCAACAAAGATCGAAGCGATCAAGAATTGGGAAACGCCAAAGACGCCAACCGAGATTCGACAATTCTTGGGTTTGGCTGGCTACTATCGAAGGTTCATTGAGGACTTTTCAAAAATCGCTCAACCATTGACGCTCCTCACGCAGAAAGATAAGAAGTTTGATTGGGGAATCAAACAGGAAGAAGCGTTCCAGATACTGAAGGATAAGCTCTGCAATGCGCCAATCTTAGCACTACCGGAAGGTACAGATGATTTTGTGGTATACTGTGACGCTTCGCGTCAAGGATTAGGTTGTGTGTTGATGCAACGCCAAAAGGTTATTGCTTACGCATCGCGTCAATTGAAAGTGCACGAAAAGAACTATACCACACATGATTTGGAACTTGGCGCAGTGGTTTTTGCATTAAAGATCTGGAGACACTACCTTTATGGTACAAAGTGTACAATCTTCACAGATCACAAGAGCCTACAGCACATATTCAACCAGAAGGAGCTGAATATGAGGCAAAGACGTTGGGTTGAGTTGCTGAATGATTACGACTGCGAGATAAAGTATCATCCAGGGAAGGCGAATGTGGTCGCCGATGCCCTAAGTCGGAAGGAGAGGATCAAGCCCATAAGGGTTAGGGATTTAGAAATAATTATCCAAACCGATCTTTCCTTGTGCATTCGTGCCGCGCAGAAAGAAGCTCTCAAGGAAGGAAACCTTGAAGAGGAATATCTCCGCGGGATGGAGAAGCTACTGGTACCAAACGAGGAAGGAACGTTATGCTTCGAGAAAAGGATTTGGGTTCCTTCGTTTGGAGGTCTAAGGAAGGTTATTTTTGATGAAGCTCACAAGTCGCGGTACTCTATCCACCCTGGATCGGATAAGATGTACCAGGACCTCAAAGATTATTATTGGTGGCCTAGGATGAAAGGCGACGTTGCTGTTTATGTGAGCAAATGTTTAACGTGTGCTAAGGTTAAAGCCGAATACCAGAAGCCTTCAGGACTTCTGCAACAACCAGAGATTCCCAAGTGGAAATGGGAACAAATCTCCATGGATTTTATTACGAAATTGCCAAGAACGCCAAGAGGCCATGACACTATCTGGGTGATAGTGGATCGATTAACGAAGTCAGCACATTTCTTACCTATCAGAGAGAAGGATAATACGAGCAAATTGGCCGAAATATACATGAGAGAGATCGTCGCGCGCCATGGAGTACCTCTCTCGATCATCTCTGATAGAGACGGAAGGTTTGTGTCAAGGATATGGCAATCCTTCCAAGAAGCGTTTGGATCGCAATTGAATCTGAGCACTGCGTTTCACCCGCAAACTGACGGTCAAAGCGAGCGAACGATACAGACTTTGGAAGACATGCTGAGAGCGTGTGTTATGGATTTGGGCGGTAGCTGGGACAAGCATTTGCCATTGGTCGAATTTTCGTACAACAACAGCTACCACACCAGTATTGGTGTCGCGCCATTTGAAGCCCTTTACGGACGCAAGTGCCGATCACCCCTATGTTGGGCTGACGCAGGTGATAGGCAGCTTGCTGGTCCCGAAATCGTCCAAGAGACGACAGACAAGATTGCGCAGATTCTAAAACGCATCGAAGCAGCTCGCCACAGACAGAAGGCCTATGCGGATCCAGACCGGAAACATGTGGAATTCCAAGTTGGAGAAATGGTGTTATTGAAGGTATCACCCTGGAAGGGTGTGGCACGCTTCGGAAAGCGTGGGAAGTTAAATCCGCGCTACATTGGTCCTTTCAGAATTCTGGAAAGAATAGGACTAGTAGCATATAAGTTGGACTTACCTGCTGAACTGAATGGTGTTCACGATACATTTCATGTATCCAACCTGAAGAAAAGTCCAACTCAAGTTACCGTTGCTATTCCCACCGACGAGATTCATATTGACGACACGCTCCACTTCGTTGAAGAACCTGTTGAGGTCACGGATTGGAAAGTTAACAAGACCCGCCGGAGCAGTGTCAAACTCGTCAAAGTTCGTTGGAATGCCAGACATGGTCCTGAATACACCTGGGAGCGTGAGGACCGGATGAAAGAGAAATACCCCCACTTATTTCCTAAGAACCCTGCATCAAGTAGCAGAACTTAAATTTCGGGACAAAATTTATTTAACGGGGGGAGAATGTGACAACCCTCACCAAACCAGGTATCCGTACGACTTAATTAATGATTAATTACTGCTTAATTACTGTGCTTGTTTGAACTAGCTGATGAACTGCTACTTGATATCTGATACATGTACTTACTTGCATCATACTTTACTTATCGTCACTACATTGTTTACATACTGAACCTTAGTGACAAACATGATGCACAAAAAGCACAGTAGCACAATAGCGGATAACCTATTGAACATGCTGATAAAGCCAGCATCAGGCAGACACTGCCTCTAAGGCCTGTAAGAGCCAGAGATAATTGCTACACTAATGGTGAGTGTAGGGATACAAGGGTTGTAGAACTGCGTCTCTAGGAATAAGTTACAATGACTGGATGTGCCTAAAACGTACTCTAAGCACAAAACTCAGCACTTTACATAACAATCCGGCTTCTAGCTAACTAGTAAAGTGCCAAAACATGAGAAAAATATTACTAGACACTTTCCAAAGTGTCGGAAATAAGTTGTGTCACTAAAAATAACAATAACGACACTTTAAAGCTTTATTAAGCGCTTTAACGGATTACTATCCAACCGAACAACCGGGCGTTACCCGAAACATGAAAATATTGTTATTTTCATTATTTATCTTTTTCTGAGTCAGTTAGGGTCCCTGAATACCCTAACACCCGCATTAAAGCTCAACACTCTAGTAACTGGGTTAATCCCTAAACTTAACTTAGTTTAACTTAACTATAACCTAACTAATACTTGGAATCGAACTAGTACCCCCCCTCTCTAACCGTCCCCAATTAAGAGGGGACATACCTTGTACCTTGGTGATTATTTTAATCACCATTGCCTAATATCTATTAGACACAATTTCCATTGGATAATAACTCTAAACTTAGTCTATAAGTTCAACCAATTACACAACATAATTATCATCACTTAAACTCACCAAAGAACTCTCTCTCTCTCTCCCTAGAAGCTTACGGCCGAACACCCCCTCCCCATACATCCATTTTCGGTTTTCATCAAGCCATTCCAACATCACACAAGCTTCAAGGATCGCATATAAGGAGTCTTGGTGCACTCAGAGTTCGAAGGACCTCTTTCTCTAGCTTTTATCCACCTCTTTTGCGCGTAGATTCTTCCCTAGCCTCGAGCTAGAGGTATAATGCTTAAAACTCGTACTTGAACTAATCTAAGGTGGTTAATAAGATGTATGATGATTAAAACTCGGCATCTTGCATTTTGAAGCATTAAAGTTTACTAAACTTGCAAGTATTGTTGGTTAAAAGCACATAAGTTGTGTAAAACTTGTAGTAATTAAAATATATGATTATTTAGGCCCGATCTATGATGTGGTAGCTCGGATCATCGTTTAACCCGGTTTGGTAAGGTCATGGATCTTAACATAAGCATGTTTTGAATGATACAAGGGTTAAAAGGTGAAACTCTACCACACGCGAATCATGAACTTGTGTAAAAGAGTTTTACTTGTAAAATTGTGTTTAAAACTAGTAGATCTACGCATCTGCAAGTGGTATTTTCGAAGAACCACGTATCAAAGAAATCATGTATTTAAAAGATGGATTTTACACTAACAAGCATGATTTTTATAAAACCACAAGTGTGTAAACACTTGTGAAATGAAAAGATCCGACAAAATAACAGTTTTTGTAAAAGATGACGGGAAGTTGTAAAGATGGATTTTCTCTAAAAACGAGGTTTTTACAAGATCAAATTACCTTATATGAAGATCTACTAAATTTAAGGGGATTTACACCACAGTTTTGGGAAAACTACAAGTTCATGTAATTTTTGGCAATTTACACATATGTTGATTAGTTGTTGTGAGAAAAGTTGTTCTGATCAAATAAAGAAAATTGTTGAGTTGATTTGTTAAAGAAAATGATACGCTTGAAAGCGTGGCCACCTCCAGTTACAGAGGAAACTCTGGCGAAATTTTTCTAAAAACCTAACACTTAGAACCATTTACACTACAAGCGTTAGAATTATTTATGACATGTTTTCGAAACATAAATTTCGCCATGACTTTATTTACTAAATATTCGGAGGTGGGATTTTCACAGAATTTATCGTGATAAATATATATTTTCACACACTGTTTATGATTATTTTGTGGAAATACATAAATATTATTTTTAGAGTAAAAATAATATTTACGAACGTTAACGAATCCAAAATAATACGAACGCTTTCACCATAAATATATAAGTTACACCGGTAATTATATTACCACTCGATTGTTAAAACGTAACTTACGCACTTACGGAAACATTTATGAACGCGTATTTTAACAACGTATTATTGGAGAAAAATTATGTGAAATGAAAATATAATATTTTTGAGAAAAATACTTATATTTTGGAATTGGAAATATATATATATTAAGTGAGACTTAATGACTTAATTTGAACGCACATGTATTGAATCCCCCATCCTTGGGAAGGAGATTAACTACCAAGTATATACAGAACGTAAACACGAAATAGTTGTCTAACTATTTCCCAAAGACTTAAACTATAAAGCTAAGGCACGGCCGTCCGTCTAATAGAATTAGCACTTGTAGGTCGTCGCACAGCTACCTGATTTGGAGTACTTGGTAGAGACGCACCGACTGTGAGTTCATGTCCCCCTTTTCTCTAACTGTTTTCAGTTTTCTTAACTGCGGGGGTGAAATACATGTTACTTTGTTTACAAGTACTTTATACACGATATGGTTAGCGTAAGGAGGTTTACTACTTAGATCATGTGAGTGGGTAGGCAGAAACTGGAGACCATTAATCCTCATTGAAGGACCGAGGGACGTAAGCGGTAGATCTATCTGGGTGTAGCGAGCCCAACTCTAGGCCCAACAGAACGGACCTCTGAGAGGCCCAGCAGAACGGACCTTGAGTGACTTTGTACCCAACGCTAAATTTGCTAGGTTTGAGTCTTCCTACTTGCACTTCACACATACTAATGGCCTTGCAAACCATTGGTGATCTCTTTTCCTTACACTGCTACATACCAGGGAATTTTTATACTTACAAGTGTTTTACATACTCACTTACACATGAACTCGCTCAACATTATTGTTGATTTTTCAACTTACATGTATTTCAGGAAACTAAAGATCTGGCGCGGTATGTTATGTTTTCCCGCTGCATAAGGGTTCCAAGGTCATCCCAGTTTAGGAAATGTGACTCTTTCCTGGACAAGTCACAAATCTTAAACTGCGTTTATTTCATGTTGATGTTTATGTTTATGTTTCTCAAGATAATGTTTTATGTTATGATGTTGTAAGTCTATAAGACATTGGTATGTTACTCTGGTTTTAAAACTTAATCAAATGGATGATCTTGCATGATTTTATTTCATATAGCTTTGTTATGATTAAGCTATGGTATTAAGAAGTCACACCAAAATTAACCACGCTTCCGCAAAGCCAGGATGATCTTGTGAAACGCCATCATGCCATAAAACGCCCAAAACTACCAAACTATAATAAAATTACTTTCCACAAGTACTATTATAATAAAATCTAAAAAAAGAGTATAAAACAATGTGCAAGAGAATAAAACAAAGTGCCATTTTTATCTAAACGCCATTGGAAATACAAAATACCATAATTACAGCCATAAAGATGGGACGTGTTACAGCCATAAACAGGTGAAGCTGAAACAAAAACAGTAACTACAAACAGTAAAATGAAGCGACGGAAACATTATTACTAACATTTATTATCTTAAAAGCCACTACATGGGAAATTGAATTTTATTTATCTTTTCAAACGCCATCAGTAGCTGCCACTTTATAGGACTGCATCCTACGTGCGCGGAAAAAAAGTCATTATAAAAGTAGAACATGAGAACACAACTTAACACGCCAAACGTTGTCTAAAACGCCACATATTGTCCAAAACGCCAAAAACTTAAAAAAATGGCTAAGGTTATTACATGGAGGTTTGAAAAGTCGGAGAAACGGTTCATCCTAAAGTTCTCTGATAGGAGAAGGGTGACTGTCAGAACAATCAAAGCCATACTTAGTATAGATGAAGGGGTTCAGAGGGATATTCTGGCCCTTGGGGTTCCAATGGCCAACATTTGTGAAAGAACTCGAACGGTAATAAGAAGATTTGAGAGAAATTTTCAATCAGAAGAAGAAGATGATGATGATGATATTGACGATACTCCTCTACCAACAGTTAGCAGTTGGGTGGTGCATGAAGAAGCAAGAACGGTTGAAGTGACTTAACAACACGGGGTGAAATATTCATTGCCGATGGAGGAAATGTTGAAGACAAAGAGGCTATATCTCCTTGAACAACTGTGTGATTTAGCACCTTCGAACGATGCAAGATCCAGGGTTGCAATGATATTCAAGTATAGGTTGCGACAAAGACGAGATGATGGCGTTATACGCCAATCTAAAATATGATGATCAATCTGAAGAAAGTGAGGAACAAATCGATGGGTATAACTCTGATATAATCCCATCGACAGAAGACTATTAGTTTATTTTGATTTCGTATTATTGTAATCTTATAAAATATTAATCAATGGTAATGAATTATTAACAACGCCACGAACGCCAAAAAATGACCTGGGAAACGCCATAACGCTAAAAAAATTATATGTGTGACACAAAAACAATTAATTCAACGAGACAGATCCCAAAAAACAAAAAAATGCCAAGTAATTAATGAATCTAGTTAATGCCAAATTTATCTTAGACGCAAAAAATGAAGCAGCATGTGACACACGAAATTGGGAAAAAATAATATAGAAAAGACAAAAAAGCCCCTCAGACCCTGATTATATCCCGCGCCAAGTGTTCCATCAGGATGCGTTCTCACCGTTCTCACACTTTAGGGCGTTTTCTCCTGATCCCCTACCTATATATATATATATATATAGTGTTAGGTTCATGAGTGAACAACATCCTTGTTTGTGAACATAGTGAACTAATCTCAGCCACCCATTTGTTTTTTTTATTAAAAGGATAGGATTGTAATTTTACCTTTAATTTTCATTAATTCCTTATTCCTTTCCATACCAAATATCAGTTATTAGAAAAGATCAAATCAAAATAAATAGGTAATCTCGTTCTCTCTCTACACCATCATCTTCATCACCGCCGTCGAGAGTCTGTTTCCTAGTCACCATAATTCGGCGATTACATCTTCAAAACATGGCTGCCGAGCCCCTGTTTCTTAGCCGCCTACATCTTCAAAACATCACCATCGAGCTCCTGTTCGACGATTACATCTTCAAAACATATAATCTCGTTCTCTCTCTACACCATCATCTTTCACCGCCGATGAGCCCCTGTTTCCCAGGCACCATAATTCCGAGATTACATCTTTAAAACATATAAAGGTACAAATTTCAAGTGTATTTCGGTATTTGTAATTGTCTGTTTCATTTGACTGTGTATAGTTTAAGATTTATTCCCTTTTTTGTGCATTTAAAAACTAGGGTTTTGGATGAATGTTCATATAAAAAATTATTTGTTCAATAAGGTTGATTAAAGCTGTCTGATTTCATTTGATTTACGGGTTGTGTGGTTGTGTTGTTTCAATTTTGTCTATTTTTAGGGTTCATATGATTTAACAAGAAGTCTGGGTTAAAGATCTTTTTAGTTTGTTGGATGTACATTTAATTTGTGGATTTGTGGTTGATTTGCTCTGATTTTGTGAAGGTGATGTGTATATGTTTGGGTTCATCCGATTAATAAAGAATAATTGTTAGTATGGTAGTTGAATTTGTTCTGATTTTGTTAAGGGGATGAGTTTATGTTCGGGTTCATACACATATGTATACTCTGTTTTTTTGGATTCATTCGATTATACACATATGTATACTCTGTTTTTTGGGTTCATTCGATTATACATTGGTGTACATTATGTTGTTATACGGTGTAAAGGTTGATGAAGTTTTGAATGTCTTGTATTTTGACAAAATAAAAGTCTGATAATTACAGATCGCCATTATTTGTCGCTCAAATGTTGGGAAGTCTAGTCAGCTGAACTCATGGAGTAAGGTATGTTCAAATCAAATACATTTAGTTCGAGGTGAAATTATTATTCTTTTCGCACATATATTCTTCGAAATTTTATAATATCATGTTTACTCTATGAAGACACTTAACAATATCATATTGACCCATTCCATAGTAAATACAATAAAAGCAGTTGTTACCACCCGATATCCTGAATAAATAACGTTGTTTTCATATTTATCAAGTGAAAGAAATTGTTATTAGTAATTGATATTGTTTTATTTACTACAGAATGAGTAAATAAGCTGTTGTTAGTGTTCGAAAGGGTTGATATGATATATTAAATTTATAAGGATACATTTTTTTGAATGGCAAATGTTACTCCTATTTTACTTACACCAATTATTTTAGAAGGATGTATATGCAATTAGATATATCATTTTTTTACTTTAAGCATACTCTAGGGAACTTAATCATGCATTAGAAAACAATAGTTTATGTTTTCACTTATGATATTTATAATTTAGCTTGCAGAGTGAAAGAGCAATAGTTACAGACATTGCTGGAACAACACGTGATGTCGTGGAAGCCAATGTGACGGTTCAAGGTATCCCGGTCACACTACTCGATACAGCTGACATCAGAGAAACATATGATATTGTGGAGAAGATAGGTGCGATTTGCATTGTAGCTTTTAATTTTTAAACAATGTTATTGTTTTAGCTTAAATTTTGTGAATTTGTAGGTAAAAGTCTTGATAATGATGACTTCAAACCGACAAAACTAAAAACCCTTTCTTGGTTCAAGATTTTTCAAATATTGGTTTTCGTTCTGTAATTCAAACCGACAAAACTAAAAGTCATGCTGCAAAGTTAAAACTTGTAGTATTGTAAATTTCTTCAGTAAGCAGTGCACAAGTGTACACATATAGTATACATTTGTGTATTTGTAGTCTATACACTAGTGTACATTATGTTGTTATACGGTGTAAATGTACTTAGACTGTACGGTCATTTAATTTTATGGATAATATGCAGGAAAATGGTATTCCTAACAGAGCCTGGCATAGGTCTAATGTACTTCCTTATGAAAGCTTTGGCGAAAAGGCGTGTTTGACACATCTAAGGAAAAAGTATGCTGTGAAGTTAGACGAAGACGTCGATGAAAAACAAAATGAAGAATACATAGAGATGGAATAGGAACGCGAAGCCAACGGTAGCGAAATTTAGAAGATGCGTCGGAAAAACACAAGATCATAGTTCTTTTTTCTTTTTTAATCTTTATAACAATTGCATCGGAGACACTTTTAAAATGCTTGCCTATTAGTTTGATTACATCTTTCGTTTACTGTATTCATAATGTTACTTAATGCCTCGCTAAATTGTTTGACTGCATCTTACATTTGAACAAACAGTTTACATGTCCATAATAAACTGCTTAAGTCATAAAAAAGACTAGAACTACTTCAATACATGTTTACACCACTGTTTAAGCAGTTATGAATTCATAAATTCCCACACATACACCTGTGTATTTATCATTAATACATATGTGGACACACACCTTTACATTTGTGTATACTCATACATTAACGTTTGTCAACTCATACTACATTGTATATTTTGTTAAAGCATATTAATTAAACCATACCATGTGCACTTCTTTGACAGTGTACATTATGTCCTAAAATACATAGCCATAATCAGAATAAAATTAAAACCAACCAGCTTAACATCCAGTTTTCATCAGTAACAAAAAAATATCCCAACCACTTCACGTACGCACATATCGGAAAATCAAAAAATACAAATAAAAACATAGTCTGCATTGAACACTTTAAACATTAATCCTGTTCGCCACGTTGTATGCAACCGCTTCAGCCATTACTTCATCTCGGAGCGTATTAGCATGGGAACACACAATCTTCACAGCATACTTTTTCCTTAACCTGAGACACGCTTTTTTGGCGTGTGTGTAAGCGGAAACCCACTATCCCATTTTAATTTTGTTTCACCAAACCAAGTCTCCATGCGTCGCATGGCGAACACCCCACAATCAACACTATTGCAATTGTCGCCTATTCTATTTCCAACCTTTTCGGTATTACCCCTTCAAATTCCCCACTTTTCGGATGATTAATTGATTTCAAATATTTCGTGAAAATATCTTGCTGCATTCAAAATCAGAATCAACCACGTTACCAATTGTAAAACATAAATACGTTTACAACTTAAATTCATACTTACCACTTTAAATGGCGTCGTCTTCCCGAAGAAGTTCGAATCATTTTGCTCTAGAATTGGGAAAATAATTACCCTATAATCTGTCAACATCATAAGTGACTCATCGTTATTGAGCACCATCAGCAGAGCACTACCCAGTACACACAATTTTGTATATACATAAGTATAGACGATATGCATCAGAAATTTGTGTAACATACCCAGTACACACAATTTTTCTTAAAAAAACCACATATAACACTAATCTACATATGTGTACACACATTGTAATAAGAGAAAATTTCACTTTTTGTCGTTTATGTTTGCACTGAATTTTGAAACGTGCCCTTTAAAACTTTTAGTTTCAATTTATGTCCAAAAAACACATGTTTTGTATCACTTTATGTCCTTTCTACCAAACTGAGTTAATTTACTTAGTTAGGTTTATTTAATGCAAGGGTATAATTGTCATTTGAACCCTGGTTGCAGCTGTGTCCCTTTATATTCTTCACAACGCATTTCACCCTCCGATCTCCGTCTCCGGTTATCTTCTCCGGCGACCATCGACACAATCGTTACAAACAACTTTTCTTCAACTACGAACACCACAACCCCTTGCAACCTGCAACTCCTTCATCTTCACCGACGGACTCCGACAACCTGCAACATCCACCGGTCATCTTCTCCGATCACCGCCGATAACACACCATCTTATCTTCTCCGTTCACATCATCATACAACGTTCGAAAACGATCTCCGCCTCCACCTCCAACATCACCGTCATCATCTCCGGTAACCACCGCTACACCGGTCTTCATCACTGGCAGACACTAGTCATAATCACCATCGACCGCTTCCGGCGACCAACTAACCTCCACTGTTCATCATTCTTCCAACCACCACATCGTTCATCACCTTCATAACCATCACAGCCCTTCGTCTTTTATCACTTCCGTCACCAGACCTTCGTCTCCGGTATCGTTCCTCCCCGATCATTACTCACCCACCACCGCCGTCCTCCGTTCTTCTCTGACCACCGGCGCCATCTCCGCTCCATCGTTCTTCGAACTGAAACCAAACTACTTCCGATCATCACCTTCGGTGGTCGTCACACCTTGTTTGTTGTCGGAAAAGTTGTTGGCGGCTGCATCTTAAGAATTAGGGTTTTGAACGTAAAAGACGACAACGTTTAGGTTTTTGTCGTTTAATCAATTTTGGTTTTAATAATAATAATAAAAAGAGAAAATTTCACTTTTTGTCCTTTATGTTTTAAAATTCAGGGTTTAAATGACAATTATACCCTTGCATTAAATAAACCTAACTAAGTAAATTAACTCAGTTTGGTAGAAAGGACATAAAGTGATACAAAACATGTGTTTTTTGGACATAAATTGAAACTAAAAGTTTTAAAGGGCACGTTTCAAAATTCAGTGCAAACATAAAGGACAAAAAGTGAAATTTTCTCTTGTAATAATAACTATTGTGAACGATATTCATTAGTATACATCACCGAGGTTAAACCACCAAACAAAAGCAAGTGCATAACTCTAGAACACTACTGTACATATGTGTACACACTGGGTAACAATAACTTAGGTGAACGATATACACCAGTGTACACCACATAGATTAAACCATCAAACAAAAAAAATGCATTACTCTAGAACACTACTGTACATATGTGTACACATTGTGTAACAATAACTATTGTGAACGATATACACCGGTGTACATAACCGAGGTTAAACCACCTAACAAAAAACGAGTGCATAACAATGCGACGAAAATAATCAGAAAAACAAAGTATCATGAACAGTCTTAATGACATAACCCTAACCTTCAAACCAAGTAATACTGTAATCAATTACAGTAGAATCAAAAAACACCATCGGAACATCCGTAATAACAACTCATCAAAAAAAAGCTACATATTGTCTGGATGATGATGATGATGACGATGAAAAAAACAGAGTAAATGTCGCCACCCTCGTCCCCTAATAACCCGGGAACGGGCGGCCGCGACCAGTTTTGGTGGTATCTGGGTTTGTCATTTTGGCAGCGGAATTTACATCAGGACCGTAGTTAGGAAATATTTTATCAGAGTAAAATACCACGCTTTTAATATATCAAACACATGGGAAAAACCCAAGTTTCAAGTACACATATTTTCATAGGGATAAACCCTATTTTATTTAATAAAAATATCTCTATATTTTAGGTAACTTTATTGCCACTTTTCCAAGCCTTCAGTGCTGTCCAGCTGGCTTCTATTTGGCTTTCACATTTTGTTACCTGAAACGCGTTTTAAAAACATTTTGTCAGTGGAAATACTGGTGAGTGAATCCCAGTTTAATCAAATTTAATAAAGACCATTGTACAGTATTGAGGGCGGTCACGCAATTACATTTGTTTCCATCTATTCAATTACCACCCACGGTACTGTCAACCCGACTTGTGGTCATGTTACTCATCGCAAGGTAGTAACAAATTTTGTATACAAAACCCCAACATACCGACGATAATTGCTAACCTTTGCTTAAGAATTCTAAAGGCCTCTTCTTGTTTTGGTCCCCATTCAAACTTAACAGATTTACAGGTTAGCTTAGTCAAGGGAATGGCTATTCTAGAAAAATCTCGAATAAACCTTCTATAGTAACCGACCAATCCTAAGAAACTTCTAACCTCAGTTGGTGACTCAGGGGTTTTCCATCTGGTAATTGCCTCGATCTTGGTAGGATCTACATGAATTCCTTCATGATTAACTAAATGTCCAAGAAATTGTACCTGTTCTAACCAAAACTCGCACTTTGAAAACTTTGCATAAAGCTTTTCTTTCCTTAATAAACTTAAAAGTGCGTGCAAATGCTTTGCATGTTCATCTTTACTCTTAGAGTAAATGAGAATATCATCTATAAAGACAATTATGAATTTATCCAAATACTGCTTACATATTCGGTTCATCAAGTCCATAAATGCAGTTGGGGCATTGGTTAAACCAAATGGCATGACAGTAAATTCATAATGGCCAAACCTTATTCTGAATGCGGTTTTAGGAATGTCCTCTTCCTGTACCTTTAATTGATGATATCCTGACCTTAAATCGATTTTAGAGAAAAATCGAGCTCCTTGCAATTGATCAAACAGATCGTCGATTCTCGGTAATGGATATCGATTCTTAATCGTGACTTTGTTCAATTCACGGTAGTCAATGCACATACGCATTGATCCGTCTTTCTTTTTGACGAATAAAATCGGCGCTCCCCATGGTGATGAGCTTGGCTGTATGAATCCTTTCTCCAACAATTCGTCTAACTGTTTCTTCAGATCCTGCATTTCTGCTAGTGCCAAACGGTAAGGTGCTTTGGCAATCGGTGCTGTTCCTGGTAGCAGATGGATTTTGAATTCCACTTCTCTATCTGGTGGTAGTCCTGGTAATTCTTCTTGAAACACGTCTGAAAATTGAGATACTACTGGTATATCTTTTAGTTCTTTTCCTTTACTGTTAGTGATTATAGAAATCAAATACACTAATGATCCATTTCTTATATAACTTGTTGTTTTCATCACAGAGATGAATTTTGTGGATTTAGACGGCTTATCTCCTTTAAATGTGATCTTTTCACCTTTTGGTGAATTTACTTGGATTGACTTTTGATCACATAAAATACTGGCTTTATTGGCTATTAACCAATCCATTCCTAATACAACATCAAATCCTGCCAGATTCATTGGATAAAGGTTTGCAACAAACTTTTGATTTAAAAATTCTATTATTGCTCCCTGCAAGAATTCAAAAATCTTAATGTTTTCTCCATTTGCTGTCTCTACTAGACATTCTTGTGGGAGTTTAGTTAATGGTTGATTAAGAATTTTGCAAAATGAAGTATTAATAAAACTTTGGTTCGCACCAGAGTCAAATAATACTTTAACAAAAACATCATTAACTAAAAACGTACCGGCCATCACATCCGGAATCATCTTGGCTTCATCTGCCGCCAGAACAAATGCTCTAGCATTTTTAGTGTTCTTGTTGCCCATGGCTGGAACTAGTTTCAGACAGTTTGGCTTGATGTGACCTTTTTCTCCACAGTTGAAACACATTCCATTATTAGGTTTCCTCCTGCAATCTTCTTCCTTGTGCCCTGGTATCTTGCAGAAATTGCAGTAAGTGGAGCATTTTTCCCGAATGCTTTTTCTTGCAAGCCTTGCAATTGGGTGCCGAGGTAGAACCTACATTTCTCCCAGGGTTGGAATTACCATAATGGAATTCCTGGGTAAGTTTCCGAGCTAAGTTTCTTCTCTGGTCTTCTTCTCGAGTATGCACTAACTCATCTGTCAAGGTATTTGCTAGTTCTACTGCTTCTTCTATGGTTTGAGGTCTAGCTGCCTTGACTACATGTCTTATCTCACTAATTAATCCCTAGATGTAACGAGAGATTAATACTAGTTCAGGTGATGCAAGGTTTGGCACTATTCTAGCATATTCAAAGAATAATGTAGTATAGCCCTTACTATCCACTCCTGTCATTCTAAGGTGTAGGAACTTATTGGCTATCTGTACCTTTTCATTGGGAGGGCAGAATTTCCTTTCTACCATGTTTTTAAATTCTTCCCATTCCATGTTGTAAATCCTATCACTTCCCCTAGACTGGAGGATAGTGTTCCACCATTCTAAGGCTGAGTTCTTAAACAAATTGGAAGCAAACATTATCTTATCCTCTTCCGCACACTTGCTTATTTTTAAGACTGCCTCAGTATTTTCTATCCAGCGTAAAACCGCAACGGCCCCTTCATTGCCCGAGAATTCAATTGGTTTACAAGACCAGAATTCTTTATAAGAACAACCATAAGGCATGGTTCTTCTTCTTTTGGGAATGGGCGCTTGAAGTATGGGTCCATTGTTTATGCTGTGTTCAGGTTCAGTGGGTCGTTTACTGCTATGGTTACTTTTATTATCCGCTTCCCTAACTATTTTGATAATAAATGGCATTGCGTCAATTATCCATTGTGCCACTATGTGTTGGATGGCACTGTTATCCACTTGATTCCAATTGTTATTGTTGTTCGGGTTATCATTATTCGGGTTATTGTCATTCTGGGTGTTATCGTTGTTCTGGTTTTCCTGGTTCACTTCGTTGTCCATCTAAATTTTGAACATTTACCAAGTATTAATATCACACGATAATATTTTAAGGCAAACAATCACACAACACACATATTGGTCAAAAGCGTTGAACATTGCGACTTACTCTTTCTTATAATATGCATCTAATACAAGCTAGAACTAGAATTTAAAATTACAATACTAATATGCATCACTAACCACAAGGTGGTCTATACTACGCTAGAGATATTATTATATATATAATTTTTTTCATACACACATTATATATATATATATATTATTACTTTCTCCATCATCACTTTCACTGATACGGGTTCATTCAGAACTCCATATTGCACTCGTCGTATTTCCATGCGAGTCGCTCTCCGACCTGCCTCATTCTTTTGCTATTTTCTAAAATCTCTTCTCCGAAAGTTCAGAGCTCTTGCACATTTTCTGCACTCATTAGGGGTGCAGGTGCTGGGACTGGATTTGGGAACTGGGGTGCGGGTTCCTGGTATAGGTAAGGATTCTCTAAAATTTCCCAAATGTATACATCGTTATCATAGTAGGGATCTAGAGGGTCCAGACCTGGGTAAGCTGCTAGGTTTGGCATGGGTTCGTCTGTTAAGTGGTTGCGTTGCACATAATCCCTATGATCATCGAACCACAGGTCGTAGTCTGGGTCTAAGGGATTGGGAGCTGGTACCCTAGGTATCTCTTCTGGGTTGTAATCATGCATTTCGACTTGGTTTTCTGGGTTGTTTTCTATTTCCATTGGCTGAGCGGGGAATAGTGGTAATGGTTGGGGTGCTATCAGTTGTTCCAGGTTAGGGTCGGCAGCTGTGGTTGCTAGGATATGGAAGTTTGCTAAACTCTTATTCAGCATGTCTTGGGTGTGGGCATCGGTTTCTCTTTTAACGGCTGCTAGAACGCGCTGTTGTTGTAACTTTTTCATTCTTTTCCTACGCTCGTGTGCTCCCCTACTAAACCATCCTCTCTTTTTCTGAGGGAATGGCTCTTCACACTGAGCCTTAAACACGAATATCCCGTCTTCATTATCAGCTGAATACCCTGAGAGGGCAGGCTGTGAAGAGGTGCCTTCGCTTCTAGGTGAGCTGAACAACTGACGATACGCGTCGGAAGGTCCTTGGTCGCTCATACTGTAAACTAACAAATAGTCAAATAACACACAACAATAAAATGCAACTATGCACGTAGTTTAGTAGAAAATTTCCTAATCTGGGTGTCAGCAGAACACTTCTGTGGCTGAATCAGTGGCTTAGCTCTGATACTACCTTTTGTCGCAACCCTCGTCCCCTAATAACCCGGGAACGGGCGGCCGCAACCAGTTTTGGTGGTATCTGGGTTTGTCATTTTGGCAGCGGAATTTACATTAGGACCGTAGTTAGGAAATATTTTATCAGGGTAAAATACCACGCTTTTAATATATCAAACACATGTGAAAAACCCAAGTTTCAAGTACACATATTTTCATAGGGATAAACCTTATTTTATTTAATAAAAACATCTCTATATTTTAGGTAACTTTATTGCCACTTTTCCAAGCCTTCAGTGCTGTCCAGTTGGCTTCTATTTGGCTTTCACATTTTGTTACCTGAAACACGCTTTAAAAACATTTTGTCAGTGGAAATACTGGTGAGTGAATCCCAGTTTAATCAAGTTTAATAAAGACCATTGTACATTATTGAGGGCGGTCGCAATTACATCTATTTCCATCTATTCAAGTACCACCCACGATACTGTCAACCCGACTTGTGGTCATGTTACTCCTCGCTAGGTAGTAACAAATTTTGTATACAAAACCCCAACATACCGACGATAATTGTAGAATACAAATACTCAATCACTGCTTAATATATTATTAATTAAGTGAGGTTTTGTAAAAACAGTTAACAAAAAGGAGATTACTCACATTGATGTCTTAGGTTTTCTTTAAGGGTTTCCTGGTGATTATCTATAATTTATACAAATGCACACGCGTTAGTATAATAACCCAATATTTATATTAATGATACCCTCCCCGAGATGGCATTCCAACGACTACGTCGGACAGAATCACGACAGCCGTTACGGAACCCTGGATCAATCGGGCAGCGTATCGAATATTTAACCGGGGTTATGATACTTAGGACGGAGCAGAACTTCGTTATTTAGGGGGTATTATGCCCGAGAATAGCTTATACTATAAGAATTTCGAGAGAGAAAGTTGATTGTGAGTGAGTTTGAATGAACTGCCGATGCCTGCTATTTATAGGGCTGGTTTCAAGGTTCCTCGCGGCGCGCGAAGACCAAGGGACGTCTTATGCGGCCCGCGACCTAGGGGTCTAGGCGTTAGCTGCGCTGATTCTCCAGTTGTAGACTTGCCACGATGCTGACACGTGGCACGCTAGGGTTTCGGCCTGATCTCCTTGCTGACGCGGCCCGCGTAGGTGGTAGCCAAGGGCTACGCGCCCCGCGAGAGACCAACAAAATTTGTTTTTATTTAATTTTAATAAAAATAAAGGTATTCAGGGTCCGTTTTCGTATATGGGGTGTATTTTAGGACATGTTGGGGCACTTTAAATATATTAGGGGTGTCAAAAAATTTTGTGAAGGGTTGTTATAGTATACCCTAGCTTCCGATTACATAGCATCAAATGAAATAGAAATTATGAAAAAAAAATAGAGTAAACCCCAACTTCCCCATTCAACCCATTTTTTAAACACAACTCACCAATTCCTTTCATCTTTTTAACACAACCCAAACCTTCATCAGGTTTCCGTTCAACAACGACCCGAACGCCTTCTCACCACACAACCGACGTTACATACAAACTCAACAAAAACCGTGGACCGTCAAACTCAGCATCGGTGAAGCCGAATACCAACCGCTTCCCACCGACAATTCACCAACATGGAACATGCAATCACCACAACCTCGACACACACCTCCACCCGTTCAAATATCGAGTCTTTACATGTACCTGCCCGTGTTTGGTCAAAACATGTCACAATCCTTGTCTCTTATGTCTCCTATTTCTTCTGTGTCTCTTATGTCTCCACCCGAAACCCAAACCGTAGTACCCGATACCCAACCTGAAACTGAAACCAGCTAACACACATCATCATCGCGGAGACATCGTAGAAAGAAACATGACAAGCCGCGAAAAAAAAGAGTCATGACAAGTGGTCGATGAAAGAGAAGTTATCCTTGACACGAGCTTGGGTCGACATATCCGACGACCTGGTTGTTGGTGATATTTTTTATAGTGTTTATTTACTTATTTAATATTACATTACATTTTTTAATTTTATTAAAGTATATATAATTTTAAAAATATTTTAAAACTATATAATTATTATAAATGTTAATGTATACAATGATCAAGATGCGCCAGTTTTTATGGGGAGGATCCGAGAAAAGTTTTGGGCCGACATGAATTGTGAACCGTAGCGTTCAAATTATTCGTTCTTGGGAAAGTGGCCATTAATAAGGACAAAAATTAGCAACTTCAACAGCATTGTTAACCATGATAATATGAATAACAAAAATAGACCGAGCGGTTCAAGCGACGCAGACGTCACGTCTGCCGCTCTCGATGAGTTTAGAGCAACATACAGTTGTGCATTTACCGTGGTTAAACCTTGCGAGGTGCTTAGAAATTCGCCGAAGTGGTATCTTGTGCCACCGGTCAAAACAGGTGGATCATCAAAGCGCTCCAAGAGTAATTCATACACGCTGGAGTCGCGATCGTCCACAGGTGCATCTGTTGCTCGTTCTTACCTAGACTTAAACGACACCAACCTAGACCTAGACTTTGGGGAACCGCAAGAATTAACACACCCACCAGGTAGAGATAAAACCAAGGAAGCAAACGCAAGAGGAAGGTCCAAAGGCAAAGCCACTTCTACAACAACAACAAATATCGAAGGTGGATCCAGTCGCTCGTCCAAGTTAGACGAGAAACTTGCTCGAATTCTATCGCTAAAGAAATAGAAGATCGAGTTGGAAAAGAGTAGGCAAAAGGCGGCCAACATTCGGTTCCTCAAAGAACCAATTCCAACTCATGTATCGGAAAAGGATCAGATGATCATCGAAATGGATAAGCAAGCCATTCGCGCCAAATATCTAGAGTCGACCATGTTATTTTTTTTAAATGATATGTTCTTTTAAGATTTTGATATTTTAATGTAGGTTTAATTAATATGTTATGTCTTTTTTTAGAAAAAGATGGCATATGTCTTTAAATAAACGACCATATTAGCAACCCGTTTTGGGACAATGCATTCTCTTTACTTTAAGACAACTTTTGGGTCACAAACACTACAAGAGAACGAGGCTATCGTCGATAGAAAATTTCAATCAAAAAGCCGCCAAAGAGTTACCAACATATATGGACCAGTGTCATTTAAATAAAAATAACAACTTAAAAGAACTGTTAGTGATTTGTGAATGCCTAAGCATTAATTGGTAACAAGAGACCAATAATTATATCAGTTACCTTTTTATGTTTGATTTCCGACCAGTTGTCCTGTAATGCATTTCGACAGCTAATCCTTTTGAAAACAGACAATGTTCACAAAATAAGTCACATGATCAATCACTGCACATTAGGTCAAACATGGTCATAATAGGTAAAAAATGGTCACGTCATATGATGGTTACCAACAAATTCAAATTAGAGCAAAGTACATACATACAAGTCCTAAAAGTCCTAAATACAACAAGTTTGAATCTTTAACTATAACAAATACAACAACATTTTATATGAACAAATGAACACCCTAAATCCACACAATCAAATAGAGTTCCATATAATCAAAATGGGAAATTTGGTTAGACTTGAACACAATCAGTTACCTAATACATTGGGTTCAAATGGCGAAGTGGTGGCATCAAGTGGTGAGTGCCAACTTGAAATGTAGTTAAGCAGTGTGGTCGGGGTCTGATTGGCAAGTTTATAGTGAGGCAGGGAAAGGGGGACGTGTGCAATGGTACTGCGGTGGTAGAGTAATGGTTAGAATGGTGGTGCGACGGTTGGGAGGGGTGGGTGCAACTGCACAAGAGGGAAATGGGAAAGGGGCGGGAAAGAGGGAAATTAAAATGAGTGTGTGGTAAAAATGTTTTAACTCAAACCTTTCGATTACATCATGGAAAATAGTTTCACTATTTTGGGTAATTTAGAAAAAAATGAATTATATTCCAAATACATTATAATATATATAATATTTATAGTTGTTGGGATTGAACCCTATCAGAGGAACATATAATTAAAGCCAAAACTGGATCAGAGCAGTGGATCCAGAATAAGCAGATGTTATGTACTCAAGTCTCTCCCCTTGAAAGTGGTTTCAACATCTGCTGACCTCCTATATGCTGATCGGTACAACTGCTGACCTACAACTGCTGATCAAGTCAAAGACTGATGAAGACTAAAGCCTTGTTGTTCCATCTACTGCCTTGAGTCAAGCACTGCTGAGTTATATCAAGTGCTGCTGGGTTCACATCAGTGGAAGGATTCAGCAGTAGTTAGTTTGTCTTTATGTAATGAATTGTAATGTCAGTTGTTAGCATAGCAGTACTTGTATAGATCAGAGGTTAGAGTTTGTTAGAAGGTTAGATGTCACTTTCATGGTGATGTCAGCAAAGATGCCACAGTGGTTTGTCCGTGCCTATAAATAGAACAGTACCTTGTACTGTTCTATTAGCTCTTCACCATCTTTCTTCCTGTACGAACAAATCATTGTGAGCTCAGGCTGAGGGGGAGTTTGTTGCATACATGCAATTGTAATCGGTGTTTGGAATAAATTTAAGCATTCGGTTCTTTGTTGAAAATGTGTGTTTAAAGCAATTCTCCTGTTTGATTGTGAAAAGTTTGTTTCCATTAATATTCCGCTGCACATCTCTTTCATTGTTCATCTTAATTCAAATGTTAAACACAATCAAAACCAAACTCAGATCCTAACAATTGGTATCAGAGCTCGGACAGACAAATTTGATTTAACAATCATTTTGACATAAATAGTTCAGCTCACAATCGTTGATACTGATAGTTTGTTCGTTTTGTTGAAAAATAGTGTAAGGTTTAATCACCATCAAAGTTGATTAATCAGTGCCTGTAAAACAACCAGGATGACGTCACAATCACAAGATGATAAGAATAACATTGGCTCTCTTTTCAAACCACCCATGCTTAAACGTAATGAATACAAAATCTGGGAGAGAAGGATGGGTCACATCCTTGCTCAACAGAATACTGGATGTTGGAGTTCTGTTGTTTTTGGACCACATGTTCCTATGGTGCCAAGTGCTGAGGATACAAAGAAGTTTGAACCTAAAAAACCTGAAAATTATACTGAAACTGATTTCCAAAAGTTCGAACTCGATGCCAAAGCATTTAGCATCATTGCATCTACATTACCCAATGAAATTTATGCTGGGCTGTTATATTGTAACAGTGCCAAAGTGCTATGGGATGCACTGAAGGAACAATTTGGGGGAACGGAAGAAGTTATTGAAAATAATAGGGAAATTCTGAATCAGCAGTATGAAACCTTTTGTCACATCAAGGGTGAATCATTGACCCAACAGTTTGAGCGATTTAGATGTCTCATTAGTGAGCTAAGACTTGTTAAAGTTACATTTCCAAATTCAACACAAAATAGCAGGTTTCTTAGATCACTACCTGAAAAATGGGACACAATTACTTTTGTAACTACAAATTCAGCTGAGTTCAAAGATCTGACCCTGACCCAACTTCATGGTAGACTACTGACCTATGAAAGGGAGTTAAACCAGAAAAAGAAGTTGCAAGAGTCTGGCAAAGATGCTGATGACTATGCATTTGGCAGCACAACTCTTTTTTGGTCAGGAAGAATCTGGTAGCAGTAGTAAGGATCAGAGTTTTGATCATTTTATTGATATAACTGCTGGTGGAAACTTTAACAACTCTGATTCTCACTCTGCAAATTATGCTTTTACTGCAAATTGTGAAAACCAGATGTCAGATAATTTGTGTTTTAAACTAAATGATTTGCAACACTTTGATCCCATTGACTTAGAGGAAATGGACATTTTGCATCAATTGGCTTTGCTTAGTGTAAGAACAAGCAAATTCTATAAAAGAACAGGGAGAAAATTCCCAGGGTTACATGGGAATTTAAGAGTGGGGTTGGATAAATCAAAACTGAAGTGTTACAAGTGCAATAGGCTAGGTCATTTTGCTAGGGAATGCAGGAGTCAAACCACTGGTCCAATAATAACTCATCCCAGCTCAAACCCTAGACCACCACATCAAAGCACTGTGCACTATACCCAATATACCCCTGCAGCACATGTTAACACTGCTCACTATGCTGCAACCCCTGTGCCTGTGCATTATATTCAAACCACAGTTCCACAAATTCAGTATGTTCAAGCCCCTATCCCTCAGGCACAAGTGCAACCTGTTGCACCTCAACAAGCTGCTCCAACAGTGGTACAACCAGATCAGCAAAGCTTTTTCACCCAAGGCTTTGTTGACTGGAGCAACATGCCTGATGAGCTTGGTGATGAAAATTTTGCACTCTATGCTTTTAATGATCCTTCTAATGATGAATTTTGTTTGATGGCATTAGAGTCAATACCAGAAGGGGTAGAGACTGCAGTTGAACAGCTAAGTGCTGAAACAGTGGATGAAGTGGCTGAAGCAGTGGTTACTGCAGTTGCTGGTGAACTACTGCTAGGAGAAAATTCAGAGACCCTGATTGAACCACTGTCTGACCCTTGGTCCAAAGAAGACAAAGAAGAAGAGGAAGAGAAGAAAGCATGTGAGAAAGAAGTTAGAGTTGATGAAGAAGGTGGTCATCAATGTGATTGTGCCATGATGGCTCCTGCTAAGGTATCTCCTCAAGTTCTTGAAAAACTGTGTTCAGACAAATGCATTATTGCATTTGCTAACATCAAAGAGGTAAATGAAAACCTTAGGGATTAAGTCTTAACTGATGAAGTCAAATTTGAAAAGTTATTAAAAGAACTTAGAAACAAATTGGCTGAAAAAGACAAAGAAATCAGCAGTCTCAAAAAGAGCAGAGCATAACCAAGACTCAACTCCAAACTATGGTAGAAAAATACCAAGTTTGTAAAAAGGAGTTGGAGTCCACTCAGATTACTTGTGAAAGATGGGTGGAATCTTGTAAAGGGTATGAGGTTATGCTTGAGAAACAGCTTGAAAGCAATGTCAAGTTTGGTGTAGGAGATAAAAAAAATGATGATCTTGTAAACACTGCTGCAAAACAAGCTGGTTCATCTGAAATTAAACCAACCAACAAGAATGGCCAAGAGGTTAAAATAACTGACAAACTTGGTAACAAAATCACTTTGGAAAGATCTGTGGGATCCTCAACTTTTGAGGAAATTGAGAAATACCAATTTAAACCCACATGGTCTGATGAGTGTGACATTCTTGAAAATTTCAAACCCATGGATTTCACAACCACTTATGGTGTCACAGCTCCAAAAGCAAAGGTCATTCCTATCAAAGATATCCCAACAGTGGTTCAAAACTCTGTTGCTAAGGAATTTGAGAAAATGAAGAAAAGAGAAAAGATCAAAAACCTGTTTTGTGATTTTTGTGAAAAGAGAAATCATCTAACAAAAGACTGTTTTCATCTAAAAGCATATGATCTAAACAAAACAAGTATCATTATACCTGCTGAAAGCTGCACCATCTGTGGTAAGAATAACCACAAAACTCAAGAATGTGTGTATCTCAATGTGACAACTGTGCTCTGTAATCGATGAACAATGCAAAACAATGTTAATTATTAATAAAACAATGTGTTTTGGTGTTATTATGTGTGTATTTGTGTTTGATGATTTTACAACTCGATTCAATTCCGATTTCAAAGATTTAAATCGCTTTCTGGAAAGTTATACGCAAACTGGTGCGTAAACGCAGTCAGTTTAACACGAAAAACACTCTGGAATAGTGAAATAGGCTAAACATACCTTAAATAACCTTCAAATAACTTAGAAATAAGTTTTGGATGGTTTGGTGTGTCGAAAACAAGTTTGTTCGATCGCAGGGACTATTTGTGTCAAACTGCGAAACTATACCGATTCGTATGGTATCGAAGAGTCTGGAACTTGATCATAAGCTAAACATACCATAAATAATCTAAACATAGCTTATAAATAAGCTTTGAGTGGTTCGGTGTGCAAAAATATGCTTATTTGATCTTACAGGGACTAAAAGTGTCAAAAACGACGTAAGTTTGCATCTTCACGCATATCTTACATTCTGACCACATCTGGACATCCAAAATTTTTGTACACAAAAATATTTTTATTTTAGTGTTCGGCATGCAAAAATACCATTCGTCGCTTAATTAGGTTCGTTTTCGCGTCCGTTTGAGTTTCTTCGTAATTTAACGAACAACGCGACCGTACGACCAAACGAGCCGACATCCGTGAGTTTTCCGAGCACATTTTGAGTCCTCTAAACTTTATTGACCCTGTAGAGCCTTGAAAATGGCATAACAGGGGTCAAAAGGGCCTGAAATGAGCTTAAACCAAGTGCAGGGGCCTGTTCTGTAATTTAACAAAGTTTTGCTGAACTGGGGAGCCCATACGGGCCGCGTAAGCCCACCCCTTATGCTTATGCGGGCCGCCTGAATAGCCCAGCGACCAGAAAGTTTATTTCAGCAACTGTTTCATAATTCAGGGGCTGTTAATGCAAATTCTTTGTGTGGTAGCCAAGTTACCACCTCCTCAAGGGTTCTAACCTGCTTACAACACATGTATGGATGAGATTTCATGCTTGGGGGTTACACAAACATGTGTAATGATCCTATGAACTTGCTACAAGTATAAATAGCCAAGCTCACCTCCTCATCCATTGCTCATTTCCTCATTCTCTTCTCTACATCTGATTTGGAGCTCTCTCCCAAGTGTTTGGAGCTTTCTAATCTGATTATTCTTTGTAGAAAAGTTAGCTAGGACCTATTGTAAGTCTTCTTTCATGCTTATTCTTTATGTTTAAGCAGAAAGTCAAACAGTTTGTCCAACAGTTTGACTTTCGGTTTTGACCATCAATTGGTCAAGTCAAAGTTCAATTGAACTTTGCAACGTGATTATAATCACGATGGTTATAATCCTTAGCCATTATACCTACTGATTACCACATTGACTAGGCGTAGTGACGAGTCAAAGTTTCGGTCAAAATGCGTTTTAGCACGCATTTTTCAACGGAACTATTTTCGGGTATCAAAACCCATTGTTTTGATACCAAATCAGTTTTATAAGTTAATTAAACATGTTTTGACATGTTTAACTTGTCACTATTAGTTTAGTGCTTGTTTAGGGTCGTAAGTTAAGCGGTCTAAACAACCGCTTAGACTTTCGAACCCGACCCGTTTGGTCAATCATTAGGATCCGACCAAGCTTGATTAGTGATCATAATTGCATAGGGAATAACCACTGAGGTTATACCTTATGATCATATAGGATTGGTTAGTTATTTGTTAAGTAGTTTGTATGCCCATAAGAAATGACCAAAACGCCCTTTTGAAGCTTAAATCCATATTTTATATATGTGAACATGTTTTTGACATATATATTCTGATTTAGTAACATGTTTAGTTATTATTGGGCATATAAGACTTGACATAGCACATAGTTAACCATCCGAACATAGTTTGGCGTGAACGACGCGTTAAAGTAGCATAAGCTACCCTAATGGGTCGTAACGGGTCGAAAGCACTTAGGCTAAGTTCCGATTTAGGATGTAGGCTTTGTTAAACCATATCACATGAGTTCCACACTCATTTGGTTTACAAGACCTCATTCTATCCGATCTTCCGATTTAGGGTCGATTTATTTACTAGTGATCTGATTACTAGGTAGTACTTGAATTTCCTTGGTTTGTCTGAGCTTCGCTAAGTTTTTTAGATCAAGGATACCCTTCTATTCAATGTGAGTACATAGTTCCCCTATTTTACTGTTTTCAATTGTTTTGGGGTGATTCATATGTATTAAAACGATTTCGATATTTTAACAATGTTTTCAAAAACGATTAAGATGGTTTATATTAAACTAAATACGATTTCGATAATGTGAACGAAACTTATTGGTTGTAACTACATAACAAATGACATTCATTAGCATTGATCAAGCCGACCAGTATTAGGTTATGGTACCATAGGATTTGACAAATCCCGTTATCAGACTACACCCATGGTTATGTGTGGGGGTGTCACACCCCGAATTTCCACGTGTCACCGGTGGGCCCGGTGGGGGTATAGTGACGTAGTTGATATCATCATAGTCAAACAACACAATTTAAATGCACAACGGAAGCAAAAGATAAATACATTACAATCTGATTCAAAAGTAATATTAATTATTACAACGAAATGTAAGTTGGATCCACAGGCGGATCTTAAACAGAAAGATAACATTGTTCAACAGACTTTAGGCATCTAGAACTTGCGAGATTCCCTATTGACGCCCTGAGCTCTCAGCCAATTACGTATAGTACCTGTCACTTAAACTTTTGGGAAAATACGTCAGTTTTCACTGGTAAATACAACTTAACTGACTCATTTTGAAAATGTTTTAGAAAATTGATTTGAATGCACATGGCAGAAAACTTTTATAACTTGGGACAATTATATAAAATTAATCTTGTATACAGATTTACATGTTCGTTATACATTCAGGGCCCGATGTAGAAACCGAGTCTAGATTAACAGACACGCCACAAGTATAGGCCCACAAGAGAGTGAGATACCGTTTCCCTTATGCAACTGTCAGGTGTACGCCTACACCCCGTGCATAAGACGTGGCCATTTTATAATACAATGATGCCAACGATATCCGAGACATGGTGATTAACCCCTAAAGGCCTTTATTTCAAACAAGACAGATTAAAGCGGGTTACCTCAATAATTTAATCACAATACGATTAAACATTCAATACCCGACCAAGCGGTATTTTATATACCGTACCCCAAGCCCGTATAGGGAAAATAAGTTAAGAGCATTTACCTGAGCTTAAAATGCAATTTATACTCAACCGTATATCCTAATCAGCAAGCACAAGTACCTCTACTGGGGCTCTTAATCTGGAACGAAGGTTTTTAATAACCTATTAGATTCCTAACGGGTCTTATGTAAGTTGAAACTTAGACCGGTTAGTTTTAAGGAAAGGTTTACGGTTCAAAACGCAAGATTAAGCGCAGACCGGATTGGAATGTGATTTAGACCCGACAAGTTTGGGGACTTGTATAATATGGGTAAACTTAAACACATTCTGGATTTTGAAGTGAAAATGATAAGGTTTGACCCGTTTCGGTCAATTTATGCAAACTAGTTACATAAACCGTACCGAACGCGAAAATGCGTAACGGGTGACCATTAGAGTCATATACATGTTTCCTAAGTTAATATGCCTTATATATGTTGTGATATCAGTAAGATACCTTCCGTTATGCCAAGGATGATTTTAAACTCAAACTATGTCTCGCAAGGGCATTTTGGTCCTTTTAAAGTTTATAAAAGAGTTTAAATAGTAATCTGAGTTATAGGTCTGATTAAATTAGTAAATATACTCATTTTAATAAGTTATAACAGTAGGGTATCACTTATACGTAAAATTTATTAATTATAATCATACTATGCACCGTAGGGGCATTTTGGTAATTTCACATAAGCCTAAAAAGGCCAAAACTGGAAATCTGAGTTTAAACTTTTGCTTACTGTTAAAATATAAAAATTTACTGAGAAAATCAGTAGGCATCAACCCTTATATCTTTAGGCATCAACCCTTATATCTTTAAACTAGTTTTGATACATACTATGCGTTAAAAACGCTTAAAAAGGCGATTTGAAGCCATTTCCGGGTTTTGTATAGAAAGCTGATATTTTTAATATTCCAGAAGGCTCAAAATATTTTATTTAACATATTAGATCAGTAGAAAAAGGTTTGGGGTCAAAAGGATTTATAAAACTCATTTTATAGCCCAAAAGGGCAAAACCGACAATTACCGAATTAATGCTACAACCCTAAGTTATGCTCAGCCTAAAAATAAATAAAAATCTTCAAAAATCTCAAAATATTATTTTATATCAGTGGGTAAAAAGTTTGGTATTAAAAATTGGGTTTAGATAGGCTATACGCTAATTATGTCGTTTAATTAGTAAAAAAGATTTTCATTTACGCTAACGAGCATAACTCCTAATCTAGACCTCAAACTGATGTCAAATTTTAGGGACAAGTTTATAATTCAGTAATGAAGGTTTCTATCCTTTCACATTTTCAAAAATATCGTTTTAAGGTCAAAAGGGCATAACGGTCAACATTTAGGCATATAACGGAAACACGCATGAACTAGGATTTCTATGGAACCAAGCTGTATAACCTTGGAGGGTTATACTAACTTATAATATGGTCCTAATGGAATCCTAAGGCATATCTAAACTAAGCTAAATCGGGTCAGAACTGAAAGTCAAAGCAAAAGTCAACTTTTGCGACTTTCGGTTCCGAACCGAGTCTATACTTAGAATTGTCGGGTTGAACATGCTTAGACATGTTCAACTAATATTTACCAAGTTATTAATGTGGCAAAACTGATTTTATGACTTTTAATTTACTAGTTATGCATTTTATTTAAAACTAACCCGTTTGACTTTCATTTGACCCGACAATTAAACTAAGTAAACGTGGAAATTAGGAGGCGCTTTTGAGGGTTAATTACCTACCTAATTACGGTCACGTAGCCATGTTCATTACAAACAATAGCTTAACCGTTTAAAAGTCAAAGCATTTATCGATAACGCTTGACTTTTCTGTTTAAAACGCTAAAATTTAAACTAGGCACGAAAGGGGACTTACAAAAGGGTCCAAGCAAGGAGGGTTGATCCTAATTTCTCAGGTATGAGGAGAAAAGTCCCCAACTTAGAGAATTCAAGATCAAGTGTGGGTTATGAAGGAAGTGGGGAAGGGTATTTATAGGTTTTTGAGGACCGTTAGGATCGTTCCTCGTAAACCGTGATTGAATCTGAACCCTACACATATTACCCATGGTTTTATAAACAATGGGCAGCCCCTAGTTTCCAAAAAAACCATTTACAATTGATAGAAACTGCTGGAACAGGCTGTTTACAGCTGTTTAGCAGCAAACAACACTTTCATATATGGCAGAAATGGCCCCTGTGAGCTTTTATGGTCACTTTAGGCACGTTCAAGGCCCGTTAACCTCATTTTAAGGCTCCAATATGATTTTTAAACATAGGGGGCATGAAACATGCTAAAAAACATGTCGGATGTCAGTCCGTTTGGCCGTATGGTCACGTTGCTCGTCTAATTACGACGAAACACGAACGGACGCGAAAAACGATCCAAATTGCGCGACGAATGGAATTTTATCAAGGCGATCACTAAAATAAAATATTTTAGTGCTTACATAAATTTTTGGGTGTCCGGGGATATTCAGAATGCGAGATATGCGCAAAAGTGCAAACTTGTGCACTTTTTGACACTTTTAGTCCTTGCATGACATAAAAGTTTATTTTTGCGCACCAAACACCTCTAAACCTATATCTAAGCTATATAGAGGATAATTAGGGTATGTTTAACTTATGGACATATTCTGGAAGGTCCGTTACCATAGGATTCGACCTTCTTTTGCAGTTTGACGCAATTAGTCCTTTAATTGCGCATTGTAGCGCGAAATGTCCTTTAATGATATCCAAGCCTCCTATGGCCCATAATGGGCATTCCCAAGCATATACTTAAATATTACTACGCTATCGATCGCCTAGATGGTCACCGAAAGGCGTAGATTCAAAAGTTGACGCTTTAGGTCCCTCTATTGCGCAAACTTGCGCATTTCATCATTTAATAGCATTGAAGCCTCATCTAATCCATATTAGACATTCTTGAAAGTATTATTAAAAATCACGATGCTTCGGATTCGCTAAAAGGTCATTCAGAGGTATAATTAAACATATTGACACTTTTAGCCCCTCTAACTTGCAAAGTTGCGCGTAACTTTACTTATAGGCATAAAAACCTTAGACGGACATTATTTGGCATTCCCGAGAGTATAATTAAATATCATGAAGCTCTCGGTTTGTTAAAAGGTCACTCAGAGGTTAGAATTGACATGTTGACGCTTTTAACCCTTTATTACGCAAACCTTCAATTAATTACGCAAACGGCTACACTTAACCATCAAGTGGCACATTTGTGAATATAAACATTGTAAGAGGTTATTTAGAAACTTATTTTAGGTATGCTAACACTTCCAGTCCTTTAATAATCAATGTTTTCGATTTTTCGAAAAATTAGTCCCTAAATTTCAATGTTTGACTTCATTAGGGTTCATTACACGTGTCAAGACTTCATTGGACGTGATTTTACGAGGTGTTACATCCTCACCCCCTTAAGAGAAAATTCGACCTCGAGATTTGCTAATGTAATGGAAGTACTTTTTGTCGCATAACGGACTTAACTTCCACAGCCTATTTGGGCCTCTAGAGGCATCCTAAATGACCTTTATAATAGGTTCGTGTTTTCTTCCTTAGATTCTGATCCTGACGATCCTTAATCGATACGGGTTTCTTATAATATCATAGATACGTCTATCATTATGTGATAATGCTTCTCGACTTATTGGTGACATACATCCTTAAATCATTAGTGTGGGTCACACTGCGAGTTCCACCACGTTCCATAACTAGGTTTTAGTTTAAAAGCTATTAACCTTTGATGTATTCGATTTTCCTCGAATGATCCTATATATAATCAGAGCTTAACTAGCCTATTGTATAAAATTTTTAGTACACTCTTCTTAGAGCGATACTTTCAATTGAACCCTAGTCCTTATTAAGGACTTAAGAGGGTTGCGATGATTATTAATCCTTGATTTTCTGCCGATTACTGGCAACTCTAAGATGATTATGAATTCGAATGATCTTATTTGTTGTTTCCAATGCAACTTTCAGATCCTGATAATTGGACTTACCAATCTATTGTTCTAACAATAGATGTTTAACATTCCATTTATACAAGGTCTCCAAGGGAACAGCCTTGCTACTTATATATCAACTATTATAGAAAGGCTTATTTTAAGGTGAGATGGTTATTCCAACCATTACTTAAAACTAATCTTAAGGAATAGCAAATCCTTACAGCTAGTCGAATTAAGTCGACGATCCTGGGCAGCTAATGGTGATTCTTAATTGTTGCCTAAATAGGGTTGCGGTAACCAATGCATAAGCAAAATGAACCGTCTTTCTTAATTAGCAATATCAAACTCTTAGAATATTGAGTTGGGCTATATGAACCTCTATCCTAAAACTCCCTTAATCAGGGTTCTGATTCTTCCAATGATGATACTAGTTATCATGTAAATTTTATATTAATGCATCCCTAAGCGGGACGTTAATCTTAACTCTACTTGCCTCTAAGGAGGTAACAGGGTAATCTTGGAGAAGATGGTCAAAACGCAAGGAGGTTACAGAGATTTTCCAATTCCCAGGCTCCAGTTCATTTACCATGGTCTGCGTCAGATAAGTGATACATTCGTGTTACGAGTCCACGTATTTCTTACTCAGGAACGTTTACTTGGATAATTCCATTTTAGATATCTTCTTTGAATACCATTAGCTGACTTTAATGCCGTATGACCATTGGAATATCTTTAGGGTTCCATGCATTAAACCTCCATACTGATCAGGCATGGAAGCAATCTATGGAACATATTAAGATACACCAATCCTCATATGACGCTTTTGTCGTACCATCTGGTATTCGCAATCGATAGAGATCAAGAGATATCAATCACTTATGATGATGCACTTCATCTGAAGAGAGGGTACACTAGAATTTCATGACTGAAAACTTTTGGCAGGAGCAGAAGAAATGGTTCCTATGATTTTCGCCTGTAAGTTTTACCTTACACTTAATATCTAGGGTTCTCATGGGAGTCTTTAAGAGTTTGCTATACTTACCATCTATGAAGGATTGATTGGTATCCGAAATAAAGCAGAACTCCTAGCGTTTTATTCAACTTCATATATTATGCTTAGGGTTCTAACAGGCAGATTAAATAACTTATAAAATTCATTCCACAACGACTTATCTGCACCTGAATCAAACAATACCCTTGCATATACATCACGGATAAGGACGTACCGGTTATAACATTGTCATCTTGTATGGCCTCTTTTGCATCCATCTGAGAGACCTTAGCGTCAGTCTTCTTATCTCCTTCAAGCTTCTTAGCATACTTTGGGCAATTTGATTTGATATGCCCTTTCTCGTTACAGTTGTAACAAGTCGCATCTCCTATCTTCTGGCATTCCAATGTTTTATGCTCCCTAGATTTGCAGATCCCACAAGCCCTAGGCTGCGATTGGGATTTTGGTTCGTACCTGCACTTCCCACAATGGCGCTTCTTGCAGGTCTTGCATTTAGGTTTCTGGTTGGACTTTTGTTTGTTCTTCTTTTTAGAGCTCTGGGAGTTATCTTCCTCCCTTTTCCTTTTCAGTTCACCATTTACATTAGAGGCACGAACGAGATCCTTCTCGTGAGTAACGAAGGGTGGTCTTGGTTGAGATTTGGAACAAGTAGCATTGAACTCCTTGATCTTTTTCACAGCCTTCTTCACAGCTTTTCCAACAGCTGCGTCTATCATAGTCCGAAGAACATCCTTGGAAATTCTAAGGTTCACAATTGTAGTATCATTAGCATGTGTCGCATCATCCATAACACGATCAACAGCTGTCTTATCCAAGTTTGTCATACTCGATATTTGATTCCTAACACCAAATAAAAAAATTATTTAGTTGTAATCCAACAACCGCTACTCATCATCCTGATGCCCTAATATATACCAACCATGGTATCGTTAAACCATACAGGTTAATATAGTACGAACATTCTCAATGAACGTCATTTAAATATGTATATATATCAATTATGCATAGCCTAGGCCATAAAAGACCATTAATGGCAATTAAGGTTTGGACCTAGTCCATCACCTGTTTGACAGGGGATCAGTTGTCACATTTGTCTTGATCATATTGATGATTTTGGATAGCTTGAAAGCTTGACATTAGGATATTGGATAAGAGCGGTTCCTAATGGATATAAAGCATCCATCTAAGGTTGTTGAAGCAGTCTCTAAATGTTATCGGCCAATTCTACCTCGCGTTATAAGCCTAAGATCCTAATAGGCGGATACAACAGCTTACAATATTTATTGTCCTCAATAGACTTTTCTGTGCCAGAATCAAATAATCCCCATATAAGCATCATTGATAAGGAAAAGTACCTTTTACGATGTCATCTTTCTATATCGCCTCCTGGTGTCCATCTGGAAGACTCATGCGTTTGCTTTCTTGGCCTCTTCAGACTTCTTCTGATTCCTAGGGCAGTTAGTCTTGATGTGCCCCTTCTCGTTGCAACCATAACAGGTCGCATCTTTCAACTTTTTGCAATCCAAGGTCTTATGCTCCTTGGACTTGCAGATTCCACAAGGAAGAGGCTGAGATTCAAATCTGCATTTCCCCAGGTGGAATTTCCTACATGTTTTGCACCTGGTCTTTTCACCCGTCTGCTGGTTACCCTTATTAAACTCGGAACTCTTCCTATGATCAGAGTTCCCCTTTTTCTTCTTATCGAAGTGATGAGAACCCTCATCCTCCTTTTTACGCTTCCCTTCTTCCGAAGCTTTTGCAGCCTTGTTTCTGGCTACGTCGAGTGTGAGAGATAGCGACAAATCTGCCGCTGACCGGAATGTAGTAGGTCTCGATGCTTTCACGCTTGCCTTGACTTCTAGGGCTAGGCCCCCAATAAAGCGAGCTATACGCTTTGGTTCTGGTGTGATCAAGTAAGGAACCAATCGAGACATAGTATTGAAATTTGTAAGATATGCCTGGCAATCTAAGTCCTTCATGACCAATGCCAAGAAATCGGTTTCAATTTTCTCAACTTCATGTTGAGGACAATAATTTTCCTTGATAAGAGCAACAAACTGATCCCATGTTTGATTATACAACGGGATTTTCCCAGTAGCCTGGATTAGCGACCTCCACCAAGCTAGAGCTTCTCCTTTAAAAGATTATGAAACAAACTTCACAATGTCTTGCTCTGCACATCCGCTAATATCAACAACAGTGTCCATCTCCTCGAGCCACGTCATGCAGTCGATGGCTCCTTTTTCTCCTGTGAAGTCTCTGGGCTTGCAGGAGACAAAATATTTATACGAACAGGTTTTAACATGTGGTTCTTGATTAAGCACAACCTGTCTAGGCGGAACACTCCTCTGATTTGATGAGTTATGAACATCGTCCTCCTTTGAATCATGTGATTTAGAAGGGGGGTTACTACGAGCCACAGATAGAGTCTTAGAGTGTGTACCACTTGACTCATTATACTGTCTGTCAAGAGCTCGAGTAACAGCATTTTCTATTAATGCCTGCAGTTCCTCACCAGTTATGTTAACTCTGGTAATGTCATTGTTCTCCCTCGGGTGGCTGTTGGCCTCCTCTGATCTGGCCATGTAGCTTAATTGCTACATAAATACTGACAATGATTTATTTAGAGGTTATTATGGAATCATCATTTCTGACGATTTATCAACCATGGTAATATAAACCCTATTGGTTAATTTGTTAGTTATATTTAATTAGTATTTTCATTATAGTTTATCCTAGTTATAAAACATTAAGGATATTAAAGTGGCGCAAAAGGCCTAGTCATAAAGACAGTTTTTAAATTTATAAGCCATGATTTCGGAGAATCGAGGCATTTTGGTTTGAACATATTTCATTACCTTTTTCTTGACAGAGAGTCAAAGACTACAACTGTCTTTTGCCCCACAGGGCGTTAATTATAGCCCGTAGGCACTTCATCCTTAAGGGATGGTAATATAAATAAGGGAAATTGAAATATCCCAATTTAAAGATGACTTATGTGATTTTATCAGATCACAGTTTGTCGAAAATGTTAACATGCTTTCAAATGTTAACAAGAATTTGAATCTTTTGAATAGGTTTTACCATCTTGGCCGTGCCTGAAATGACAGGTAGGCTAGGTTTTAACTTTAAGATTCTTTTTAGTATTAAGAGAAAAACAACCCTAAATGGGGATGTTAATAAGGATCTGTATCTACTTGAGGAACTGTCATCTTGGCCCTGTCCTTAAAATGACACATGGGCTAGGTCTTGTCCTTTTTGGATTTTGCCAATTTATAATATTGGTAGATCCTATAATAGGAACGTTATTTTAAATCTAACCGTTCCATTTAAAATTTAAACAGGTACATGGTTGCCCTAACACAGGACTTCTAACAATACTGACTCGCCCATGCAGGGGCTAATCAGAAAAATAACAAAGGAAACAAATAAAGGACAAAAACGAATCAGGAGTAGTCCTAAGTTCTTTGTCTAGACTCAAGAATGTGCAACTGTGTAACTGAGATTAAACACAAAAGGCTAGTGTTTAATTCACTCAGTATTGGCTCTGATACCAACCTGTCACACCCCGAATTTCCACGTGTCACCGGTGGGCCCGGTGGGGGTATAGTGACGTAGTTGATATCATCATAGTCAAACAACACAATTTAAATACACAACGGAAGCAAAAGATAAATACATTACAATCCGATTCAAAAGTAATATTAATTATTACAACGAAATGTAAGTTGGATCTTAAATAGAAAGATAACATTGTTCAACAGACTTTAGGCATCTAGAACTTGCGAGATTCCCTATTGACGCCCTGAGCTCTCAGCCAATTACGTATAGTACCTGTCACTTAAACTTTTGGGAAAATACGTCAGTTTTCACTGGTAAATACAACTTAACTGACTCATTTTGAAAATGTTTTAGAAAATTGATTTGAATGCACATGGCACAAAACTATTATAACTTGGGACAATTATATAAAATTAATCTTGTATACAGATTTACATGTTCGTTATACATTCAGGGCCCGATGTAGAAACCGAGTCAAGATTAACAGACACGCCACAAGTATAGGCCCACAAGAGAGTGAGATACCGTTTCCCTTATGCAACTGTCAGGTGTACGCCTACACCCCGTGCATAAGACGTGGCCATTTTATAATACAATGATGCCAAGGATATCCGGGACATGGTCATTAACCCCTAAAGGCCTTTATTTCAAACAAGAGAGATTAAAGCGGGTTACCTCAATAATTTAATCACAATACGATTAAACATTCAATACCCGACCAAGCGGTATTTTATATACCGTACCCCAAGCCCGTATAGGGAAAATAAGTTAAGAGTATTTACCTGAGCTTAAAATGCAATTTATACTCAGCCGTATATCCTAATCAGCAAGCACAAGTACCTCTACTGGGGCTCTTAATCTGGAACGAAGGTTTTTAATAACCTATTAGATTCCTAACGGGTCTTATGTAAGTTGAAACTTAGACCGGTTAGTTTTAAGGAAAGGTTTACGATTCAAAACGCAAGATTAAGCGCAGACCGGATTGGAATGTGATTTAGACCCGACAAGTTTGGGGACTTGTATAATATGGGTAAACTTAAACACATTCTGGATTTTGAAGTGAAAATGATAAGGTTTGACCTGTTTCGGTCAATTTATGCAAACTAGTTACATAAACCGTACCGAACGCGAAAATGCGTAACGGGTGACCATAAGAGTCATATACAGGTTTCCTAAGTTAATATGCCTTATATATGTTGTGATATCAGTAAGATACCTTCCGTTATGCCTAGGATGATTTTAAACTCGAACTATGTCTCGCAAGGGCATTTTGGTCCTTTTAAAGTTTATAAAAGAGTGTAAATAGTAATCTGAGTTATAGGTCTGATTAAATCAGTAAATATACTCATTTTAATAAGTTATAACAGTAGGGTATCACTTATACGTAAAATTTATTAATTATAATCATACTATGCACCGTAGGGGCATTTTGGTAATTTCACATAAGCCTAAAAAGGCCAAAACTGGAAATCTGAGTTTAAATATTTTGCTTACTGTTAAAATATAAAAATTTACTGAGAAAATCAGTAGGCATCAACCCTTATATCTTTAAACTAGTTTTGATACATACTATGCGTTAAAAACGCTTAAAAAGGCGATTTGGAGCCATTTCCGGGTTTTGTATAGAAAGCTGATATTTTTAATATTCCAGAAGGCTCAAAATATTTTATTTAACATATTAGATCAGTAGAAAAAGGTTTGGGGTCAAAAGGATTTATAAAACTCATTTTATAGCCCAAAAGGGCAAAACCGACAATTACCGAATTAGTGCTACAACCCTAAGTTATGCTCAGCCTAAAAATAAATAAAAATCTTCAAAAATCTCAAAATATTATTTTATATCAGTGGGTAAAAAGTTTGGTATTAAAAATTGGGTTTAGATAGGCTATACGCTAATTATGTCGTTTAATTAGTAAAAAGATTTTCATTTACGCTAACGAGCATAACTCCTAATCTAGACCTCAAACTGATGTCAAATTTTAGGTACAAGTTTATAATTCAGTAATGAAGGTTTCTATACTTTCACATTTTCAAAAATATCGTTTTAAGGTTAAAAGGGCATAACGGTTAACGTTTAGGCATATAACGGAAACACGCATGAACTAGGATTTCTATGGAACCAAGTTGTATAACCTTGGAAGGTTATACTAGCTTATAATATGGTCCTAATGGAATCCTAAGGCATATCTAAACTAAGCTAAATCGGGTCAAAACTGAAAGTCAAAGCAAAAGTCAACTTTTGCGACTTTCGGTTTCGAACCGAGTCTATACTTAGAATTGTCGGGTTGAACATGCTTAGACATGTTCAACTAATATTTACCAAGTTATTAATGTGGCAAAACTGATTTAATGACTTTTAATTTACTAGTTATGCATTTTATTTAAAACTAACCCGTTTGACTTTCATTTGACCCGACAATTAAACTAAGTAAACGTGGTAATTAGGAGGCGCCCTTTTAAGGGTTAATTACCTACCTAATTACGGTCACGTAGCCATGTTCGTTACAAACAATAGCTTAACCGTTTAAAAGTCAAAGCGTTTATCGATAACGCTTGACTTTTTTGTTTAAAATGCTAAAATTTAAACTAAGCACGAAAGGGGGACTTACAAAAGGGTCCAAGCAAGGAGGGTTGATCCTAATTTCTCAGGTATGAGGAGCAAAGTCCCCAACTTAGAGAATTCAAGATCAAGTGTGGGTTATGAAGGAAGTGGGGAAGGGTATTTATAGATTTTGAGGACCGTTAGGATCGTTCCTCGTAAACCGTGATTGAATCTGAACCCTACACATATTACCCATGGTTTTATAAACAATGGGCAGCCCCTAGTTTCCAAAAAAACCATTTACAATTGATAGAAACTGCTGGAACAGGCTGTTTACAGCTGTTTAGCAGCAAACAACACTTTCATATATGGCAGAAATGGCCCCTGTGAGCTTTTATGGTCACTTTAGGCACGTTCAAGGCCCGTTAACCTCATTTTAAGGCTCCACTATGATGTTTAAATATATGGGACATGAAACATGCTCAAAAACATGTCGGATGTCGGTCCGTTTGGCCGTATGGTCACGTTGTTCGTCTAATTACGACGAAACACGAACGGACGCGAAAAACGATCCAAATTGCGCGAAGAATGGAATTTTATCAAGGCGATCACTAAAATAAAATATTTTAGTGCTTACATAAATTTTTGGGTGTCCGGGGATATTCAGAATGCGAGATATGCGCAAAAGTGCAAACTTGTGCACTTTTTGACACTTTTAGTCCCTGCATGACATAAAAGTTTATTTTTGCGCACCAAACACCTCTAAACCTATATCTAAGCTATATAGAGGATAATTAGGGTATGTTTAACTTATGGACATATTCCGGAAGGTCCGTTACCATACGATTCGTCCAACTTTTGCAGTTTGACGCAATTAGTCCTTTAATTGCGCATTGTAGCGCGAAATGTCATTTAATGATATCCAAGCCTCCTATGGCCCATAATGGGCATTCCCAAGCATATACTTAAATATGACTACGCTCTCGATCACCTAGATGGTCACCGAAAGGCGTAGATTCAAAAGTTGACGTTTTAGGTCCCTCTATTGCGCAAACTTGCGCATTTCATCATTTAATAGCATTGAAGCCTCATCTAATCCATATTAGACATTCTTGAAAGTATTATTAAACATCACGATGCTTCAGATTCGCTAAAAGGTCATTCAGAGGTATAATTAAACATATTGACACTTTTAGCCCCTCTAACTTGCAAAGTTGCGCGTAACTTTACTTATAGGCATAAAAACCTTAGACGACCATTATTTGGCATTCCCGAGAGGATAATTAAATATCATGAAGCTCTCGGTTTGTTAAAAGGTCACTCAGAGGTTAGAATTGACATGTTGACGCTTTTAACCCTTTATTACGCAAACCTTCAATTAATTACGCAAACGGCTACACTTAACCATCAAGTGGCACATTTGTGAATATACACATCGTAAGAGGTTATTTAGAAACTTATTTTAGGTATGCTAATACTTCCAGTCCTTTCATAATCAAAGTTTTCGATTTTTCGAAAAATTAGTCCCTAAATTTCAATGTTTGACTTCATTCGGGTTCATTACACGTGTCAAGACTTCATTGGACGTGATTTTACGAGGTGTTACAGGGGGTTATGTAGGTAATGACCGAATCTGATGATTGTTAACTTACCCTTTGGTGGTTTGTTAATGCAATAGACGAGGTAGTCGAGTCACGAAGGTTTGAATGTTATTAGCGAGACGACCATAAGTAGTTTCACAATTAAAACGAATACGATTTTGGGATGAATTAAACGATTTGGAATGACCTAAACGAAATAAACGATTTGAACGAACGATTGGTTTTGGGTAGTGATTAGATAATGGGACGGGTGTAGCATGATAGAAGCATGGTAGATGCGCCGCTGGTACATCTTATATATAAGTGCTTTTATCATGTTACATCGCGGGTCATTATTTAGCTCACTTGGGAAACGATTTGAAACAATGTCACACAACGAGGTTTTCGAAATGATATAAACCATACGAGTTTTATTAACGAGTTTTAACGAGATGTTTTACGAATTGGTTTTCTAAAACAAAATTTTTTGAGTTAGGAACCATGGATACGAATTGATTTGAGTTGGTTAATTATGTTGCAATACACTTTTCAAAACATGGGTTGTACTTTTGACTCTTGTAGTCTAATGAGGTACTGCAACATACAAACGAGCCATGAATCCGATACTCTCACAAAACCTATGTGCTCGCCAGCATTTCTTTGCTGACTTTGTTTTTACATATGTTTCAGGTGATGTTGCGTGATGATTGCTAGGAAGCATGTTCACTTAGGATCTGGACGTGGCCTTAGTGACATAAAAACGATAGTAGACGATGTTCTATTTGTTTGTTTGGTTTTAAGACAATGTAAATTACTTATTGAGTCAATAAAACAAAAATTTTAATTACCATGGTTGTTGAAACGATGATTCTGTTACAACACTCCCCGACGTTTCCGCCACGGTTTGTTGTTTTAACGTGGTCGGGGTGTGACACTAAAAAACTTTGATGTGAAAAAGAATGAATACACTGCTAAAACATCCTTGAGTCCATCAACATCATCTGTCAAATTCACCAAGAATCAACCACTGTATGTGCCAGTCCAAACAGCTGTTACAAAACAGCTGAATCAAACATCTGTCCAAAGAGATGTTCAAGTGACTGATGCACCCCCTGCCAATCAATTCAGAAGAGGCAAGGAATAATCACCATACCAAAGGATCCCACATGTTTATGAGACCTACAAAAGGCCCTCTAAACCAAGAGTGAACAGGCATCATTTTGGTTATCAGCAGGTGATTGGTCAAGAACCCCAACAGTGGTTAGAGAAAAACAGTCCTAAAACTGTCCAAACCCCTGACCTAACCACTGCCCATCCATCTGAACTCATCCCAGACACTGTTGAGACCCCATCCAAAGCCTTATTGGCTTTGGAGACCCTAATGAACTAATCCTTTTACTTCATGTGCAGGGAGCTTCTGCATGCTTAGATAGCCTTTGGTATGTAGATAGTGGAGGCTCCAGGCACATGACAGGATGTAAAGCCCTTCTCAAAGATTTCAAAATCCATGGAGGGGGTGATATATCCTTTGGTAATAATAGTAAAGGGAAAGTTCTGGGGTCTGGTACAGTACAGTCTGGTAATGTAAAATTTGAAAATGTCAATCTAATAGACAATCTAAAATTCAACCTTCTGAGTGTTTCACAAATGAGTGATAAGGGGTATGGATCATTCTTCACAAAGGAGTGTTGTAGGATTGTTGGACCAGAAATGGTTGAAAAGATTGAAGCAATAATAAAAACTGGAAAAACAAAACTTGTTGCTCAAAGAAGTGGCAATGTTTATGTGGTGGATATTTCAAAAGAGAGCCCCAGAACTTATGCCTGTCTGTTCTCAGCTGCATCAAACAAAGAGACATAATTATGGCACAGAAGATTGGGGCATACAAATCTCAAGACAATCACTGCAATTTCAAAACAGGGTTTAGTAAGAGGTTTACCTCAAAAACTGTTCACATGTCCTGAGCATTGTGTTTCCTGCCTAAAAGGAAAACAACATAAAAGCTCCTATAAATCCATTGATAAGTCCAAAACAACCAAATGTTTGCAAATGCTTCATATGGATTTGTTTGGCCTAGTTAAAGTCATGAGTCTTAAGAAAAAGAGGTATTGTTTGGTTATTGTTGATGACTTTTCTAGGTTTACATGGACTTACTTTTTACACTCAAAAGATGAGACTGCAGGCATTCTGCAAGACTTTGTGAAACATGTTGAAAAGCAGTTTGACCTTCCAGTAAAAATCTTCAGAAGTGACAATGGCATAGAGTTCAGGAACAAGGAGTTGGATGATTTCTATGTGTCAAAAGGAATTGTGAGGCAATACAACATTCCAAGAACACCAGAACAAAATGGGGTTGTTGAAAGAAAGAACAGAACTTTGATTGAGGCTGCCAGAACCATGCTTGCTGATTTAGGTTTGCCATTAACTTTTTGGGCAGAGGCAGTAAACATTGCTTGCTATGTCCAAAACAGAGTTTTAATTAACCCCAGGCATCAAAAGACTGCTTATGAACTGCTGTATAAAATAAAGCCATTAATTTCATACTTCAAAGTTTTTGGCTGCCCATGCTTCATTTTAAACTTAAAAGATTCCATTTCTAAGTTTGCAGCCAAAATTGATTGTGGTTATCATCTGGGATACTCTACCACTGCTAAGGCCTACAAAGTGTTTAACACAAGGACCAAAATAGTGGAAGAGACTTTGAATGTAAAGTTCAATGAACTTTCATCAATAAAAATCCCAGCAAATCCTGCAGATTTGTTTGATCTTGATAAATTCACTTTTGAAAATACTGCTATCAAGACTAACAGTGCAGGTCCATCAGAGGATTCACCTCCAGACTATGGGTATGAGATCATCATTACTCAACAAAAGTCTGCCACAATGGGAAGAGCAGCAGATGTTCAAAACAACTGTCAAAGCTCAACCACTGCTACCTCAACAGTTGTTAACCAAAGTACCCATTTAACCCCTGCTTCCCCATCATCAAACACTGCTGATAAAAGTCCTCAAACAGTTGATCAAAGTCAGCATGTGTCCACACCTTTACCTCCTATTCCACCACCTTTTGAAGCCACTGCTGGATCATCAAAGTCACCAGCAGTGGTTAGCTCCGATGATTCACATCTGCATTCCTCCCCACTCAATGCCATTGTTCCATACCAAGGAGATCTTATCTTCTTGAAATCTCATCTACCAGATCAAATCATTGGCAACATCAATGAAGGGGTGCTCACAAGAAGTCAATCCCAAAACATTTATCTTTTTGCTGGTTTTCTATCTCTCCATCAGCCAGTCAAGTACCAAGAGGCACTGAAAGACAACAGCTGGGTAGAGGCCATGCAAGAGGAGCTCCATTAGTTTAGAAGACAGCAAGTTTGGGAGCTTGTACCATTGCCAGAGGGTGTAAGTCCTATTGGCACAAAATGGGTCTTCAAAAATAAAACTGATGAAAGGGATATTGTTGTCAAGAATAAAGCCAGGCTTGTGGTTCAAGATTTCAGACAAGAAGAGGGCATTGACTATGATGAAACATTTTCCCCTGTAGTAAGACTTGAAGCTATCAGATTATTTCTGGCCTTTGCTGTCAACCACAACATCAAGGTGTACCAAATGGATATCAAATGTGCATTCCTCTATGGTAAGATTCAAGAGGAGGTTTATGTTTGTCAACCTCCAGGCTTTGAGGATCCATTTAATCCAAATCATGTCTACAAGCTGAATAAAGCTTTGTATGGCCTGAAACAAGCACCAAGGGCCTGGTATGAAACTCTTTCCACCTTTCTAATTTCTATTGGTTTCACAAGAGGTAAGATAGACAAAACATTGTTTTTAAAATGGAGAGGAAAGGATTTGATGATTGTCCAAATTTATGTGGATGACATCATCTTTGGAAGCACATGTAATAAAATGTGTGAAGAGTTTAGGCAACTCATGACAACTGAGTTTGAAATGAGTGCAATGGGTGAACTCCAGTGCTTTCTTGGTCTCCAAGTAAGGCAGCTGCAAAATGGCACTTTTATCCATCAAGGCAAATATGCCAAAGAACTTTTAAAGAAATTTGATATGGATGATTGCAAGCCATGTAGTACACCCATTGCAATCAATAAAGTAGTCATGTCTGATGAGAAGGATGATTTGGTTGATCAAACTTTATATAGAAGCATGATTGGGTCTTTGTTGTACCTAACTGCATCTAGGCCAGACATCATGTTTGCAACATGTGTTTGTGCAAGATCCCAATCAGCCCCTAGAAAGTAAAACCTTATTGCTGTAAAAAGGATATTCAGATACCTAAAAGGTGCTCCCACACTTGGTATCTGGTATCCAGCTGATGGTAAAATTGAGCTTTCAGGTTTCTCAGATAGTGACTTTGCTGGATGTGACAAGACAAGGAAGTCCACTTCAGGAGGGTGCCAATTCCTAGGCAGTTGTCTAGTGTCTTGGCAAAGAAAAAAGCAAGCAGCTGTTTCCACATCCACTACTGAGGCAGAGTATATAGCTGCTGCAAGCTGTACAGCCCAACTGCTTTGGATTCAAAATCAGTTGCTGGATTTTGGTATCACTGCCTTAAAGACACCACTTATGTTGGATAGCCAGGCAGCAGAAAATATCATCAAAAATCTAGTTTCCCACTCAACCACCAAGCATATCGACATCAGACATCACTTTGTGAGGGATTGCTATGAAAAAGGTTTGATTTCTCTGCACCATGTTCCAACTAAGGATCAGCTGGCAGATGTGCTAACCAAAGCATCAGACACATCTACCTTTGAAAGCTTGATCTCTAGGATTGGCATGCTAAACATGGAATAACAGGCAAAATCATGTCTTTCTATGAATAAAAGCATTAAAATGTTTTCAGGAAATCAAAAATCCATCCTTAAAAATAGCTCCTGTCTTTCTATGAATAAAAGCATTAAAATGTTTTCAGGAAATCAAAAATCCATCCTTAAAAATAGCTAAAAATGAATTTTTCATTAAAATCCTAAAAAGTCTGCCATAACCACTATTTTGTTCAAAAGTCTGCTCTACTTAAAAATATGTCCACTGCTGAAAGTCAACCTCTGTTCTCTCATTTCTTGATAAGCACTGTTGTTCAAAATCAGTGTTTTATCCACTGATAGTGAAAATCACCCACTGCTTTCATTCTTGCCATTACAACCACTGGTCTTGTTCCATCAGTGGTCTTCATAAAAGACAACTTGTCCTTCATCTCATTAGGGGTTGGCATGTGGACAGTACATAGCGGTTAGATCTTTTGTAACCGCTGCCACGTCAGCATTCACTTTTTCTCTATAAAACCCCATTCAAAACCCCAAACAGGGTTTTACTGTCGAATTGAATTCTTAAAAATTCCTTTCTCAAAGCAGTTTTCATCTCATTTCCTCAAATTTCTTCACAATCTTCTTCGATCGTCTTCTCCAAAATGACAAAATCGAAGTCATCTGCAAAACCCACTTCCAAACCTTCTCGTAAAAAGGCCGCTCAAACGGCTACACCCATCGAAATACCATACAAAGCACCTCACAATTATCTGGGTCTTTTGACAAAACCAGGCACCACTGATACTTTTGATTCCATCATTGACATCATGTCTGCATCAAAGTACAAAACTTTGTTAACAGCAGATGCTCCAATTTACTTGGACACCCAAAGAGAGTTTTGGAAGAATGTTACCCTTGACAAATAAGGCGAGGATGTCTTAGCCATTACCTCTACTCTAATGGGTAAACCTGTCAAAATCACACCACAATCCATCTCGGAAGTCTTTGAACTCAATGATCAGCAAGGTAAAACTTTCTTTCCCAAAAATGAGTTAAAAACTGATTTCCTTGAAAGGGGGTTTGCCGAACAAATTAAAAAGGATACCTTACAAAAAGGTAATTTTCCATCTGCAACAAGATTCCTGTTCCATACCTTGCTTATGTGTGTTTTAAACAAAACCACGTCTTTTAATGAGATACCATTAAAGATTCAAAACCTGGGATATGCTATTCTTCAAGATGAAAATTTCAATTACTCCCAGGAAATCTTTAATGATTTGGTTAAAAATGTTGATAAAAAGCCATTCTTACTTTTTCCAAGATTTTTAAGTTACTATTTTGAAAAGAAACTTGGTAAGGATGATGCTTCTGCAATAAAACAAGGTGTATATTTTCAAATAAATAGCTTAATTGCTGAAACTTTTACAAGAATGTCAACACCTTGCAAAACACAAGCAGAGGTGCCTGAGCAGAATTTAGCAGCAACCACTGTTCCTCAAGTATCTGCTGCTAAGCCCACTACTCAAGGTGATCAAAGCAGCAAAACAACTTCTTTGAAACCCACACCTAAAATCACCAAAAAGCCAAAGCAAAAGAAAACTCAAAAACCCCCCAAACCTGCAACTGCCAGTGACAGCACAAAAGTCAAAAGAAACCACTGCTGCTACTTCCTCACAGCAGTTGGTACAAATATCTCAACCTATGGCTGAAACTCCTCCTGCTTCTTCTCAAAAAGAACAGGTTGTACAAATAGGGACACCACAATATGATGCTCTGGAATCACTTGCTTCCATCATCCACAGCCCAATGCCCGGGGCCAATTATCTTTCTACACCCAACCTCACCTCCACAATTCCCCCACCAACAAAATTATTGGTGGATGCTATTGATCTGAACCAGACACAAAACAGTCCTTCTCACTCACCTATTAATGAGAACATACTTCAACAAACGACTGGGTCTGATGTATCAATCATAGCTAACCCACCAACAAGACCTGAGGAGGTTACACCCCTTGAGTTACAAGTACCTCTTGGTGGTAATCCAAGTGAAGCAGCCACTACAAGTGCTTAACCCATTGGTTTGAATTTGGACAGTGGTTACATCAATAAGACTTCCTTGGAGGCAATTCCTTCTATAGCACCTCTGATAACCACTAGTGAGTTTGTTCTGACCACTGGTACCATCAAAAGGTTATCAAGTGTTGAGGGAAGAAGTTCCCAGTACCAAGAAAAAGGGGCATCAATGGATAACTTTTGGAATACATTCCCTAAGCCAACCATTGTTCAAACCACTGTTAGTGGGAAATCAGATGATCCCATTAAGTTGGGTGATGGTTTAAAGTACCAAGAATTAACGGGTCAAATTGACAAACTGGATACCTCTGTTGTAGAAATCAAAGAAATGATGCAACAGTTGTTGAAAGTTCAACAGGTGCAACCCACTGCTGTTCCAGCTCAATCATCTGCTCCACCACAAGCACCTGCTACAAATGAGTTATGGAACCTATTTCAACCCCTGCTCCAACAACAACAACAAATAACTGATCAGCAACATGCAATACATGTACAAGAGCTGAGAAACATAATGGAGTCCAGGTTTAGAAACACTCAATCAGACATCAAGGCTATAAAGGCCCATCTCTTGAACACCACTGGCACTGCTCCTCCCACTGTTCTCTTCATCGATCAACTACCCCCAGCTAATTCCAAAAAGGGGGAGAAAATTAAGGAGTGGAAGAAGAAGGGAATAGATGATGGTCTGTATATTGAACCAGAAAAAGATGCAATGACTAAAAGATCCCTGTGCCAGATGGTAGCAAAAAGATTGATATTACCACAAATGCACTTGCTGAAGCAAAAGCAAGTGTAAAAAGGGACAGAGAGGCAAAGGATATGTCCAGGTGGAATGAGGAGAAAAGAGCTTATATGGAGCTGAATGCGCAGGGTTGTTCTGAGCCAAAGGATGTTCAAAATCCTGAGCTAAAAAGAAAGAATCCCACTAGAAAAGTGAGGGAAGCCAAATCCACACCATCCAGACTAACAAAGCATACTTCCAAACCACCGTCCAAAAGCCCCCAACATCAATCTTCCACTCAAACAGCTGTTGTAACTCCTGCTGTATCAACAACTGCTGGTACTTCAGTATTTTCAACATCTGCTATCACTTCAACACACACTACTTCAACACACACCACAACCACTGCCTTATCACCACCACCAAAAATCATCTCATCATCAAAACCACCATCACCACTAAAAACAATTTCACCACCATCACCTCCTTCCAAAAAGCAGAAGACATCAGATGTTACAACATCTGTTGTAATGGCAACAGTGGTTAAAACACTAGTTGTTTCAACAACTGTTAGTCAGCCACCTTCTACCACTCAAATCACCACCATTGATCCACCCAAAACATCATCAGCCTCTCCTACATTAAAAAGGAGAAGGATTTTCATACCTGATGAAGACTCTCCACCACCACCACCAACATCTTCACAATCTCTTGCACTTATTCCAAAACCTGTTCCTCTCTCTTCAGCTCCAGTATAACAACCAATCCCTATCATCACTCCTGCAGGTTTCCAATATCCTCTTGAACTCATTGCAGTCAGAGAAGAGATTAAATCCTTCCATTATGAGGATGATCCTGCTAAAAGGAAGTTGCCATCAGTTGAAGGATATCCTAGGCCTAACAACATTGAAGAGTATTTGAAAATTAAAGCTCTACAGGCAGAGGATATTTCTAAAAGAAATTCTCAAGGAAAGACTGACAAAGAAATTCAAAGGCATTACCAATTTTTATTCACTCAAGTCAGATTCTTAGAGCAGTTTGCAAAGAATGTATGCAGACAAATTTCAGAAAAAAGCTGATGAATCTTTGAGAAAAGACTATATTGAAAACATCATGGCTCACAAGAAATACAAGGGGGGAAAATACATGTACAAAGAGTGGACCATTCCTGAGCTTAAAAGTGAAGCAGCCAGGATTCAAGAAATGATTAAGAATAAGGTCAAGCACACTCCTCCAGATTGGTCAAAGTACAAAAAGAATATGCCTGAAAAGGCATTAGAGCTGAAGAGAATGAAAGAGGAATTAGTTACTGCTGATTATGGGTCTAAAAATCAAGTGTCAAGATGGAAAGAAGACAAAGTCAGGACCACCTACGAAAGGTTGGAGGAATTAATGAAGAAAGATCCTACTGTTCCACAAAAACCTGACTACCCTGAAGCAGAGGTTTCAACAAGACCACCAAAGCTGCAAATCAGGAGAGCCACTGCTCCAGCTGGTGCTGCCATCTACAAAAGAAGACAACAACAGTTGGATACTGAAACAGTGGCAGAATTAATGGCAGGAGATGAACTTGTAAAAGAAGGTATTAAGAAGATGATAGCTGAAACTCTTGGCCTAAATCAACCTGCAAGCACTGCTCAAACAGTCATCACAAGGCCTGCATCACCAAACTCCTCTTCTAATAAAGATCTCCCAAGAAACCCACCAGACTCAAAAGTACTAAAATGGAAAACTGACAAACAGACCCATGTACTGACAGTGTTCAAGTCTAGTGGAGAAGTGAAGAAAATAACAAGGGAACAAGCACTTGGCCTAAGTCTTGAAGATTTGCAGGATCTCCTTGATCTTCCACTGTGCAGGCATGAAGATGACACAGATGCCTTAGCCTTTGAGTTACAACTCAAAGGGCAAATAAAGGAACTGTTGATGAGGCAATAAAGATCTACCAATAATGAAGGGTTTTGGCATTATCTGTTCCAGGGGGAGATTGTTGGGATTGAACCCTATCAGAAGAACATATAATTAAAGCCAAAACTGGATCAGAGTAGTGGATCCAGAATAAGCAGATGTTATGTACTCAAGTCTCTCCCCTTGAAAGTGGTTTCAACATCTGTTGACCTCCTATCTACTGATCGGTACAACTGCTGACCTACAACTGCTGATCAAGTCAAAGACTGATGAAGACTAAAGCCCTGTTGTTCAATCTACTGCCTTGAGTCAAGCACTGCTGAGTTATATCAAGTGCTGCTGGGTTCACATCAGTGGAAGGATTCAGCAGTAGTTAGTTTGTCTTTATGTAATGAATTGTAATGTCAGTTGTTAGCATAGCAGTACCTGTATAGATCAGAGGTTAGAGTTTGTTAGGAGGTTAGATGTCACTTTCATGGTGATGTCAGCAAAGATGCCACAATGGTTTGTCCGTGCCTATAAATAGAACAGTACCGTGTACTGTTCTATTAGCTCTTCACCATCTTTCTTCCTGTATGAACAAATCATTGTGAGCTCAGGCTGAGGGGGAGTTTGTTGCATACATGCAATTGTAATCGGTGTTTGGAATAAATTTAAGCATTCGGTTCTTTGTTGAAAATGTGTGTTTAAAGCAATTCTCCTGTTTGATTGTGAAAAGTTTGTTTCCATTAATATTCCGCTGCACATCTCTTTCATTGTTCATCTTAATTCAAACGTTAAACACAATCAAAACCAAACTCAGATCCTAACAGTAGTAAGTCATACGAGTGTTAATGGCAAGTGTATGATGAACGTTGATGGGTTTTTCTTATGTTAGTGAGTTGGTTTAGGTTACACAAAGTCACATTTTTATACGAAGTCATTATGTTTTTAGTGACATGTATGTATAAATGATTAGTACGTTAATGAGCCTTATCATATGTTATTGAGTTGTTATTTGTTACATAAAGTCAAATTAGGTCATAAAATGTTAATTTAGTGTTCATGACATGTGTATGACGATTAATACATTCATAGGTCTTGTTATGTGTTACTAAGTTGGTTTAGGTTATGCAAAGTCACCATAGATCATTAAAGGTCATTTTAGGGTTAATTTAAATTTCTGTATCCTATAAATGTATTCTACTTACGTTACTATGTGTATTAAATTGCATATCCAGATCTTATAGATTGTGTCTTGCCACATGCATCTCAGTTTCCATATCCTGACGTTGTGAGTGTATGCGCGTCATTGGTTTCCGTATACACCATAATGCAATCTTGAAATTATGAAAACTCTATGACATATGTGGTATATTCCTAACTTTTGGTGGCCTCTTTAACAACTTTGTGGCCTTGTTAACAGTCCAAAATGTCAAAAAGCATGTGACTTTCGAAACCATCACACATGTAGAAACCCATCTCACAAAGCATATGCACACATGTAAAAGTTTGGAGAAGCATACACGAGCCCATACAAAACCATTTTGGGTATTTATAGACCACCAATTCCAACAAACTATTTACCACCAAAGTAACTAAAAAGTTTGTATAATACACATTACAAGTGAAAACCAGATGGTTTGTTGGGACGAAGAAATCAAGAGAATATATAGGTGTCTAATGAAACATTCATTTATCGTGTATACCTATTTTTCCAATGGAACGAAAGCACGAGCTTTTTGCAACATTAGTACTAAAAAGGGTTGCCTTTACGCCGTATTTGATATAATTTATATGTTGTATTTTAATCACATCACCTACAAAAAGTCAGAAGCCGACAAAAGAGCTATGCTGACAAGCGTCGCAAACCTTTGGAATTCAACGTTGGTGACTTTGTACTTCTCAAGGTATCCTCTTGGAAGGGTGTAGTTTGATTTGGTAAGAAAAGGGAAACTCGATCCTCACTACGTAGGTTCTTTCAAGATTCTCGAAAGGATTGGAAAGGTAGCGTATTGACTGGACCTACCTCAAGAGCTCAACAATGTGCATCCCACCTTTCACGTCTCTAACATAAAGAAATGTCTAGCTGAAGAAGGACTTCAAGTTCCACTCGAAGATCTTCAAATTAATGAGACTTTGCACTTCGTGGAGAAACCTGTCGAGATCATTGATCGAGGTGTCAAGCAATTAAGGTGCAGTCGAATTCCTATCGTTAAGGTTCAATGGGAAGGAAAACGTGGTGTTGAGTTTACTTAGGAACTCGAAAGTGAAATGAAGACTAAGTATCCGCATCTGTTCGTTGCATCTTCCTAAATTTCGGGATGAAATTTCCTAAAAGATGGGAGACTGTAACGCCTCGCTTTTTGTAACTTTCTGTATTTAAGAAGTTTTTCGTGTATTTCTATTTCTAGAAACTTGTTTCTCTTGTAATCGTATTTCGTTTCGAATCATTGTAAACCGAGACTTTGATCATAATGAAATTGGTTATTTCCTAAGAATTATGCGTTGTTTATTTATACATGTTTATACATTTAATCCATATAAACATTTAATGCATATTCACGATTCTCGTAAACACGTGTGTTACTTGCAAACAACTAACGTAAGTACGTGACTTTAGATGTTTTATGCGTGCGAATACTTGGTTATTTATTTACAAGACTTAATCTATGCTTTGATACTTAATTGATACTTAAATATATGTTATTTATGCATTAAATACCTCATTATATGCCATTTATGAAACATTAGGGACTTAAGTTGTCAAAATGTGAAACTTGTGCGGATGGAACCACCCCGCGACTCATGGCAGCCCCCCTTGATCACTGCGTGACGCGCGACAATTGGTGATCCACAGCCAGCTCAAAGCTGGTTCCGCATTGGTCCGATAATATCCAACTTCCACCTACTTTCATTTAATTCACTTCTAACACTTAACCCTAATCCCCCACTATATATACACTCATCCTAACTCTCATTTTCACTTTCCAAACCTCTCAAACACTCTCAAATCCTCTCTAAATTCCTCCAAATTCTCTGATTTTGAGTAGAAAATTTAAAGGTTCTAAAAGTGAGTTCTAGCTCACTACCTTCTTCAATGTTACTTGTTTCTTCTTCTATTTCACTTGGATAACCTCTAGGAAGGTTTTCACAACTTTGTCTTGGCAAATTAAGGTGAAACCTCACCATATTTAAGGTCCAAAGTGAGTTGTATTTTCTGTTTTGTGCAATGTTCTTGTAACTTCATTTTCCTTGCTAGAACTTGGTGGAATCTTGTACCCACCAAGCTCACCACTTAGTCTATAGTTGTGGGTTTGTGTTTAGGTGATTTCCATCAAGTTTTGAGTTCAAAACTCTTTACTTTTCAGTTATACATATCATAATCCAAGTGTTGAAAACAAGCATGATTCATCATCTTCCATATGATGAACTTGTGAGTTGTGAAGTATGAACCGTGGGAGCTTAGGCTTTCCAATCCACTACCTTACTTGTGAACCTTGTGTATGAACACTCAAGTGACTTCCAAGTATCAAAGTAACATAACCCTGCCTAGCCTCCGACACTTAGTCAACTCTTTCCATGTTGTGGTGGTTCACCCGGGTTAGGATTTACTTGGTCACTTGAGCATACATTAGTTAGTTTTATTTCTTGTTATTCATGACCCTCTGAATCATCATCGTGATGATTTGTGTAGTGGTGAATCATACAAAGAGATTAATCCTCCATGCTTGATGGCAATCTATGATGGACTTAGTTTTAGGTTAATATTATAACTATGTAAATATATGTATCTATGTAAATATGGCTGAAATTGTGATGATAATCGGGCCATTATTACTCGTCATAAACTTAGGCTATCATATCTACGAATTTGAGACTCTCGTTATTGATTCTAATGGGCAAATTAGGACCCATGAAATCACACATAACTTAGTGTCAAAAACGAGTACTTAGACCAGATGATACCTTCATACATATATACTTTTTGTACTTTAAATTCCATTACTTACACACCTCTGTTTTCCCCATGTAGGGTGACTTTGGTGTTCCATCTTCCACCTTACAAACTCGTCACGGGATTACAAAGGAAAGCTTTGAAAAACCATGAGTACACTCGAACACCCCTTTTACGTTTTACACTTTTTGGGTGCAATATGTTTAGCTTATTAAAATCACAAACACTTATACTTTATTTAAATGCACAAACAATCCAATACATGCATGCATAAGTTATACTTGATTCGTTAATCTGAGTTTGTTCGTTTTATGACTAAACTTGTCATTAACTTCGTACGAGCCTACCCTTAACATGTATAGCGCTATAGGAGTAACGCACCTCCCGTGAACGTGAGGTCATGTTAAGTCTTTAAACCTTGAGTTAAACCTTGGGTTGACTTAATTATTCACATGCTAGATTTACGTTAATCTTGATAACACAGTTTGCCATGTGGATTCGTTTAAACATTTTTATCTTATGCTATGTATTTAAACTTGCGTACTCGCTAATGCTTTTTGTGTTGAACTATACTTTTTTAACATGTTGCAGGTTAATGATGATGATCATGATGAAATCTAGTAGGGACGACTTAGAAACACACATTGAAATACTAGATTTGATTACTTTATTTTGTTGAACTTGTCGTATTTGTCTTTTCAATGTTGTAACTTGAAAAGACACATTGAATTTCCTATGTTGTATTTGACAATTATTGTTATGAAATGAAATTTGTTGTGAATTAATTATTGTCGCAAATAGTGTTATGATGCAATGAGCAATCTATTTCGTCTCACTCCGATGTTTCCGCCATCGGTTGCGGTGTGATAGATTGGTATCAGAGCCATAACTATAGTGAATTAGGTAGAATTTCAATGTTCGACCTAGTCTATAGTAGGTACCATACTTTAACCATTCTTGATACATGCTTAAAATGTTACTTCTTCCTATTTGCTTCTTCCTATTTCTTTTGTCTTAATACTTACAATATGTCTTTCCTAAGACATTTACACAACTTACAAGTTGAAGACTTGAAGACACTCGTATTATACAAACGAGACGAATTCACCAAAATAGGCGTGAAACCGACAATTTGTTGAACGACTCTCAATCCGCTTATTCTATTTTGCATGAAATTACATCATCAAGTTAGGAGTGAAATCCACATCTTGATTGTAAATTTCCAATTCAAATTCTAGTGGACACTCTTCAAAGTGTCAAAATTAACTTCTTGACCCGACGAGTATCAACCACACTTAGGGTACGATGTTGTCAAGTTAGGGGTGACGCGGGTATTCGTGATGGCTGTTGTTGGGCCATGGCTTTGACTAGCCGTTGGCAACGGTTTGTTTTTTTTAAATATATTTTTTTTATTTTAAAATCTAGTATTTACTTTACCCATTTTTTAAACACAACTCACCAATTCCTTTCATCTTTTTAACGCAGCCCAAACCTTCATCACGTTTCCGTTCAACAACGACCCGAACGCCTTCTCACCACACAACCGACGTTACATCCTCAACAAAAACCGTGGACCGTCAACCCCAGCATCGGCGAAGCCGAATACCAACCGCTTCCCACCGACAATTCACCAACATGGAACATGCAATCACCACAACCTTGACACATACCTCTACCCGTTCAAATATCGAGTCTTTACATGTACCTGCCCGCGTTTGGTCAATACATGTCACAACCCTTGTCTCTTATGTCTCCTATTTCTCCTATGTCTCCACCCGAAACCCAAACCATAGTACCTGATACCCAACCTGAAACCGAAACCTGCTAACACACATCATCATCGCGGAGACATCGTAGAAACCAACGCGACGAGCCGTGAAAAAAAAAGAGTCATGACAAGTGGTCGATGAAAGAGGAGTTATCCTTGACACGAGCTTGGGTAGACATATACGAAGATCTCGTCGTTGGTGATATTTTTTATAGTGTTTATTTACTTATTTAATTTTACATTACATTTTTTTAATTTTATTAAAGTGTATAATTTTTAAAAATGTTTTAAAACTATATAATTATTATAAATGTTAATGTAGACAATGATCAAGATGCGCTAGTTTTTACGAGGCGGATCCGAGAAAAGTTTTGGGCCGTCATGAACCGTGAACCGTAGCTTTCAAATTATTCGTTCTTGGGAAAGTGGCCGTCAATGAGGACAAAAATTAGCAACTTTAACAACATTGCCAACCACCATAATATGAACAACAAAAATAGACCGAGCGGTTCAAGCGACGCAGACGTCATGTCTGCCGCTCTCGACGAGTTTAGGGCAACATACAGCTGCGCATTTACCATGGTTAAACCTTGCGAGGTGCTTAGAAATTCGCCGAAGTGGTATCTTGTGCCACCGGTCAAAACCGGTGGATCATTAAAGCGCTTCAAGAGTAATTCATACACGCTGGAGTCGCGCTCGTCCACATGTGCATCTAATGCTCGTTCTTACCTAGACCTAAACGACACCAACCTAGACCTAGACTTTGGGGAACCTCAAGAATTGCCACACCCACCAGGTAGAGACAAAACCAAGGAAGCAAACGCAAGATGAAGGTCCAAAGGCAAAACCACTTCTACAACAACAACAAATATCGAAGGTGGATCTAGTCGCTCGTCCAAGTTAGACGAGAAACTTGCTCAAATTCTATCGCTAAAGAAACAAGAGATTGAGTTGGAAAAGAGTAGGTAAAAGGCGGCCGACATTCGGTTCCTCAAAGAACCAATTCCAACTCATGTATCGGAAAGGATCGGATGATCATCGAAATGGATAAGCAATCCATTCACGCCAAATATCTAGAGTAGACCATGATATATTTTTTAAAATGATATGTTTTTGTTTAAGATTATGATTTTTTAATGTAGGTTTAATTAATATGTTGTCTTTTTTTAGAAAAAGATGGCATATGTCTTTAATAAATATATATTTATTAAAATATAAGGTTCCATATTAATTGACTTTTTTTAATCAACTTAGGCGTCTGGAAATTAAGCGTCCACCTTGGAACCTTTTATGAGCCGACATACGTAGGTTCTGACATCCATATGGATAAAATTCTACGTGGTACTGACTCCGATTGCTATAAATAGGATTGAGTCATGCGTTCATTTCATCAATCAATCAAGTTCTACTGTAGAAACTAAATTTGAAACCAAAAATGGCAAGCAGAGTACCAAGAAGGCAATTGGGTTCACAGGGTTTAGAGGTCTCAGCTCTGGGTTTAGGATGCATGGGCATGTCCGATCTGTACGGTGCTCCCAAACCTGAACCTGACATGATCAAGCTCATCCACCACGCCATCAACGCCGGTGTCACCCTCCTCGACACCTCCGATGTCTACAGCCCCAAAACCAACGAGATCCTTCTCGGCAAGGCTTTGAAAGGGGGGATGAGGGACAAAGTGCAGCTGGCTACCAAATTTGGGATCAAGCTCGATGGTTCCTGGGAGGTCCAAGGCGATCCCGCCTATGTCAGGGCTACCTGTGAAGCCAGCCTCAAGCGACTTGAGGTCGACTGCATTGATCTCTATTATCAGCACAGGATTGATACTAGTGTGCCAATCGAAATCACGGTTAGTTAGTTAGTTAGTTTTACATCATCCATCCTTGTTTTTTTTTTACATAAACTTTCCCAGAAAAACAACTACATGTATGTTATTTAGTGTTTTTGGCATACAACTTGGGCTAGCTTTTGATGTTTTGTTTTTCGTTAATAGATGGGGGAGCTAAAGAAGCTAGTGGAAGAAGGTAAAATTAAATATGTTGGATTATCAGAAGCATCAGCATCTACCATTAGAAGAGCTCACGCCGTGCATCCAATTATTGCGGTACAACTAGAATGGTCCTTGCAGTCAAGAGATGTAGAAGAATAAATTATTCCCACTTGCAGGTGTAATATCGTCTTTCCTCCTTTTCTTTTCTATATTATAAATTACCAAGTATCGAATCTTCGGAAGTTTTTTTAACGCTTATCATACTCTTTCAGAGAACTTGGGATAGGGATTGTTGCATATAGTCCTCTAGGACGTGGTTTTCTCTCACATGGTCCAAATATGTTGGAGAAGTTGGAAGAAAGTGACGCCCGTAAGGTATGTTGTCTACGTCTTTTTTGTTTTATTTTCCAATTATCATCCGGTCACTTCCATCTATGGCCGTTTCAATAAAAAGACGTTAAACATTACAAATCCACTATTTTCTAATATCGTTCTGTTCGGTTCCTTCCAATTGTCCAAAGATGTTGGAGAGGAGAAGTTGGAAGAAAGTGGTGTAAGCTCTATGTGTTTTTGTTTAAATGCCTTAAAGTGTTGAAACTAGCATTAAATTTGAATCTTTTAATGTTTTGTAGTACTTGCCAAGGTTGCAACCTGAAAATATCGAACATAACAAGATCATGTATGAGAGGATTAATGACCTAGCGACAAAGAAAGGTTGCACAACCTCTCAGCTATCATTAGCATGGGTTCTCCACCAAGGAAATGATGTTGTGCCCATTCCAGGTACCACCAAGGTTGAAAATTTTGAACACAACATTGGAGCTTTATCTGTTAAGCTAACACCAGAAGATATGGCTGAACTTGAGTCTATTGCATCACCTGATTCAATCAAGGGGGATCGATATGGTGCTGGTTTTAAAACATATAAGGACTCAGAGACTCTTCCATTATCGGCCTGGAAGGCTTAATCAACTATACGAGTGTTTTGTTTATTCGTGTGCTCCTGTACACAGAATACATATTGTTGGCCCCAAAATGGATCTTTGATCTCTAGAACGTGATAAAATAAACTTGCATAAAACAATAACTTGAATACAATAACCGAATGTATGTATGTATCGAATATGAGAGTGTATACAATTGATTTCGAATGTAATGAACAACGTACAAATGAATCTAACTATCCCTATTTATAGTTTCCTACGGGTACGAGTGAATAGACGCGTCTCTTCGTGAAAAGTCATGTCTCTTGGATGTGTGGTTGAGATTGGATCTTGAAGAGGTGTGTTGATTCTCGTCCGCATGATCAACAGTCGCGTCCCTTGATGTTTTGCCTTGTATTGATTCGAAATGGTGTGTGTGTAGAGACACACCTATTCGGTTATTGATGGTAGTTTCAAACTTCCATCTTGTCAACTTTGGTCCTCGTACTTTGTAACCGCTATGTAACCGCCACTCTTCTCTTTAATTACCATAACACCCTTGTAGTTTAGGATGTGTAGTGATTATAACTTTCATTCACCCCCCTAATCACGAACATCCTAAAGTTGCAGATCTTGAACTCCGAGTAGCTTTATCATCTCAAGTCTTCTCGGTATCTAACATTTCACATGGATCTTTTATTCTCGAACTTTGCTTCTTACTAACCATGTTCTTCACGAACCTTGCTTCACACGAATACTTTGCTTCACACCTGCCTTGACCGCACTTGATTTGTATCACACGAACCTTTTTCTTGTGTAGTTGTCTGAACACGAACTTCACCGGTCTTGATTGACTTGCCCACTATCATATCACATGACTTGCATCCATCTTGCATAGATTTTGGATAATCTAACTCACTTAGATTTCTCTTGCGGTTGTATCACACAATAATCCATCTTCTGACCCAGTCACAGGATACGCGCGTCTTCTCCTTGATTTATCTTCTTTACGGTTGTCTCTCACAACGGGTTCTTCATCATTGATTGCTTCCCTCACGGATTCTTCGCTTTGATCCGATCCACTCACTGGACTATTTTATCATACCTTTCACAGGTTATCTCCGCATCACACGGTTCTTCCCCTTGATCGTATCTTCGACTCCTCACAAATCGACTACCTTATTTTTTCTCACGGGTCCATAATTTTCCCTGCACCCATGCTTCATTTTTTCTCTGCATTCACTGCACTTTTTGTTTTCACTCACTGTAATAATTTTTCTTCTTGTTTCTTACATTCACTGCATCACTTTTCACTATCCTGCATCCGCTGCATCATCGTGTTTCTTTGCATAGTACTTTGTGTCTTCATGAGCCTTCTATCGTTTCACTCGACATTCATTCGGTTCATCACGAACAAAATCACCAGTTTCTTTCTAAATAACGATCACCGCTTTTCGTCGAATCACTCGAATGCTTTTCTTAACATATCATAATCACAATTCCCTTGCGATTTGCTAGTCTTCAATTTCGATGATAACACTCCAAACGAAAAACACAACAACCGTTGTTTTGCGCTCCTGTACTTGGTTCAATACACTCACAAATCCTAGTCTGATTGCTAACTTAGAATTCTCACAACCCATAGTTTCTTGTTTCTAAAATTTCCTTGCCACCAATACGAACCATTGTACTGGTAAATTCAATTCCATTGAATTTCAACAAACTCTCAAATCTTTAACCCGCGTATAACCACAACGCCTAATAATCAAACAATCTAATTCGCACTAAAACCCCGGAATCAAACAAACCCTAGATTCCTAACCAACCCTTCGGTTCAACCGATTATACTAGAACCGAAAATAAAATTTTGAATTGAACTTGCGAATTTAAGAAACGAAATTGAAACCTGATCGCGAATGACTTCCCGCCGATTCGTTGCCTTGCGATTCCCACGCCTAGAGCCTGACGCTCTGATACCAATTGTTGGCCCCAAAATGGATCTTTGATCTCTAGAACGTGATAAAATAAATTTGCATAAAACAATAACTTGAATACAATAACCGAATGTATGTATGTATCGAATATGAGAGTGTATACAATTGATTTCGAATGTAATGAACAACGTACAAATGAATCTAACTATCCCTATTTATAGTTTCCTACGGGTACGAGTGAATAGACGCGTCTCTTCGTGAAAAGTCATGTCTCTTGGATGTGTGGTTGAGATTGGATCTTGAAGAGGTGTGTTGATTCTCGTCCGCATGATCAACAGTCGCGTCCCTTGATGTTTTGCCTTGTATTGATTCGAAATGGTGTGTGTGTAGAGACACACCTATTCGGTTATTGATGGTAGTTTCAAACTTCCATCTTGTCAACTTTGGTCCTCGTACTTTGTAACCGCTATGTAACCGCCACTCTTCTCTTTAATTACCATAACACCCTTGTAGTTTAGGATGTGTAGTGATTATAACTTTCACATATTCGTTTTCTTTTAAGAAATGTCTTTCAGTTTTTAAAGCTTCGTTGCACTTGATCAGCGTTTACTTTACTATTGCATGTAATTTTGAGAAGAATAAATAAAGTCATTTATTTTTTGTTTGAAGAGCATGCTTGAGTGGGTTTTTTTTTTTTTTTTTTATGTATGGTCCTACATGAATGGTACCGTTTTTGTGGGTTGCTTAAACACTCGCCATACTTGATTTTTGCGAAACAAATATCTAAAAGACAGACTTGGAAAACGTAGTTTTCCAATAAAAGAGTTAACACACGCAGTTTTCCTCTAAATTAACCACTAATTTACGGATTCTTTTTAAGTAAACGACCGTATTAGCAACCCGTTTAGGGACAATGCATTTTCTTTAATTTAAGACAACTTTTGGGTCACAAACACTACAAGAGAACTAGGCTATCATCGACAGAAAATTTCAGTCAAAAAGCCACCGAAGAGTTACAAGCATAGCATATATGGACAAGTGTCATTCTAATAAAAATAATAACTTAAAAGAACTGTTAGTGATTTGTGAATGTCTGAGTATCAATCGGTGATAACTGATAAGAGACCTACAATTATCTCAGTTACCTTTTTTCATTTTTTTCATGTTTGATTCCCAAACAATTATCCGGTAATGCATTACCAATAAATGGCAAGAAACTACAACAAATTCAAATTAAAGCAAAGTACATATGTAAGATTAAATATTTATTTATTTATATTTAATCTAGTAGCCATCATTATCATTTATATAATATAGATCAAAATATATTAATAACCTATTAATAATTAGTTGGTAATTGTTGATGGACCATATTACCCTTATTAACTAATTAGATTTCCTTTTGGGTGTATATATAAGGAGATTATTAGAGAGGTTAAATGTTAGACACACAACCTAATAACATAACATCAGAATTCGTCCCTCTTTCTCCATAACCGAAACCTCCCTAATTTCGGTTCATCACCATCATCACTTTACACCCTAAGGAGGAACCAGATCATCCTGACAAGTATGTCGAACTCAATGGCTGCATCTCTGACTGGATTCTCTACTGGTCTGACTGCTGTATCAGGTATTATTTACATGTTTTCCCTTATGTTTAAACAGAATTGAACAACATGTGGTATCAGAGCATATGTTGATAAATCAGTTCTGGTTTTGTATCCATTATTCTAGGATCAAAAATCTGGAAAACGAAAATTTTAAAGCCTTGAAAGGTCTCGGCTGTTTTCGGGTCTCTTGGTACCGAAATCCCTGTTTCCGGAAAAATATGTTTGATAAATTGACTCGAAATTATAATGGGTAAACTAATATTCGAAATCCATTAAAGAAAGTCTTAAAATTTAGATTTCGGAACCCAGAATTATGTTTTTTATTTTTTTAGGGTTCATCTTTTGTTCTAAATAAAACTCGAAAATTCCCTAAGATTTGGAATATAATTTGGATTAGTGGATGTTTTTTTCCAATGTTTGATCTGAATTTTATCTATTAAAATTTCGAAAACTGTTAATAGATTTTCAGTTATTATTTTCGAAATATTTGATAAGTTTAGATCATAAATAAAATAGGAAACACTATCCCACAATCCCTTAAATTTCGAGTTTTAGTCATAATCACAAGAAACAGCTATTAACAGTAGGTTCGAAATTATCAATGTATTAATCGCACAAGTTTTCCCTTCAGTCGCACAAGATCAGATCACATAAGACATGGTCTGATCGTACAAGACAGTCACACAAGGGTAATCGCACAAGACTTGTGGATCGCACAAGACAGTGCTGATCGCACAAAACTTGGGCCTGACTAATTGCACAAGATTTGGGCCTCACTGATCACACAAGTCATTATTGATCGCACAAGTCATTATTGATCGCACAAGTCCTTACTGATCGCACAAGTCCTTACTGATCGCACAAGTTTTGGGCCTTATTGATCGCACAAGACTTGGGCCTTATTGATCGCACAAGTTCGATCCGCGCTAACAGGTGGTTTGCTACTAACTAATTGGTTCTGTAAATACTTAGTTAATTAACAAGGATCAAATAATGTTTTACAAAACCAAAATAGCTTAACTTGAATGAGCTTCTGATGTATTAATTCTGGCCAAAGCTGATTTAATATATCTATTTATTGTTCAAGTATTATAAAAGCTATGTTGAGTATGCATTATAAACGTGAAATGTCTTAATTCTGGCCAAAGCTGATTTAATTCATTTATGTTTAGCATGCTTGACAAGTGCATAACTAAAGTGATTGTCTCATTTCTGGCCAAAGCTGATTTGTCACGATTACTTTGCACACATACTTAAATGATTACACTTCTGGCCAAAGCTGATTTGTCTTTTTTTAAGTAGAATTTTACTAAGTCTATTATTTTGATGTTAGTAATAGACATATCACAATCTCTTCACATAATGATCCTTATATTAATTTTATGATATTTTCGTCTGTCTTATTCTTAGTACCCATAATTTTACTCACTATAATTTTCTTCTACATATATCTCATCCACTCTAATTCCTAAACTTAAAAATGTTTGCTTTATTTAAAGTTTCTATTAGAATTAGCTCTTAAATTAAATCCTTGATTATTTCTTAAGACACGATAATCCTATTGCTCTCTTCTGATAAAGATTATACAGAAGAAAATTAGAGCATGATGATTAGGATAAATCGAACATGATGTCTCTTATGATAATTAAGAACTCTCTAACATAATGCTATCTCTAAAGTTATTTCAGATTAAGTCTTTCCTAAGGCTAATCTCTTATATATGGAATAATCACTAGAACTCCTAAGATGCATGCCTTCATTTGAAATTCTAAACTATAAAGTTAAATGGTATATGTGAATACATTATAATGTACAAAACCATGACCCATAAAGTTAAGGGCTTACGCGTGGAAATAAGTACATTTTTCCAGTACATTACATACTAAGATTTTCACTTGTACAATTTGATGCCTTATAAATCAACTATAACACTCAAAAATACCAAAGTATAATGAGTGTGTTGATAAGCAACATATGTACAAAGAAATAAATGTTTAAAGCTGGAAAATAAGTTGTTATTCACTTTACAACCGCTAAAACCTTAAAAGAGGATTGTTCTAAGGTCCATAGACAAATTACAAGTGCTAATTCCACCTCTAAGGTTCTTCAAGGGAAAATCTCACTGCATAATTATGTCATTAGACTAGACATAAGCAACGAAACTATCCATTATTCTAAAGAACAGTTGGATGAACTAATTAGATAGTCACTTATTAAAGATATTTAAGTCTACTAATTATAATATTCCTATTAGCACATGATTAGTTAACTCTAGTTTTAAACGTTTCCTTACCAGAAGTCAACAAATAACTAACATGAAAGTTAGTGACAAAATTAAATGTTAAGACTATAAGAACCATAATAAGCAGTCTTCTAATAACGCTTTTCGATACCTTATATATTCTGAAGATTAATCAGAATACAGTATCATAATTAAGCAATGTTATGAAGGTTGTGAGGTTTGCATAGTCAACATAAAGTCACACTTATCTTAAACTCTCATTTTATTTGTTCTAAATATCTGGATTGAAACAATACTAAGATAAAACTAGATGATACCTTACATTTTCACAACTTTGTCATCATGTAAATGAGAATTTGACAAAAGGAAAATGAGACTTACAAATTTCATCCATTATAACCAAAATTCATGAGAAATCATGACATGGTTAATGAGGATGATTTCTTATCTAATCTCATTCTAAGTGATTTTAAATCATGACGTTATAGCCCTAAATATTACTTGGCTTAAGGATTAAGTATGGGTCCATCATAAGTCATTCATTGACATTCATGGAACTTATTTCAAATGGAATATTCAGACACAATTCATTTATCATTTAAAAGACTATCAACTTGTATCTAAATTTTGTCGCATATGGCCCATGGTCTTAAAGAAATCTACTCATATATGTGCTTAACATGATTTCTATTAAACATGTCCCTAAGTTTTTATGACATCTGGACATAAAGGAAATCAAGTAAAGTCTAACATATATATATGATAGGTTCCCACGTCACATACCTAATTGAAACTTCTCTTGTAGCATTCTAGGGATATTAAAAGATCAGTGGGAGCATTAAGTGTTTTAGAACAACTTGCAATAGTTGCAAGAGGTGGGGGAGTGAAAATTTCACATTACCTCAATTTGCACCTCTTGTACAAGACACCGCTCCATCACGACACTGTTCCATCAAAACTTGTCTCCTTAAAATCTAATGCTATTATTACAACAGTTTCATTGTTGCTTAATTGTGGGCACACTTAGATTTCTTACCTAAACCAACATAATCCTCAACAAGAGAAACTACAATGACTAACGTCACTAATATGTTTTCTCTATTATATGTTTTCTCTATTAGAATTTGTTTGGTCGTTAAATATTGACCCTAAGCATGCTGAGTTCCTAAAGGTTTCTAAGGCCAGTGGGAGCAGTCAAAATTCTTATCACGACTTGCAAGGAATACAAGAGGCGGGGGGAAGAGTGTCATTAAATTTCACTCTGAATTTAACTCCGATTACACCTCTTGTACACCATACTGCACCAACTCTTACAAACTTAGAATCCTGAAAATGATAGCAACTTAATCAAGAGCTAATCCATAAAACTGAAACTTCTAACAAACCCAATAATCAACTCAGGAGGTCATCTAGGTTTAAAAACCTATTAACTTTGATGATTGCATAACCTCCCTAATTGAAGTTGAAATGGATTTTGGAAAAGTTTACCGATCCTATCTCTTCTAACTAAGCCATTAGTGTCAATCAATCTTCTGAATGGAATAAAACTGTTTTCTAGTATAACTGATTTTATGTGTCCGCATAACGTTTGGGATTTGATTGAATAACCTAAGAGTGTTCATAACTAAACCAAATCCTGATATAAACGTTAAGACACAAAGAAGCATGATTGATTGTCAAAGGTTATACTCAGGAAGAGATATATTATTAAAGAATCTTTATTACATATCTAACAAAAGATTTCTTTGGGGATCATCACTGTTCTAGTAGCTTATAATAGTTTAAAGCTACATTAGATGAACATTAAAACAATTTTCCCTAACAAATGGCTGACATATTTACATGTTCATAAAACAACCTGAAAGTTCCAAACTGAAGGTTAAAGAACACTTTATTTGTAAGCCAATAAAATCCATGTATGGGTTAATGCAAACATCATACTGTGATGAAATCTTAACGTAATTATTTTCATCAAAAGTCAAGTGGATTAATGTACCTACCTCAAAATGAGTGGGAGCAACTAAGATAAACTTGTCTATATAGATGATATTCTTTTGACAAGTAGATGTTACATAAGTCAAAGCATTGTTAACACAAACTTTGATATAATAAATCTCAGAGATATCTCTTACATAATAGATATCATAACATGTTGAGATAGACCAAATGGGACATTACTTCCGTTCCATAAGTTTAACCTTAAATGGGTCCTTACATATGTAACAAAATACTGCTCTCCTTTAGAGGATAATAGGATAAATGAGATTATTTCTTACGCTTCATTAATTAGAAGCCTTATGTAAGTTTAAGTCTATACTCGTTTAGATATTACTCACATTGCAACACACTGGATATGTCTAGATTAATGTGAAGCATCTAATAGAGTATTACAATATCTTTAAAAGAAACGAGAGGCTATGATTTAAAGAAGAAGTGAGAACTCAAACCGGTTGATTACTCTAACTTTGTAATATTCAAAGATGACAAAATGTAATTTCGGGTATATTTTTATGTTAACAGACAAAACCTATCTCATGGAGGAGTCATAATAGACTGATATCAACAACCTAAGTTATAACGACATAATATAGTCACTAAATGTTGTTGGAAATTTATCAGTGGACTTATAAGTTTATTAACTCCATATAATTAATATATTGAAGACTTATTGTGATAAAGTCAGCTACCATGTCTCCTTGAACAGTAACAGTTCGAGAAGTGCTGCATTAAATTTCGATACGCAATTAATTATTCGTTTATGAACGAATTGAGGAAACTAAATCTTTGTATCGAATGCATTCGTGATATGCTTAAGGATCCTATAACTAAAAGTCTATCACCCATAACTATTATGTAAGCGCTTATAATAATCACGGGTATATTGATGACTATGTACAACTGCATATCGTATTATGAATGATTAACTTTTAATATTCCTCATCAGTTTGATTTTGTATGTCTCTAACATATGTTCTGCCGGTGTAATGACATATAAACAAATATAAATACAAATCAAACGCTAAAGGGCTTGTTTGTATTTTGATCATAACTGTTAGGTTTTAAATTGAGGCTGTAGTATGACTAATGGGGGTCCTGAATCGCATAATGATTCAACGGCTGTATTTCTCTGCTACGGTTCTTGGTTTAAAGCTAAAATGAGTATTAACCTCTGATCGGACTAATCTAATACTCATGATAAATGATTATTCGGCTAAGTGCGAGAATGTAAGATTAAATATTTATTTATTTATATTTAATCTAGTAGCCATCATTATCATTTATATAATATAGATCAAAATATATTAATAACCTATTAATAATTAGTTGGTAATTGTTGATGGACCATATTACCCTTATTAACTAATTAGGTTTCCTCTTGGGTGTATATATAAGGAGATTATTAGAGAGGTTAAATGTTAGACACACAACCTAATAACATAACATCACAATTCGTCCCTCTCTCTCCATAACCGAAACCTCCCTAATTTCGGTTCATCACCATCATCACTTTACACCCTAAGGAGGAACCAGATCATCCTGACAAGTATGTCGAACTCAATGGCTGCATCTCTGACTGGATTCTCTACTGGCCTGACTGCTGTATCAGGTATTATTTACATGTTTTCCCTTATGTTTAAACAGAACTGAACAACAACATACATACAAGTCCCAAAAGTCCTAAATACAACAGGTTCAAGCGGTAATGGTCAACTTCAAATGTAGTTAATTAGCAAGTTTATAGTGAGGAGGGGGGGAGGAAAGCGTTCAGTGGTAGTGCAGTGGTAGAGTGATGCCTAGAACGATCGTGGAGGGAAATGGGAAAGGGGTGGGAGAGAGGGAAATTAAGATGAGTACCTGGTTAAAATATTTTAACGTAAGGCTGCTCGGTATGGTTCCGTCTCCACCCCCGGCGCCGCCACGTCACCACCGTCCTCCCACGCCGCCCCCCCCCCCCCTCCGTCCCCCTCCGTCCCGTCCTCCCCGTCCGAGTTGTGCCGTTTGCGACGGACCAAACATGTGGGCCTCCCCCTCGGCGACGCCGTCCTCCCACGCCGCCCCCTCCGTTTTCATCCCGTCGCCGGCTTCCCTCCGTCACCATACCGAGTAGTCTAAACCTTTCAACAACATTATGGGCAAACAGTCTGTCACTATTTTGGGTTATTTAGAAAGAAAAAGATAAAGTATATTCCAAATGGGGAATGATTCACTAAAAAGTGGATTTTACCTAAGTAGCCTAAGAAGGATTGTTATGATGACATGTGGCACTCCTAATAAGTAGGAATGAAGGGCATTTTGGTCCTTATAAATAGGAGTGAAAATGACATGTGGCACCCCTTTTGTTTTTTAAAAAATATAACAAAAAAATCTAGTACAAAAAAATCTAGCACAAAAAATCTAGTACAAAAAAATATAGCACAAAAAATGTAGTACAAAAAAATATAGCACAAAAAAATCTAGTACAAAAAATATAGCACAAAAATGTAGTACAAAAAAATATAGCACAAAAAATCTAGTAAAAAATGTAGCACGAAAAATTTCAAAAAAAATCCAGCACAAAAATTTAAGAAAAAAAATTAAGACAAAAAAATTCAGCACAAAAATATAATACAAAAATCCAGCACAAAAAAATGTTATACAACATAGAAATACAACACATTTTAGTGGGTTTTTTTAGTCTTCATAATTTATATAGCAATATGGTACTCAAATTAAAGATAAAAAAACGCTCGATTTTATGGTGAAATTTTTATGAAAAAATAATGTCGTATAAAAAAGTTATGAACGTTTAAAAAATGGGGGTGGAATATGCATGTGCCTTGCATGTGGAGAGAGAAAGTCCATAAATATGATTTTCCCAATACACCCTTTCACTCCTCCTTTCTCATACACTTTCATCTTAACCATTGATTTGAAAAATGAATGGTTAAGATTCCTTCTCATCCTACTTAGGCAAAATAAACTTTTTATTTGATCTTACCCCTATTCCAAATACCTTATAATATACATTTTGTTATAATAGGTCATATTGGTGTTACTGGCAAGTGTATGATGATTAATACACTGATAGGGGGTTTTCTTGTCTTAGTGAGTTGGTTTAGATTACACAAAGTCACATTTGGTCATAACAAGTCATTACGGTGTTAATGACATGTGTATGATGATTAGTACACTGATGAGTCTTATCATGTGCTATTGAGTTGTTTATTTGTTACACAAAGTTAGATTAGGTCATAAAATGTTAATTTAGTGTTCATGACATGTGTATGACAATTAATATATGCATAAGCCTTGTTATGTGTTAGTAAGTTGGTTAGGTTATACGAAGTTAAATCGGATCATAAAAAGTCATCTTGGGGTTATGAAGGGGTAAGGTCCCAAAAACCTTGCTTCAAGTACTTGGGATCATACCACATCCTTATCCTTCTAACCCTATTTAGACCTTGCGCGGCCGTGCACTGGTCCTACAAAGAGAACTTAGAAGAAAAATAATGAGCAACATCTGCGCGCAAAAAGGAAACTAGCTAAACATTGCGCCAATCTCCATAACAGCTAGGATAAAAATCCTAGTTGACATTTCCGCATAATCAATATCCAGACTTGGATAAAAACAACTTCTCTGCTACCACAGAATTAACATGAAAAAGAGCCACACAGGATTACAGCTATATCATTTTAGAAGGCTCCATCGTGCACCACCAGTCGGTTATAACCGAATGGATACGTGGCATCATCCCAGGCCCTTTTGAAGTCACGATGATGGCACGGAATTGAAGAGAGATCTTCACTTGCTCACTTTCCACGTGGCAATGCCCCCACCGTTGATCAAAATCGCGATCCGTGTGCATACTCAAATCGTTAGTGATTAACGGAGGGAAAAATAACCGCTTACGGAAATAGCACTTTCCGTCAACTTTTCACCAACAGGTTTTCCCGCCCAAACGTCGGCTATAAATAGAAAGATAATTCAGGTATAATTCTCAAGTTACATTCACTTCACTTTCACTTCTTCTTCATCAAAACCTGTACTTATTCTCACGCCGTAGGGTGGTCACGGAGAGAACCCCCATTCTCCCCGTGACGAGTCTAACGGTGGTTGTTTTGCAGTTACAGTGAGAGGAAGAAGATCATTCACCCACGAATCGGACGAGAAGAGATAAACCCCTTTTATGCATATTCGAACCCCCTGGTTCAGTTGATTCCGGTCAATTAAACCAGTGTTTCTTCATTGGCGCCCACCGATTTCTCAGTTTCATTCATCTCTTTTCGTTTTGATTCACTTTTTCATCTCCGTTTTCTCAAATGAAAGAAACTCCGATAAACCGTCAATCCGGCACTCGGCCAAATTTCGCTCACAATACCCGAGTTGAAGGGATGGTGGAAGAGGCTTCGGATGATAATGAAGTTCAGTACACTGAAAATCATCCAAACGATCCTGTCACTCCGGGAATGCAACCTGAAATTCCAATAAACTCAATTTTACCTCCCGGAAAGACCCCCATTTCCTGGTATGTCAGATCCCAAGGAGCAATTAATACTGCATATGCACAACTCTATGCACAAACTGCTTTTCCCACTCAGTCACGAAGACCTGTATCTCGTGCTTGAGCACCATCGATACCTCATGTTTTACATCATGAAGCACCATCACAAGTTCAGATAGAAGACACGGAGGTTTACTCTAGATCTCCTGCAAGGTATGAGTCTACTCATTCCGAAAATCGACGAAGAGAATATCACGATGAATCTCATTCTCACCGAAGGCAATCGGTTCGCATTCTCACCATAGGCGGGACACCCACACCAGTGAGTACGACAGAACATATCACGAAGGAGACAGTACAAGTGTGTTCAATCGGTTGCAACCGAATTACAAAAGTTGTAAACCTCGTGCGGTCTATAACCCTGAAGCAGAACACGATTACAAATTGATCTACCGCCCGGCGGAGGCAGTAGAAAATTCCAAGTTCATCAGTGAGATTGCTTTGGCTCCTTTGGAAAAAGCAAAACTCCCATCTAATGTTGGCAAGTTCAATGGCATGACAGATCCGGATGACCATCTTCGGGTCTTCACTAGTACAGGTCTGGTAGGAGGATGGACCTTACCAATGTGGTGTCATCTGTTCATCTAGACTCTCACAGGTGTCGTGCGACTATGGTTCGATAACCTACCCATCGGGAAGATAACATCATGGGTAGACCTGCGAGAAAAAATTTTAGTACACTTCAGCCAACAGAGGAGGTCTATCCGAGATACTTCAGATGTGATGAATATTTGGCGACGTGATGACGAAAGCTTAGAAGATTTTATCACACGCTACAACAAAGAAGTGCTTGAGATAGGAGATGTTCATGAGCACTTGATCAGAGCACAGTTTAAGTATGTCGTCCGCTGTGACGACATGATAAAGGTTTTGTCCAGAACGAAAGGGCTACCAAAGAGCTGGGAGAAGCTGATGGCGGCAGCCAAAGTGTACACCCATACAGAGAAAAACCTCAGCACTAACAGACCACCTCCACCGCACAGTCGCCCAACAGATATAAGCGCCAGTGGCAGCAAAAAGTTCAAAAAGAATTGGCATGATTCAAATTCTGGAAACTACTCAGCTGAAGATGCGCGAGCCACTATAAACAAACTCGATGCGCAAAGAGAGACAAAACAAGAAAATAGAGAGAGGCAGTGGACCCCCTGACTAAAACCCTGGCGGAGGTGCTTAGCATGGAAGACTATCAGTTCAAGACCCCTCCGCCAATGAAGAATAAGAGGGGCCAAGATCTGAATCAATACTGTGACTATCATAAAGATAATGGTCACACTACCAACAGATGTATCTCTCTCCGCACTGAGATTGGAAAAGCGCTCAAAAGTGGTGAGTTCACCCACCTATTGCAGAATGTGCGCAAAGATATAAAGCAAATTACTCACGGCGAGGAGGGCCCGAGCAAGAAGGCGAAGAACTAAGCAGCATACTATAGTCTCCTCACATGATTGGTCAAGCTCTGTAGCTTACCGGTCCATGGTGAGGACTAAAGTATGGGTAAGTTAAGTTTCATGTAATTATCCTAAATAGTTGACTTTGTATCACGGCCCAATATCCTACAAATATAATCTTTACTTGCTTTACTATGTGTATAAAATTACATTTCCACATATATGAAAGTTCTTTTGTATTAAATTGCACATCTAAATCGTATAGATTGTCTTTCCACATGCATCTCAGTGTCTATATCCTGGCGTTGTGAGTATATGCTTACTACTATTCCCACACACACCACACCACACCACACCACAATGCAATCCCAAAAGTGAGAAAACCCTATGGCATATGAGTTATGTTCCTAGCTCTATTAAACTAGTTGGCCTCTTTAAGAGTAAAAAATGTCAAAAAGCATGCAGCTTAATAAATTTTCACACATGTAGAAACCCATCTCATAGCATGGGCACACATGTAGACGTATGGAGAAGCACAAATGAGCCCATACAAAACCATTTGGGCACATTTTATTCTTAGACTACCAATTCCAACAAACTAGTTACCACCAAAGTAACAAAAAAGTTCGAGTAATATACATTACATGTGAAAACCAGATAGTTTGCTGAGACGAAGAAATCAAGAGCATATATAGGTTGTCACACCCCAACCAATGGCGGAAACATCAGAGTGAGACAAAGACGAGATTGCAAGAGACTTCATAACGACTAATTGTGAAAATATTTAAATAATTCAATTTCGTTGATGCTAAAAAGGCAAGAACATTGTTTCGTAAATAAAAGTACAACAAGTCTCAAATAATAAAACGACATGAAACGGAATACATAAATTTAAATCTAGGTGTGTTTCTAATCCACCCTAAGTAGTGTTCTTCATCAACATCAACTAGTTTCCTGCAACATGTATTAAAATAATGATCAACAAAAGTTGGTGAGTATACAAGTTTAATTACATAGCATAATGGTGAATAAAAGTTGTCTCGTATCCAACATGATAATTTGCATACATTGTTACTAACATACTAGCATGTGTTAACAATAAGTCAAACCAAAGTGTACCGCAATCATGCATACCATTGTCGCCAAAACGATAAGCTTGTAAAATAGTTTACTTAACAATACCACAAGAATACGGGCGGTGCATTAATCCTATAGCCCTATAATTGTTAAGGTAGGCTTGCAAAGTTAACGAGCATATAGAACATAAGTATAACATAGCATGCGATTAACAAGGAGAATACAAGTATCATGTTATTAATGGGTAGAGCATGTGCGTAAACAAGTTTAATCGTGATTCATGATTTTTGTATATGTGTACATGTTGCACCCAAAGTGTAAAAAACGGAAAATAGGATCGAGTATACTCAAGGTTTTGGGTATAAATCCCGCGTGCGTGAGTGATGTGTTTAGAGTTCGAGAACACAGAAGTTACCCTACATTAGGGGAAACGGAGGTGTGTGAGTATTCGGATTTGATAGAGAGTTCGGGTTCGAAATTTTAATTATTAAAAGTACAAATATGCGAAAGTATATCTTGTCTAAATACTTGTTTTGACACTAAGTTTTTAAGTGATTTCATGGATTCTTATTGAATCAAAACCGAGGAGTGTAGAACGAAGATAAAATAACCTTTGTTCATGACATATAACCATAATCCGGTTATCATCAAGAATTTGGTTATATTATATATTATTGGTCCATCATGTAGTATCATGTGGTGTCATATAAGTCAAGCATGGGGGCATGAATAACCTCATTGTAAGATTCACCAAAGCACAAGGTTTATCAACATAGTTGATAAACCCGGTTGGTCATGAATAAGAATAACATAAACTAACAAATTTTGCCAAGTAGCCAAGTAAGATCAACCCGGGTGTTCCATACCTATCATGGTAAATGTTGGAGGTGCGGCGAGGTTGTATTACTTTGAGTTTTGGAAGCTATTTGGATGTCCATTCACAAGTCTACAAGTGAGGTAGTGGAACTAGATTGGAAAGCCAAGGCTCCCACGGTTCACACTTCTACCAAAACACAAGTTCATCCATATTGAAGATTGTAACACCTCGGAAATTCATATCAAATCATATGACAACACATGTCCAATCAACTCTCAAATATGTCAAGTTATTTGGACAAGAAGGACTATATGTGTAAAATTGTGGAAGATTGGATGTGGAGAGATCAATTGTGTCAACATGGCAAATTTTGGCCTCTGAGTGACCCTTACGGACCGCGAGGCATATGCCTTACTGACCGTAAGGCAGATATAAATAATATTTCTGGTAATCCCTTACGGACAGCAAGACCTTTGTCTTACGAGCCGTAAGGAAATTTGAAATTGTGGGTGCGCTACGTCCTCACGGACCGTAAGCCACCACCCCTTTCGGTCCGTAAGGGGTGCATCTGGAAGTTTTGGCAGACAGCCATGGCAGCCTGCATTTCTTGACACATAGTTCGCGATTTTGCCACTTCTTTCTGCTTCAAACACATCATAAGGTACTTGTAATCATCTGGAGATCATGCCAACACTTGGCATGATCCTATGATCAATTTGCAACTATAAATAGCACCTCATTTTCACCATTTTTTCTTGCTCATTCACACTTTCTTCTCTCTAATCACTTCTGGAGTGCTTCTGATCTATAGAGGCCTCTTGCAGGAGTTTAATCTCTGCCTTGAACACTTGTAAGTGTTCTTTCATAGTTCTTTTCATCCTAGGCTAAGTTTGTCACACCCTGACTTTTGCGGAAGCGTATGATGTGTGACTTGTGCAATACCATTGCATTCAATTATAATAAACAACTATATGATTAAAACATGATGTTCATCCATTCATAAGTTTGAAAAGTTACAAACACAAGTCTTATAAGTTTCAACCCAAAATCCTCAAGTTATGATACAATACAAAAGTGGGTGACATCTAAACTTGGACTTTACGTCTTGAAAACAACACCAGCGCCCAAGATCCATCTTGTTTCCTGAAATACATGTAATTTTGAAAACATCAACAAAAGTTGAGCGAGTTCATGTGTTTCTGTATGAGTTCGAATAATCTTGTAAACATTTGTATGTATGCCTTTGTAAACCGGTATGAAAGCAACAAGGAAACAGATCAATTAATGGTTTGCAAGGCGATTAATATATGTGACGTGATGCAGGAAGGCTCAATCCTAGCGGATTTTGTACCGGGCTTCCGGCTAGAAGACATAGTCACCTCATGGGCCAAATCCCGGTCCTCATGGGTGGGGCTCGCAACACCCAAATAGATCTATCACTCATGTCCCTCGGTCCTATTACGAGGATTAATGGTCTTAAGCGTTGTACCCACCACTCACATGATCTAACAGTTCATTCCTTAGCTAACCATACCATACGTAAACGTTTGTAAAAAATTGTAACATGTACTTCACCCCCGAAGTTATAAAACTGAAAACAGTTAAAAGAAAAGGGGGACATGAACTCAGAGTTTTGCGTCTCGAATCCGATGTAACTCAAAGCGGCTACTTGTTCACACGACTACCTACAAACATACTATGGTTTATTAGAGGATAGGTAGTGCCTTGACTTTTAGTCTTAATTAACATCTTTGAGTTACGTTTCCATGTGTCTTAATATTTTCTCCAAAGTATACAATTATTTGTTAAAATAATAAATATTTTAACTTAAATTATATTTATAAAATCTTGGAATATTAGTTAAAATGATATCTTTTAACTTGCCACATAATGTATTTGTACATGTATAACTTCCCCAAGGATGGGCGTATTCATACTCGTATTCTTAAACTTGTATATTTTTGCCAAGTATCGGTGGCGTATTCCGGTGAATTTATACGTACGAGAATACGTATTTTATTGTGTTTATTAAGTATTCTTATACTTAATTTTTGTATTAATTTTTCTGGAATAATACTTCTAATAAAAATTCACCAATATATATTCTTAAAATATATATTTTTAAGAAATCATTTATAGAAATTTATTTATACTTCTTCTTGGCAAAAATGTTTATATTTTCATATAAATCTCAAAAATAATATATTTTCAAGATTATCTTAGGAAAATATTTATAAATCCATTTTTCACTCAAAAATAATATATTCTAAGTTTATTTAAGAAAACATATATATTTTCTCCAAAAATAATATATTTTCTAGTAATTCAAGAAAACATATATATTTTTCTTTCCCAAAAATAATATGATTTCTTCTTGTAAAAAATATGATATAATTTTTTAATAATTTTAAAATTCATATTTTTGTTTTATTGGTGTCCAAAATTCCGTTTACCAAAATATACTCATAAATTTAATTCCGGAATATTTATGTAGGTTATATTCCTTGTTTGGTTTCTTCCAATTTTTGGGTATAAATTATATATTTATTTCTTGGAATTTTGGTAATATTTTGTGTTATAATTTCTTGGTATTTTGGTGAGTTATATTATTTCAAGTCCTAAAATAATATAACTAATACACATAATATACAATTAATCACACACATGGTGACATCTAAGTATGTATTCTCCTAAATACATATTTAGTCACTTTTATTATCAAAAACCAACCTCCAATATTTTGTAATTTTTGTAACAAAAATTACGGCAAACTTTATATGAAAATTCATGGTTAAAATATACTTGTAAATATTTGTTTAAAAATATTTTTCTAAGTGTTTAATTTCTAGAAATTTTTTGCCATAGTTTCCCCTTAAAAATGGAGGTTTCCATGCTTTCAAAGCATATCATTTTCTTTTATAAATCATCACAATCAACAACAAATCAAGCAATACTTACCAAGTGCCAAAAATCATGCATTTTATACTACTTTATGAACTTGAGAATTTATAAAAATTTGTAGTAACTTGGTAGTGTGTTTAGTAAGCTTAGTTACCCTTCAAAGTGTGGTTTATTTCAAAACATCATCCTTGAAGATTTTAGATGTTTACAACTTGTAAAATAATTTCCTAAAAATGTTTCTTCTTGAGTTCTTCTTGTCATTAACAAGTTTCTACACTTGATTAACCACTAAAAATGTGATTAGTTTCTTTAAGAACCAAGTTTATGTAAATCTTGTATTTTAACTTAGTTTCTTGAGAAAATTATTTTTGAAATCACATATTTACAAGTCTTATACTACACTTTGATCATCATCATTCAAGAAAACATTTCATACTTCAAGTTCATGCTTTTACATAAGGATGATCATCTTGATCTTTCATAAGATCATCATCTTATCTTGCTAGATTATGTCTTTAATCACTATCTAGCAAGTTCATATGATGTTTATCATCATTAACACAAACAATCAACAATCAAGAAGCATAACAACACTTAAACAACATGATTCATGGTGATTTTTAGTCTTATGTTGAAGATAATGTTCTAGATCATTAGTGTTCTTCATGATTATTATCTTGTTTAATCTTTTAACCAACTTAACAAGATGTAAAATGGGATTAAGATGATCTTACTACTAGCTCAAGGCTAGGGATGAACACAAGATGAAGATGAATGTGGTGGTTAATAGCACTTGAAAGAGGTCCTTCAATCCCCAAAGGCTCCAAGCTCCTTAAACATGCTCCTAGCACCTTTGTATAGCTAGAGAATGGATGGAACAAGCTGGAAAGATGGTGATGGTGGGTGTGTTAGTTTCGGCCGAAGGTAGAGAAGGAGAGGGAGAGTGTGTGTGTTGGTGATGATAAGAATGAAAGATGTTGAAAGACTTAGGGTCCTTATAAACTTACTTCCAACCACATTTAATCTAATGTATAATATGTTGTAAAAGGGGTAACATAATCCATTTAACAATTAGAATAAAATCCAAGGGTGGGCCACCCTTGGTGACCGTAAATAAGAGGGGGGTCTAGAGTAGCTTGTAAAGATTAGTTAGTTATCTAGTTGAAATCTAATGCTTAAGTTAGGGTATGTAGTTGTTATGTTGTTATATAGTGTGTTATGATGTTCGTGGACCATAACTAGCTCGGAAATGATAAAACAATGCTTCTAGTGAAGATTTGGTGTTTCGGGTAGTGTCCGGTTGTTCGGTTGGTTACCGGTTCGTTAAGGTGCAAAACTATGCAGTTTAGTGTGCTTTATGTTACCTTTTGTGACAGTTTTGATTCCCGACACTTAGGAAAGTATTCTGGACCATTTAACCATAATTTTGCATGATATTAAATTGTTTAAATGCTGAATTTTGCTGAATTCTGCAGTTTGTGTGAGTTTTAGGCACTTTCCAGCACTTAAACTATCACTAGGAAGGCAATTTTATGATCCTTACTTTCCTACACACTATACTACTGTAACTCTTGTTTTTTGGCGCATTCTGTGTCTCAATACCATGTCTGTCTATGTACTGAACTCTGTCAGCATTTTTCTGATTTGTCTGATATTTGTGCTAACTTTGTTTCATGCATCGTTTGAATCAATAAGTGTTGCATGCAATAATGATATGACATTTTGCAATATATGATGCACATGTATGTATATGACAATAATCAGAAAGCATTCATGTCATAAACTTTAAATCAGCACAGTCATCAATGCACAAATTAATGTTTAACGTTATACGGAATATATGGAAAATTGTCAGTTGTCACATTCTCCCCCCGTTAAAAGAATATCGTCCCGAAATTCAAGTTGTGTTATTAGATGCAGGGGAGTTGTGAAACGAATGTGGATATCTTGATTTGTTTTAGTCTTACACTCCCAAGTAAACTTGGGGTCAAAACGTGAATTCCAAGAACTTTGACAAGTTTAATAGGACTTCTTCGTGTCTGGTCGACTTTCCAGTCCGTAACCTTGACAGGCTACTTAGTAATTTGGAGTTTGTCATTGACGTGAATCTTGTCTGCGAGAATAACTACTGTCTTGGAGTTTCTTGAGGATTGACACGTGAAACTGGTCATGAACACTACTAAGTTCTTCTGAAAGCTTTAGTTTATATGCAACTGTTTCGATCCTTTCTGGGATCTCGAAGGGTCCTATGTACCGTGGGTCCAACTTTCCACGTTTACTAAATCGTACCATGCCTTTCCAAGGCGAGACTTTTAGTAAAACCATATTTCCAACTCTCAAATTCCAACGGTTTCTGCCGCTTGTCGGCATTACTCTTCTGTCCATAACGGAAAATCTGATAAGACCACGTATCTGAGCAAATCTTGACTGTGTTTCTCCTGAACTACTCGGGCCCAAAAAGTTGCAAATTCCTGGTCTCTGTCCAACACAGCGGGTATCGTCACTTACGTCCATAGAGCTTCAAATGGGGCGGCCTGTATACCGGTGTGATGACTATTGTTGTAGGAAAACTCCACCAAGGGCAAGTGAATATCCCAACTCCCACCAAAGTCCATCACACAAGCACGTAGCATGTCTTCCAATGTCTGAATTATTCGTTCACTCTGGTCGTCCGTTTGGGGGTGAAGGGCTGTGCTACGATTCAACTGCGCACCAAACGCGTATTGAAACGTCTACCAAATCCTTGACGCAACGTGACCATCCCGGTTGGACATGATGGATACAGGCACTCTATGACGTGCCACATTCTCTCTCAGATATATCTCTGCCAACTTCTTGACGCTATCTCTCTCACTGATAGGTAAGAAATGCGCAGGCTTTGTGAGTCGGTCAATAATTTCCCAAATCATATCACGTCCTCTTTGTGTCCTTGGTAACTTGTAATGGAGTCCATGGATATCTGTTCCCACTTCCAGACGGGAATCTCCTGTTGTTGCAATAATTCTGGCGGGTTCTGGTATTCTACCTTAACTTTGGCGCAAGTAAGGTTGTTGCCCACATATATAGTGATGTCGGCTTTCATCTTGGGCTACCAATACCAATCTTTTACGTCTGGGTACATCTTGTCGGATCCAGGACAGACCGAGTACCTCGACTTATGAGCTTCATCCAAAATAAGTGCTCATAGATTGGCGAAGAATGGTGCCCAAATTCGCTCCATGAGTATAATATTCCATTTTCCTTTGGAACCAATGTTGCTTCCATACCATGCAGTGATTCAACTCGTAGGTTCTCTAGTTTAAGTGCTTCCTGCTGGGCTCCATGAATCTGAATGGTGAGATTGGTTTGTGATGCCATCTTTAAGGCCCGCGCCCTTAGAGGCTTTGTGTGTTCCTTGTGACGTAAGGCGTCGGCTACAGCGTTCGCTTTACCCGGGTGTTATCTGATCTCACACTCATAATAATTCAACAGCTCAACCCATCTATGTTGTCTCATAATCAAATCCTTCTAATCAAAGATGTGTTGCGAACTCTTATGGTCTGTAAAGATCGTGCAACGAGTAGCATACTAGAAATGATGCCAGATCTTCAACGCGAAGATCACAACACCTAGTTCAAGGTTGTGCGTCGTGTAGTCCCTCTCTTGCGCCTTTAATTGACGTGACGCGTAAGCGATGTCCTGGTCCTGTTGCATCAACACGCAACAAGACCTTGTCGAGAAGCATCACGGTAAACTACATATCCATTGGTACCTCCGGGTAAAAGAAAATAAGATAGATGCATGGCAGAGTTTATCCTTAAACGTCTGCCAAGCTGTTCCTTGTTTCTCTCCCAATCAAACTTCTTATCCTTTTGGGTTAGGGACGTTAATGGTTGAGTAATACTTGGAAAAGTCCTCTATGGATTGTCTGCAATAGCCTGTTATCCCCAGAAATTGTCGTATCTTAGTTGGCGTCTTAGGGGTTTCCCAGTCTTGATCGCTTCGATCTTGGCAGGGTCAACATGAATTCCATTCTTATTCACCATGTAACCTAAGAATTGCACCTTGCGAATCCCAACTTCGCACTTTGACAGCTTTGCATGTAACTGTTCTTTCTTCAAAAGCTCCACGGTAGCTTGCAGATGTTGCTCATGACCTTCCTTGATCTTTGAGCAATTAAGAATGTCGTCAATAAATATAATCACGACCTTGTCCAGGTATGGCTTACACGCCCGATTCATGGGGTACATGAATACTGTCGGTGCATTTGCTAGGCCAAACGGCATGGCAAGGAACTTGTAATGCCTAAGGCGAGTCCTAAAGGTCGTTTTGCGGATACTTTCTTCTTGTGCCCTCAACTAGTGATATCATGTCCTTAAGTCAATCTTGAAATAGTAGCGGGAACCTTGTAGTTGATCAAACAAGTCATCAATTCTCGGTAAGGGGGTATCGATTCTTCATGGTTATTTGTTTATCTTCCTGTAACTTATGCACAATACTTTATCCTCACTAGCTCGTCTGAGTTCCTTTCAGAACAGGCTGTATGCACATACTAAAGCTGTCGTCTTTCTTTCTAACAAATAACACTAAGGCTCCCCAAGGTGAGAAGTTCGGCCAGATAAATTTCCTTGCCTGGCAGCTCTTGCAGTCGTGTTGAAAGCTTCTGTATTTCGGATAGGGCTAATCGGTAAGGTACCTTTGCCACTGGTGCCGCTCCTGGCACTAAGTCTACTCGAAACTCTACTCGCCCCTGTGGAGGGAGTCCAGGCCAGTCTCCGGGAAAGACTTTCGGATATTCCTTCGCACCAGGCATGTGCTCTAATCTTGGCTCCTTGGTCTCCTTATCGCCGATATGAGCAAGGAAGGCTATGAAGCCTTTCTGGAGACACTTATGTGCTCTCATAACCAATGTGAAAGGTCACAGTCTTCCGCCTTATGAGGCCCAGTGTCCTCGCACCAACTGTATGAAGGTCGTGTTCTGTAAGTGTTTCATCATTCGCAAGAGGGATGCGAACGATTTTCTTATGACAAACAACCTCAGCTTCATTCTTGGATACCCAATCCAAGCCGATTATATCATCAAAACTTTCCAAACAAGCTGGTAGTAGGTTAGTAGAAAATCTTCGTTCTCCAAGTCCAAATGTTCAGTCCTTGATAACTTCATCTTCTGTAGGATCGTGTACCGACCCGAACGAGTCGTTCAGAGGTGTTCAACTTCGTTTCAGAGGCGGAAACTAAGAAACAAATATAGAAACAGCTTTATCTTCACCTTAAAACACTGATTGTATTGAATAAACGTTGTGTACAATCGATCTTCACACCGGCAGCACTTCGGTATGGAATACAAGGGACTATTACTGATTTCGCTCATGAGACACATATATATAGTTGCTGTGATTTCGCTTATGTGTACATGACCACAAAAGTGAAATCACTACAAGACCAAATGAGCGAAATCATCTTGACCAAATAAGCGAAATCATACAACTAAAATACACATGCAATTCTATTTTGTCATCTAGTGAACCCTCATGCAAACTGATTACATTAGTATGTAATCTTCACGTGATGTGTTGATGCTGATGCAAGCATGATGATACTTGGATGATGTCATCATCAAGAATGATGACATCATTCTTGTTTCGAACCGCAACTAACCCGAAAACTCGATGTGAGACGAAGACGACAGATGTGTGCACCAACATCTTCCTTGACTAATTTCCCACTCACTATTCCTATTGAATAGGGGGTGTCTACATTACTTGCCTCCATGTAGCAACCCCCCGTCCCCTAACAACCCGGAAACGGGCGGTCGCGGCCAGTTTTGGTGGTATCTGTGTTTTATCTTGTTTGGCAGCGGATTTTACATCAGGACCGTAGTTAGGAAATATTTTATCAGAGTAAAATACCACACTTTCATAATATTAAACACGTGGGAATAATCCCAAGTTTTAAGTACACACATTTTCATAGGGATAAACCCTATTTTATTTAAATAAAACAACTCTTTATTTTAGGTAACTTTATAGCCACTTTTCCAAGCCTTCAGTGTTGTCCAACTGGCTTCATTTTGGCTTTCACATTTTGTTACCTGAAACGCGTTTAAAAACATTTTGTTAGTGGTAAATACTGGTGAGTGAATCCCAGTTTAATCAAGTTAAGTAAAAACCATTGTACAGTATTGAGGGCGATCGCGCAATTACATTTGTTTCCATCTACTTAATTACCACCCACGGTACTGTCAACCCGACTTGTGGTCATGTTACTCCTCGCAAGGCAGTAACAAATTTTGTATACAAAACCCCAACATACCGACGATAATTGTAGAATGCAAATACTCAATCACTGTTTAATATAATTTAATTTAGGTGAGGTTTTGTAAAAACAGTTTGCAAAAAGGAGATTACTCACATTGCTGTCTTAGGTTTCCTTTAAGGGTTTCCTGGTGATTTTCTATAATTTACACAAATGCACACGCGTTAGTACAATAACCCAATATTTACATTAGTAATACCCTCCCCGAGACGGCATTCCAAAGACTACGTTCGGCAAAACCACGACAGTCGTTACGGAACCCTGGATCAATCGGGCAGCGTATCTAATACGTAACTGGGGGTTATGATACTTACAACGAGGCAGAACTTCGTTATTTAGGGGGATATTATGCCCGGAAATTATCTTTGCTATTCAGAATATTGAGAGAGAGATCAAGAGATGAACGAATTGAAACTAAGGCTGGAGGCCTCAATTTATAGACAACCTTTCGACTTCCCTCGCGGCCCGCGAAGAACGTAGCCAAGAGCTACGCGGCCCGCGTAGTAGGGGTAGTAGGGCCTAGCTTGTCCTGGTCACCACTATAGGCTCGACATTTGTACAACACGTGGCACCACCGGGTGCAGCCTGATCTCCCATCTGTCGCGGCCCGCGTAAGAGACCTAAGGGGTCTTCGCGCCCCACGACAGCTCATTAAAATTTGTTTTTAATTAATTTTAATAAAAATAAAGGTATCCGGGCCCTGTTCTCGTATACGGGGTGTATTTTATGACGTGTTTAGACATTTTTAAAATATATTAGGGTGTCAAAAATATTTTAGGAGGGTTGTTATCATCCAGACCAAGTAGGTTCTAAATCTTATAAGTACAAGACTAGAGTCAGCGCCAGTATCAATCAAAATGGATGCATAGTAGGGATGAGCAAGTGGTATCCAATACCGATCCCATCCCGATCCTGAGAATACCATACCGAAGGGGTTTCGGTACCGGTATCGGTATCCACTTTTAGGTATTTGTCGGTATCGGTACGGTATGGTATCGGTATAATACCGCATTTTACCCTCAAAATACAGATACCGTACCGGTACCGTACCAAACCGACGTATTTCGGTATCGGTACCCATTTTTCACAAAAATCGGGATCGGGATTTGTCGGTATCGGGACGGTATGGTACCGGGATCGGTATTTGCCCATGCCTAATGCATAGTGTTGGTTCATACAGAGCGTTCCCGTAGCTACGTTCAGGTCCTGGCATGCCCTGGGTGCTTCTTTCATAACAACTGCTCCCACGAACTTTACTTTTCTTCGTGCAGTCCTTCCATTAGTGTCCTTTGTTTCCACATCCATAGCAACCCTTGCCCTTGTTGTTTCCATTAATGCTCTGCTCCCCACTATCACTCTGGTTTATATCACTGTCCTGGTTCCTATTCCCTCACCCCGTACCAGACCAGCATTGCCTCCTTGCTATGCCCGGTCTTGCCGCAACTTCCACACCGATGAGCCCTGCATGGGCCAGTGTGATGATGACCACACTTGTTACACCTACCTTGGTAGTTCTCCCTGGTAATTTTTATCACCTGCCTTAGTTGTGGTCACGGATGCCTTTACCGTCCTAGTCACAGCGTTTTTCCTTATGTTTGTTGCTTGGATTGAGGTATTGCTTGTCATGCGTATACTTCCTCTTATTCCTATCCAAAGAAGACTCCACATATGTCTTCTCTTTTGCTGGATGTTTATTCAAATTCTCCATCATTACTCTGCCCTTGGCAAGACCTAGGGCATGAGTTATCGCCTGAGCGATTCCCAATATGATTCGTCTTATCCCGCTGTTGTCTGAAGTGTTGTTGCTTCGTATTGGAAGATTGTTTCAACAACTTATTGGTTCCACAGAGCTTCAAGCTCAGCTCTTGTTGCAGGTAAAGGTCCTGATTAGACTCGGACAACGTTTCCTTCACTGTGGTTCCATGTGCTACTCGTGTATAAAACACATCGGCGAAATTAAACATTTATTTTGGAATAAATGTTGTCATCCATCAGTGATAGCAAGCTCGTTCGTCGTGCATTATGAGCATATGGGTAAGGTAATTTCCTACTGAGGCCTATGCAAATCTCCGCACCATAATCATCCTATACTTGTAATGAGTTACATCAGATTCTTGCTTAGGGTACATCGACCCTTTTCATACACCATATCAACTTGTTGCAATTAGTCTTGCGTAGAAAACCTCCTTGGAGTCACCTTACTCCGATTGATGCAAGTCATCCAGTGCTATACAAGGTACGGTGAGGCCTTCCCTTCACCTTGTTCCTTATTTATTCCTTAAGTTTCTGACTCCTCCATAGTCTTTGCTCTTACAAAAATAGGCTTACTTCCCAAGGGATGGGGTTGTGCATTACTACCATTGGTATGAGGGGATAGTGGAAACGCGGAGGTAAGGTTGTGAGGGTACGTGACTTCGTCCTTGTGTCCGAAGTGTGTTTTGCAGCGAATGTAGAGTGGTTCCAGGGTGTGAATGCACTACCCTAACGATGGGGTGCACTTACAGGATAAAGAGTGCGGAGGCACTAATAGGGGTGTAAATCGAAAAGAATCTCCTTGCATGTGTCTTTCATGTGCCTAGATGGAACAACAATCTATTGAGAATATCGAGTGATTACTTCCGTCCTTAATATGCGTTCTATACTTCATGGTTCTTGATTGTCCAATATAGGGAGGACCCCTTTATCACACTGGGTTGTGCGACGCATACATTGATTTGGCTTGGGCTCCATGAGTCCCAATAGGGTTGGCCTACTCTTCCTGAATGTTGAATAGAGTGTGGTAATTAAGTTACACCACAGCTCGCGCCATGCTACCTCCTTGGGGTAAAACGGATGTCAAAAGTTGGAGTCTTATCATAGCATCTACCATAGACAAGTTTGGGGGTGTTGTAAGTACCGTATAAGTCCATACATAAGAATCCTGCAATGTTGAGGTAAATCTTTCATGAGCGTTAGCCATCTTCTTTTGCTTAGATACCGAGTCTCAAACGATTCGTACTACAGGTAGAAGTGTTAAGCATGTAACAGGCGTAGACAGGCTTCCTACTTTGTGGGGTGTTATAGTAACCATCTTGGTTAAGGTTCTACCAGATGGGGATTTGGAACAATATAGAAACTTCAAATAGGTAGTGATCATTTTCTCGACACGCAGAGTTCATCAGGATTTCCATGCACTACAAGTTGTTATTACGTGGGCCCCCGTAATAATAAATTGTCTTGCACGATCACCCTAATTTTTCCTCGTTCAAAGCAGCTGATCAATCAGAGAGGGGACACTGCTGTCCCCATACCTTCAATATGGAATGGACCTTTATGATGATCCACGAGCCAACGTCCGTTGTTGTTACGCGTGAAAAGGCACAATGCTTAGACAGAGTAGGGATAAGGGGGGTTCCTAGTAATAGAAGCTGGAGGGGAACCTTTCAAATGAGTACTTCACTCTCTTTGTATGGAATTGAGTGTCATCATTTAGGTTTCGTAAATCCCTCAGGGACCTCGTCCCCACTGATAAGGTTGCTATCCAAGGTTGCCTCCTCTGCCTCGCCGTCGCTACCGTAGTCAGGCACCTTCGCGTTCGAGAGGGAAGAACAGCCATCTTCTACGGAATCAAGCTCAGGGTCTTGTTTAGTAATTACCTCAGTCATGAGCTCCGTAATATACGCGTGGCGATAGTAGCATTGTACGGGTCAAGAACAATAATAGAATTCGAAGTTGAAGGTATCTCGTTCCCGTCAATAATAATCCCATACATATATATATGCACATATAATAATAGATAATAATGTTACTTAATGTACACAAACAAATAAATGCAACATATCACATAAAATTTGTGTTTGTTCCTTCGGGGGGGGGGGGGGTCATTCTGTCTTTGGCAAGTCTATCCCACATGGACTGATTATACCCCATTTGTCTCATAGGTCAGGGTTGTCTCCCTTCCTACTAATGCCCTTGCTTTGTCTTTGCTTTGTCTTTCCTTTGTATTTCCTTTGAAAAATGTTCGACTCATGGATCTTGGCGCTTTTTGTGAATGCAATGAAAATTATTTTGAGAAAAATGTTTTTTCGTGAAAGAAACCTAGTGATTGTAGTCTAGACTTGAGAAGAAATCCTAGTTCACTACAATCGAAGCTCTGATACCTAACTGTCACACCCTGACTTTTGCGGAAGCGTATGATGTGTGACTTGTTCAATACCATTGTATTCAATTATAATAAACAACTATATGATTAAAACATGATGTTCATCCATTCATAAGTTTGAAAAGTTACAAACACAAGTCTTATAAGTTTCAACCCAAAATCCTCAAGTTATGATACAATACAAAAGTGGATGACATCTAAATTTGGACTTTACGTGTTGGTGGATTTATGTCTATCGCATCCGTCAATGCGAACCGTAGCTGAAAATGATTGAATCTAGACTTATATTATAATATTAGATAGAAAAGGGCAAGGTGGCATTATTGTAAATAAGGGGAACTCTCCTTATATGCTTTGCCTATAAATAGAACTCTTAGGGTTAGAGTTAGAGACTTTTGAGACTTTTTGCCATTTGGAGACTTGGAGAGCTCTAGTGTTAGAGAGAGAAGCTAGAGAGAGAAAGTGCTCCACGTGATTCAGGTTCATGTACAATTTCAGATCTATCAATAGAATCACAATTATATTACGTTCTCGTGTGTTCGGTCACGTTCGTGCATGGATGCCGCACGTCACACGTTCGGTTCGCAATCGTTTCGGAGTCAAAACCGGTCCTAACAAGTGGTATCAGAGCAGGAGCTCGATTGCACGGATCAAACACACAAATTCGCACAGAATTTCATCAGATTCAGATCCAAAATCGCATCAGATTTGCTCAATTTCTTCATCTTTTTCATATCTTCACGTTCTAACTGAAAAACGCCAAATTAACATAGTTTTTACGGTTAAAATCGGCTAATTTTTGGATATTATATGCGAAAATACTTGATCTACAAGCCTACAAATTTTCATATATTAATTCTAAGTAATTTGTGAGAAATCTGAATTTTTTGGTTCGAAAACGTGAACATGCTCGCTGTTACTGTTGGTGTTCTATTGGATGTCACCCGATCGGATTACCACCCGATCGGGCGGTAATCCGATTCAACAACGTCCCACTCGATTCACTGCATTACATTAAAGTTGACTTTGTTGACTTGTCACCCGATCGGACAGCATAGTCACCCGATCGAGCAACATCCCACCCGATCCGGCAGCACCTCACTCGGTCGAGCGGCAATCCGAGTCGTTGCATCTAATTTGTTTTTTATTGAATTCAGGTGTGCTTTGACGAAGACTCATTGACCGACGATCCATTGGAGCTACGAACAACTCACTTGTTGACGAAACTTATTGCCGTTGACGAACACTTCTTATCGTTGACGAACCTTAACTTGTTTGACGAACACTTAAATTTTGCCTTGATACATCACGTGATCTCCTGAATTCATATATTACATCTTGTCTCGGCCCTAGAATCTTATCAGAAAACATGTGTGAAGCCCATGTGATTATTTGTTGAGGGCCCAATGTTTTTTTCAATACTAGTGTTGATGGAAAAAATATTTACCATTTTAGTGTTCTCTCAAAACTATTTACCAAAATGGTGTTTTGATGTTTACCTTTTATTTTTATTAACAAATAAAAAAAAGTGGAATTTTGAAGAACTTTCCCTCAACGTTTCTGTTGAATACTTGAATCAATGCCCTTTCATCTTCAACATGCCATCACCGTCATCCATATCTGCTGTTGCCGTCATCCATATCTTCTACCCCCTTTGAATCACGCCATCGCTAAACGCTAGCGTTCGACCTCCCGCCAACGTCATTAAAACCAATTTTGATGATTTCTTTGAAGCCGATTATAACGGGCCCTTGATGCCATCACTGAACAGATATTTCGATGACTGATTGAATCAACCTTATCTAATTTTGAGGATTTCATAGTTTTAAAGAGAGAATTTTTGACCCATAACCATTGAACCAACCTCTGCCAATTATTGAGTGTTTGTATGTTTGTGATTTCATAGTTTTTTTAATTAATTTTGAGTCATTAGAAAGATTGAATCTATTTGTTTGCTCGTTTGTGACTATGAATTTGTTTGTTATTGACGTCAGAAAAACATCGATTTTGTTTACACAGAAAGAGTGAATTATGTAACTTGCATTTGTGGTTTCATATTGATTAAATCATCGTTTGGAACCTTAATCATATATTGATTGATTTTGTGATCTCACAGGTATTGTTTACTAATTTTTCTTTATTAACTCACACTTCAAATGAATAAAAAATAGAAGATGAATTGATTGAATACAACAAACTAATAGTGTAAAATATTGGTTAAAATAAAAAGGATAAATGAAAAATTAATGAAAAACACCATTTTGGTAAATAGTTTTAAGAGAACACTAAAATGGTAAATATTTTTTCTACCAACACTAGTTTGGAAAAAAACTCTAGGATTATAAAGTAAACTACTCTTGTCGGCCACATAGATCATTAGTGTCTTTCAAAGTTTAAAATCAAAGTTGATATATGCAGAATATCACGTGAAAAAAGTGGTTTATTGCATGAGATTTGAAACTTTTAAGAATCAACGGCCCAATTAGATTGTTGTATGTTCAGAATCTCTTTAAGAGATTGTCGGCCATTGTATTAAAAAATTGATATTTTGCATGTGATAATATTTTGAAAATCAAAGTTCATTGTTTAGGTCAAAGAGTCAACAGGCTACTCGATCGGACAACATAAAATCTTATTTGTCATGTAGTGTCATCAATCGAGTGGTGGGTCGAGCGGATTGCCACCCGACTCAAAAACAAGTGATTGTCAAAGACTCGGATACCCACCCGGTCGGACAGCATTCCCATCCGGTAGGACAACACATAACCCATCCGGTCGAACAGCTTCTGTCCATCCGCTCGGGTCACAAAGGCTCATCCGAATGAAGCCTATTAGGCCCATCCGATCCAAGTGTTTGATATTTTTGTTGTAACTGATCATTGTTATTTGATTGTTTCTTGTGCTGTGATTTACGAGGTGTGAATATCGAGGAAATAAAATCATGGCTGAAATGAAAGTGAAAACGAGAGAAGAAATTCTGAAAGAGAAAACCGAAAGAGAGAGATTCTTTGCTGGTTACAGAATTGAGAAAATGCATGAAGAGTATGAAAATGCTGTAAGCAATAAAAGATACGACAAGAAGAAAGATTGCTATGTCAACAAAAATGGTGATCCTGTCGTTCATCGAAAGGAAGTTGTTTTTGATGATGTTGTTGCAGTAATCCATTTGTCTGGCGAATACTACTCAAACGTAGCAAAAGATAAAACTTATCTGAAAAGGCTGGGCAAGATTATTCGTGATGTGATGACCGCGAGTTTGAAGAAGAGGGATGAAGAGAGGATGAAAAAGAATGTAGAAGAATTGGTTGATGATCCTGAAGAAGGTTGCTGAGAAAGAGAAAAGAGAAGAAAAAGTTGTTGAAAAGAAAGTTGTTACTGAAGAACAGCAGGTTGAAGAAGAAGTGAAGAAAGAAGAAGTAGAAGAAGTGAAGATGGAAAGTACGGTTGAAGTGAGTGATGGTGCTGGTGGTGGTGAGGAGCAAATGAAGAGTGAAACTGATCAGACAAAAACTGTAGCAAACACCGAGGTGCCAATCACTGAGGTAAATTCTGACTCTGAAATCATAAACAAAAATGTTGAACAGTGCAAGAAATGCATGGAAACGTGCAGAGCTTGTACTGAAAAAGATGAAAATTCAGAACAAGAGATCTTGAATTTACTAAAATCGAAAATGTTTTCAAAGAAAAATGCAAAGAAATGCTAGAAAATGAAAAGGTTTAAAAGATAATGACGAAAAGCTTACACAAAAATGCAAGAATTTAGAGCAAGAAAATGAAATTCTGAAAGAAAAGGTTTCAAAAATGACTGAAGAGTGTTTACAAAAAGAAAATGCTTTCCAAGAAATGAAGAAAGAATATGATTCAATAAATTGGCCTATCACATTATAAAAGAGTCATATGAAGATGTCAAAAGCCAAATGAAACTTGTTCAATCCAGATTGAGATACTGTTCTGAAACAACTGATACGCTTAAGCGACATTATTCAATAAAGCAACAAGTTGTTAATTCTTACATTGAGGATGTTGCTAAGCTAAAGCGTCAAATAGCTGATTTAGAACAGGATAACAACAAGTTACATAATTATCATGCATCATCATATGTGCTTGAAAGAATTTTCAATCTAAAACCGGATGGTAAAGATTCTGAGCAAAACAAGAAAGGTATTGGCTCTGAGTTTCATCAAGTTCCACCACCGGAAAAGTTTTCATTTTATGATGATGAGAAGGTCGAAAAAGCTTTCAACATGATCGATCAATTGCCAGATAACATTGACGTAACCTATTCCAAATCTAATGATTCTAGTGATTCAGAGGTGGTAGGTAAGGTCGTTGAAAGTGTTTTGAAAGAAGAGTCGGTCGAAACAGGTAAATCTGAATCACATGATGAAAATGAAGGCAGTTTTCATGAAGAATATCTGAAAAACTCAAAATCTAAGAAAATTTTGAATGATGATTCAAAAGGATTGGTTTATACCATGATTAGATCGGACAAATTATTCTTAGATATTGTATTCCTGATTCAGAATGTGATTTCAGAAAAGATTGATAAAGTTTTCAAAATGGTTGAGATTGAAAAGTCTGAAATTCCAAAGTTTGCTGAAAAATGTCACAAAACTTTTTATAAGAAACCTGGTTACAAGAAGAAAAACATGAAGGCTGGATTGGGTTATAAGAAGAAACAAAGTTGGAATAAAAATGAAAATCCAAATTATCAGACAAAAATGAATTTTGTTCATGGAACAAGTTCCGAAGAAGAGAAAGAAACAACAGGTCAAAGATGTGTCCAAAAGAGCATGTTTCAAATGTGATCAAACTGGACATCTTGCACACAAGTGTCCAAATCTGAAACCTGTTGATGTTGAGATGAAAAAGAAGTCTGATGATGTTGAGAAACAGAAATATGAGGATGTGAGACAAAGGTCAACTAGATTTGATTCAAAACAAACTTGGAGGTACAACACAAACAAGTTTGCTTCGAATCAAACTTGGAAATCAAACCCGAATAAGCTTGATTCTAGACAGACCTGAAATTCTCACACGCCCAGATTTAGAACAACACAAAGTTGGAGAACAAATGTCGATGCAACAAAACCACAACAGTTTTGGAAACCAACTGTTGTTCAGAATCAAAATGTTCAAAAAGATTCACATTTTTATAAAAGAGGTACTCTAAAAGGACAAACATGGTCTGTTAAGAAACAAATCACTTCGGTAAATGATGAAAAAGTTGAAGTCAAAATTGACAAAGTCTTTGTACAAAATGACAAAGATTTTCCGAAGTTGAATGAAGTATATTGTGATGAAATGCCTAAGGTCAAACAGACCTGGGCTAAATTGTTCAAGTAATTGAATAGTTTGAATGTTCAGGTGCTCAAGAAATCTGAATGTCAACAAGAAGAATGTCGGAGCAGCCTGGCACGAGAAGAAGAGGCTGCTGAACCCTGCGATTGTTGAATAGGGAGTTTGTTTGATTTCTGTACATAAATAAACCATATTCAAAACCCTAAAAATTGAAAATTTTAAAAACCAAAAATATGTTTTTATTTTGTCAAAAATTTGAAAAATCAAAAATATGTTTGTTTTTAAATTTGTCAAAAATTCAAAAATTCCAAAAATATGTTGAGTGAATAAGCCGAAACCCTCGCGGCTGAACAAACATGATTAATTTCACAAGATTGAAAAATGGTTTTCAAACTGTAAAATATCAATGTGTTGTAAATCATGGGGGTAATTACTGCTTTACACGTTATATTTTCTGCAAAACAGAACATGGGAAGAAGAAAATGGATGGCGAGACAAAGCTATCAGTATCAGGTTGTCAAATTTTTTAAATGGTTTTGCATTTTAGGGGGAGCAAGATAATTTCAGAAAATCCAAAAACATTAGAAAATTTGAAAAAGCCAAAAACATGATAAAATTCAAAAATGAGTTTTGTGTAAAAAGAGGAAATGATACTACATCAGTAGACAATCACAGTACGCTAAAGAAATGGAATGTTAAAATGTGATAAACGGTCTCACTGATGATATGCCAGTTGGTTTTTACACGCTTAGTAGATTGTTTTCGAGATATAAACCTAAATATCAAATACTTACTTATCTCGTGGGGAACATCTCTCGGATATATGGGTAACCCCCGAAATCTTGTTTGAGAGATTGCCTGATTCTGAGATACTAGGTCTTTGTACATGATGATATCTGGGGTATTATACCGGGACTTCTGATTTTGCGGGAGCAATAGCCTAGTCCTTGTATAATACTCTGCACTGCTTTAATCATAAAGCCCACCCTCAGCATAAAAAATGATGAAACATTGAAAAATGCTAATCATGTGATGTTGAAGAAAAGATCCCCAAACGGGACACGCCTAAAGTCGAGCCATCATCTCTTTGTCTGAACGGAAGTTCTAACCTGAGCTCTCATGGCCTCGCATTACCCGTTTACAGATATCATTAGTGTACATTCACCTGTAAGACTGAATATAGGAGTCTGGATACGGGAGTATATTCTGATGTGAGACACGCGAATAAGTTAAGTCCTTTAAACACTAAATCCGTATCTCGAATCAATTAAACTTTGTGTGAAAATTTAAGTGGACCAGTATACTGACAATCTAAGTGAATCGTTTAGAACTTAAAGTGTTTTAAAGCTCAACGGTACTAGTGATTTGTCAAAAACTGATATGATCCTCTGACACGAATTCAAACAAAAAATATTGTATGTAAATATGTTTGGAAATATTTCTTTACTACCTTGTATTTCAGAAAACGACAAAAAGATTTTGATTCCACTTTATTTTCGACAACCGGTGTCTTAGTGCTGAGTTTCAAAATCTAAGTACGCTGATCGTGTTTCTGAAAACAAAACAAGTTCATTAATTTGAAACTTGAAGTTTTTAATCAAAAAATCAAAAACAGTTTGTGATATCTCCAAGGTCATTAATTTGGACTTGGATGATAAACCGTGAAGGATTTGGATTCTTAAACTAAAATGTAAAAGAGCCAGTTTCAGATCTTGTTCACTAATACTGCCAAATCCATGAAGATTGTTGATAGGGGGAGAAAATCAAGTATTCCTGGATATATTCATATTATTATATCTTAGAGCCAGGATCTTGATTTAGAAAGTTTAATAGAGCCAGGTTACGATTCCTGGAAAACCGAAAATGCTTTCACTGTAAAATATTTTAGTATATGTTGATAGAGCCAGGATTTTTAATCCTGGATGTTCAAAATATTTTACTTATAAATGTTTGTGTGTTGCAGATGTTATTCTAGACTACGATCCCGATAGCCGAGTCTAAGGGGGAGTCTGAAGACGAGCTCAACGCAAGGGCGAGCGTGGATTCAAGGAGCCATGTAACTATCCCAGAAGAGCTTGTATACGGAAAGCAAGGTGCCGATCCCAAAAGCACGGAAGCTTGACGAAAGGGGATCCTGAAGAGTCTACCGAAAGGGGGAGCTAAAGCTGAAGACAGATCCACGGGGATTCTGTTCAAGAAAGAGGGAGTCTATGTTGCTGAAAATGATAAAGCTTTTAAGAAGACTCGAGAGAGAGAAAGACAAGTCGCTACGAGTTTGACTACGGATTGACTGCGGCAATATCCAAGGGGGAGTCTGTTGGTGCATTTATGTCTGTCGCCTCCGTTAATGCGAACCGTAGCTGAAAATGATTGAATCTAGCCTTATATTGTAATATTATATAGAAAAGGGCAAGGTGGCATTATTGTAAATAAGGGGAACTCTCCGTATATGCTTTGCCTATAAATAGAACTCTTAGGGTTAGAGTTAGATACTTTTGAGACTTTTTGCCATTTTGAGACTTGGAGAGCTCTAGTGTTAGAGAGAGAAGCAAGAGAGAGAAAGTGCTCCACGTGATTCAGGTTCTTGTACAATTTCAGATCTATCAATAGAATCACGATTATATTACGTTCTCGTGTGTTCGGTCACGTTCGTGTACGGATTCCGCACGTCACACGTTCGGTTCGCAATCGTTTCGGAGTCAAAACCGGTCCTAACATTACGTCTTGAAAACAACACCAGCGCCCAAGATCCATCTTGTTTCCTGAAATACATGTAATTTTGAAAACATCAACAAAAGTTGAGCGAGTTCATGTGTTTCTGTATGAGTTCGAATAATCTTGTAAACATTTGTATGTATGCCTTTAAAAACCGGTATGAAAGCAACAAGGAAACAAATAAATTAATGGTTTGCAAGGCCATTAATATGTGTGACGTGATGCAGGAAGGCTCAATCCTAGCGGATTTTGTACCGGGCTACCGGCTGGAAGACATAGTCACCTCATGGGCCAAATCCCGGTCCTCATGGGTGGGGCTCGCAACAACCAAATAGATCTATCACTCATGTCCCTCGGTCCTATTATGAGGATTAATGGTCTTAAGCGTTGTACCCACCACTCACATGATCTAACAGTTCATTCCTTAGCTAACCATACCATACGTAAACGTTTGTAAACAATTTGTAACATGTACTTCACCCCAAAAGTTATAAAACTGAAAACAGTTAAAAGAAAAGGGGGACATGAACTCACAGTCTTGCTTCTCGAATCCGATGTAACTCAAAGCGGCTACTTGTTCACACGACTACCAACAAACGTACTATGGTTTATTAGAGGATAGGTAGTGCCTTGACTTTTAGTCTTAAATAACATCTTTGAGTTACGTTTCCATGTGTCTTAATATTTTCTCCAAAGTATATAATTATTTGTTAAAATAATAAATATTTTAACTTAAATTATATTTATAAAATCTTGGAATATTAGTTAGAATAATATATTTTAACTTGCCACATAATGTATTTGTACATGTATAACTTGCCCAAGGATGGGCGTATTCATACTCGTATTCTTAAACTTGTATATTTTTGCCAAGTATCGGTGGCGTATTCCGGTGTATTTATACGTACGAGAATACGTATTTTATTGTGTTTATTAAGAATTCTTATACTTAATTTTTGTATTAACTTTTCCAGAATAATACTTCTAATAAAAATTCACCAATATATATTCTTAAAATATATATTTTTAAAAATCATTTATAGAAATTTATTTATACTTCTTCTTGGTAAAGATGTTTATATTTTCATATAAATCGAAAAAATAATATATTTTCAAGATTATCTTAGGAAAATATTTATAAATCCATTTTCCACTTAAAAATAATATATTCTAAGTTTATTTAAGAAAAGATATATTTTCTCCAAAAATAATATATTTTCTAGTAATTCAAGAAAACATATATATTTTTCTTTCCCAAAAATAATATGATTTCTTCTTGTTAAAAATATGATATAATTTTGTAATAATTTTAAAATTCATATTTTTGTTTTCTTGGTGTCCAAAATTCCGTTTACCAAAATATACTCATGAATTTAATTCCAGAATGTTTATGTAGGTTATATTCTTGTTCAGTTTCTTCCAATTTTTTGGTATAAATTATATATTTATTTCTTGGAATTTTGGTAATATTTTGTGTTATAATTTCTTGGTATTTTGGTGCGTTATATTATATCAAGTCCTAAAATAATATAACTAATACACATAATATACAAATTAATCACACATATGGTGACATCTAAGTATGTATCTCCTAAATACATATTTAGTCACTTTTATTATCAAAAACCAACCTCCAATTTTTTTGTAATTTTTATAACAAAAATTATGGCAAACTTTATATGAAAATTCATGGTTAAAATATACTTGTAAATATTTGTTTAAAAATATTTTTCTAAGTGTTTAATTTCTAGAAAAATTTTGCCATAGTTTCCCCTTAAACGGAGGTTTCCATGCTTTCAAAGCATATCATTTTCTTTTATAAATCATCACAATCAACAACAAATCAAGCAATACTTACCAAGTGCCAAAAATCATGCATTTTATACTACTTCATGAACTTGAGAATTTATAAAAATTTGTAGTAACTTGGTAATGTGTTTAGTAAGCTTAGTTACCCTTTAAAGTGTGGTTGTTTATTTAAAAACATCATCCTTGAAGATTTTAGATGTTTACAACTTGTAAAATAATTTCCTAAAAATGTTTCTTCTTGAGTTCTTATTGTCATTAACATGTTTCTACACTTGATTAACCACTAAAAATGTGATTAGTTTCTTTAAGAACCAAGTTTATGTAAATCTTGTATTTTAACTTAGTTTCTTGAGAAAATTATTTTTGAAATCACATATTTACAAGTCTTATAACATGTCCCATACCATGTCTCAAAAGGTAAGCAAATTATTACAGACAAAAATCTAGGCAAATAGTTATGTTCCGACAACTCAGATTTTTAAATAGAGCAATTGTTTATCTGCTTCTAGAGACTCTTGATTTAATTTGTACAGACAACTATTTATTGACCTCTAGAGCCTTATTCTAGCCTCGATTTCCTAGCAGATGTGCATCCTAAGCACCTGTCACATACGTTAAAATAAAGTCAATACATATAATGTAAAGGTGAGCATACAAGTTTGATAATAGCATATAGAGTTCGAAATTCGTTTACGCATAACCAGCACGTACACATAGTGAAATGAAGCACGTTAGTTATCGACATAGATCCATCGATACCAATGACTGCGGGTTGACTGCCTGAGGAAGTTCGCAATACATGATTACCACCGTTATCCATGCAAGTAATTGTCCTTAACAAACCCTGCGAACAGGTGCTGAGTCCAAACTATAGTACTCATAAGCCACGTATAACATGCATGAACGGTTAGCGTTCCATGTGTAAACATAACAAACAAGCATTCATAAGCCACGTATAACATGCATTAACGGTTAGCGTCCAAATAGTATTGAGTAGTGTGTTTGTTGTGATTTGAATATTCGTAACGTATGTAACACCCAAAAGTGCGTAAAGCAAAAAGGGATCGAGTATACTCACAGCGATGGATGGATTGAAGGGAGCGCTAGAGAGTAAGGTTAGCCTGAACAGATTGATAGCATAACGATAAGTGACGCGTAAATCGATGCAAGGTGTAAGTGGCTCGGACAGCAGTTCGGTCGGATGGTAATCCGATCGAACGGTCCGGTCGTACGGATGACAATCCGTTCGGATGGTCATCCGGTCGGATGACTATTCGAGTGGATTGTTTCTTTCCTTGAGAAGGATGTGTTTGTTTATGATGGCTTGACCTTTGAAGTTTTCGTTGTAGCATTTTGAAAACATTGAAGTATCTCCACCTTTCAAGTCGGTCGGTCGGACGGTCAGTCGTGCGGATGACAATCCGCTCGGATGATTATCCGGTCGGACGACGACTCGAGTGGCGAGGTTACTCAGTGAGAACAAATCCACAGCAGGTTGTCACTCGATCGGACAGCAGTCCGGTCGGGTGGCATCTTTAGTGCATTGAACATGTTGAAAATTGTTCGAGTGTTAAAGTCCAAGTATCTCATGATCCGAAGAGTAATTCGGTCGGATGATAGTTCGATCGGATAGCAATTCGTTCAATACTCAAACTTCAGATAAAGTTGGTCAAGTGTGGGACCCAAGGTGCAGCCGCTCGGACAGCCGGTCGCTCGGATGGCTTATCCGTTCGGACAGTAGTCCGGTCGGATAGCACTCCGTCTCGGTAATTCGGTTTGTCTTTCACTTGGTCGTTTTGATTGTTTGTCGTTTTATCGAGACGTTTTGACAACGTGTTAACCAACGGAACTCCATCTCGACCCAAGTAACCCGATCGACCAGGAATCACCCTAGTTCGACCAGTTGACCGGATCGAGACGGTTGTTCTTGGTTAACCCAAAATCGGTGGTCTCATGAGTAGAATCCAGATCTTGAGCTAGCACACCACTGAGAATGAGTAGGAGATTAGACCAAGGCCCGATCCTATCGGTTTTGAGTGTGAAAGAGTTGAAAGGAAGTTAAAAACCATCTTTCAATCCTTTTTCACCATGAATGCGTTTAGATCTATGGAAGATATTTGTTTATTTGTGTGGAAATCGGTTGGATCCAAGTTGTTCTTGGTGGATTGAAGCCAAAACATGAAGTTCATAAGAACACCATGATGGCGTCATCCTAGAACACCTCAAATCTAGTGATTTCACGGTTAAAAGTTAAGATTTAAAAGATAGAAAGGTGTAGGAGTGCGTGTAGATCAAGGAATTACAAGATTTAGGACGAGATCTTACCGGAATCGAGAGAAATCGAAGAAAAGGTGGGGAGCACGAGCTGTTCGGACGTCAGATGCCAAAAGTAGAAAGTTTGAGAGTGACATGGGGTATTTATAGAGTTACCCAAAGAGGAAAGGGTGGGTCGGTCGGATGGCATCTCGCCCGAATGACAATCCGGTCGGATGGCAGCCTGACACCAGATCAAGTGGCAGCCCGGTCGGATGGCAATCCGACCGGATGGCACTTGGTTCGGGTGTTCGGCGCGACGATTTTGCTGTTTCGATTTCGATTGCGATCGATGCGCATGCGAGAGAGTTTCCTATTCAAATTACTTTTAATCCCAACCATTCATATCTCGCGCTATCTCTTCTCCACTAATTATCATAGTTCGATTTCGATTGAGTTCGATTGCGTTTCGATTGCGATTTGATTGCGTTTCAATTGATTCCCACACATAAATAAATTAAACATGCACAAGTAACACATAAGGCACACACACGTATAACAATAACCAAAATGCGTAATTCGAGTTACGAGTGCGATTGTGATTCGATGTCGATTTGATTAGCATAGTTTGATTATCATTTAGTTAACTTTATCGCGCTGTTACTTCTTATAGTTCACAGTCGTAAGTTGATTGAATGGCGAATAACACACATCGATTTTTTGTAATTATTGACGCTTACTCCACATAATACAACTAAAATAAACACATAAAAGAATTTCACTGCAAGTCAGGTTGCGCGAAATCGGTCGTTGACTTGACCTTGACTTTGACTTTTGAAAACACGGGGTGTTACATTATACTACACTTTGATCATCATCATTCAAGAAAACATTTCATACTTCAAGTTCATGCTTTTACATAAGGATGATCATCTTGATCTTTCATAAGATCATACTCTTATCTTGCTAGATTATGTCTTTAATCACTATCTAGCAAGTTCATATGATGTTTATCATCATTAACACAAACAATCAACAATCAAGAAGCATAACAACACTTAAACAACATGATTCATGGTGATTTTTAGTCTTATGTTAAAGATTATGTTCTAGATCATTAGTGTTCTTCATGATTATTTTCTTGTTTCATCTTTTAACCAACTTAACAAGATGTAAAATGGGATTAAGATGATCTTACTACTAGCTCAAGGCTAGGGATGAACACAAGATGAAGATGAAGATGAATGTGGTGGTTAATAGCACTTGAAAGAGGTCCTTCAATCCCCAAAGGCTCCAAGCTCCTTAAACAAGCTCCTAGAACCTTTGTATAACTAGAGAATGGATGGAACAAGCTTGAAAGATGGTGATGGTGGGTGTGTTGGTTTCAGCCGAAGGTAGAGAAGGAGAGGGAGAGTGTGTGTGTTGGTGATGATAAGAATGAAAGATGATGAAAGACTTAGGGTCCTTATAAACTTACTTCCAACCACATTTAATCTAATGTGTAGTATATTGTAAAAGGGGTAACATAATCAATTTAACAATTAGAATAAAATCCAAGGGTGGGCCACCCTTGGTGACCGTAAATAGGAGGGGGGTCTAGAGTAGCTTGTAAAGATTAGTTAGTTATCTAGTTGAAATATAATGCTTAAGTTAGGGTATGTAGTTGTTATGTTCTTATATAGTGTGTTATGATGTTTGAGGACCATAACTAGCTCGGAAATGATAAAACAATGCTTATAGTGAAGATTTGGTGTTTCGGGTAGTGTCCGGTTGTTCGGTTGGTTACCGGTTCGTTAAGGTGCTAAACTATGCAGTTTAGTGTGCTTTATGTTACCTTTTGTGACAGATTTGATTCCCGACACTTAGGAAAGTATTCTGGACCATTTAACCATAATTCTGCATGATATTAAGTTGTTTAAATGCTGAATTTTGCTGAATTCTGCAGAATTCTGCAGTTTGTGTGAGTTTTAGGCACTTTCTGGCACTTAAACTATCACTAGGGAGGCAGTTTTATGATCCTTACTTTCCTACACACTATACTAGTGTAACTCTTGTTTTCTGGCGCATTCTGTGTCTCAATACCATGTCTGTCTATGTACTGAACTCCGTCAGCATTTTTCTGATTTGTCTGATAACTGTGCGAACTTTGTTTCATGCATCGTTTGAATCAATAAGTGTTGCATGCAATAATGATATGAAATTTTACAATATATGATGCACATATATGTATATGACAATAATCAGAAAGCATTCATGCCATAAACTTTAAATCAGCACAGTCATTAATGCACAAATTACTGTTTAACGTTGTACGGAATATATGGAAAATTGCCAGTTGTCACAAAGTTATTAGCCGAAAGTCAAGCAAATTGCCTTCTGCTTTGACTTTCGGTTATAACCATTTCGGTCAAGCCAATGTTCGAATTGAACATGGCTACGTGATCATAATAAGGTAGGTGATAATCCCCTATGAGGACACCTCCTGAAGATCGTATTAAGTTGGTCAAATGACGGGTCAAAGTTGTAATAAAATAAAAGTCAAAACGCATATTTTCGGGAAATATGTTTAATGAACGTCTAAGTATCTAAACACTAATTTTTGATATTATTTCAGTTGGTAAAACATGTTAGGACATGTTAGATCATGTCCAACCCGTCATTTCTAGCCTATAGTCCAGTTCGCAACCGAAAGTTAAGCAATTTGACTTCTGCTTTGACTTTCGATTCTGACCCGATTAAGTTAAGTTAGCTACTAATTTGAGGTCTTATTATGATCATACTAATGTGTGGAATAACCCTCAGAGGTTATACCATTTGATCATATCGTTTGTCAGGTCTTATGCAAGTTCATGCATTATACCTTAAAAAATACCAAAAATGCCCTTTTGTGCATAAAATGGTTTTAAATCATGATGAACATATAAATTGAAATACCTACTGATGTGATAATATATTAAACATGTTTTGGCATAATGAACTTGGCATTAACTCATCCGATCATCTGACGCCGCCTATGCGCGTACAGTTGACTTATATAGCTTAGTTTATATAAGTTAGCCGAATTGGGTCAAATTTCTTCAAAATCTTTTCTAATCAGAATATATTATTGTTTGACCCATATTATACAAGTCATAGTACTTTCAAGGATGACCCTAGGTTTGCTAAGGCATATGCCCCTGCATTCTCCTCTCTGGGCACCTGTATTAAGCTGAAAAAAATCAAAAGAATTTGCTAATTTCCTGACTATTTCTAAGTATTTGATTAGTTTCTCGCCATTGATAGTATATGAGCCATTAAAATGGTGAGTAATTAGCAACGAATCTATGTACACTTGAAGATACCTGATCCTCATTTGCTAAGCTAATTGCAAACCTGCTATTAAGGCCTCATATTCTGCTTCATTGTTAGTGGTTTGAAATCCACAGGCAATGGACTGGGGTATTATGTCCCCCTGTGGCAATTTTAGTAGTATGCCTAGTCCAGTTCCTTTAACATTTGAGGCTCCATCGGTGAAGAGTATCCAAGGATCCTTAGTCTCCTCAAGTTGTTGAACCTCTAGTTCAGCTTCCCTTTGTAGATCACTATTGAAATCAGCCACAAAGTCAGCCAATGCTTGAGACTTGATGGCAGTCCTTGATTCATATCTAATATCATATGCACTAAGCTTGATTTCCCACTTTACCATTCTACCTGACATTTCAGGTTTCCTGAGACCATTCTTAATAGGAAAGTTAGTTTTCACAATAATAATGTGAGTTTCAAAATAATGTCTAAGTTTAGTGTAAGCCATAATCAATGCAATAATTATTTTTTCTCAATAAGAATACCTGGCTTCAGCATCAAGAAGGCTTTTACTTACATAGTATACTGGATGTTGTTGGCCTTCATGATCCTTAACTAATACTGCACTTACTGCTTTACCTAAAACAGCTAAGTACAAGGATAATGGGTCACCATCCTCTGGTTTCATTAAGGATGGTGCTAAGGATAGATAATTCTTGAGAGCCTTGAGTGTAGCTTCATGCTTCTCAGTCCACTCAAATTTTGTATTCTTCCTCAGAACGTCATAAAATCCTTGCAGTTCTCTAAGGAATTTGAAATAAACATATTCAAGGCTGCAATCCTTCCTGTTAGCCTCTGTACATCCTTTGCATTGGTGGGAAACTTTATGTTTACAATTGCCTTTATCTGCTCAAGGCTAGCTTCAATCCCTCTTTTGGTCACCATGTATCCTAGGAATTTCCTAGCTTTGACACCAAAATGACACTTTGAAGGATTCAGCTTCATGTTGTATTGATTAAGGATGTTAAATGCCACTCCAAGATCCTTGAGATGATCCTCTTCTTTCTTGGACTTGACCACCATGTCATCAATTTAGACCTTCATAGTGTCTCCAATTTGCTCTTTGAACATCATATTGACCAATCTTTGGTAAGTGGCACCTGCATTTCTCAGTCCAAAAGGCATTGCAATATAACAGTATATGCCAGTGGGAGTCATGAATGTTGTATCCTGGTCAGATGGTTCCATCTGAATTTGTTGAAATCTAGACGAAGCATCCATAAAGGTGAGCAATTCATGGCCCGTTGTTGCATCCACCATGGAGTCAATGTGTGGAAGTGGGAAAGGATCCTTGGGACATGCCTTATTTAAATATGTAAAGTCGACACATACCCTCCACTTTTCGTTTTTCTTTTGAAACCACCACATTGGCTAACCATTTTGGATACTTAACTTCCCTAATCATACTTGCCTTCAAGAGTTTGTCCACCTCCTTTTGGATAATGACATTCCTTTCAGGTGCAAATTTTCTTCTTTTTTTGATGAATTGGCCTGAAAGATTTATCAATACCTAATTTATGAGTAATAATGTCTTTACAGATACCTGTCATATCTTCATGTTTCTAAGCAAAGATAGACTTATTTCTCTTTAGGAAGGATACTAGATCCTGCTCTATACTATCAAGGATCCCGGATCCTATGAAAACTTTGATTTCAGGATCCTCAGGGTCAAGTATTACATCCTTGATGTCTTGTTCTCTTGCCTCCATGACATCCCTTGGAGGATGTTGTAATTGCTATGCTACCCTCGGTTTTAATGTCGGTTTCATTGAAGAGGTATAGCAGTTCTTGTTCTTTTGTTGATCGCTCTCTATCTTTACTACTCCCAAGGGAGTAAGTAGCTTTACACATTGGTGGTAGGTTGAAGGGACAGCTTTCATGTCTTGTATCCAAGGCCTGTCATGGATCACATTGCAACAAGACAAACAGTCAATAACACAAATTTATGTATAGAGTTTACCCCCTCAATATAGATTGGGAGTTTGATGTCCCCCAGGGTGTTCTTCGTTTCACCGTTGAATCCTACAAGGACTAATGATCTCGGAACTATTTCTGATTCCGGGATGTTCATCCTCTTTACGACATCAAGTTGCATGATGTTCACAGAGCTCCCACCGTCTATAAGGATCCTGCGAACAAATTGGTTAGAAATAAATAAGGTAATAACTAAGCCATCATGATGAGGATCCTGGATATCAACACGATCATCCTCATCAAAGTATATAACTTTCTGTTGAGTTAGAGTGGAGGTCCTGATAGGCTTATCTCCGTTTTCTAGCTTGGTTTCTTTGGCATGCCTCTTTTCTGTAGAGAATGAGGTTCCACAGGTATCTGAGCCTCCAAAAATGAAGTTAATGATTAGGGCATCTGCAGGTGGTGGAGGTGCCCTTTCCGGTACTTTCTCAGGATTCTGGATCCTTGATTTCTTCCTACCAAGCAATTCTTTCAAGTGACCCTTACTGAGGAGGTAGCCTATCTCCTTTCTGAGTGCAATGCATTGTCGGTAAGATGGCCAAAATCTTCTAGGTATGCACACTGTTAGGGGAGGATTTTCCAATCCTAAGGATCACGGATCCTCAAGTGCTGCTAGGATCATGGATCCTCAATTCTGTTTGAATTAAGGATCCTCAGTAGGTGTTGCAGGATCAGGATTCAGGATCCTTATTGTTATCCTTATACTAACAATTGTCTTCATTGTACGTAAGCTTGTTTTGCAGGAACAAAGGTATGGACCAAGTCTCACTGAAATTCTTGGAGCATATTCCCTCAATATTCCGCACGTGCTTGGCTCTTGTGGACGTTATGGAGATCGTGGGGAGCTTGCATAATTTGCGGATAGTTTGTTAGTTTAGTTATTTCTAATTTAAAATGGGGATAAAAAGCTTGAGTTAGAACACTTGGCCAAATATAGCAAATACACACACTCTCGTAATAGCTCTCAGTCAGCTCTCAAACACTACTTTGCTATTTCGCACATTTTTGCACATTGCACACTAGTGATCCTTGTAACAAGCTTGTTATCATCCCGAGTTGTAATAACCTTTTGTTTAATCTTAGTTGGTGATCGGTAGTTTCCATCACCCGAGGTTTTTTATGCCGGAGATCAACTCTTGATCAAGGGTTTTTTCCTCGTATAAATCATTGTGTCATTTGTTCATTACATTTCTGAGTTATCCTTCATATTGTTCATTGATTCAAGCATCATTCCTCACAACAAAGATTTGGTTACATTATCTTAGCCTGATTTTTGACCAAAACAGTTTGGCGCCAACCGTGGGGCCATTGGTGCTTCATTCCTAAGAAATTCTTGTTTTTGTGATCATTTCGGTTCATTACAACCAAGCAGATGGCTTCCTCAGCGAAGAACACTTCAAGTTCAATGCCGGCAATCACTTCTTCGCAGGGCGTACCTTTGCCTCCACCACCTTCTGGATCCCAGAAGAATGCTGAAAATGCTGCAAAGAGACAAAGCCCCATTTTTCAAAAACCACCAACTTCTTCTGTTTCTTCTAATCCTACTACTAGTGATCTTTTTAATTTGATTTTGCAGATGAGGGATCACATACAAAAGCATGACAAAACCAACGAAAGGATCCTCCGGGAGATCGGTGACATCAAGAAACAGAAGAGATCGGGGGAGGATCACTCTCCTTTGATACCTAGATCACTGGATTTTGACACTCCAGCCGTAACTGCCCTGCAATCTGCAGCTCCAAACATCCAGTGCCAGAGTGGACCATTTGAAAGACATTATGGAACAACAACTATGAGTCAGGCTTTTGGATCTCGCTTTCAGCCTTCGGGATCATCTTTTCAGCATCAGGGATCCTTCCTCAGCTCAGGAGGATATTTGGGAATGCACACAGTCCAAGGATCCTCTCAGGTTCAAGGATCCTCTAGGGTCCAAGGATCCTCCATGGTTCAAGGATCCTCTCAGGTTCAAGGATCCTCATTTCAGGTTCAAGGATCCTCTCAACATCAAGGGTCCAACATCTTTCAGGATCAAGGATTCTTGAGAAGTATACAACCCCCAAGCACAGATGTTCATCAAGGAGACCATTGCCTCTTCTGGTCCTTCAATCATACCAGAATCCCGTCAATATGGATTCACATCTGCAACTCCTAACTTGAATCCCCTGGGAGGTAACACTTTCAATAATTCTTATAACACTAACCATGGCTCTATGCAGGATACAGGTATCAATCAAGCTATGGCTAGGGAATTACAGAAGCTGAAGGATATGATATCCAGCGTTCCAGGAGTGGTTAAGCCCATCCCTGAAATTGCAGATGGGAGCCATAGGATATCTCGTTTTGCACCACCCATTTGTGATGCTGAGATACCCAAAAGGTTCCAAATACCAACTATGTAGCTGTATGATGGTTCAACGGATCCAGAAGAACATGTAGCTCAATATAGAGAGAGGATGGAGATCAACCCCATCCCAGAGAGGTTAAAAGAAGCATGTCTATGCAAGGGTTTCGGATCCACACTCACAGGATCAGCTGTTAAATGGCTGCTAAGTCTTCCCCCTTACTCTATTACTTCATTTGCTAATCTAGTTAATCTGTTTAATAGTCAATTCTCATGTAGCAGAAAATTTGAACGTTTAACTAGTGATCTATATAGGGTAACACAGGGTCAAAATGAATCAATTAGAGATTACATCACTAAGTTTAGTAAAGAATCCTTAGATATCCCTAATCTGGATATAGCCACGGCTGTGGAAGCCTTTAAAATGGGTTTTCTTAGGGATTCATTATTCTATGATGATCTTGTTATGACCCTATGCAGGAATCTTGATGAAGTGAGAACCAGGGCCCTTAGATTTGTTTTGGTCAAAAATCACACAAGGATAATGCAACCAAATCTGATTTTGTGAGGAATGATACTTGGTTAATTAAATGAACGACAAGTGTATGAAATCAACGATGAACACCGAGATTTATACGAGGAAAAAGCCCTTGATCTTTAGAAGATCTCCGGCATAAAAAACCTCGGGTGATGGAAACTACCGATCACCAAATATATTGCTGAAACAATAGTGATCCTTGTACAACTTCGGAAGAAAACAAGCTCGATACAATGAATTTCTAGTGAAAGTGTGTGTTTTTTGCTAAGTGTTTGCAGAGAATTCGTGTATTGTGTGTATTTTCTGTGGTGTGCACGACTTATATCTCTAATGAGCTTGTTTCCCCTTAAAAAGATAAGAAAAAACAACTAACTAACTTCCCGAAAAAGGTGGAAGTCACCCATGACCACCACTAACGGTTATCTCCTCAATATGCACGTGCCTAAAAGCATATTCCACGAGATTCTAGCAGAGAAGTGGTCCACTACGTCCATTACCTGCATTTACACATTAAAAACGTGCAAAACGTAAGTTCTGTTAAGGATCCTGATCCTCAGACTCGTGATCCTCAGACGCGTGATCCTCAGACTCTGGATCCTCAGACTCTGGATCCTCTGACTGTCTGCATCATCCATTAAGGATCCGTGATCCATGCCCAGACTCAGGATAGATGATCCTTAGCATAAAATTCATGCCCTAACAATTGCCCCCAATATGGCAGTTGTGATAAGGATTCACAGCTGTCATATTTCCGTCAGAAGCGGACTAGCCGTTGCTGCTGGTAACTAGTTGTTACACTGCCTGTCGTCACTGATAAGACCTGCTATAATGATCATTGCAAAATATAGAGTTAGAGATAACTCCTCAAGTGCCTTTACAGATCAGAAGATCCTTCCATTCGTGGAGAATGAATCCTTCTACACAGTTTGCTATTAATCTTCCTGCACTTTAATTTCTACATAGACACTTTAACTGTTAGATAGCCTTATCCGGCCTGGGTGGATGGTCCACGGTTTTGCTGGTGAAATCCAGGCCAGATGATTTGATACATAATGAATGGGTAATAACATTAAACTTTTTTAGCTACATCTATTGTTGTTTCTTCCCTTTTTATTTTTCATGTATGCTTTCTATTTTCTAAAATATCATCACCAAACAACTGGAAAGTTATTGAAAATCTAATGATAATGTTACACTTTTAACAGAAAACTTGAAGTGTTCATATAAATGTGGATCAATGATCCTTAACCAAAAAGGATAAGAGACAACTTACAGCTTCGAAAAAGTTAGAATATAACATACCAGAGAATCCAAGTTAGGATTCTATATCCTTGTAAATTATTGTTGAATAAGCAAACTATGAAAAGTAAAGCTTCTAGGATCAAGGATCCTTATCGTCAGAACTTGTATAACTTTAGACAGTAGTTTCTAGGGTGAAGAATCATGGATCCTTGAACAATAGGCAGGATAATGGGTGGTGGATGGATCCTCTGTTTGGGGGATGAAGCCACTCGTTATCCTTCCGTCTTTTATTTTCTGCACTACAAAGACCCGTAAACAATGGACACCCTCTGCCAACCCGTGTGGACGGGCCACGTTTTGCTGGTAGAAACGTGGGTTGGCAATTTTGACAACCTTAAGGGGTTGAACATTTTGTGAATAAAATAACTCTTAACTTTCTGGCTATTTCCCGTGTTGTTATTCTTGTATATCCTTTAAATTTTCAATTGTTTTGACATACACTTGTCTGAATAGGAAAAGTTAAACAAATTAAGTTTAAAAATTTTAGGATGTGATTCAGGATCAAATATCCTATAGTCGAAAAGTTCCGAAAAGTAATATATTTTAAGGATCATAAGTTCAGTTGTCAAAGTATAAGGGTTATTAAAATGAATAATGAATAAAATCAAAATAGTTAAGGATCATACCTGAGAATCCAAGTTAGGATCCTAACCTTTATCATTATAAACAGGATAACCATAAGACAAACCTTAATGGAAGGTAAGGATCAAGGATCCTTGGTCGTTTGTCTCCAAAAACCTGAAATAGGATATAACTTGGGACTAAGCCAATATAAGATAAGAGTTAGTAACTGGGGACAAGCCCAACAAACAGGGGACAAGCCCAAATAAACTGGGGACAAGCCCAAATAAACGGATGTAAACTGGGGTCAAGCCCATATAAACGGATGTAAACTGGGGTCAAGCCCATATAAACGGATGTAAACTGGAGTATGGCCCTCACTGGCGACTATCCAAACTTGAGCGACATGAAAATGCCGAAACCTTAGCTAACGTGAAAACGTTAGAAACCTTAGGAACGGATGTATGGTACGTCTACCATTATACGTAGGATCCTGGGTACAGCCAGTACAATGAAATTGTCAGCCCCTAAAACGAGTACTGGTCGCACTGCCTTGAGCTGCACCAGGATCATCATGCGCTACTAGCGAAACTGGGGACAGGCCCAAACTGGGGACAAGCCCAAAACTTTGGAGAGTTGGCCAACCACTTTGATCTTCTGTAAAATGATAACAACTCTGCAAAAGCTTAAACTTTGTAAAAATAGATGTTAATTGATTAACATCTTTAACTTATGATAAGTAATAAGTATAAAATGAATGAAAATGAAAGTAATGTGTTACCAAATGTAGAATCATATATCCTTTGAGGATCCTGGATCCTTAATCAGAATACCGGTATCGCTGAGGATCCCTGATCCTTCTTACTTAAAGTATTTTTTGAGATGAACAGCATTCCAAGCTCTTGGTAGGAGATCACCATCCATTGTTAACAAATGATATGCCCCCTTTCCTGATTCAGCTTCAATTAGATAGGGGTCTTCCCACTTTGGTGCAAGCTTGCCATCAGAAGGATTTGTAGTGTTCTGGAATGCTTTTCTTAGCACAAAATCACCAACTTGAAATCTTCTAATCCTGACATTCTTGTTGTATGCTCCAGCCATTCTTTGTTGATAACTGGCCATTTCCTTTTTTCTGACTTTGAGCAAAAGCTTCTTCTTAGGATGCAGATGTTATGTTGGTTGGTGTAGAATAGTACTGTGTCTTTGACAAGCATCACACTTCTTTGCATAATCCACAACATCCTTCTTCGTGGTAGGCCTATAGTATGTTGTTCTAAGAATCCTTGAGAATAGTGCTCTGCCCCCAGTGTGGTTTCCACAGTCTCCTTGACTTTGAAAGCTTTAGGATTTTGTCCTGTAGGGATCTCTCCAAGTTGTATATATCTTAGGATTGGAAGGATCCAGGATCCTGAATTTGACTGTGCAGGATCACCAGGTATGATTGTAGAATCCTCCACTATCTCCATGGCTACGTGATCCTCAATTGCAGGAGTTAAAACATGGGTGATGAGTATTTTTCACATCTTCTTGCATCTTTAGGAATGATCCAAGGTTAGTTAAAGCGTCAGCTTCTGCATTTTCTTCCCTGGGTACCTGTGGTAGACTGAAAAAAGCAAAAGAATCTGCCAGTTTCCTGACTATTTCTAAGTACTTGATTAGCTTTTCACATTTGATAGTGTAAGAACTGTTGTAATGATTAGTAATTGATAGAGAATCTACATATACTTAAAGATACCTGATCCTCATATTATTAGCTAATTGCAAACCTGTTATCAAGGCCTCATACGCTATCTCATGATTAGTGGTTTGGAATTCACATGCAATGGATCGGGGTATAATGTCCCCCTGTGGCGATTTTAGTAGTGTGCTTTGTCTAGTTCCTTTAACATCTGAAGCTCCATCCGTGAGGAGTGTCTAAGGATCCTTGGTCTTCTCAAGTTGTTGAACTTCTAATTCAGTTTCCCTTTGTAGATCACTACTGAAATCAGCCACAAAGTCAGCTAAAGCTTGGGACTTGATGGCAGTCCTGGGTTCATACTTAATGTCATATGCAATAAGCTTGATTGCCCACTTTGCCATTCTTCCTGACATTTAAAGTTTCCTGAGAACATTCTTGACAGGGAGGTTAGTTTTCACAATAATGGTGTGAGTTTTGAAATAATGTCTATGTTTAGCGGAAGGCATAATTAAATCAAGAATTAATTTCTCTAAATGAGAATACCTGGCCTCAGCATCAAGTAGAATTTTACTTACATAGTATACCGGATGCTGAGAGCCTTCATGATCCTTAACTAGGATTACACTTACTGCTTTAGCTGAAATAGCTAAGTATAAGGATAACGATTCTCCATTTTCTGGTTTCATCAGGGCTGGTGCTGAGGATAAATAATCCTTAAGAACCTTAAGTGCAGCTTCATGCTTATCAGTCCACTCAAACTGGCCTTGAGCAATTTGTCTACCTCTTCTTGGATAATGGCATTCCTTTCAAGTGCAAACTTTCTCCTGTCATATCTTCATGTTTCCAAGCGAAGGTAGATTTTCTTCTTTCCAAGAAGGATACTAAATCCTGCTGAATACTGTCTAGGATCCCGGATCCTATAAAAATTTTGGATTCAGGATCCTCTGGGTTCAACAGAATATCCTTGACGTCTTGCTCTCTTGCCTCCATGACGTCTTGCTCCTTGGAGGCTGGCTTCATTGAAGAAGTGTAACAGTTCTTTACCTCCTGCTGATCACTTTCTATCTTCACCATATCTCATAGAGTTGGGACCTTGACACATTGATGATATGTTGAGGGGGACTGCCTTCATATCGTGTATCCATGGCCTGCCAAAGATAACATTACAGCAAGATAAGCAATCAATAACATAGAATTTTTTTAACATAATTCACTCCCTCTATGTAGATAGGAAGTTTGTGGTCCCCCAATGTAATCTTTGTCTCTCCACTGAATCCCACAAGGATAGATGATCTTTGGACAATATCGGATTCAAGGATGTCCATTCTATTGAGGACATCCAACTGGATTATGTTCACTGAGCTTTTCCCATCAATGAGAATCCTGCGAATAAAATGGTCAGATATAAATAATGTAATAACTACACCGTCGTGATGAGGATCCTGAATGTCCGCACAGTTATCCTCATCATATGATATCACTTTCTACTGGGTAAGGATGGAGGTCCGAACAGGTCTGCCCCCATTCTCCATCTTTGTTTCCTTTGCACGTCTCTTAGCTGCTGAGAACCTCCGGAGATGAAATGGATGATTTGAGCATCGGATGGTGGAAGAGGAGCTTTTTCAGGAACTTTCTTAGGATACTTGATCCTTGACTTTTTCCTTCCAAGCAATTCCTTCAAGTATCCTTTGCTCAAAAGATAACATATCTCCTTCCTTAATGCTATGCACTCATCTGTGAGATGACCAGAATCCCCATAGTAAGCACACCATTTTGATTCGTCTTTGGTGGTAGGCGGTTTGTCATTCTTCCTTGGCCACCTAACCTTGTCACCTAAACTCTGCATAGAAAGGATTAGTTCATTATTATCAGCAGAAAAACAATATTCAGAAATAGGAGGATAATCCTGATCATCTTCCTCTTGTTCCACAACATGCACACTCTGGTTGTCATGCTTGGAGTATTGCTTGGATCAGTTGTCCTTGAGATAGGATCCTTATTTGTCTTGCTTTGAGGATCCTGACAATCTCTCGTGGATCCTTTTGTCATCCTCTAAACGGATGAACCTAAGGGCCCTGTTTCTTTTTTCATCTAAGTTCCTGCAAGGGGTCATGACAAGATCATCATAGAACATTGAATCCCTAAGCAAACCCATTTTAAAGGCTTCTAGAGCTGTAGCAATATCTAAGTTAGGGATTTCTAAGGATTCTTTATTAAATCTAGTGATATAATCTCTAAGTGATTCATTTTGACCTTGTGTTACCCTATATAGATCACTAGTTAATCGTTCAAATTTTCTACTACATGAGAATTGGCAATTAAACAGATTAACTAGATTAGCAAATGGAGTAATAGAGTAAGGGGGAAGACTTAGCAGCCATTTAAGAGCAGATCCTGTGAGTCTGGATCCAAAACCCTTGCATAGACATGCTTCTTTTAACCTCTCAGGAATGGGATTAATCTCCATTCTTTCCCTTGTGACTTCCCTCTGGAATTTCAGGAATGGGCTTAACCACTCTCGGAACGCTGGATATCATATCTTTGAGTTTCTGCAACTCCTTAGCCATGGCTTGGTTGATACCTGTATCCTGCACAAAGCTATGGTTAGCATTGCAAAAATTATTCAAAGTGTTACCTCTTGAATGATTCAAGTTTGGAATTCCAGATGGGAATCCATGTTGGCGGGATTCTGGCATAACCGAGGGATCAGAGGAAGCAATGGTCTGCATTGGAATGAAGTCTCCTTGATGAACATTTGAACTTTCGGGTTGTTGACTCCCTAAGGATCCTTGATTCTGAAAGATGTTGGATCCTTGATGTGCTGTGAATGGGGGTCTTGGAGGATAATCCATGGATCCGGAAACCTGAGATAAGGATCCTTGAACCTGGAAGGAGGATCCTTGAACCTGAGAGGATCCTTGAACCTGAGAGGATCCTTGAACCTGCGAGGATCCTTGAACCTGAGAGGATCCTTAAACCTGCGAGGATCCTTGAACCTGCGAGGATCCTTGAACCTGAGAGGATCCTTGAACCTAAGAGGATCCTTGAACCTGCGAGGATCCTCGAACCTGAGAGGATCCTTGAATCTGCGAGGATCCTTGAACCTGAGAGGATCCTTAAACCTGCGAGGATCCTTGAACCTGCGAGGATCCTTGAACCTGAGAGGATCCTTGAACCTAAGAGGATCCTTGAACCTGCGAGGATCCTTGAACCTGAGAGGATCCTTGAATTGGTTGCGTCCCCATGCATTCTCCTAAACTGGTGAAGAATCCCTGATGCTGAAATGAGGATCCTGAAGGCTGGAAAGAGGATCCTTGAGCCTGAGACATTGCCGATGATCCAGAACGTATTCCTATTGATCCACCCTGGTATTGGACATGTGGAGCTGCAAAGTGCTGGGAAGTTATGGCCGGAGTGTCGAAATTCAGCGACCTCGACATCAAAGGGGAGTGATCCTCTACTGATTTTATCAATTTCGCGAAGGATCCTGCCATTAGTCTTGACCTGCTGCTGCATGTGATCCTTCATCTGCACAATCAAAGCATAAAAATCACTGTTAGTAAGTGTAGAGGAAGAAACAACAGTTGGTTTTGTGAAAACGGGGGTTGTCTTCTTCGGAGAATTCTCAGCATTCTTCTGGAATGCAAGGGGGGGATGATGCAAAGGCGGAATGCCCTGTGAAAAAGTGACCGCCGGCATAGAACTTGGAGTAGTTTTCCCTGAGAAGCCATGTGGTTGAAGATAATGAACCGAAATGAATGAAATGAACAAAATTTCTCAGAATTGAAGCACCAATTGCCCCACGGTGGGCGCCAAACTGTTTTGGTCAAAAATCACACAAGGATAATGCAACCAAATCTGATTTTGTGAGGAATGATACTTGGTTAATTGAATGAACGACAAGTGTATGAAATCAACGATGAACACCGAGATTTATACGAGGAAAAAGCCCTTGATCTTTAGAAGATCTCCGGCATAAAAAACCTCGGGTGATGGAAACTACCGATCACCAAATATATTGCTAAAACAATAGTGATCCTTGTACAACTTCGGAAGAAAACAAGCTCGATACAATGAATTTCTAGTGAAAGTGTGTGTTTTTTGCTAAGTGTTTGCAGAGAATTCGTGTATTGTGTGTATTTTCTGTGGTGTGCACGACTTATATCTCTAATGAGCTTGTTTCCCCTTAAAAAGATAAGAAAAAACAACTAACTAACTTCCCGAAAAAGGTGGAAGTCACCCATGACCACCACTAACGGTTATCTCCTCAATATGCACGTGCCTAAAAGCATATTCCACGAGATTCTAGCAGAGAAGTGGTCCACTACGTCCATTACCTGCATTTACACATTAAAAATGTGCAAAACATAAGTTCTGTTAAGGATCCTGATCCTCAGACTCGTGATCCTCAGACGCGTGATCCTCAGACTCTGGATCCTCAGACTCTGGATCCTCTGACTGTCTGCATCATCCATTAAGGATCCGTGATCCATGCCCAGACTCAGGATAGATTATCCTTAGTATAAAATTCATGCCCTAACAAGATTCATTCGATTAGAGGATGATAAAAGGATCCAGGAGAGATTAGCAGGATCCTCAAAATAGGAAAAGCAAGGATCCTACTTCAAGAATAACAAGTTCAAGTCCTACAACAAGTCTGATAACAAGAATGTGCATGCAGTAGAACAAGAAGAAGGTGATGAGGATTATCCTCCAATTTCTGAATACTGTTTTTCTGTTGATAACTGTTTTGGTCAAAAATCAAGCAATGACAATGTAACCAAACTTTCTGTTGTGAGGTATGATGCTTGAATTGATGAACAATAATAAGGATCACTATGAAGTATGATGAACAAATGACACGAAGATTTATACGGGGAAAAAGCCCTTGATCAAGAGTTGATCTCCGGCACAAAAAACCCCGGGTGATGGAAACTACCGATCACCAACTTAAATTAAACAAACAATCTGTTACAACTTCGGATGATAGCGAGCTAAGTACAAGAATCACTATAGTGTATCGTGTAGAAATGTATGAAAAATGCTAAGTGTTTTGTCGAGAGCTAATGGGAGCGGTTGTATGAGTGTGTGTGTAGCCAAAAATAGCCAAGTGTTTCTAAAATAGCTCGCTACCCCTTTAAAAATAGAAAATATCAAGCCTAACTAACATTATGCAATTCGTGCAAGTCCTCCACGACTCCACAACGTCCATTTCTGACCAAACACGTGCGGAATAGACTGAGAATATTCTCCAGGAATGTCGCCAAGACTTTGTCCAAGTTGATATTCCTGCAAAACATTTACGAATTCAAAGTAGACAATCGTTAGTACAAGGATCCTTATAGTGATTCATGATCCTGATCCTGCAACACTTCTGAGGATCACTACTTCAGACAGAATTGAGGATCACTAAATCCAACAGTAAATAAGGATCACTGGTCATTTAGAAATCCACCCCTAACAATTGCCCCCAAAATATAAGGAGTAAATATGTAAATAAATGAGTTATATTTTGTCGATCTTATCCGTATTTAACCAACGGATAACTAGCCGTTATAATCGGACTAGCCGTTACGATCATGACGTCAGCGAAGTGATTATCCTGCAGAATCATCATTATAAATAGGAGTTAGAGATAGGGATCGATTAGCATTCAAATTCAAGTGAACTCCCTTTAAATTCTCATCTGACGATCAAGCAGGTAACTCTTTTCCTTTTCTTCCTTTACGTTTTCTTCCTCCGTTCATCTTTCTTTACCTTCTTCAAATCAAGATGATGCTGAAATCCTCACCAGCCAAGGATCATAAGAAGGAAAGTCCTCTCAAGAGCCAGGGGATCCTCGAAGATTCGGTGAAAGAAATATGTTGTTTCTCTGATCCACAAATAGATAGAATCCGCCACTGTTTTCCGGCAAATACTGTTTTCAAACCATTTGTTCCCACCGTTTTAAGCGATTATGTCTCTGAAACTTGGGTAGCTTTCCCAGTCACACCTTTCACAATAGGATATTCGTATCCCTTTCCAGACTTTACCCAATCCTTCTTCTCCCTCACCGGCATCTCCTATATTCAAGCTATGCCAATGATCTGGAGGGTCTTGTATACCCTTGAAAGGATCATTGAGCAAGAAGGAATTGACTTGGGAATGTCAGAATTAGCCGAGATGTATGACCTTACCACATTTGGATTCCACCGATATCTATTCAAGCGTAAACCCGGAAAAGAACATCCCATCTTTAAAGCTACTAAAAACGATACCAACTGGAAACGGCGGTTCTTCTTCGTCAGAAGGGATTCTATCCCGGATGGAAAGGATTTGCCGAAGAAATGGAGCACTCATGGTAGGATAGGAGGATCCTTAGAAGGATCACTAAGTAAGCTCATTCTGATAATGATTATTAATATGCTTTTGTTTCTTTTTTGTACAGCTATCACATTCTCGCATATCATTCCTTCAGCTGCCACCAAGGGAAGACTTGCTGCCTTTAGAAAGCTTGATCCTGAAACAAGATCATTCAAGACAATCACCCAGGATTCACAAGAGGTATCCTCAGGCTCTGTCACCATGTCAAGTAAGTATCCTGTTCTTTTTATATTCAAATGTTTAAATAAATAGTTATATATGAATAGAATAAGGACACTTATCTGTTTTGGGTGTGTAGGCGCTGGACAATCATCAAGATCCGCTTCCAAATTTAGTGTCACTGAGCTTGACACCGTCCGATCCAAGAAAAAAACTGCTGCTAGCCCCTCCGTTGTAATCCCCAAAGCTACCACTTCAAAGGGAAGAGGTGGAAAGAAGAGAAAGACTTCCGAAGCTGAGGATCTGCAAGGTCTGCCCCTGATCCGCCACCAGTTCCTTGAATACTTCAACGAGGTAAGGATCCTTGTCCCTGCTTTAGGTATCCAGCTTATTTGAGGATCACCTGTTCTTGAACTGCTCTTTACCTTCTTTGCAGAAATTTGCTGAGATTGAGGACTATGTTGGGCATGTCGAGGAGCAGGACAAGAAGATTGCTGACCTCCAACAAGTCGCATTGCTCAAGGATCTCAAGATTGCTGACCTCCAAAAGGATCTCAAAGATGCCAAAGCTCAGATAGCTACAATCCTGATCAATTTTGATTATGAGAAGAGCGAGATCACAGAGGATGCTAAGGTCTCCGCTGCCATAGCCATGTACAAGACCAAGCTCCAGATGGCTCAAGAAGCTCAGGATCCTGCCTTCGATAGGAGCAGCTGGGATGTGGAAGGCTGGAAGGCTAGGCTGGCTGAATTGGAGGATGAAGATGAGGCTGATGAGGTTCTGGCAATTGAGGCTAGTGGTAGTGGCAAGGATCATGGTGGTGAAGCTAGTGGAGCGGGAGATGGTGATGCAGCGAAGGTGTAGGCTGCAACAATGGGCAATGATGGACATTTCTAGACGTAGCCGGAGCCCATTTTTCAGTTTGATTATGTTTTTTTTTTTTGCTTTGATGATGTTTTGATAAACAATGGTTGGTCTGTATTTGAACAATAGTAATTAGGGTTGAGGATCATGGATGATCCTTTGAACAATAGGTAGGATTACAAATGGTGGAGGGATCCTCTGTTTGGGGGATGAAGCCATTGTGATCCTGACGTCTTTAATTTCCTGCACTTGTTAGACCTACGAACAATGGACACCCTTTGCCAACCCATGTGGACGGGCCACGTTTTGCTGGTAGAAACATGGGTTGGCAATTTTGACAACCTTAAAAGGGTTTAAGCTTTTGTGAATAAAATGACTTTAACTTTTTGGCTATATCCTGTGTTGATATCCTTATTGTTATTTTATTTTTCAATCTATTGTGATGTTCATGTCGTTTAAACTTATCAAGTAAGGGAAAAAAAATTAAAAAAATATCCCTTAAGAGTTAAGGATATGATCAGGGATCATATAAAAAATAGTTTAAGGATCATAAGTTCAGTTGTCAAAGGATAAGTGTCACTTAAATACATAATGAATAAAATCAAATCAGTTTAGGATCATACCTGAGAACCCAAGTTAGGATCCTATCCTTCAACACTTAAAATTAGGATAACCCAAGATACAAACCTTAGTTGAAAGTGAGGGTCAAGAATCTTTGGTCATTTATCTTCACAAACCTGAAATAAGATATTACTTGGGACTGAGCCAATAAAAGATGAATGTTAGTGACTGGGGACAAGCCCAACAATTCTGGGGACAAGCCCAAAAGATAACTGGGGACAAGCCCAAAGGATAACTGGGGACAAGCCCAAAGGATCGTATGTAAACTGGAGTATGGCCCTTACTGGCGACTATCCAAACTTAGTGACATGAAAATGCCAAAACCTTAGCTAACGTGAAAACGTTAGAAACCTTAGGAACGGATGTATGGTACGTCTACCATTATACGGAGGATCCTGAATATAGCCAGTACAACGAAATTGTCAGCCCCTAAAGCGGGTACTGGTCCCATTGCCATGAACTATACCAGGATCATCGTGCGCTACTGGCGAAACTGGGGACAGGCCCAAACTGGGGACTAGCCCAAACAACTGGGGTCAAGCCCAAATAACTGGGGTCAAGCCCAAATAACTGGATACTTCTGTGGATACTCAACGCTTAGTTAAGGATGCCTGAACCTTCGAAACTCAAAATCAAGTAAAAGGAGGATAAAGGACGCGGGATCCTTATCCTTGTAAGAGAATAAAAAGAATGAAATAGTTTAAGATTGGAATGTTACCAGAAAGAGGATCATCTGTCAGTGGGGATCCTTCAAGGATACTTGTCGGGTAAGGATCATGGATCATGATCACATGAAATATTTCTTCAAATGGACAGCATTCCAAGCTCTAGGTAGTAAATCACCCTCCATTGTTAGCAATCGATATGCCCCCTTTCCTGCTTCAGCTTCAATCAAATAGGGTCCTTCCCACTTTGGTGCTAGCTTTCCATCAGCAGGATTGGTGGTGTTTTGAAATGCTTTCCTTAATACCATATCCCCAACTTGGAATTTCCTGAGCCTGACATTTTTGTTGTAAGCTCCAGCCATCCTTTGTTGATAACTGGCCATCCTTATCCTTGCTAAATCCCTGATTTCTTCTATAGTATCCAAGTCTTGAATCAAGTTTTCAGCATTTTCTTCAGGATCACAAGCGCTTGTTCTTGCAGTTGGAACCACCATCTCTGTAGGGATCACTGACTCTGCCCCAAATACCAAAGAAAATGGAGTTTGGCCTGTAGCATTCTTGGGAGTTGTTCTATCAGCCCACAGCACATAAGGTAGTTCTTCTGCCCATTTTCCTTTCTTGGATCCAAGCTTCTTCTTCAGATTGTTGATGATGATCTTGTTGTATGATTCTGCCTGACCATTAGCTTGTGGATGGACTAGTGTTGATGTTATCATCTTAATTCCCCAACTGTCACAAAAGTTAGTGGTTCTACTCCCAATAAATTGGGATCCATTATCACAAATAATTTCAGAAGGGTTGCCAAATCTAGTAATAATATTTCTTTTAATACTTAGAGAAGTAATCAGTCATAGCAAGCATGAATACTTTTCCACCAGGTGCCTTAGGAAGCTTTCCAACTATATCCATTCCCCATCTCATGAATGGCCAAGAAGAGGATATAGGATGCAAGAGCTCTGCTGGTTGGTGAAGGATATTACTATGCCACTGACAAGGATCACACTTCTTGGCATACTCCATAGCATCCTTCTTCATAGTGGGCCAATAGTATCCTGTCCTCAGGATCCTTGGGAATAATGCCCTGCCCCCAGTGTGGTTTCCACAATCTCCTTCATGGAAATCCTTTAGGACTTCTTGAATCTCAGGATCCTCAATGCATCTTAAATATGGTCCAGCAAGAGATCGTTTATACAATATATTATTTAATATTGTAAATTGAGATACCTTAATTTTGAAAGCCCTTGGGTTTTCTCCTGTAGGAATTTCTCCATATTGTATGTATCTCATGATCGGGAGTATCCATGATCTTGAATGAGATTGGGTATCATTACTAGGGATGATTGCAGAATCTTCTCCTATCTCCATAGCTACATGATCCTTGATAGCAGGGGTCAGGATATGGATAATAGGGATCTCAATATCCTCAGGAATCTTCAAAGATGATCCTAGATTGGCTAATGCATCAGCTTCTTCATTCTCTTCCCTTGGTACCTGTGTCAAACTAAAGGATACAAAAGAGAGTGCCAATTCTTTGACTATCTCCAAATATTTGATTAGCTTTTCACCTTTAACAGCATAGGATCCATTAAAGTGATTAGTGATCAATAAAGAATCTACATGTACCTCAAGATACCTGATGCTCATGTGCTTTGCAATTTGCAAACCAGCTATCAAGGCTTCATACTCAGACTCATTGTTGGAAGTTTGAAATTCACAAGCTATGGAGTGGGGTATTATGTCCCCCTATGGCGATTTTAGTAGTATTCCAAGCCCTGTTCCATTTACATTGGAGGATCCATCAGTAAACAGTATCCAAGGATCCTTGGTTTCTTCAAGCTGGTGGACTTCTAGTTCAGCTTCCTTTTGCAAATCACTACTGAAATCTGCCACAAAGTCAGCTAATGCTTGGGATTTAATGGCTGTCCTAGGCTCATATCTTATATCATATGCACTCAACTTCACTGCCCACTTAGCCATCCTTCCTGACATTTCAGGTTTCCTAAGAACATTCTTAATTGGGAAATTAGTTTTAACAATAATGGCATGAGTCTCAAAATAATGTCTCAATTTAGTAGATGCCATAATTAATACAAGGATAAGTTTTTCTAAATGTGAACACCTGGATTCAGCATCAAGTAAGCTCTTACTTACATAATAAACAGGATGTTGTGTACCTTGGTGATCCTTAACAAGGACCGCACTTACTGCTTTTGAGGATACCGCCAAGTATAAGGATAACACATCTCCCTTTTCTGGTTTCATCAAGGCTGGGGCTGAGGATAGGTAATCCTTAAGAGCTTTAAGGGCATTTTCATGCTTCTCAGTCCATTCAAATTTCTTGTTTTTCCTCAGGATGTTATAGAACTCCTTGCACTTTTCTGAGGATTTGGATATGAATCTGTTCAAGGCTGCGATCCTGCCAGTCAACCTTTGCACATCCTTAGCATTGGCAGGAGATTTGATATTCACAATAGCCGTAATTTGCTCTGGACTTGCTTCAATGCCCCTCTTTGTCACCATATATCCTAAGAATTTACCTGCCTTTACACCAGAATGACACTTATAAGGATTTAGTTTCATGTTAAATTTATCAAGGATATTGAATGCTTCCTCCAAGTCTTTAAGGTGATCCTCAGCTATTTTGGACTTAACCACCATGTCATCAATATAGACTTCCATAGTGTTTCCTATTTGTTCCTTGAACATCATATTGACAAGTCTTTGGTAAGTAGCACCTGCATTCCTTAATCCAAATGGCATAGCAATATAACAATATATACCAGTTGGGGTCATAAAGGCTGTATCCTCTTGATCGGATGGTTCCATCTGAATTTGTTGAAATCCAGATGAAGCATCCATAAAAGTTAACAACTCATGACCCGCGGTAGCATCCACCATGGAGTCAATGTGGGGTAATGGGAAAGGATCCTTGGGATATGCCTTGTTTAAATCTGTAAAATTGACATATACCCTCCACTTTCCATTTTTCTTTTGAACAACAACCACATTGGCTAACCATTTTGGATACTTAACCTCTCTAATCATACCTGCTCGAAGTAGCTTGTCTACCTCTTCCTGGATAATAGCATTTCTTTCAGGTGCAAACTTCCTCCTCTTTTGATGAATTGGCTTGAATGACCTGTCAATGCCAAGTTTGTGAGTAATTATATCCTTAGATATACCTGTCATGTCTTCATGTTTCCAGGCAAAGGTGGTCTTCCTTCTTTTGAGAAAGGATACTAGCTCTTGTTCAATATCGCTAAGGATCCCTGACCCTATGAAGATCTTGGATTTAGGATCATCAGGATCCATGAGGATTTCTTTCAAATCTTGTTCTCTTGCCTCCAAGACATCTCTTGAAGGATACTTTAATTGCTATTGCTCCCTTGGTCTTGAGGCTGGTTTCATTGCTGAGGTATAGCAATTCTTAGCCTCCTGTTGATCACTCTCAATTTTCACCACTCCCCATGGACTTGGAAGCTTTACACACTGATGATAGGTGGATGGAACTGCCTTCATATCATGTATCCATGGCCTGCCAAGGATAACATTACAACATGACAAGCAATCAATAACACAAAACTTTTGATAAGAATGCAATCCTTCAATATAGATTGGGAGTTTGATGTCCCCCAATGTATTCTTTGTTTCCCCACTGAATCCCACAAGTACTGAGGATCTTGGGATAATATCGGACTCTGGGAAATTCATTTTCTTGAGAACATCCAGTTGAATGATGTTCACAGAGCTTCCTCCATCTATAAGGATCCTGCGAACAAAGTGGTTAGAAATAAACAATGTAATTACAAGACCGTCAGGATGAGGATCCTGGATGTCAACACGATCATCCTCATCAAAAGTAATGACTTTATCCTGGGTGACAACGGAGGTCCGGACGGGTCTGTCTCCATTATCCATCTTGGTTTCCTTAGCGTGTCTTTTTGCTGCTGAGAAGGATGTACCACAGATGTCTGATCCACCGGATATGAAATTTATGACTTGTGCATCTGCTGGAGGGGCAGGAGCCCTTTCCGGGATCCTTTCAGGATCCTGAGTCCTTGACTTCTTTCATCCCAAGAGTTCCTTTAAATGCCCCTTGCTCAACAAATAACCAATTTCCTTTCTAAGCGCAATACATTCTTCAGTGAGATGCCCAAAATCCTCATGATATGCACACCACTTGGATTTATCCTTTGTAGTAGCTGGTTTATCACTTTTCCTTGGCCACCTAGCTTTCTCACCTAGATTCTGCATTGCAAGGATTAGTTCATTGTTATCAACAGAGAAACAATATTCAGAGATAGGAGGATAATTCTCATCATCCTCTTCTTGTTCCACTGCGTGCACATTCTGGTTATCAGATCTGTTATAGGACTTGGATTTGTTGTTCCTGAAGTAGGATCCTTGCTTATCCTGTTTTGAGGATCCTGTCAATCTGTCCTGGATCCTTTTGTCATCCTCTAGGCGGATGAACCTAAGGGCCCTAGTCCTTACTTCATCAAGATTCCTGCAAGGTGTCATAACAAGATCATCATAGAATAATGAATCCCTAAGCAATCCCATTTTAAAGGCTTCAACAGCCGTAGCTATATCCAAATTGGGAATATCTAAGGATTCTTTACTAAACTTAGTGATATAATCTCTAAGTGATTCATTTTGGCCTTGTGTTACCCTATATAGATCACTAGTTAATCGTTTAAACTTTCTGCTACAAGAGAATTGACTATTGAACAAGTTAACTAAATTAGCAAATGAAGTAATAGAGTAAGGGGGAAGACTTAGCAGCCATTTAAGAGAAGATCCTGTAAGTGTGGATCCAAATCCCTTGCATAGACATGCTTCTTTCAACCTTTCAGGAATTGGATTGATCTCCATCCTCTCCCTGTATTGAGCTACATGCTCTTCTGGATCCGTTGAACCATCATACAACTTCATTGATGGTATCTGGAATCTTTTAGGTATCTCAGCATCACACAAAGGTGGTGCAAAACGAGATATCCTATGGCTACCATCCGCAATCTCAGGAATGGGTTTAACCACTCCTGGTACACTGGATATCATATCCTTAAGCTTCTGCAGCTCCCTAGCCATGGCCTGATTGATACCTGTATCCTGCATAAAGCCATGGTTAGTGTTATATAAATTATTAGAAGTGTTACCTCCCACAGGATTCAAGTTTGGAATTGCGGATGCGAATCCATCTTGTCGATACTCTGGCATGATTGAAGGACCTGAGGAGGCAATGGTCTGCATTGGTATGAAGTCTCCTTGATGAACATCTGAGTTCTGAGGTTGCATATTTCTCGAGGATCCTTGATTTTGAAGGGGGTTGGATCCTTGGAATTGCGATGATCCTTGAACCTGAAAGGATCCTGGGAGGATCCTGGGACCAGAGAGGATCCTAGGACCTGGGAGGATCCTTGGACCTGGGAGGATCCTGGGACCAGAGAGGATCCTGGGACCTGGGAGGATCCTTGGACCTGGGAGGATCCTTAGACCTGAGAGGATCCTTGGACCTGGGAGGATCCTTGGACCTGGGAGGATCCTTGGAACTGGGAGGATCCTTGGACCTGGGAGGATCCTTGTACTGCATGCATTCCCACATATCCTCCTGTCGTGAGGTATCCCTGATGTTGAGAGGAGGATCCTAATGGTTGAGAAGAGGATCCCTGAGGCTGGAAGTAAGAGCCAAATGCATGACTCATTGTTGTTGTCCCGTAACGCCTTCCTGATAGTTCACCCAAGTATTGTACGTCCGGAACTGCTGAGTATTGTGAAGTTATGACCGGAGTGTCGAAGTTCAACAATCTTGGCATCAGAGGGGAGTGATCCTCCACTGATTTCTTCTGTTTCTTGATTTCATCGATCTCCCGGAGGATCCTTTCGTTGGTCTTATCCTGCTCTTGTGCATGATTCCTCATCTGCAAAATCAGGGTATAAAGATCATTAGTAGTAGGATTAGTTGAAACAGAAGAAGTACGTGGTTTTTGGAAAATAGGAGTTGGTTTCTTCGCAACATTCTCAGCATTCTTCTGGGATCCAGAAGGTGGTGGAGGCAAAGGAGGAACGCCTTGTGAAGAACTGAATGAGGGCATCAAACTTGAAGTATTCTTCACTGAGGAAGCCATCTGCTTGGTTGTAGCGAATCGAAATGACCTCAAAGACACGAATCTTTCTAAGAATGAAGCACCAATTGCCCCACGGTGGGCGCCAAACTGTTTTGGTCAAAAATCAAGCAATGACAATGTAACCAAACTTTCTGTTGTGAGGTATGATGCTTGAATTGATGAACAATAATAAGGATCACTATGAAGTATGATGAACAAATGACACGAAGATTTATACGGGGAAAAAGCCCTTGATCAAGAGTTGATCTCCGGCACAAAAAACCCCGGGTGATGGAAACTACCGATCACCAACTTAAATTAAACAAACAATCTGTTACAACTTCGGATGATAGCGAGCTAAGTACAAGGATCACTATAGTGTATCGTGTAGAAATGTATGAAAAATGCTAAGTGTTTTGTCGAGAGCTAATGAGAGCGGTTGTATGAGTGTGTGTGTAGCCAAAAATAGCCAAGTGTTTCTAAAATAGCTCGCTACCCCTTTAAAAATAGAAAATATCAAGCCTAACTAACATTCTGCAATTCGTGCAAGTCCTCCACGACTCCACAACGTCCATTTCTGACCAAGCACGTGCGGAATAGACTGAGAATATTCTCCAGGAATGTCGCCAAGACTTAGTCCAAGTTGATATTCCTGCAAAACATTTACGAATTCAAAGTAGACAATCGTTAGTACAAGGATCCTTATAGTGATCCATGATCCTGATCCTGCAACACTTCTGAGGATCACTACTTCAGACAGAATTGAGGATCACTAAATCCAACAGTAAATAAGGATCACTGGTCATTTAGAAATCCACCCCTAACAATAACAATGAACTAATTCTTGCAATGCAGAATCTAGGTGAGAAAGCAAGATGGCCAAGGAAAAGTGATAAACCAGCTGCAACAAAGGACAAGTCCAAATGGTGTGCATATTATGAGGATTTTGGGCATCTCACTGAAGAGTGTATTGCACTTAGAAAAGAAATTGGTTACTTGTTAAGCAAGGGGCATTTGAAAGAGCTTTTGGGAAGAAAAAAGTCAAGGATCCAGGATCCTGAAAAGGTTCCAGAAAGAGCTCCTGCCCCTCCAGCAGATGCACAAGTTATAAACTTCATTTCGGGTGGATCAGACATTTGTGGTACTTCCTTTTCAGCAGCCAAGAGACATGCTAAGGAAACCAAGATGGATAACGGGGATAGACCCATTCGAACCTCTACTGTTACAAAGGATAAAGTTATAACCTTTGATGAGGATGATCGTGTAGATGTTCAGGATCCTCATCATGATGGTCTTGTTATTACTCTGTTTATTTCTAACCACTTTGTTCGCAGGATCCTGATAGATGGAGGAAGCTCAGTAAACATCATTCAGCTTGATGTCCTCAAGAAGATGAACATTCCTGAATCAGACATTGTCCCAAGATCCTCAGTTCTTGTGGGATTCAGTGGAGAAACCAAGAACACATTGGGGGACATCAAACTCCCCATCTATATCGAAGGACTTCATTCTTATCAAAAAATTTGTGTTATAGATTGCTTATCCTGTTGTAATGTTATCCTTGGCAGGCCATGGATACATGACATGAAGGCAGTCCCATCTACCTATCATCAATGTGTGAAGCTTCCTAGTCCATGGGGAGTGGTGAAAATTGAGAGTGATCAACAAGAAGCTAAGAATTGTTACACGTCGACAATGAAGCCAGCCTCAAGACCAAGGGAGCAATAGCAATTAAAGCATCCTCCAAGAGATGTCTTGGAGGCAAGAGAACAGGATGTGAAAGAAATCCTTATGGATCCTCATGATCCTGAATCCAAGGTCTTCATAGGATCAGGGATCCTGAACAACATTGAATAGGATCTAGTATCCTTCCTTAAAAGGAGAAAAACTACATTTACCTGGAAGCATGAGGACATGACATGTATATCTAAAGATATAATTACTCATAAACTTGGCATTGACAGGTCATTCAAGCCAATTCATCAAAAAAGGAGGAAGTTTGCACCTGAGAGGAATGCTATTATCCAGGAAGAAGTAGATAAACTACTCCGGGCAGGTATGATAAAAGAGGTTAAGTATCCAAGATGATTAGCCAATGTAGTTGTTGTTCAAAAGAAAAACGGAAAGTGGAGGGTATGTGTCGATTTTACTGATTTAAACAAGGCATGTCCCAAGGATCCTTTCCCATTACCCCACATTGACTCCATGGTGGATGCTACTGCGGGTCATGAGTTGTTGACTTTTATGGATGCTTCATCTGGATTTCAACAAATTCAAATGGAACCATCTGATCAAGAGGATACAGCCGTTATGACCCCAACTGGTATATATTGTTATATTGCTATGCCATTTGGATTAAGGAATGCAGGTGCTACTTACCAAAGACTTGTCAATATGATGTTCAAGGAACAAATAGGAAACACTATGGAAGTCAAAAATAGCCAAGTGTTTCTAAAATAGCCAAATGTGTTAGCGAGAGTTGATGAGAGCAGTTGTATAAGTGTGTGTGTAGCCAAAAATAGCCAAGTGTTTCTAAAATAGCTCGCTACCCCTTTAAAAATAGAAAATATTAAGCCTAACTAACATTCCGCAAATCATGCAAGTCCTCCACGACTCCACAATGTCCATTTCTGACCAAGCACGTGCGGAATAGACTGAGAATATTCTCCAGGAATGTCGCCAAGACTAAGTCCAAGTTGATATTCCTGCAAAACATTTACGAATTCAAAGTAGACAATCGTTAGTACAGGGATCCTTATAGTGATCCATGATCCTGATCCTGCAACACTTCTGAGGATCACTACTTCAGACAGAATTGAGGATCACTAGATCCAACAGTAAATAAGGATCACTGGTCATTTAGAAATCCACCCCTAACAATTGCCCCCAAAATATAAGGAGTAAATATGTAAATAAATGAGTTATATTTTGTCGATCTTATCCGTATTTAACCAACGGATAACTAGCCATTATAAGCGGACTAGCCGTTATGATCATGACGTCAGTGAGATGACTATCGTGCAGAATCATCATTATAAATAAGAGTTAGAGATAGGGATCATTTCACATTTAAGTTCAAGAGAACTCCCTTTAAATTCTGCTTCGACGACCAAACAGGTAATTCTTTTCCTTAAAAACTCAAGGGATCATCGTTCAAAAATGATGCTCCGAAGCTCACCGGGCAAGGATCACAAGAAGAACAGCCCCTTAAAAACTCAAGGGATCATCAAAGATTCCGCGAAAGAACGTTGTTGTTTCACCGATGCACAAATTGATAGAATCCGCCACTGTTTTCCAGCAAATACTATTATCAGATCCTTTGATCCCATTGCTCTTAGTGACAACATCTCTGAAACTTGGGTAGCTTTCCCAGTTACACCTTTCACCATAGGATACACCTATCCTTTTCCAAATTTTACCCAATCATTTTTCTCCCTTACCGGCATCTGCTACATCCAAGCTATGCCGATGATCTGGAGGGTCCTGTATACCCTTGAAAGGATCATCGAGTAGGAAGGAATTGACATAGGAATGTCAGAGTTGGCTGAGATGTATGATCTCACAACGTTTGGATCCCACCGATATTTGTTCAAACGTAAACCCGGAGAAGAACATCCCATCTTTAAGGCTACTAAAAACGATACCAACTGGAAACGGCGGTTCTTCTTCGTCAGAAGGGATTCTATCCCGGATGGAAAGGATTTGCCGAAGAAATGGAGCACTCACGGTAGGATAGGAGGATCCTTAGAAGGATCACTAAGTAAGCTCATTCTGATAATGATTACTAATATGCTTTTGTTCCTTTTTGTACAGCTATCACATTCTCGCATATCATTCCTTCAGCTGCCACCAAGAGGAGACTTGCTGCCTTCAGAAAGCTTGATCCTGAAACAAGATCATTCAAGACAATCACCCAGGATTCACAAGAGGTATCCTCAGGCTCTGTCACCATGTCGAGTAAGTATCCTGTTCTTTTTAAATTCAAATGTTTAAATAAGTAGTTATATATGAATAGAATAAGGACACTTATCTGTTTTAGGTGTGTAGGCGCTGGAAAATCATCAAGATCCGCTTCCAAATTTAGTGTCACTGAGGTTGACACCGTCCGATCCTCCAAGAAGAAGCTTCCTGCCAGCCCAACTGCTTCGATCCCCAAGCCACCCGCTAAAGGAAGGGGTGGCAAGAAAAGAAAAGCCTCCGAAGCTGAGGATCTGCAAGGTCTGCCCCTGATCCGTCATCAGTTCCTTGAGTACTTTAACGAGGTAAGGATCCTTGTCCCTGCTTTAGGTATCCAGATTATTTGAGGATCACTTGTTCTTGAACTATTCTCTATCTTCTTTGCAGAAATTTGCTAAGATTGAAGACTATGTTGGGCATGTCGAAGAGCAGGACAAGAAGATTGCTGACCTCCAACAAGTCGCATTGCTTAAGGATCTCAAGATTGCTGACCTCCAAAAAGATCTCAAAGATGCCAAAGCTCAGACAGCTGCTATTCTGATCAACTTCGATTATCAAAAGCACGAGATCACAGAGGATGCCAAGGTCTCCGCTGCTATAGCCATGTACAAGACCAAGCTACAAATGGCTCAAGAAGCTCAGGATCCTGCCTTCGATAGGAGCAGCTGGGATGTGGAAGGCTGGAAGGCTAGGCTGGTTGAATTGGAGGATGAGGATGAGGCTGATGAGGTTCTGGCAATCGAGGCTGGAGGCAGTGGCAAGGATCATGGTGGTGAAGCTAGTGGAGCCGGAGATGGTGATGCAGCAAAGGTGTAGGCTGCAACAGTGGGCAATGATGGACATTTCTAGACGTAGCCGGAGCCCATTTTTTTTAGTTTGGTTATGGTTTTTTTTGTTTTGATGATGTTTTGATAAACAATGGTTGGTCTGTATTTGAACAATAGTAATTAGGGTTGAGGATCATGGATGATCCTTTGAACAATAGGTAGGATTACAAATGGTGGAGTGATCCTCTGTTTGGGGGATGAAGCCATTGTGATCCTGCCGTCTTTAATTTCCTGCGCTTGTTAGACCTACGAACAATGGACACCCTTTGCCAACCCATGTGGACGGGCCACGTTTTGCTGGTAGAAACGTGGGTTGGCAATTTTGACAACCTTAAAAGGGTTTAAGCTTTTGTGAATAAAATGACTTTAACTTTTTGGCTATATCCTGTGTTGATATCCTTATTGTTATTTTATTTTTCAATCTATTGTGATGTTCATGTCGTTTAAACTCATCGAGTAAGGAAAAATTTTAAAAATAACCCTGAAGAGTTAAGGATATGATCAAGGATCACATAAAAAATAATTTAAGGATCATAACTTCAGTTATCAAAGGGTAAGTGTCACTCAAACACATAATGAATAAAATCGAAACAATTAAGGATCATACCTGAGAATCCAAGTTAGGATCCTATCCTTTACCACTTAAAATTAGGATAACCCAAGATACAAACCTTAGTTGCAAGTAAGAATCCTTGGTCATTTATCTTCACAAACCTGAAACAAGATATTATTTGGGACTGAGCTAATAAAAGATGAATGTTAGTGTTTTGGTCAAAAAATTTGATGAGGATATTGCAACCAAACTCTCTGTTACGGGGTATGATGCTAATAATGTAGAACAATGACAAGGATCACTTCAATGTAAATTGCACAAATGACACAAGGATTTATACGGGGAAAAAGCCCTTGATCAAGAGTTGATCTCCGGCACAAAAAACCCCAGGTGATGGAAACTACCGATCACCAAGCTCAAATAAATGAATAAATGTTTACAACTCCGGATAGTAACGAGCTAGGTACAAGGATCACTATCGTGAAATGTGTAAAAGTGAGTGAAAACTAATGAATGTTCGTCGAGAGCTTCAAGTGTGCGTATATGAGAGTGTGTGTAGCTGAAAATGGCTAAGTGTTCTAATTCTAGCTCGTTACCCCTTTAAAAATAGAAGTTAACTACAATAACTAACTATCCGACTTTTGTGCCAAGCTCCCACGTTCTCCACAACGTCCATTTTTGATCCTTAGTCTCCTCTAACTGCTGGACTTCTAACTTAGCTTCTTTTTGTAAATCACTACTGAAATCAGCCACAAAGTCGGCTAATGCTTGGGATTTGATGGCTGTCCTAGGCTCATATCTTATATCCTATGCACTTAGCTTCACTGCCCACTTAGCCATCCTTCCTGACATCTCTGGTTTCCTGAGGACATTCTTAATTGGAAAATTAGTTTTAACAACAATAACATGAGTTTCAAAATAGTGTCTCAACTTAGTAGATGCCATAATTAATGCAAGAATAAGCTTTTCAAGGTGTGAATACCTGGATTCGGCATCAAGTAAACTTTTACTTACATAATAGACAGGATGTTGTGTACCTTCATGATCCTTAACAAGGACCGCACTTACTGCTTTTGAGGATACTGCAAGATACAAGGATAGCACATCGCCTTTTTCTGGTTTCATCAAGGCCGGGGCTGAGGATAGGTAATCTTTGAGGGCTCTTAAAGCATTTTCATGCTTCTCAGTCCACTCGAATTTCTTGTTCTTCCTTAGGATATCATAGAATTCTTTGCACTTCTCTGAGGATTTGGATATAAATCTGTTCAAAGCTGCTATCCTGCCTGTTAGCCTTTGAACATCCTTAGCATTGGCCGGAGATTTGATGTTCACTATTGCTTTGATTTGCTCCGTGCTAGCCTCAATGCCTCTCTTTGTCACCATATATCCTAAGAATTTACCTGCTTTAACACCAAAGTGACATTTTGAAGGATTAAGTTTCATGTTATATTTGTCAAGGATATCGAATGCTTCCTCCAAGTCCCTTAGGTGATCCTCAGCTTTTATGGATTTTACCACCATATCATCTATGTAAACCTCCATGGTTTGTCCAATCTGATCCTTGAACATCATATTCACCAGCCTTTGATATGTTGCACCTGCATTTCTTAGTCCGAACGGCATAGCAATATAGCAGTATATACCAGTTGGGGTCATGAAGGCTGTATCCTCTTGGTCGGATGGTTCCATTTGGATTTGTTGGAATTCAGATGAAGCATCCATAAAAGTTAACAGTTCATGACCCGCAGTTGCATCCACCATGGAGTCAATGTGGGGTAATGGGAAAGGATCCTTGGGACATGCCTTATTTAAATCGGTAAAATCGATACATACCCTCCACTTTCCGTTTTTCTTTTGAACAACAACCACATTGGCCAACCATCTTGGATACTTGACCTCTCTAATCATACCTGCCCGGAGCAATTTCTCTACCTCTTCCTGGATAATGGCGTTCCTTTCCGGTGCAAACTTTCTTCTCCTTTGATGGATTGGTTTGAAGGACCTGTCAATGCCGAGTTTGTGAGTGATTACATCTTTGGATATACCAGTCATGTCTTCGTGTTTCCATGCAAAGGTAGTCTTTCTCCTTTTGAGGAAGGATACGAGGTCTTCTTTCATTTCGCCAAGGATCCCTGATCCGATATAGATTTTGGATTCAGGATCATCAGGATCCATGAGGATTTCTACCACATCCTGCTCTCTTGCCTCCAAGACATCCCTTGGAGGATACCTTGATTGCTATTGCTCCCTTGACTTCGAGGCTGGTTTCATCGATGAAGTGTAGCAATTCTTAGCCTCCTGCTGATCACTATCAATCTTCACTATTCCCCAAGGACTAGGGAGCTTCACACATTGATGGTAGGTAGATGGGACTACTTTCATATCGTGTATCCAGGGCCTGCCAAGGATAACATTACAACAAGATAAACAGTCAATAACACAAAATTTTTGATAAGAGTGTAGGCCTTCAATGTATATTGGGAGTTTAATGTCCCCCAGGGTATTCTTAGTTTCGCCACTAAATCCCACGAGCACGGAGGATCTTGGTATGATATCTGATTCAGGGATACCCATCTTCTTTAGAACATCAAGCTGGATAATGTTCACTGAACTTCCTCCGTCTATAAGGATCCTGCGGACAAAATGGTTAGAAATGAAAAGAGTAATAACTAAACCATCGTGATGAGGATCCTGGATATCAACACGATCATCCTCATCAAAGGTTATAACTTTTCCTTCGGAGACACTTGATGTTCGAACAGGTCTTTCTCCATTATCCATTTTAGTTTCCTTTGCATGCCTTTTAGCTGCTGAGAAGGATGTGCCACAAATGTCTGATCCTCCAGAAATAAAGTTTATTACTTGTGCATCTGCTGGAGGGGCTGGAGCCTTCTCAGGGATCCTTTCAGGATCCTGAGTCCTTGACTTTTTTCTTCCCAACAATTCTTTTAGATGCCCCTTGCTCAACAAGTATCCAATTTCCTTTCTTAGTGCAATGCATTCTTCTGTGAGATGCCCAAAATCTTCATGGTATGCACACCACTTTGATTTATCCTTAGTTGCAACTGGCCTATCATTTTTTCTAGGCCATCTAGCTTTATCACCTAGATTCTGCATCGCAAGGATTAGTTCATTATTATCAACAGAAAAACAATATTCAGAAATTAGGGGATAATCCTCATCATCCTCTTCTTGATCAATAGAATGCACGTTCTGGTTATCAGATCTGTTGTAGGATCTGAACTTGTTGTTCCTGAATGAGGATCCTTGCTTATCCTGCTTTGAGGATCCTGCTAACCTCTCCTGGATCCTCTTGTCATCCTCTAGCCGAATGAACCTAAGTGCTCGGGTTCTTACCTCATCTAAGTTCCTGCATGGTGTCATAACAAGATCATCATAAAACGACGAATCCCTAAGCAATCCCATTTTAAAGGCCTCAACAGCTGTGGCTATATCTAAGTTGGGAATGTCTAAGGATTCTTTACTGAATTTGGTAATGTAATCCCTTAATGATTCATTATGACCCTGGGTTATCCTATATAGATCACTAGTTAATCGTTCAAATTTTCTACTACAAGAAAACTGATTATTAAACAAGTTAACTAGATTAGCAAATGAGGTAATAGAGTAGGGGGAAGACTTAGCAGCCATTTGAGAGCTGATCCAGTAAGAGTGGATCCAAATCCCTTGCACAGGCATGCTTCCTTTAATCTTTATGGGATTGGATTGATCTCCATCCTCTCCCTGTATTGTGCTATGTGTTCTTCAGGATCCGTCGAACCATCATACAGCTTCATTGTTGGCACATGGAACCTCTTGGGTATCTCAGCATCACAGATTGGTGGTGCAAAGCGAGATATCTTGTGGCTCCCGTCTGCAATCTCTGGGATAGGTTTGACCACTCCTGGAACACTTGATATCATATCCTTTAGCTTTTGCAATTCTCTAGCCATGGCATGATTGATACCTGGATCCTGCATAAGACCATGGTTAGTAGCATAAGAATTATTAAAAGTGTTACCTCCCATTGGATTCAGATTAGGAAGGTTGGATGTTAATCCATATTGTTGGGGCTCTGGAATGATCGAGGGACCAGTAGAAGCATTGGTCTGCATTGGAATAAAATCTCCCTGATGGACATCTGAACTTCCTGTTTGCAAGCTCCTCAAGGATCCTGGCATCTGGAAGGATCCTTGAAACTGAGACGGTCCCGGAACAAAGAAGGATCCTTGAACATGGGATGATCCTGGAACAAGGGAGGATCCTTGAACCTGGGATGATCCTGGAACAAAGGAGGATCCTTGAACCTGGGATGATCCTGGAACAAGGGAGGATCCTTGAACATGGGATGATCCTGGAACAAGGGAGGATCCTTGAACCTGGGATGATCCTGGAATGAAGGAAGATCCTTGAACCTGGGATGATCCTGGAACAAGGGAGGATCCTTAAACCTGGGATGATCCTGGAATGAAGGAAGATCCTTGAATGTGCTGCGCTCCTGAATAACCTCCTGCATTCATGAAGGATCCTATATACTGAGGATAGGATCCTGCTGGCTGGAAATAGGAACCCGATGCCTGAGTCACTGTTGTTGTTCCGTAGTGCACTCCTTTTGGTCCACCCACATATTGAACATCTGGAACCACTGATGGCTGAGAAGTAATCACCGGAGTATCAAAATTCAAAGATTTCGGCACCAGTGGGGAATGATCCTCTACCGTTTTCTTTTGTTTCTTGAGATCTCCGATTTCTTTGAGAATCCTTTCATTGGTCTTATCCTATTGCTGTATATGATCCTTCATCTGCAAAATCAAAGTAAACATGTCACTAGTAGTAGGAGTGTAGGAAGCAGAAGAAGTTGGAGATTTTGAGAAAATGGGAGTTGGTTTCTTCGCAGCATTCTCAGTATTCTTCTGGGATCCAGAAGGTGGTGGAGGCAAAGGGGGAACGCCTTGTGAAGAAGTGAATGAAGGCATCAAATTTGAAGCATTCTTCGCTGAGGAAGCCATTTGCTTGGTTGTAGTGAACTGAAATGAGCACAGAAATGCGAATTTTTCTAAGGATGAAGCACCAATTGCCCCACGGTGGGCGCCAAACTGTTTTGGTCAAAAAATCTGATGAGGATATTGCAACCAAACTCTCTGTTACAGGGTATGATGCTAATAATGTAGAACAATGACAAGGATCACTTCAATGTAAATTGCACAAATGACACAAGGATTTATACGGGGAAAAAGCCCTTGATCAAGAGTTGATCTCCGGCACAAAAAACCCCGGGTGATGGAAACTACCGATCACCAAGCTCAAATAAATGAATAAATGTTTACAACTCCGGATAGTAACGAGCTAGGTACAAGGATCACTATCGTGAAATGTGTAAAAGTGAGTGAAAACTAATGAATGTTCGTCGAGAGCTTCAAGTGTGCGTATATGAGAGTGTGTGTAGCTGAAAATGGCTAAGTGTTCTAATTCTAGCTCGTTACCCCTTTAAAAATAGAAGTTAACTACAATAACTAACTATCCGACTTTTGTGCCAAGCTCCCACGTTCTCCACAACGTCCATTTTTGGTCAATCGTGTGCGAAATGCCCGTGGAATATTCCTTAGTACCGTTGCCAAGACCAAGTCAAGCTTGTTACTCCTGCGAAGTAATACAAAACACAAATAAACAATCGTCAGTACGAGGATCCTTAAAGTGATCCATGATCCTGATCCTGAAGCTCTTCTGAGGATCACTATCTGTCACAGAAGTAAGGATCATTAATTAGGATAACGAATAAGGATCACTAATTGTTAGAAAATCCTCCCCTAACAGTTAGTAACTGGGGACAAGCCCAACAATTCTGGGGACAAGCCCAATATACTGGGGACAAGCCCAAAGGATAACTGGGGATAAGCCCAAAGGATAACTGGGGACAAGCCCAAAGGATCGTATGTAAACTGGAGTATGGCCCTTACTGGCGACTATCCAAACTTAGTGACATGAAAATGCCAAAACCTTAGCTAACGTGAAAACGTTAGAAACCTTAGGAACGAATGTATGGTACGTCTACCATTATACGTAGGATCCTGAATATAGCCAGTACAACGAAATTGTCAGCCCCTAAAGCGGGTACTGGTCCCATTGCCATGAACTATACCAGGATCATCGTGCGCTACTGGCGAAACTGGGGACTAGCCCAAATAACTGGGGTCAAGCCCAAAGGATAACTGGATACTTCTGTGGATACTTGACGCTTAGTTAAGGATGCCTGAACCTTCAAAACTCAAAATCAAGTAAAAGGAGGATAAAGGATGCAGGATCCTTATCCTTGTAGGGGAATAAAAAGAATGAAATAGTTTAAGATTGGAATGTTACCAGAAAAAGGATCATCTGTCAGTGGGGATCCTTCAAGGATACTTGTCGGGTAAGGATCATGGATCATGATCACATGAAATATTTCTTCAAATGGACAGCATTCCAAGCTCTAGGTAGCAAATCACCCTCCATTGTTAGCAATCGATATGCCCCCTTTCTTGCTTCAGCTTCAAACAAATAGGGTCCTTCCCACTTTGGTGCTAGCTTTCCATCAGCAGGATTGGTGGTGTTTTGAAATGCTTTCCTTAATACCATATCCCCAACTTGGAATTTCCTAAGCCTGACATTTTTGTTGTAGGCTCCAGCCATCCTTTGTTGATAACTGGCCATCCTTATCCTTGCTAAATCCCTGATTTCTTCTATAGTATCCAAGTCTTGAATCAAGTTTTCAGCATTTTCTTCAGGATCACGAATGCTTGTTCTTGCAATTGGAACCACCATCTCTGTAGAGATCACTGACTCTGCCCCAAATACCAAAGAAAATGGAGTTTGGCCTGTAGCATTCTTAGGAGCTGTTCTATCAGCCCACAGCACATAAGGTAGTTCTTCTGCCCATTTTTCTTTCTTGGATCCAAGCTTCTTCTTCAAATTGTTGATGATAATCTTGTTGGATGATTCTGCCTGACCATTAGCTTGTGGATGGACTGGTGTTGATGTTATCATCTTAATTCCCCAACTGTCACAAAAGTTAGTGGTTCTACTCCCAATAAATTGGGATCCATTATCACAAATAATTTCAGAAGGGATGCCAAATCTAGTAATAATATTTCTTTTAATAAAGGATATAACTTCCTTTTCTCTGACTTGAGCAAAGGCTTCAGCCTCTATCCACTTAGAAAAGTAATCAGTCATAGCAAGCATGAATACTTTTCCACCAGGTGCCTTAGGAAGCTTTCCAACTATATCCATTCCCCATCTCATGAATGGCCAAGAAGAGGATATAGGATGCAAGAGCTCTGCTGGTTGGTGAAGGATATTACTATGCCTCTGACAAGGATCACACTTCTTGGCATACTCCATAGCATCCTTCTTCATAGTGGGCCAATAGTATCCTGTCCTCAGGATCCTTGAGAATAATGCCCTGCCCCCAGTGTGGTTTCCACAATCTCCTTCATGGAAATCCTTTAGGACTTCTTGAATTTCAGGATCCTCAATGCATCTCAAATATGGTCCTGCAAGAGATCGTTCATACAACATATTATTTAATATTGTAAATTGAGATACCTTAATTTTGAAAGCCCTTGGGTTTTCTCCTGTAGGAATTTCTCCATGTTGTATGTATCTCATGATTGGGAGTATCCATGATCCTGAATGAGATTGGGTATCATCACTAGGGATGATTGTAGAACCTTCTCCTATCTCCATAGCTACATGATCCTTGATAGCAGGGGTCAGGATATGGATAATAGGGATCTCAATATCCTCAGGAATCTTCAAAGATGATCCTAGATTGGCTAATGCATCAGCTTCTGCATTCTCTTCCTTTGGTACCTGTGTCAAACTAAAGGATACAAAAGAGAGTGCCAATTCTTTGACTATCTCCAAATATTTGATTAGCTTTTCACCTTTAACAGCATAGGATCCATTAAAGTGATTAGTGATCAATAAAGAGTCTACATGTACCTCAAGATACCTGATGCTCATGTGCTTTGCAATTTGCAAACCAGCTATCAAGGCTTCATACTCAGCCTCATTGTTGGTAGTTTGAAATTCACAAGCTATGGAGTGGGGTATTATGTCCCCCTATGGCGATTTTAGTAGTATTCCAAGCCCTGTTCCATTTACATTGGAGGATCCATCAGTAAACAGTATCCAAGGATCCTTGGTTTCTTCAAGCTGTTGGACTTCTAGTTCAGCTTCCTTTTGCAAATCACTACTGAAATCTGCCACAAAGTCAGCTAATGCTTGGGATTTAATGGCTGTCCTAGGCTTATATCTTATATCATATGCACTCAACTTCACTGCCCACTTAGCCATCCTTCCTGACATTTCAGGTTTCCTAAGAACATTCTTAATTGGGAAATTAGTTTTAACAATAATGGCATGAGTCTCAAAATAATGTCTCAATTTAGTAGATGCCATAATTAATGCAAGGATAAGTTTTTCTAAATTTGAATACCTGGATTCAGCATCAAGTAAGCTCTTACTTACATAATAAACAGGATGTTGTGTACCTTGGTGATCCTTAACAAGGACCGCACTTATTGCTTTTGAGGATACCGCCAAATATAAGGATAACAAATCTCCCTTTTCTGGTTTCATTAAGGCTGGGACTGAGGATAGGTAATCTTTAATAGCTTTAAGGGCACTTTCATGCTTCTCAGTCCATTCAAATTTCTTGTTTTTACTCAGGATGTCATAGAACTCCTTGCACTTTTCTGAGGATTTGGATATGAATCTGTTCAAGGCTGCGATCCTGCCAGTCAACCTTTGCACATCCTTAGCATTGGCAGGAGATTTGATATTCACAATAGCCTTAATTTGCTCTGGACTTGCTTCAATGCCCCTCTTTGTTACCATATATCCTAAGAATTTACCTGCCTTTACACCAAAATGACACTTAGAAGGATTTAGTTTCATGTTAAATTTATCAAGGATATTGAAAGCTTCCTCCAAGTCTTTAAGGTGATCCTCAGCTCTTTTGGACTTAACCACCATGTCATCAATATAGACTTCCATAGTGTATCCAATTTGTTCCTTGAACATCATATTGACGAGCCTTTGGTAAGTAGCACCTGCATTTCTTAATCCAAATGGCATAGCAATATAACAATATATACCAGTTGGGGTCATAAAGGCTGTATCCTCTTGATCGGATGGTTCCATCTAAATTTGTTGAAATCCAGATGAAGCATCCATAAAAGTTAGCAACTCATGACCCGCGGTAGCATCCACCATGGAGTCAATGTGGGGTAATGGGAAAGGATCCTTGGGACATGCCTTGTTTAAATCTGTAAAATCGACACATACCCTCCACTTTCCATTTTTCTTTTGAACAACAACCACATTGGCTAACCATCTTGGATACTTAACCTCTCTAATCATACCTGCTCGAAGTAGCTTGTCTACCTCTTCCTGGATAATAGCATTTCTTTCAGGTGCAAACTTCCTCCTCTTTTGATGAATTAGCTTGAATGACCTGTCAATGCCAAGTTTGTGAGTAATTATATCCTTAGATATACCTGTCATGTCTTCATGTTTCCAGGCAAAGGTGGTCTTCCTTCTTTTGAGAAAGGATACTAGCTCTTGTTCAATATCGCTAAGGATCCCTGACCCTATGAAGATCTTGGATTCAGGATCATCAGGATCCATGAGGATTTCTTTCAAATCTTGTTCTCTTGCCTCCAAGACATCTCTTGAAGGATACTTTAATTGCTATTGCTCCCTTGGTCTTGAGGCTGGTTTCATTGATGAGGTATAGCAATTCTTAGCCTCCTGTTGCTCACTCTCAATTTTCACCACTCCCCATGGACTTGGAAGCTTTGCACACTGATGATAGGTGGATGGAACTGCCTTCATATCATGTATCCATGGCCTGCCAAGGATAACATTACAACACGACAAGCAATCAATAACACAAAACTTTTGATAAGAATGCAATCCTTCAATATAGATTGGGAGTTTGATGTCCCCCAATGTATTCTTTGTTTCCCCACTGAATCCCACAAGTACTGAGGATCTTGGGATAATATCGGACTCTGGGATATTCATTTTCCTGAGAACATCCAGCTGAATGATGTTCACAGAGCTTCCTCCATCTATAAGGATCCTGCGAACAAAGTGGTTAGAAATAAACAATGTAATTACAAGACCTTCATGATGAGGATCCTGGATGTCAACACGATCATCCTCATCAAAAGTAATGACTTTATCCTGGGTGACAACGGAGGTCCGGACGGGTCTGTCTCCATTATCCATCTTGGTTTCCTTAGCGTGTCTTTTTGCTGCTGAGAAGGTTGTACCACAGATGTCTGATCCACCGGATATGAAATTTATGACTTGTGCATCTGCCGGAGGAGCAGGAGCCCTTTCCGGGATCCTTTCAGGATCCTGGGTTCTTGACTTCTTTCGTCCCAAGAGTTCCTTTAAATGCCCCTTGCTCAACAAATAACCAATTTCCTTTCTAAGTGCAATACATTCTTCAGTGAGATGCCCAAAATCCTCATGATATGCACACCACTTGGATTTATCCTTTGTAGCAGCTGGTTTATCACTTTTCCTTGGCCACCTAGCTTTCTCACCTAGATTCTGCATTGCAAGGATTAGTTCATTGTAATCAACAGAGAAACAATATTCAGAAATAGGAGGATAATTCTCATCATCCTCATCTTGTTCCACTGCGTGCACATTCTGGTTATCAGATCTGTTATAGGACTTGGATTTGTTGTTCCTGAAGTAGGATCCTTGCTTATCCTGTTTCGAGGATCCTGTCAATCTGTCCTGGATCCTTTTGTCATCCTCTAGGCGGATGAACCTAAGGGCCCTAGTCCTTACTTCATCAAGATTCCTGCAAGGTGTCATAACAAGATCATCATAGAATAACGAATCCCTAAGCAATCCCATTTTAAAGGCTTCAACAGCCGTAGCTATATCCAAATTGGGAATATCTAAGGATTCTTTACTAAACTTAGTGATATAATCTCTAAGTGATTCATTTTGGCCTTGTGTTACCCTATATAGATCACTAGTTAATCGTTCAAACTTTCTGCTACAAGAGAATTGACTATTGAACAAGTTAACTAAATTAGCAAATGAAGTAATAGAGTAAGGGGGAAGACTTAGCAGCCATTTAAGAGTAGATCCTGTAAGTGTGGATCCAAATCCCTTGCATAGACATGCTTCTTTCAACCTTTCAGGAATTGGATTGATCTCCATCCTCTCCCTGTACTAAGCTACATGCTCTTCTGGATCCGTTGAACCATCATACAACTTCATTGATGGTATCTGGAATCTTTTAGGTATCTCAGCATCACACAAAGGTGGTGCAAAACAAGATATCCTATGGCTACCATCCGCAATCTCAGGAATGGGTTTAACCACTCCTGGTACACTGGGTATCATATCCTTAAGCTTCTGCAGCTCCCTAGCCATGGCCTGATTGATACCTGTATCCTGCATAAAGCCATGGTTAGTGTTATATAAATTATTAGAAATGTTACCTCCCATAGGATATGAGTTTGGAATTGCGGATGCGAATCCATCTTGTCGATACTCTGGCATGATTGAAGGACCAGAGGAGGCAATGGTCTGCATTGGTATGAAGTCTCCTTGATGGACGTCTGAGTTATGAGGTTGCATATTTCTCGAGGATCCTTGATTTTGTAGGGGTTGGATCCTTGGAATTGCGATGATCCTTGGACCTGAAAGGATCCTGGGACCAGAGAGGATCCTAGGACCTGGGAGGATCCTGGGACCAGAGAGGATCCTAGAACCTGGGAGGATCCTTGGACCTGGGAGGATCCTGGGACCAGAGAGGATCCTAGGACCTGGGAGGATCCTTGGACCTGGGAGGATCCTTGGACCTGAGAGGATCCTTGGACCTGGGAGGATCCTTGTACTGCATGCAATCCCACATATCCTCCTATTGTGAAGTATCCCTGATGCTGAGAAGAGGATCCTAATGGTTGAGAAGAGGATCCCTGAGGCTGGAAGCAAGAGCCAAATGCCTGACTCATTGTTGTTTTCCCGTAACGCCTTCCTGATAGTTCACCCAAGTATTGCACGTCCGGAACTGCTGAGTATTGTGAAGTTATGACCGGAGTGTCGAAGTTCAGCGATCTTGGCATCAGAGGGGAGTGATCCTCCACTGATTTCTTCTGTTTCTTGATTTCATCGATCTCCCGGAGGATCCTTTCGTTGGTCTTATCCTGCTCTTGTGCATGATTCCTCATCTGCAAAATCAGGGTATAAAGATCATTAGTAGTAGGATTAGTTGAAACAGAAGAAGTAAGTGGTTTTTGGAAAATAGGAGTTGGTTTCTTCGCAGCATTCTCAGCATTCTTCTGGGATCCAGAAGGTGGTGGAGGCAAAGGAGGAACGCCTTGTGAAGAACTGAATGAGGGCATCAAACTTGAAGAATTCTTCACTGAGGAAGCCATCTACTTGGTTGTATCGAATCGAAATGACCACAAAAACACGAATCTTTCTAAGAATGAAGCACCAATTGCCCCACGGTGGGCGCCAAACTGTTTTGGTCAAAAATCAAGCAATGAAAATGTAACCAAACTTTCTGTTGTGAGGTATGATGCTTGAATTGATGAACAATAATAAGGATCACTATGAAGTATGATGAACAAATGACACGAAGATTTATACGGGGAAAAAGCCCTTGATCAAGAGTTGATCTCCGGCACAAAAAACCCCGGGTGATGGAAACTACCTATCACCAACTCAAATTAAACAAACAATCTTTTACAACTTCGGATGATAGCGAGCTAAGTACAAGGATCACTATAGTGTATTGTGTAGAAAATGTGTGTAATCGCCAAATGTGTTAGCGAGAGTTGATGAGAGCAGTTGTATAAGTGTGTGTGTAGCCAAAAATAGCCAAGTGTTTCTAAAATAGCTCGCTACCCCTTTAAAAATAGAAAATATCAAGCCTAACTAACATTCTGCAAATCATGCAAGTCCTCCACGACTCCACAACGTCCATTTCTGACCAAGCACGTGCGGAATAGACTGAGAATATTCTCCAGGAATGTCGCCAAGACTAAGTCCAAGTTGATATTCCTGCAAAACATTTACGAATTCAAAGTAGACAATCGTTAGTACAGGGATCCTTATAGTGATCCATGATCCTGATCCTGCAACACTTCTGAGGATCACTACTTCAGACAGAATTGAGGATCACTAAATCCAACAGTAAATAAGGATCACTGGTCATTTAGAAATCCACCCCTAACAGTCCCTAGAATTGTTGGGCTTGTCCCCAGCTACTAACTTTTTTCTTATGTTGGCTTAGTCCCAAGTTATGTTCTATTTCAGGTTTTTGAGGTTAAACAGCTAAGGATCCCTGATCCTTACCTTTTACTAAGGTTTGTCTTTTAGTTATCCTGATTATAAATGTTAAAGGGTTAGGATCCTAACTTGGAATCTCAGGTATGATCCTTAATCACGTTGATTTTATTCATTATTTATATAAGGGACCCTTATCCTTTGACAACAGAACTAATGATCCTTAAGTTACATAACTTTTCTGAATTTGTCGACTATAGGATATTTGATCCTTGATCATATCCTCAAACTTTTAAACATGATTTGTTAAACTTTTCTTCTTTACTTGATAAATTCAAACAAAGTATATGACAACAGTTGAAAAATAAAGAATTCATAAGGATAACAACATGGGAAATAGCCAAAAAGTTAAAGTTTTATTTATTCACAAAAGTTAAACCCTTTTAAGGTTGTCAAAATTGTCAACCCAGGTTTCTACCAGCAATACGTGGCCCGTCCACTTGGGTTGGCAAAAGGTGTCCATTGTTAACAGGTCTTAAAAGTGCAGGAAATAAAAGATGGCAGGATAACAAGTGGCTTCATCCCCCAAACAGAGGATCCCTCCACCACCTATTATCCTACCTATTGTCTAAGGATCCATGATCCACAATCCTAAAAACTATTGTTCAGAGTACAACCCAACATTGTTTCAAAACATCACAACCAAAAAACTTTCAAATCCTAAAAAAATGGGCTCCGACCGCGTCTAGAAATATCCATCATCGCCCATTTCTGCAGCTCACACCTTGGCTGCATCACCACCAGCATCATCACCACCAGCTTGATCCTTCCCGCTACCGCTTGCCTCAATCGCCATGACCTCTGTAGCCTCCTCCTCATCGTCTAGCTCAGCCAGCTACGCCTTCCAGCCCTCCTTGTCCCAAGTGGTCCTGTCGAAGTCAGGATCCTTAGCTTCCTGAGCCATTTGCAGCTTGATCTTATACATGGTGATGGCAGCAGAGACTTTAGCATCCTCCAGCAGGTCGTGCCTCTCATGATCAGCATTTATCTGGGCCATGACCACCTGCTGCTTTCCCAGAGCGAGATCCTTTTCAAGGCGAGAGATGGTTTGATCCTTGGCCATGAAGATCTTCTGGAACTCCACATGCTTCTGCTCCGCCTCCTCAACATATGCATCAAACAGCATTTCGACCTCAGCAAATTTCTGCAAAAAAGACAAGGTAAAATTCAGGATCCGTGATCCTCAAGTGGGCAGGATAATCAAGCAGAATCAGTGATCCTTACATCAGCAAAGTATTCTTGGAACTTGTGGCAGATAAGAGGCAAGCCTTCAAGATTGTCAGCTTCAGAGGCCTTCCTCTTCTTTCCCCCCTTGGAGGTGACAGGCTTGGGGACTATGGTACTTGGGCTAGCAGCAGTTTTCTTTTTTCCGGAAAGGGGAGCCACAGTGCTAAGACCACTGACACTGAAGCGGGAGGCTGATCTTGAGGATTTTCCAGCACCTATCAATCCAAAACAACATATAAGTATTCTTGTTTTATTTGCATTTCAATATTTAATCATGTATAAACTCGGATACTTACTTGACATTGTGACTGAGCCTGAGGATACTTCTTGAGAATCCTTGGTGTTTGCTTGAAATGACCTTACTGCAGGATCAAGATTCTGGAAAGCGGTGATCCTCTCTTTGGTTGCAGGTGTTGAAATGACGTGAGAAACAGAGATAGCTGCACAAAGGATACAAAAGATGTTAGTGATTCTCAACGGAAACAGGGTTATCCTATGATCCTTCTATAAGGATCCTCTATCCTACCATGGGTGCTCCATTTTAAGGGGAGATCATTCCCATCCGGGATAGAATCCCTCCTAACGAAGAAGAATCATCTCTTCCAGTTGGTGTCATTCTTGGTGGTTTTCAGGATCGGATGAGGTTCACCGGGTTTGTGTTTGAATAAAAAGCGGTGTGAACCATGGCTCACGAGGTTGTACAGTTCAGCAAGTTCAGACATTCCCAGCTCTATATCCTCCTGCTCAATGATTCTCTCAAGGGTATATAAGACCCTCCACATCATTGGCATAGCCTGGATATAGGATATGCCGATAAGGGAGAAGACAGACTGGGTAAAAGCAGGGAAGGGATAGGAGTATCCTATCAGAAAAGGGGTAGCAGGAAAAGCAACCCATGTTGCAGAAATGAAGTAACTCAAGGCGGTAGAGTCAAAAGGTTTAAAAACATAGTCTGCTGGGAAACAATGACGACACCTGTCGATATCAGGATCAGTAAAGCAGCAATGTTCCTTCGGAGAATCTTTGATAATCCCTTGACTTTTCAAATGACTATCCTTTTGGTGATCCTTGGCGGGGGATGATCGTAACTTCATCGTGATTCAAAGGTTTCGGAGAAGAACAGATTAAGAAGATGAAGAGAAAGGGAGAAGAAAGAGATACCTGATTAATCTTCGAATGAGGATTTAAAGGGAGTCTCGCTCGAATTTAAATGCACATTGATCCTTATCTCTAACTTGAATTTATAATGATGATTCTGCAGGGATGTCGCTTCAATGACGTATGATTGCAACGGCTAGTCAGATTATAACGGCTATATATCCATTAGTTTGTTGCAGATAAGATCAAGAAAATATAACTCGCTAATTTACACTTTACTCCTTATATTTTGGGGGCAATTTTAGGGGAGGATTTTCCAATCCTAAGGATCACGGATCCTCAAGTGCTGCCAGGATCATGGATCCTCAATTCTATTTGAATTAAGGATCCTCAGTAGGTGTTGCAGGATCAGGATTCAAGATCCTTATTTTTATCCTTATACTAACAATTGTCTTCATTGTACGTAAGCTTGTTTTGCAGGAACAAAGGTATGGACCAAGTCTCACCGAAATTCCTGGAGCATATTCCCTCAATATTCCGCACGTGCTTGGCTCTTGTGGACGTTATGGAGGTCGTGGGGAGCTTGCTGTAACACCCGTTCTTATAATTCAAGGTTTAACGTGTCAGTTACGAAAAATAATCATGTAATTAAGATTTACATATACTTCGGATTTACGGGTTTATTAAAACCTTTTACAATTTAAAAGTATACATCACATCATGTGTAAGTTTGTCGTTTAATATAACAACGATACATAGTGCGGAAGCTTATTTCTTGATCGTGTTCGGTTCTTGTTCGCCGCTTGATCTTCATCCGGGCACTCTTGGCGATCACCTATGATCAAAACCAACTTAAAAGTTAGTTTTGATAGTCAAATATTAAGTTCAAACAAGTACAGGGGTTAAAAGGGCAAAATTTAAAAATTTTCCGGAGTTAGGGGGCGTCGCGTGACGCCAAGGGCCTAGGCGTCACGCCTAGCCCCTGTTTTCACAGACTGTTGCTTAAACAGTTGCTGTACATTCCCAGCACGACCCGATTTCACGGAAACGAACATAACTCTCTCGTTTTTAATCCGTTTTACCCGATTCTTTTTCCTACGCGTCCGTAATTTAATTCTCCATCATATGGAGTGAAAATCCAACATCCAACATAATAAATTTTGAGACTTCTAAGCCTTCGACTCGTTACCCTTTTACCGAATTTTAACCCGTTTATGCATCTTATCAAACAAACGTATTTGTTTGATTCCTATATCACATATACTTCTTCAAATTAATGTTAACTACCATTTTAGGTTCTAATCACAAGTTTATTACACAATTTAAACCCGTTTTCGCTCGTATGCTTATTTTGACCCGTTAAGGGTATTTTAAGCACTTTAAAGCTTGAAATCGCATTCATTCATTTCTAGTATCTTACTCCTACATTTCTTATCAAGTTATCTTCCATAACATCTATAGGTGCGTTGGATTTAATGTAGATATCTATATGTTCCGAGTTTTTACCCCTCGGATTATCATTTTACGGCAAAGACTCATATAAAGTCTTTCGACCCAAGAATTTACTTCCTTCACTATCTATACTCATCCTAAGCATTTATTTAATCATAAAACTTGTTTCCGAACCACCTTTATGGGTCGTTCATTCAAATTAGCTTACAAGGGCAATTTGGTTAATTTCCATCCTTCTTTTACTACAAGGACCCTTAAATACTTGTTTGACTCGAAATCCTACCTTTTAACTATAATTCTTGTTTGTAACCCATGTGCTTCTAATACACCATAAACATAATTCGGTTTATCTAGAAGATAACCGAATATCTATACTTTAACCTTGTCTAACTCTTATAGAACTCCAAATTCTACATGATGAGTTATACATACCTGGCTCGGATCAATATATTGACCCGTTTCAATACCTTGACTTAGTAGCCGCTAAGCAATAGCGATGTGCGTATCCATTTGATATTTATTCCTATAAACATGTAACTCGACAAACCATTAGTCGATATTGTCAAAGAGTGATAATTTCACCTTTTGACCCATTTATTTACCTAGTGATCTTCGTCACTTCAACTAAATGCCAATTTCACGTGTTATGCTAATTCAAAGTCTACTAACGAAAAATACGAAATCAAACATAACGTATGGAACCGTAGTTACGTACTTTTTAAACATCCTTTCCAAACGCGTATTTCCACCGGCTTGTCCATTTGACGATCCGGATTCCTCGCCTAAAGAGTTCAATTCGCAATCCGTTTAGAACCCCTTTTCAATCATGTATCGCATAATTCGCTAAATCGTTACAATCATGCGTTTTAACTTTAAACTTCAATTTTAAGCCTTCTTTGAGGCATTTTCACAAACACTTTAGGGGCAGATTTTTACATGGTTATATAGCAAATTTCTAGCTCGTCACTTAGCCCTAATTTCACCCCAATCAACCATTTTACATGATTGTTAACTTCTAAATTTCTGAAATCACTTCAAAATTGTCAAATTACACTAGATCAACACTCTATTCCCTAGTGTTCATCAAATTACACATAACCCACTAATCACCTACAATGGTGTTCATAGGTTTCACTAAAATTTCACATGATTTCAACTTGTATTTGTCTAGGGTTTGTCCCTAGACACTATATGGTTCCTAATTCATCATAAAACAAACATGCAACCATGAATTTCAGATTTTCCCAATTTCATGAGAATTTCAAACAGAGAATTAGCACCAAATTTCACATACCTTGTAACTCCCTTGTGATGAGGATCACGAATCTATGTTCAGATTTCGATTTGGGACAGGAATTAGCCTTCAATTGATCAAATTTGTGGAGTTAGGGTTTGGTGAGAAGCTTTGGTCGCTCCTCCTGCGTTCCTGATCGACCAGACACCAAATGGTGTGTTTGGTTTTTGTTTTAATTAATTCTAGTTTCAGTTTTTACAAGATTAACCCCTCCTCTTTTGTATAACTTATAGTTTGACTGTTTTTAACCCTATTATAAGTTATTTCTAGACTATTAGCTAACTAGGTTAAAATTCCTAGTTATTCATCTTATTCAAAAACCCGTTTTATTTTAAGTCCCGTTAAATCTCGGGCCTTTTTATATACTTTGCTTTCTCAAAGTATTTCCCATCCTTTTAATAAATATTAGACTTATTTATTTAAATCCTAATATTCACCGGGTTAATTTTACCACTAACGGTATTTTACCCGTTTTTACTATTAACGAGGTTTGATTACCAAACCCGTTTTCGGGGTGTTACAAGTCTACCCCTCTTAAAGAGGTTTCGTCCTCGAAACCTTTTCTTTCATAATTTATCGAGTTTAACTCCATGCATATGCTCTCGATAATCAATTGAGCATTGCTCATATTTTAATCGATTGTTAGTATTACCAGAAAATTATGGTAATACCTTTTTGGTTACAAAACATCTACGTGCCTCACTCGACATAATGCAACTTGAAATAACGTAATTTCGTTATTGCTACTAGTTTAATTAACTTAGCGATATCCATATTATCGAACCCTTTGTGAATCCGTTACCTTGACCCGTTTAAAGGTCTTTAGTGAAATTTTTCACTTTTAACAACAATTTCTTTTGTTTTCAAGTTCATTTATTCGGTTCAGTTATACCGAATCCACCGATTATAAGCAACCAAATTTATTTAAATGACCTTAGCCGGTCCCACTAACTAGACTTATTAGTCCAGTTACTCTTTACCGCTCGCTTGGTTATAATGTGATTCCACTTCACATTGTATTTCTTGACCGTGATCGTGTCATGTCATGTTTAATTTATATCAACGTTTCTTTATCATACTTCTTCTTTTCGAATGTATTGTCTCGCACCTATCGATGTTAAGACCCATACTCTTTGATATTAACCATTTTCTAATCTCCCTCGTAATATCCATATTTGTTAAAACATTGCTTCTTACTAAAACTAAATTTTAGTTTAACGTTTCCTTTTTCTCCTTGTTTTACTTCTTTTACTCATTTCTAGGGCTTTTACGTCTGAAAATTTATCCCTTTCCGTTGTCTTCTCGGTAATATTTTTGTCCTTTTTATGAATTATCAGAATTTAAATAATTGTGAATCCTTTTTGTTATTTCTGCCCGTTTAGATGTTTTAGTGAAATCCCTCACTTTTGTCAACCAGGCCTTTCACGATCTCTTCGCTTTTAACTCACTCAGTTAAGTTAGCGAAACCCCTCGCTTTTATACTACCTTTACCTTCCGTTATTATTTTACGCGGGGAGTTTAACCATTTTCCTCGCTTCATGTTATTGACCCGTAGGTTCTTTCACTTAACCTCGTAGGCTATTTCCTTAAGCTTTCACCTCTTTAAGGCGAGGCCCTTATTATCCATTTGCTTCAATTTATGACTCGTGGGTCATTTTGGCCCCTTAGACCTTTACACTAATTAATATCCCGTAGGTTATGATGATCCCGTAGATCATCTTTTATTCTAGTCTTTATTCAATTGTCTATTTATACATATATAGCTTTAAAGCATCCTTTGTTATGTTTGGAATCATTTAATTTTACTTTTGAACTTTAGTTAACCTTGACCGTAGTCTAAGGTTTCATTTGTTTACTTTCGGACTATCCTTCCGACTTTACGACTTCTAGCGTCATTTACACGTCGGTTTGTCTTACGCTTACCATTACCCGGTTCATACTTATACTCCTTTACAACCCATTACTCGGGTCCTTCTATCTTATTGTTTTTAGCTTTCCGGTTTCACCGGTTTGCGTTTTCCTATTATATTAAGCGTTATTCCTTAATTGACTCGTTTGACTCATTTTGGTTGAATTTTCATCACTTATGAATGTCAAACTTCATTCTTTATTTGACCCATCCAACTTTGAAATGGTTGAACGTAATTACCAAAATTTATGTTTGCGAAAATTCTTGTCATCTTTTAGTCATGACTCATATTCTGAGTCTTTTGACTTTCTATTTCGCGTTCCTGTTTCTCAGTGTACACACGCGTTTAAACCCTTACCCACCAACCGGGTGTTTTACCAAAGTCGTTATTATTGCAACCCTTACGGTATGCATTATGACTTCGTTTCGCTTTTATATTCCTACTTTGTTCTCAAATTTGGTGTTTTGCAAAATCGGCCCATTAAGAGTCATATTTGCATTCTTCGGGTTCGAGTGTAAGCCACCCCTCCCAACTGCATACCTTAATCGTTTTACATTAATCTTTTTCCCTTCACTCGGGCTCTTCATCCTAATGTAATACGCTTCCGTCGCCCGGCTGTGTGTTTACATTATTATCAAATATTTTGCTCATTTGATTCATTTTGGTACTTTTTAAGTTAGTCCCATTCACCCCACCCTTACTACATCGGACATAAATGTGTTCATCATAAGAAGTTCATGGTACCACGTGTTCACTACTTACTTGGCCAGAGTAAGCGATCAACACCTGGTATACATGACCCTTTTATAATTTTCACATTACACCCCATGGAAGTAATGCCTCTATTTGTTTTTCTTGGAAACAATATCCCGGATAGGTTTTCTATTCAGGTTTTTCCAAGTTTTCAATCTACATATGCAACTTTCAATCTCTACATATTTGTTGCATATTACAAGATTAACCCCTCCTCTTTTGTATAACTTATAGTTTGGCTGTTTTTAACGCTATTATAAGTTATTTCTAGACTATTAGCTAACTAGGTTAAAATTCCTAGTTATTCATCTTATTCAAAAACCCGTTTTATTTTAAGTCCCGTTAAATCTCGGGCCTTTTTATATACTTTGCTTTCTCAAAGTATCTCCCATCATTTTAATAAATATTAGACTTATTTATTTAAATCCTAATATTCACCGGGTTAATTTTACCACTAACGGTATTTTACCCGGTTTTACTATTAACGAGGTTTGATTACCAAACCGTTTTCGGGGTGTTACACTTGCACAAGTTGCGGATAGTTTGTTAGTTTAGTTATTTCTAATTTAAAATGGGGATAACAAGCTTGAGTTAGAACACTTGGCCAAATATAGCAAATACACACACTCTCGTAACAGCTCTCAGTCAGCTCTCAAACACTACTTGGCGATTTCGCTCATTTTTGCACATTGCACACTAGTGATCCTTGTAACAAGCTTGTTATCATCCTGAGTTGTAATAACCTTTTGTTTAATCTTAGTTGGTGATCGGTAGTTTCCATCACCCGAGGTTTTTTATGTCGGAGATCAACTCTTGATCAAGGGCTTTTTCCTCGTATAAATCATTGTGTCATTTGTTCATTACATTTCTGAGTTATCCTTGATATTGTTCGTTGATTCAAGCATCATTCCTCACAACAAAGATTTGGTTACATTATCTTAGCCTGATTTTTGACCAAAACACACACCATTTAGATTTGTCCTTGAAGGATGGTGATTTCTTATTCTTCTTAGGTCATCTTGTTTTCTCACCTAAATTCTGCAAGGCAAGCATTAGTTCACTATTATCAACAGAAAAATAGTATTCGCATATCCGAGGATATTCTTCCTTATCTTCTTCTTGTTCAACTGCATGAGCATTTTGATTGTCAAGCTTGGAGTACGATTTCAATCGGTTATTCTTGTAGAAGGATCCTTGCTTCCTATCATTGTACTCATGTTTGGAAGAACCAGATAACCTGTATTGGATCCTTTTATCATCCTCTAATCTGATGAATCTTAGGGGCATGTTCCTGACTTCATCTAAGTTCCTGCATGGGGTCATAAGAAGGTCATCATAAAATGGAGAATCCTTTTGCAATCACATCTTAAACGCTTCTACAGCAATTGCAATGTCAAGATTTAGGATTTCTAAGGATTCTCTGCCAAACTTAGTAACATAATCCCTAAGGGATTCATCACGAGCTTGGGTAATTCTATATAGGTCACTAGTTAACCTTTCAAAAGTTCTACTACAGGAAACTGATTATTAAATAGGTTAACTAAGTGCGAAAATGAAGTTATAGAGTAAGGAGGAAGACTTAGCAGCCATTTTAGTGTTGATCCAGTGAGTGTGGATCCAAATCCCTTGTATAAACAGGCTTCCTTCAATCTTTTGGGGATGGGGTTTATCTCCATCCTCTCTCTCTCTCTCTCTCTCTCTGTATTATGCCACACTCTCCTCTGGATCAGTTGTACCATCATACAACTTAATGTTGGGGGTCTGAAAGCGTTGGGTATCTTTGCATTACATATTAGAGGTGCAAAACGAGATATCCTATGGCTTCTATCTGGAATCTCAAGAATGGGTTTGACCATTCCTGGGACGCTGGATATCATATCCTTTAGTTTCTGCAACCCTGGCCATAGCCTGATTGATCCCTGCATCCTGCATGAAACCATAGTGTCAAAAGATGTATTATGAAAATTGTTACCTCCTGGTTGACTTAAAGTTGGTATTCCAGAAGGATATCTAGGATAGGACATGTCTGGCGTAATAGTAGGGCCTGAAGAAGCAATGGTCTGCATAGGGATGAAATCCCCTTCAAGACATTAGATCCTGGGTAGGTCTGAGCTGAAGGTCTGGATGAATGATCCATGGATCCTTGAACTCGAGCTGAGGATCCTTGTTGATTGAAGTAGGATCCTTGAGGCTGAAACATCTCAATGTATCCTTCTGAGCGAGGGAAGGATCCTTGAGGCTAAGTCATTGCCGAAGATCCTTGCTAGTGAATGAAGGATCCTTGAGACTGAGTCATCGCCAATGATCCTTGTTGATGAATGGAGGATCCTTGAGGTTGTGTGATGGACACTCTAGATTGTTGTGATGCAGTTGCTGGAGTGACAAAGTCCAACATCCTAGGCACCAATGGAGACTGATCCTCTCCTGGCCTCTTTTACTTCTTGATATCATCAATTTCATGATGGATCCCCTGGTTGGTTTTGTCTTGCAGCTCCATGTAGCTTTTGATCTGCGAAAACAAAACAGAAATATCACTGTTAGTATTAGTAGAAGATGAAGTAATAGAAGTTTTGGATCCTTGGAAGACAGATGATGTCTTCTTCTAAGCGTTCTCCACATTCTTCTGGAATGGTGGGGGAATAGGAGGTAATGAAACACTGGTTTGAGATGAAGTAACCGACGGCATGGCACTTGAAGTGGATTTTCCCTGCGAGGCCATGGAGTTGATGAAAATGAAAAGAAATGAACACAAAAAGTTTTAGAATTGAAGCACCACTTGCCCCACGGTGGGCGCCAAATTGTTTTCGTCAAAAATCAGTTTAAGGATAATGTAACCAAACTTTGATTGTGAGGTGGAGTGCTTATGTGTTTGAACAACAATGTAAACAATTGTAAAGTGAAAATGACAATGAACACTGAGATTTGTACGAGGAAAAAGCCCTTGATCCTTATGAGATCTCTGGCACAAAAAAGCTCGGGTTATAGAAACTAACGATCACCAACTATATTGAACCAATAAGCAAGAATTCAATACAACTTTGGAAGATGATGAGCTCGATACAATGCAATTCTAGTGTGAGTGTTGAGAGCAGTTTTGGTGTTGCGAGAGAGCATGTAAGTGTTGTGTGTACGTATGATCTTATGCCTAAATGTGCTCGTTATCCCCTTATAAAATTGGAAAGAACTATACAACAAACTACACGAAAAATATGCAAGTATCCCACGTTCCTCCATAACGGTTATTTCCTCTTTTGCACGTGTTTAATCCAAGGCATTCATAATATTCCAGCTTGACCAAGTCCACTTCGTCAAATACCTGAAAATACAAGTTAAAATATAGAGAACAATTGTTAGTCAACATAAGTAATAATAAGGATCCTTAATCCTCAGACTTCCTACACAATCCATTAAGGATCAGTGATCCAGGCTAAGTTTAAGGATACATGATCCAGAGTATTAGAAATCAATGCCCTAACAGTTTTTATGTAACTCTGAATTAGGGATGAGCAAATCAGACCCGGTACCGATACCGAATTTACCGAACCATGTGCTTTTTCGGTACCGATTCGGTACCCACTTTTGACATTTTCGGTACCGGTTCGGTACCGGTATTTACCGATTTTTACCCTCAAATACTGGTACCGAACCGTACCGAACCGGGTATATTCGGTACCGGTACCGGTACCCACTTTTAGGGATTTTCGGTACCGGTTCTTTAGGTACCGGACGGTACCGAGCTCATCCCTACTCTGAATTACTAAAGTCTATAGTATTGATTGCACTTAACTATGTGTTGTGTTACTAACTACACCACAAGGTAGAGGTGAGAAGAACACCGAAAAAACTGAACCCCACAAAAAGGACCCAAAAAAACCGAAATTCATGGTTCGGTTTCGATTTGGAAAACATGTTTATTTATCTTTGAAATGATTTATCCATTGCCTACAAGAAATTACAAAACTTAACATATAACTTAAATGATTTTCAAAGTATTATAAAAAATGTCTTAAAAAACTTTGGAGAAACATAAAAAAATAGCTTAGAAGGTTAGATTTATGAACAATATTAATTAAAAGGTTAAATATATTAACTTAAATGTAAACATCTAAGAAAGATTCTTAAATGTAGGATTACACTTTTTATTTTTTGTATCTTACATAATTTTGTTACAAAAACCGAAAAACAGAACCATTGCTAAAACCAAAGAAAAAATAAAACCGAGAACACTGAACGCTTTCATGTAACACCCCACACGAAACTCGGGCGATCATGCACAACTGATACCTGACTTAGCAGCGGAATCAAAACTTTTTCTAGTGAACTTGCTAATCGTGTGACACATGTTTAAAAAGATTTTTACGTCAGCTTGGTGAGCTCATGCATGGTTATATAAAAGCAATCATTTTTTTTCTTTCATGAACAATTAACCGTACTAATTCTATTTACGAGACAAACGCAGGTTGGCACTTGCCTTGATTACCTAAGCATGTCACATTTACTTTAACAGGTGTGGGTATACATCACATTCACCTTACAGACTAAACAAATACCTGTACTGGGCTGGCGTACTGCCATTCTATAAGACGGTGGCATACTACCTATTAAGAGTGTATTTTACTACAAGGCAACCCATACTAGGAAGGCTCACCGCGGTTTCCCCAGCCTCAATACCTCGTTACGTATCCATGGATCCGAAATTGGTTAAGTTTTGTTCATATCATAGTTGTTGTCCCACTTTACTCAACCGTACATTTTCCTTTTTATGTACATTGGTTGCAAAGCTTTACGGGAAGACCCGGATGGATGGCTTAAGGGATTCAAAGCGCATATGGATTTTCATAAAAATAAATGATGTTTTGTACCAATATTTTTACTTAATTGGAACAACGTAGAGTTTTACAAATTATGTAATGACGTTTTGATCTCTAATATATTGTATACATGACACGTCAACCCTGTCGGGGTTGAGGTGTTACATATTTATTCTTTGATTAATATAACTAACATTTAATTAAATAATCAAAGCCCGTTAATATTAAACGAAACAATCAAATAACGACTTATTCAATATCCATTGTTTAACTCGTTAACTACCATTATTTCACAAATAATAATAATAATAATAATCAATGTTGTAAAAGTCGCTAGGCGGTCCCTAGTCGACCGACTGGGGAGTTGGGAGTAATTGCAGTACTCGGAGAGTACTCGGGGAGTACGCGGACATGGTAACTATAAAGAAAATTAATTGTTATATATTATATATATGTTAAAATAAGCATAATTCATGTCAACTGAGTATAGTTTAAAATGAAACATGTTTAAAGTTCAAATATTCTGAATACAAGTCCGACTAGTCTGAGTACAAGGTCGAGTAGTTCGAGTACAAGGTCGAGTAGTCCGATGTTGACCGATTTTGACTAATTAAAAGTCAACAAACCACGTTGACCGCCTAGACCGACTAGGCCGACTCTTTCCGACTACGTCCGACTAGGCGCCGACTAGGCGCCGAGTTTGACCGAGGCCGACTAATTGAGTCCGCCTAGGAGGAAGTCGCCTCGGAGGGGTTCCGAGGACCAAGTACTCGGCCTTGGAATCCGACTTTTACAACACTGATAATAATAATAATAATAATAATAATAATAATAATAATAATAATCAACACCAAGATCTGATTATTACCTAGTAATAATAATCAACAAAATTTGCATTTCGTGTTAGACTTTTTAACCACTAAACAATGCTTACTTAGTTGTTACTCTTGGTTTAACCCTTGAACCGAACCTAAGTTGCAATGTTGTCGAATGTTGTTACTTGGGCATGCTATTCCAATAACGCGATAGCATCACTGACCCACGATGCAGAGTTAGTGAAAATGGGATAGCATCATTGACCAACAATAAAGATGTACCCAGCTTTCCCTTAAAGGTATACTTAGATTGTTGGGTTAAACAATCTACTTTTCAACTTTTAAAACAAATGTCTTTTTTGTTTTTTGTTGTGGGGTTAAACAATCTACTTTTCAACTTTTAAAACAAATGTCTTTTTTGTGTTTTTGCCATTTATTGAGTTGTTTTCACTACAATTATACTGGCATTGATGTATTACGTTTGCTTTTGATGATGTTGTTGTTTGCAGGCTTAAAATAATTGAAATATATTAAACTCGATGGACGCTTCATCTCACTAATATGTGATGTATGATATATTGTAATAGGCGACTCAATGTACCTAAAATGTCTCCGTACCCTAAGATGGTACACGTCGTTTTCCTGTTTCAATATCACCACAATATTCACATTTTCCAACTTCATGTGGAAGTCCAAGAAACGGATTTAACAGCTGACTTGCATGGCTGATGGTACGATCGCTAATGGAGGCCAATAACATATAGCATATTTTTCTAGCTTCAAGTGGAAGTCCAAGAAACGAATTTGACAGTTGATTTGCAAGGCCGATGGTGCAACCGCTAATGGATGTCAATAGCACATAGCACATTACTTTTACAATTTATGTAAACTTTTTCAATTACATAATTTGTTTAGGGTTTTATCACTATTTATATAATGTTATTATCTTTTGTGTGAGTTTAAATTTTGTAACACCTTCGCAATATAATTTGTTTTGACATGTGGTGCGTTATAATTAGACGCTATACAATGCAAATGAAAAAGAGCTTAAAAGCTGCGAAATATCAAAATTTAAGTACGGTCCTACATAGAAGTTTGATCACATTAAGGTCTTATGTAGGAGTCTAAACACAAATATTACGTTGACGCTATAGACCTAAAAACCTTTACGTTTTTACCAATTCTTTATAGAGAAAAATGCCCGGATAGTCCCTGTGGTTTCGCCTTTTTTCACCTATAGTCCCCAACTTTTTAAAACTAATAGTCCCCAAGTTTTCAATTTTTGTTCCCGGATAGTCCCTGAAACGGATGGGGGTTAGTTTTTGGTGTTAAGTAGGTGTGAAATTACTAAAATACCCTTAATATAAAAAATAAGTATTAAGTCATTAAAATAAAATAACTAATATATTAATTCAGGTGGGGCCCACATGATTTATTATATACCTATCCCTCTTTTCTGACTTGTTCACTATAGCCACCAAACCATCACCACCCCATTTACCGGAGAACCACCGCCACCGCCTACCGGCTAACCCAAACGAATCGTTGCTCCATCTCCAGCCATCCATCACCGACAAGCCGAACTAGATTTGAATCAAAGTTTGTTCCAGATCTGAGTTGTATTGTGCGGTCGCAAATCAGTAAAAAGTGAGCTCCGATTTCTAACCCCGTCACCGTCACCACCTATCACAACCACCAGCCGACCAGACCAGCCCCACCCACATTACACCCTCTTCTAACCCCTCATCTCTTCTGAAACAAATCTGAAATCAGACCATCGAGTGTAGACGACGGAATTGGTTCGATTTGCAGGTACGATTAGGGCTTCGATTAGGGATGAGGGGTTAGAAGAGGGGGCTATTATTACTTGGAAAAGGTGATTCTGTGACCAACCTTCATTGTGATATGTCGAATGCGGTACTAGTTCAATCCTGGATTAGTATATTTATATTGTTAGTATAATGATTGACGAGTGAAACTTTTCAGGTGAATATATTGACACACATCATGGAAGCGACAATTAGAGATGAGCAGCAGGTCAAAATAGTCAAAAGAGATGATGGTAATAGTGAGTATTCCACATACAGAGGAGATAGAGGGGAAAATTGGTGCTCTTTGGGACATATTCCGGAAGGAAGATGCTGATAAAATTAGGAATTATCTAGGGAAGCACTCAAAAGAATTTGGTTTACACACTGCAGATCTTCATTGATTTAAGAAACAAAGTGTTTGTTTATATTTATTCGATGGTCTGTGGATGGTGGCGGATTAAGTGGTGGTTGATTGGCTGAAGAGGCAATGATTGGAGGCGGTAGGCGGCGGCGGCGGTGGTGGTGGTTCTCCGGTGGAGGATAGTGGTGGGTGCTGGTGGGTATAGTGAACGAGAGAGAGAAAGAAGGGATATGTTTATAATAAACCATGTGGGCCCCACCTGAATTAACATATTAATTGTTTTGTTTTTATATTAAGGGTAAATTGGTCCTTTCACACCCATTTAACAGGGAAAACAAACTGAAGTTAGACCCAAAGACTATCCGGGAACAAAAATTGAAAATTTGGGGACTATTCAGGTAGTTTTAGAAAGTTGGGGACTATAGGTGAAAAAAGGCGAAACCACAGGGACTATCCGGGCATTTTTCTCTTCTTTATACTACTTATAAAATGCATTACATTCTGCAACGCAAGACGAGTAATTTCTAGTTAATATCCTAAATTTAGGATCAAGTACATCCGATATCATAACTTTTCTATCAACTATGATACTACAGAGAGTTTTTGAGGTATAAGTTGCAGAGAAAATTATTATTCTATTTAATACTAGAGATGGGCAAAAAAACCGGTTCCTACCCGATTCCAGTGGACCGGACCCGGTTCCGGTTCCTACCCGGCTAATAGTAGAACCGGTTCCGGGTTCAAAAAACCCGTAGGTTCCGACCCGGTTCCACATTTTATAAATAAAATCGGTTCCTACCCGGACCCGGTGCGTACCCGAAATCCGGTTCCTACCCGGAACCGGTTCCGGGTATTAAAAAAAAACCCGATATGCCCATCAATTGTCACATGAAGCATCATTAGCACAATAGTTGTTGGTCCAATAGAATTGGTATTAGTATCTTGAAATCGTTGAAAGTTATCAGTTTGCATGTGAAGTATAATGGTTGTCGGCCATTATATTTGTTTTTAATTCAGTATTCACGTGTTTTGTTTGAGTGTTTCAATACTGATTGTTTCAGCACATGTAATGTGAAATTGGAGGTCCAATCAGGGTGTATTGAGTATTTGGCCCATGTGCTTTAGTTAGAAAAGAAATCATAAACAGCCCACTAAATGCTTAAGGTTCAATAAACATTTCATTTGAATATTGTTGTCTGATAAAGCTTTGCCGACACTGATAGAGCATAAAGTTTGGTGAAGGAAATAGCTGCTCAACCAAAGTTGGTTGAAGAAGAAGCACTTAAACTCACAGTTGATCTCAACGGGAAAGTTACAAGGTTTGAGCAAATCATTGAGGATTTCAAACGGATGTTCATTACATGAGCTCCTGGAGAATCACTCAACAGTCTGCACCATATACTGAAGCAACAGAAGCCTTACAAGAATACGAACCACCTTCAGTTGGATTTAGCAAAGAGTCTTTGTAGATCCAGAAGAGCTTCTACAAATACAACTTGAAAAACTCAAGAGAAAACGAGTATATCATCTATGTAAATTGACAGCTTTTTGTATTGAAAAACTCAAAAAAACCGGTTTCAAACAATACCCGTACCCGGTTCCAAACAGGACCCGTACCCGGTTCCATTGTACCCGAAACCGGTTACGCCGGTTCTAAATATATTGACGTGTACCCGGGTTGTACCCGGAACCGGTTCCACAGAAAACCCGGTTCCACTCACTTGTATCCATACCCGGTTCCGGGTTGGAACCGGTTCCGGGTTTTAAGAATACCCGATTATGCCCATCTCTATTTAATACATTATTTAAAAAAAATGTCTTAAATTGTGACTACTACATTTTACACACTAACTTCATTGTAAAAATCAACCAACTGAAACGAATTATATGAAACTTGAAAGATGCTTCATTTCATTATCTTAATAACATAATGTCTTATATTGTGATTACTACATTTTGCACACTAACTTCATTGTAAAAATCAACTAAATAAAACGAATTATATAAAACTTGAAAGATGCTTCATTTCATTATCTTAAGAACAACATAAATGAACAAAACATCTTGGTTTAAAAAAAAAGTGATAAAATAAAAAACACACAATTTAGCAAAATCCATAAACCTAAACCCAAGATGGCAACAAAGACGAATCAAATCAACACAAAACCATGATCACCATTAGCATAACAACCCGTTACCAAAAAAAATATCACCAGAATCTCAGTAGAAGAAACCAAGCACTTTACCACCGACATTCTTCCTCCTAGCTTCTTCATGATCCATAATTCCAGCTGATGTTGTTAACACAATGTAACCAAACTGCAAAAGTTAACATCAATTAGTACCAACACTAAATAACTCCATTCCAACACATGCATGACAAAGTTTCCAAATGTGTAGATATGGGTTGCGCGCAGTCAATTTATAAATTATTAATTTATTGTACAAATATTGTTTTTGTGAACATAACACCTGTCTTGAAGGAAGAAGTCTTGCAGTCCATGGCTCGATTTCCTTGACACCAACATCAAAACGAGGACTGATGACCCCACATTTGTTCAAACGTCCATTCAACTCAACAACAATCTTACCAGATCTGTGGTCATCAACGTACTCGAACTCACCAATATAACCTGTGGTTAGGACACAAGCACACGTTATTTAGTCATTGTGCTCTTAACAGGTGTCAATAGATAAGATCATACCGTGCTTTTGCATAACCATAAGGAACTTGATAATAACTTTCGAAGATGGCCTAATCATGACCTGTCTTTTTCCCCTCTTTTCAGCATTGTACATGCTCTTGAGAGCGTCGTTTAAAACACTAACCCTCACCATCTTTACAAATTCAAGATACTACAAGAAAAACAATAAAAATAATAAACATATGCTCACAATAGTTTACAATCACAGCTAGAACTCAATTTTGACATATTCAAACTTGTTTAAAGTACATGTAATTTGAAATCATACAAATCGTTGATTACTAATATAAGCATTATCTATACGAAAGCTACATGGACAACCTTTTGTTGACATGAATGTCATGCAGACTCCTTTAATTGCATTAAAACCACTTCCATTTTAACCGTTTTTAGTACCATATAATGAAAATGTATTTATCCACATGCTTACCACTATCTGCATAGCCAGCAATTATTATCGCCCACAGGTTAAAATCTCTTTTAGACATTTCATCAAACATCGGTCGTGCATTCTTCATACACCCACACGATATGAACATGATCAGCACACAATTGAGCACTAGAGAACGAAGAACACTAGAGAGCGTAACGTTGTTTTTCCTAATACCCTCTTTACTCAATTCTTTAAAAACGTCAAGAACTTGATGAAAGTTTTCTTCTTTACAACTGTTATTAATTCTAACCGTCCATACCACAACATTACGCCGTGAAAATATCCAATTAAACACTAAATCCCCATCTTTAAAAGATCCAAACTCCCCGTAAAAACTAATCAACGAGCTACTCACAAACAAATCATTTGAATAACCCGATTCAGCAACCAACCATTGATTTGTTAGCCAAGTGTCAAGTTCAATGCGTTTGCACAAGCCTTGAGAACACAATCAAAAACCCAAGAAACAGGGAAACTGCTGCAACTATAAATTATATATTGTAATTTGGGATCTGTAAAGAGGTTAATTACTTCCTCATACTCACCACTATATGGATAACCAGCAATCATTATCACCCACCAGTTAAAATCTCTCTTAGACATTTCATCAAACACCTGCAGTGCATTCTCCATACACGCGCACACGATATTCTAGTTGTGATCGTAAACTAACTATTGAGCCGAAATGAATTAAAAAAATTGGCCAACACATCGACTGCTCTAATGGATCATCAAAGTTTACAATCACACTGTTTCACCAACCCTAAAACATCTACTTACAGAAAATATAAGCAACAGCCTAACATGTGTTTACTTTTCATGGCATACACCTAGAACAAAATAGTATCAGGAAAAATTCACCAAATATTTGAAAAACACTCAAACATCATCAGTTCAAATAGAAACAGAAATTAATCAAAGAACAAAAGTTTGATGGATCGCAGGAACATAAAACCTAATAAAAACTAAAAATGTCAACAACAGAATGAAGAGATTAAAGAAATTCGGTTTATAAAATTTAAAAAAAATAGGGTTTACCTGGAAGCAACAATAGCAGCGGCGTTTCTGTTAGCAGCGTGTTGTTACGAGGAGAAGAGATGGAGTCGAGAAGACGACGACGTGGGCCTTAGGGTTTGGGTTTTATAGGGCTTGTCAATAGGCCCACTAAATCAAGTTATATAAACCTCTATATGCCATGTTCTTAAAATAAATAAATAAAAACACAACTTTTTTTCTGATGGAATTGGAAACTTACTCAAGGTAAGACTAGCGGGTGTGGAGCATTGGTTGGGGCAGGGGATGTCAGGCAACATTGGCTAACCCACATCGTGCCAGTGTTGGTCACGGCATTGCCACGCTAGTGTGGCTTTGAAGCGTGGCGTGGGACGGGGGGAGAGCTGACTTGGCTGGTGGCATATGACCATTGGGCTAGCCGTTGGCCAACGACTATTTAAAAAATAATAATTCGGTCCACATGGCACCCCACGCCGCCTGGCCACGCCCCTTCCACGCCGCCTGGCCACGCCCCACTTTTTTGGTGTGGACTGTTGGAGCCCACAAGTGCCACGTGTCGAGCAATGCCCTCAACCCAACCCAACCCAACCCAACCCAAGCCACCCCCCCCCCCCCCCCCTGGCCCCGCGCCCCCCGCCTCATAGTCTAATTTTACGAAACTAGTGGAAACCCCATGCGCTACGCGACGGGAACTCGATCAGTATCGGTTTCTTTGTTACGGATATGACACTTGTTATAGTAATTAAAACAATGGAAACGAATAACGGTACAGGCGTTGTAAATCGAAATTCGTTCGTATTTTGATACCAAAGAAACACTCTAGTTTTAGAAGTTTGAATAAGACTTCGTTGACTAAAAAATACACCGGAACGTCGATAAAAATTAAATTAAAAACACATGTGCATTCAACTTTAGGAAAAAAGCTAAGGAACGCAAGTTACTTAAAGAAAATATTTTAAATAATAAAAATACATACATTATTTATAAAAAGTAAGGGTGGAGATACAATATGAAGTTTATTTGGCTAGAAAGGCTAGGAAGTGATCTTGACCATCCATTTAGTTAATCAAGGGCTAAACTTAAATCAGGAAAATTGAAAGGAAGAAAAGAGGCGCGTGGGTTTGTTTAGGGGCATTCTAGTCAATCCAGCCAATAGTTTTTCTCTCCTCCAATTCCCCCCCATTTTTTAAACGTTAATAACTCTTTCATACGACATTATTTTTTTATAAAAATTGCACCAAAAAAACGAGTGTTTTTTTATCTTTAAAACGAGTATACTATTGCTATATTTTCAAAAAAAAAAATTAAAACCCAGTTGCGTAAAAAACGCAATAGAAAAACCCCTAGTTACGTAAAACGCAATGAAAAAAAAAACCTAAAAAATGACATTTTTCTAAAACGCAATGCACCAAAAACACAAAGAAATGACTTATTTGTAAAACGCAATAGCCAGAAAACACAAAGAAATGTCTTATTTCTAAAACGCAATAGCCTAAAAACTCAAAAGAAAATGTACTTTCTAAAACGCAATGGACTAAAAACACATAAAAATGTGTTTTACCTAAAACGCAATGCACCAAAAACACAAACAAATGTCTTATTTCTAAAACGCAATGGCCAGAAAACACTTAAAATGTCTGTTTTCTAAAACGCAATGGACTGAAAACACATAAAAAGGTGTTTTACCTAAAACGCAATGCACCCAAAATACTTAAAAATGTCTTATTTCTAAAACGGAATGGCCAGAAAACACTTAAAATGTCTTATTTCTAAAACGCAATGGCCAGAAAACACTTAAAATGTCTTATTTCTAAAACGCAATGCCTAGAAAACACATAAAAATGTCTTATTTCTAAAACGCAATGGCCTAAAAACACAAAAGAAAATGTTCTCTCTAAAACGCAATGAACTGAATACACATAAAAATGTGTTTACCTAAAACGCAATGAGTAAAAACACTTCAAAAATGTTTTATTTCTAAAATGCAATGACCATAAACTGTTGTTCACAGAACCAGAAACTGTCTAAAACGCAATGACCAGAAACTGTTGTTCACAGAACCAGAAACTGTTGTTCACAAAACCAGAAACTGTTGTTCACAGAACCAGAAACTGTTGTTCACAGAACCAGAATCTAACTAAAACGCAATGACCAGAACCTGTTGTTTACAGAACCAGAAACACTGTCTACGAATGCAGTTTTCCAGAGGCAATTTACAGAAAATTAATTTTTCTGATGCATTTTATTACAGCAATTTGATCGGAAAAAAAAATTCCGAGCTGCCAGGGGCTCTGCCCCTTGGACCCCGCCAGGGGCTGCCGCCCCTGCGACCCCGCTACCAGGGGCGCTGCCCCCGAACCCCCCCAAGATCGTAAAACGCAATGACTAAATCAAAAATCCAGATCGTAAAAATGAAATTAAAGAATTTCTTACATGGATCGAAGTGATTTCTTCAACAATTGACGAAGTTTGAATGATATAAACACTTATCAGCGCTCGAATCGAACGAATCGAGTGATTATCTCCAAAATCACCCGAAAAAAACCAAGATTTTTTATTAAATTAAACTGGGTTTTCTTCAAAAAAAGCTGAAGAACACGTTGATCGGGTGTTTGAATCATTGATTTGTGATGAAAATCGGACTATAATATAGTGATTATTGAGATAGAAAGTGAAGAAATGGTTGAAGATGGTGGGTTTTGAAAATGGTGGGTTTTGAAGTTACTGGGTTTTGAAAAGGAAGAAGAAAGGGTTGAATTGACTAAAATACGCTTCCTCTTTATTTTAAATGTTGCCACATGTCCTAATCCTATTGCTTCCTACACTTCCTAGCCAAAATAAACTTCCTATTTGATCTTTTTCCTAAGAGGTAAAACTAAAATTTAAAATTTTAAAAAATATAATTCAATTACACATGAATCACATGATAATATTGACCAACAAAAGGAAGTAAATAAATCATGGTTCCCAAAAATAAATAAACGTTGCAGATGTTATGAATATATAATTTATTAGTGACTATTCACATTACCAACTTCCATATCACATTTATGTTTGTATCAATGTCATAGTGCCTATATATATTGGCATTTGTATATGATGTTTATATAAAAGAAAAAGGATTCTCATTCCCTTATTTTCCATATTCTTGTCCTCTACATGATCTATATAGTCTTGTTCTCTAATGTTTATTATAGTTGTATATTGGTTGCTAATAGACCGTTGTTTTACAACACGTTATCAGCACGAAAGTGCTCGTTTCAAAAACCCTTCTACCTTTCTTTATTCAATCATTTGATCCCCTTTTTCCTTCAACTTATTCTATAAGTTAAGTTTAGATTAGAACCTCTAAATAGCAATATGCGTTATGGGAGCAAATGGAATGGAGTCATGGAGACGAATAGAAGACTATGAATTTTAGATCTTAGTTCCGCCCGTTCAGCAATAAGATTAATATTAATTCAGCAGCAGTAAATATTGTCATGGATCCAAAACTTATGATTGAGATGGACTTCCCTGAATTTCCATTGGTAAGTATAATCTTTATTTATTTTATATTGTTTATTTGATTTTTGATGATTAAATAGATTAGGATAACATATAAAGGATAAATATCTAACGGAAGATTTATAATCAATGGAAGATGTAAAATTACTAAAATAGTCTTTTGCCTGGATTTCTATTACATCTTTCTTAAATAATTTATTTGATTACCGCGTGAGCTTTCAATGGGGATTCAGTTATTTATCTATAAGAAAAGGATATGAAGATAAATCGGTAAGCCGTACTAGGGTCGGGTCACGTTACGGCTAACGATGAAGCAAACGGCACGGCAAAATTGTTGGAGAAACATGATTAATAGACTATTGAGATTTAAATTTTAATTATTACTACATAATTAATTACTTTTATGGGTATTTTTTTTTCAGATCATATTATAGCTAAATATTTTATAATTTAAATGGTTGTGGATATAATTCTATTACTACATGTTTTAAGAACTTTTTTTTTTCGTTATATTTGAGTTTTGTATTTCGTATGTGAATCAGAGAATCTAGATTAAGCTAGAATCCAGATTTGTCATGTATTATTCTTTTCTAAATACCCGTTTCAATGACCTTTATGTAATTGTGAGAAATGCACTCTGATACAATAAATATTTTACTTCGAGAATCAATTTGACATTTGTGTTTTATATTAAATAACTAATTAAATATATAATTTAAGTTAGTATTTTCTTTCATCCCCATATATGTAGTATAAGGGAAGTATGTCTTTATAAATAATCTTACTATATATTGGTCCAAACTTTGAAAGTTATTTTTATATTTCAAATGTAAGACAAAGGTTCATTAGTATATGTGACGCATCTATATTAAAGTAACCATGTTCACTATTACTGATTATATATTATATATTATACAACCAGAGAAAATGTCATTTGGACAAGGTATGCATTTATTTTATATTTATAAAATTCGAAAAAAAAATTGAAATCTATTGACAAACTTATATAACAGTTTTAAGTTCCACTCATTTGACTTGGTTGTCTTTCTATGATATATGTAACTTCCTTAATGTGTATTAATTTCATATTTGGATTAATTGTATGAAATATAAAAGGGCTATAGGTTTTAATACTTCTCGACCGTTTCTAGTTTATCACTATATGTCAATTGTTATGTTTCTTTAATACCCTAATAATCTTGGGGAAGATGACTTGTGGGTGATGGCGTTTGATCCGCCCATCTCTAAATGAGGCAACTACTACATGAGAAAATACAAGAGAAGCAAGTCACGTATATTTTGTATTTAATTTTTAAGAGGATACAATTACATCACTAAGGAAAAACAAAAATGTCCTCATCTTGTTTCTAATTAAAAGCAAATTAGTTATCTTATTAATATAAATTAATTTAGTCATCAAACGCAAGTTTGTTTTCAATTTAGTTTTATAATCCTTACAAATGAGTTTGAAATGTTAGTAAATGATTTTCAAGAAAGTTATATTTCTTAAATGGTAATTATTGTTTTCACATCATTTTAAAGATTTATAAGTCTTGATAAATAATGGAATTGAAATTCAATGCTATTTAAGGGATCATGAAATAGTAATCGCTACCGTGAAATTTTTAGTTGTTTAATGTAGTGCTAAAATACTTTTTATGTTTCTACTTGAATTATATAAATATACATTTATGTTCCAAATAATACTATGAAGTATCTTAGATACGTGCTCCAACGTGTGGTTTGTATTATGATTATAAATACTACACAAAAATTAAGAAATACAAAAGGTTTTTATGGTGTAGTGCTTTAAAAATACGGTATTACTACAAGTTCAAGATTAACAAGTAATGTTATTAATATTTTGATTCAACATATGAAATTGTATTTCATACAAATATTATTTTGTACAAACGTTTTTGGTCTTGTGGCCGATTTCGATGGAGATGATTGAACCATGGATACAATAGAATTAATGAATTTTCTATCTTAAATGATGTTATCAAAAGTGGAAATATTAATTGGTTACAGGTAATACATATGATTTAAATATTTGCTTTTAAGTGTGATGAAAACGCATATTTCATAAAGTTTTCATACCAACTTTTTATGTGGTCACATATTTTGAAAATAATAAATTGTTTTATGTGATCACATATTATATTATGATGCCATGTATTATATAATTTGACTTTGTTTTATATTGTGTATTTCATATGTTATCATATACTCATTTGTAGTATTTAATCGATCATCTAAAATGATTTAATATCTCTCATAAACCTCATATTGAGTTTGTAGAAGGTCATAAGATGTTAGACCTTATATGATTCGGACATGTAATTACTTCTCTATGGTGTTATGCAAAGAGAAGATTATTTACAAGGTAAAATCGGATAAAACAATTTTCATTTGCCGATCTCAAATATGCTAAAGTAGCAATATTATGGAACAAGGATAACAACTTTGAAATGGTTTCATATCCGTTTGTCCGAACCATGAAACTTGGTTGGTTTACATCATTCCTTGAAGTGAATATGATTATAAGATCTTTGAAAATGCCAGGGTGATGGATGTAATTAAGAAACTTAAAATGCTGATCATGTTACTAATGAGATCCAGCTATCAAAAGTTGTAAGATAGCCAAGTTAATAATGAGATCGACTATCAAAATTGTAATAATGGTCACAATGAGATTGACCACTAGAAGTGAGGAATTATGGGAGTGATTATAAGAACACATTGTTATCTCACATCTTATGATATTGATCATAAATTAAAGGTTTATGAATCATGATTATTTGATTCATTGGCATGATCGGTTATACCACACCGAGTCAATAATGATGTGAAATTTAATGAAGAACTACAAGATTATTCTTGTTAAAGTGCATGCAATATTTGCTCTCAAGGGAAGTTAATGATATACCAACTAAAGTATGGTTTAGATCCCTAAATATTTGGAAATAATAAGGGAATATGTGTATCCCGACATGATACCATTTAGTATTTTGAAATCGATGCATCGTCTAAATGGTTATCAAATCCACAACTTGAAGCTTGTGTGATTGTGGCTTAGCTAATGTGATAGCAGGCATATTAATCCAGATTACTATTGGTTATAGAGCCAATGATCATGAGAGGAGCAAAAGTTCATTTAGGTACATGTAATTTTATATATAGTACCATCAATTCACATCAAGCCAATAAGTTATATTCTCCCCATACAGTTGGTTTTTAGTCAGGAACCAAAGATGTCTCATCAAAGATTTTGGTTGTGCGACATATATCGAAACTCATCCACCACACCGCACAAAGATGGAACTTCTAAAAAGTTTGAAAATATGTTGGGTATAAATAGTCATCTATGATTGAATGCTTAAAGCCATTAGTGAGAAATTTGTTTGTGGCTCATTGGTTTTCACTTTAGTGAATGAATGTTCCCAACATTAGGGGGAGATAACAAGCAGTTGGAAAGTGAAAAATGAAATGAATTATCATGTCATCTTGATCCTCCGACTATAAACTATGAACTAGAAGTTTAAAGTATAATTCATTTACCAATATTAAAGAACAAATTACCAGACAAGTTCACTGACCTAAATAGAGTGACTATGTAAGTCACATAATCAACTGCTTATGCTCCAGTTATATTTGTGTCCAAGAGGACAACCACATATTTAGTAATGAGTCTATTGCACGCCTGAAGCGTGGTATACTAGTCGATTCCAATAATAAAATTCCTTGAAAATTGGAGCAAGTAATTAAGATGGTCAAGTCGAGGTTATAGTAATAAGATCTACTGAAGAGACAATAGACATGATGGTTCAAGAAGAACCTCAGGTACCTGAAAATAAAGAGATCTCAATAAGTTGTATCATGTCTAAGATATGTATGGAATCGAAATAAAAATCGACGTTGTTATACTTTTGTATATAATGTAGCGCTTAAAATGATTAAATGATGAGGATCAGATTAAGATATGCCTATGAATGAATATTAAGAAATGATTGGCCAAAATAGAAAGACGCAAATAAGGCAAAGTTTAGTTCTCTAATGAAATGGAAAGTTTACGGAACAATAGTCCATACAACTGAAGTTGTAAAATATGTTGGATACAAATGTGTCTTTTACGCGAATCATGTGAAAATCAAATTAAGTGATATAAGTCAAAATTGGTGGCACAAGAATTTCTGCAAAGACTTATGACTGATTATGAGGAGACGTATTCTCCCATTGTGGATGTTTTGACTTTCCAATATCTTATTAGTCTGGTAATATATAAAAGAGAATTGACATGCGTCTTATGAAAGTTATGTATCACTTGATACTAAGTCATATAAAATAAGTTCTCGAGAATATTATGATTATTATATGAATTTGGATCTGAATACGTATACATGTTGTATTGAATTGAATATAACTGGAACTCCCCATGAGTATCCTAAAGCATTTGAGTGCTTAAGAGGTTAATAGAAACACCTTATGCATGTAATTATTGTGCACCAATACTCCAATAAAGATACATAGAAAATGTGTACCTGGTTATTGTGGCATCTCAATGTACACAATGTACAAACATGGTACATTATGGATTTTACAAATGAAGCAAGTGTTTATGATATCCTTGCATATAATATAAAATCAAAGAGGAGGTTTGCGTGTCAACACTCCTAAAGAGTGTATGCACAAACATTGTTGGTCAAAGTGGAAAGGAGTACGAGAATGTATATTTATAAAGTTAAAAAATATAGTATGGACTAAAATAGTCAATTCAAATGTGGTATAATCGACTTACTAATGAGCTCAGCAAAGAGAGAAATACATAAATTGTAGTGAATCCATTTGTTTTCATTAAAAGAACAATATGAGGTTTATGAGTATTCTAATATATGTTGATGATATCATTGAATCTCCTGAAAAGATAAAAATGAACTCAATTATTAAAGGAAGAATTTTCAAATTAAAGATGGTATTGCAAATATGTGGCTTGATATGTAGAATAAGCATTTGTATTATTATTATCCATCAATCATAATACATCTAGAAGATGGTGGACATTTTCATACGGACAAAGTTTATGGTGTAAGTACATTTAATGATGTCCAGATAGTTGATATAGAAAATAACCCTTATCATCTCGTACCAAAGAAGCAAAGATCATTGTCCAGAAGTACCATAGTTAAATACAAATTGTATTAATATATCTTACTAGTTATTCACGAACATATATTATGAATTTATTGACAAGATATAACTGGTGTACAATGAGGAGATAATGTAATGGGTAAAACCTTGGTTTAAAAAAGCGGGAAGCGCACAAAAGCGATGAGGTCTAAAAAAGCTTTTTTAAAGCGAAGCGCAAAGTGATTATAAAATTTATTTTTTATATATCCCATAAGTGGTAGCCTCCAATACCTATGATTTAGCTATAATTAAGCTTTATATATGTTTTAAAATGAAAAAAACATAAATGTACACATAGTTAGTAGCAAAGGACTTATATGTTGGGTGTGTGAATGAAAGTCTCAAAATGTGGTAAATACTTTGTCCCACATCGGTGTGGGGACAAAGTGAGTGGTTGTTTATAAGGTAAAGTCTTTACTACTCCATTGTAGCTTTATGACATGTTTTACCACAAGTCCTACCCGCGCGCAGGGGGGGTGCAAAAAATGAGTTTCTGAATTGAAATTTAATTGAACTCGTGCATGCCCGCACGTCCTGTGAACACGAATGCAGCTCCGAAAACCCCAGGCACGCGTGGGCCAGTTTTTGCATTTAACCTTCATTTTTTTTGTATTAAAGCCAAGCCCAGACGAGAGGTTTAAAAAAACTGTGCAAAGCATAGAAACAACCCATGTACAAAAAGCGTGCGCCTCAGCCTGCGCCTTAGGTCAATTTTCCCCTAAAAAGCACGCCTCAGCTGCGCTTTTTGTACATAGTGCGCCTTATGTCACACAAGACGATCCAGCCTGCGCCTAGATGCGCTTCGCGCTTAAGCGCGCTTAAGGCGCGCTTTTTAAAACCAAGGGTAAAACTTATGTTTTCTATACTCTTAAGAAACAAACAATATGGGTTCATATTTTACTAACCCGTCAACAAGTTTGGTTAGTTTTGTAAATGCAGGGAATGTGACAAAACACATTCATGGATCTTATGGTATCTACTTACAAAAGGAGGCAACTAGAGAAGATTATATATCAGTGTTCATTAAAGGATTGCACATCAAGGGATCAAGCGAAAAATGTTGGTGCATGCGTCTGTCGACTTCGTCTTGTATCGAGTCTTGTTTGTAATTATATAGATCAGGGAACGTTATACGAGAAAAATGTCAAATATAGGGTGTGAGACAAGTTCAAACGGAATTAGAATAGGTAATTTCGTTTGAATCCACCATGACATGTTCAAACGAAATTACCTAATTCCGTTTGAATTTAATTTCGTTTGAAGCCGTTTCAAGCGGAATTACCCGCCTATATATATGTGTGCCTGATTCCGTTTGAGTTCAGTTGTGTATGTGTGTTTCCGGAGCCGAAGTGCTGCCGAAGTGTCGTCTCGCTGTAAATCGTTATCAAATTAATCAAATCTAGGGGTGTAAACGAGCCGAACCCGAGCCCGACTAGGCTCGAGCTCGGCTCGTTATGTTTTTATGAAGCTCGAGCTCGGCTCGGTTCGAGCCTACTTCTCTAAGCTCGAGATCGGCTCGTGAGTAAAACTCAAAGCTCGAGCTCGGCTCGACTCGGCTCGAGCTATTTCGAGAACAACCTCAAATGAGCTAAAAGCTCAGCTCGAGCTCGTTTCAACAGCGATTAAGCTAGCCAAAGCTCGGCTCGAGCTTGGCTCACCAATGTTATCATCATCATTATTATATTATATATATAAAAAACTAAAATTTTGTTTAGGCTCGTTTGGGCTCGCGAGCCTAAACGAGCTTTGTATTTCAGGCTCGAGCTCAAGCTCGATAACTAAACGAGCTCTATTTCAGGCTCGAGCTCGGGCTCGGGCTCGTTAAGGCTCGACTCGTTCGAGCTTTTAACCGAGCCGATCACGAGTAGCTCTCGAGCCTCCGGGCTTGTTTACACCCCTAATCAAATCGTCTTTTAAAGTGATATTCTAGCTGAATTGAACTCAATACGTCTGTTTCCGCCTTTTGTATTGAGAAAAAACTCTTCTGATCGACTCGTTCGGGTCTGAAATCGATCCTACAAGTGGTATCAGAGCTCAGGAGGAAGAGTTTATACCAATTCAGCTGCAAATTCTGATTTCTACACCTTCTTTTTCAAAATTAAAAATTTTTCACGGCTAAAATTCTCACAGAATGTGCGCAATACTGTTTTAACAAAGCCTTGAAAGTTTCAGACTTAAAATCGATCTAAAACTGATAAAATTGGTAATTCCGTTTCAAAACCAGTGCGAGTTTGATGACATCAACAGCATTTCAAACGGAATTAGCTCTTAATTTCGCTTGAAACTGGTTTTCCGCTTGAGAAGTTGGTTAATTTCGTTTGAAATAGGTAATCCCGTTTGAGTGATTCCGTTTGAATCACTAATTCCATTTCAAAGTCCTTATTCCGTCTGAAAGTGTGTTATCTCAAACAAAATTAGGGTAATTTCGTTTCAAAGTTAATTCCGTTTGACAGGAATCTCGTTTGAAAGATAATTCCATTTGAATAGGACTGTTTTGTGAACTTTGAAAAACCAAAACATGGAAGAGGAATTTTATAACGCCTTTGCTACCCCGATTACTGTTACTCAGCAGACAATGTTAGAAAATGAAACAGGGACTATGCAAAAACCGCCTAAGCTCATGAACATTGAGGGGTATAAAGGTTGGGAGGGACGTTTTGAAAACTGGGTTCAAGCCAATTATTTGGATGCTTGGGAATGTGTTGAGACGAAATATGTTAGACCGATGACTGATGATGAGGAGATTATAGCAATAAAAGACCTTAGTGCTGAAGATAGAAACAAATACAAAGATGAGAAAATGATGTTAAGTCTACTACAACAAGCTGTGAAAGAAGATATATTGGTTTTATTGCAACACAATGGAACTTCTTACTCAATATGGAAAGCATTAAGATCGAAGTTTGTAGGAAGCCAATAGATGGTCAAGAACAAAAAGTCACTTCTGAAGAAAGAATTTGATATGTTTCGTGGTTTGAAAAATGAAAGCACAGAGCAAATTATTGAAAGATATTGTAATCTGTTAGCTAACATGAAGAGATTAAGCATCAACAAAGATAATGAAGAGTTGATTGAGAAATTGGCTGATGCATTGCCATATGAGACTTGGGGTACATATCTCATGATGTTGAGGAACAAAAAAGGGTTTAGCAGTCTGACATTGAGCAAATTCATTGAAAATATTGAAGCTCAGGAGATGGAATAGAGAAAGATTTCAAGAATGAAAGATTTCGATGGTGAACAAGACATTGGGCTTTATTACAAAGCAGGGTTGAATGACAAAACTACCAACATGTCACCAAAGGTTGAAACTGCATTCAATGCAAAGAGTTCATCAGGAAGTTCATCCAAAGGATCAAACAGCAACACGAGTTTTTCATCATATCCATCATTTGATCCAAACATTTCAGCAACCAGGAATGGCAAGAAGTTACAATGCAACATTGTATTGAATCTTGAAAATGATCAAGAGTATTCTGAAGAAGTTGCAAAAAGCCATATGTCCTTGTTGGGAACCGTGTTAGAATCCTATGGAAGTTTAGTGGCAGGAAGGATCGGGAATCCAATGTTGACAAAAGAGGATTACGATCAAATAGATGCTGAAGAGATGGAATTAATGGACATAAAATGGTGTTTGGCAAGTGTGTTGAGGAGAGCTGAGAAATTCAAACAAATCACAGGAAGAGATGATTTCCGTGATGCATGTGTTTCTAATTTAGGTTTTGATAAATCTAAAGTTACTTGTTTTCGTTGCAGGGAAAAAGGACACTTCAAGAGGGAGTGCACAAATCGCGAAGCAAGTGGAGCTCAAAATCCATTCAACAACAATGATTACTATCGGAAATCGATTTATCATCAAGTTGCTCAACAACAACAAGAACCACAAGTAGCACATGGTAGGAAAGTAATTGAGGAGTCTTCAAAGAGAGCATGTTTGGTGAATCAAGATGATCAAAAATCGTCAACAGGTTTCCGTTGGGACAAATATATTTATGCTGACAACAAAGCATGTCTGATCAGTCAAGATGATGAAAAGTTACCAGAAGGCTTTAGTTGGGAAAATTTCAGTTGGGATGATTACTGTCCGGATAAACATATTTTAAAAGCAAAAGCTTTTGTTGCTCGTATTGAAGAAGATAGTGATGATGATAGTGAGTATTATGCAAAACGAATGGCAGCTCATTTAAAAATGATGGCAGAAAGTGATAGTGAAGATGAAAAATCTAAATAGAAAAAGGTCAAAACACCAGTCAGCAGTGATGATGAAGAAGTACCTGTGATAAGGAAAAAGGTGAAAAACATTCCAGAGTTCAAAGTTGAAGCAGAAGCTAATGCACAAAATGTTCCTGTGACATGTGAAAACTGTGAAGCAGTCAAGAAGCAAAACAGCACATTGATTCATAACATGAACAGATTGAAAGAATCATATGATGTTCTGAACAAAGCAATGAATCAGTACAATCAAACAAGCAGTGAACAAGCAACAGCCATGAAAACACTACAAGGAGCTTTCATGAAAAAGCAGAGAGTGGTGAACAATTACATTGAGAAGTGTGCCGTGCTAGAACAAAAATTGGAAACTCAAAGAATTGAAACTAAAAGAGTAAATCGTTTGTTAAAAAGTTACTCATGTACTTCTTATGTCATTGACAGGATTTATCCAACTGTTGAAGGAATGAAGGCATTTGAAGATGATGAAGTAACTGAAGAACAGAAGGTTTCTGAAGGAAAAACTCTTGAAAAGAAGAAAGAAAAGAAGAAGGATACTAAAGTGAAGACATCTGGTAAGAAACAAGGTGTTAATTACAACAAGTGTCCACCCCCACTTGAAAATGGATATTCTCCGAGAAATCCAAATTCAGAAAGAATCGAAAAGGCAACAAATTTACAGTGGGAATCGGAGTCTTCAGTTAAACTGCCAGAAAATATAGATGTCACTTTTACATCGTCTGACACTGATCAACAATCTCAATTGATGAAGAAAGTGTGGATCATGTGTTAAAGAACGATGAAATGGAGGAGTCAAAGTCGGAGTCTAAATCAGAGTTAAAGTCTAAGTCCGACATGTCAAGTCCTTCAGTCAAAAGGGAGAAACGAGTTTACAATAAAGAATTTCTTCTATCAAAATCTAATTTGAATGACGAAACATTCAAAGTTGCATATACATTGAATGATTCCGACAAATTATATTCTCATGAGGAATTTCCAATAAGAGGTGTCAAAACTGAATTGATCAAAAAGGTTTTCAAATTAACAGAAATTAATATTTCTGAAATAAAAGATGCAAATCTTTCTAAAAAACCTAATCCTTACACCTCAAGAGTTCAACAAAGAGAAAACAAGAAAAAGGGTTACAGTTCTGGTTCTGGTTATCGAAAGAAACCAAACCATAACGGTAATTTCAAAAAGAAAGGATTAGGATTTATTCCACCAGAAAATCATAAAAATGAAAAATATGTTCAAGATTTTAAATCAAAAATGATATTTGTTTCAGGTACATCTTCTGAAGAAGAAAAAGAAAAATTATTCAGAAAACAGTCGAACAAAGATTTCCTTGCGAAGAAGCAAGAAGAGATGCAGACTGTTGATCAGAAGAAGGAAACTCGAACCTGTTTCAAATGTGGAAAAAGTCGTCATATTGCCATGAAATGTTCACAGGCAAATCAAACTAAACAGGGATTTTCTAAACTGAAAGATAAAGAGGTTGTGTTTGAATCACCAATTGAGAGAACTAAACTTTTCAAAAATTCAAAATTTGAAATTGGTGAATGTTCAAAGAGGTTTTACAAGAGAAGAGCAAATCTTGACAACCAAAAGTGGGTTGTTAAGAAATCAGAGGATAGTTCTAGCAATGATTCTGATTCGTCAAAATCAGAGGAGCTATCTTCTGGCGATGAATCTGATTCCACAAGGTCAGAGGAGCCACAAGCTGAGTTAAAATTGGAAACATCAGTACCGCCAATGGATGATGTCAATTTTCCACCATTGAAGGCTGAAAACTTTAAACAAAAAGTTGGTAAGGTTGAAATTTCAAATCAATTCTATTCTGAAAAGAAAGAATTTGATGTTGAAAAAGTTTTTAATTCCAAAGTGAAACACATTTTTGATAAAATGGTTGATGGGAAGGTTAAAGGTGTGAAAGAGTTTTATGAGAAAAAATTGAAGAAACCAGGTAAGAGTGTTTCGTCCCAGGTTTGTGACTGGGATGGAACCTATTAAGATCAGTGAAAAGTATGACTTGCCGGAGCTCCCAGGTTGGTAAGCGAGGAGCAGGTATCGGCATCTTTCTTGAGAAATTCACGAAAGTGATTTCGACTTACAAGTGGTAAATCAGGGACATTAAGTTGTACTTGATCTCCTACTAGTGGTATTTGATGATTGAACCTAAAAATTGTTAAAATTTTCAAGTGGTTGAAAACAAGGTGATGAATACCCTAACCTACAAGTGGTTTTATAAAATCAACAAAGCTTATTTTCCGGAAAAACCATTTGATTAAAACAAACTTAAGTGTTTTGAAATCACAATGGGAAAATAGTTTGTTGTGAGGGGGAGTTCTGATTGTTTATGCCAAGTGGATGGCGAATTGAAGTGATTCAATATCAGTTGTCACTTTACTTGTATAGTTTGTTTTCAAATTTCTTTAAATGTGTTTGCATTTTAGGGGGAGTAAGTTTTTCTGAAAATCCAAAAACATTTGAAAATTTGAAAAAGTAAAAAACATGATAAAATCAAAAATGAGTTTTGTTGAGAAAAAGAGAAAATGATAGTACATCAGTGGACTATCACAGCATGCTAAAGAATTGGAAAGTAAAATGTGATAAACGGTCTCACTGATGATGTGCCAGTAGGTTTTTGCACATTTAGTAGATTGTGACGAGATATAAACCTAAATTTAAACTTGCTTATATCGTGGGGAACATCTCTCGGATATATGGGTAACCCCCGAAATCTTGTTTGAAAGGTCCCTCTTTCTGAGATACTAGGTCTTTATACTCAGTGATATCTGGGGTATTATCCTGGGACTTCTGATTTTGCGGAAGCAATGGCCTAGTCCCCGGAGAATACTTTACGCTTTCTTGAAATATAGCCCACCCTCAGCATAAAAAATGATGAAACATTGAAAAAATATGTAAATCATGTGTTGTTGAAGAAAAGATCCTCTAAAGGGGACACACCAAAAGTCGAAGCCGTCATCTCTCTGCTGAACGGAAGTTTTGACCTGAGCTCTCACGGCCCTCGCAATTTAACCCCTTACAAATATCATATGTGGTATACTCACCTGTAAGACTGAATATTGGGATCTGGATACGGGAGTATATTCTAAGGTGGGACATGCGAATAAGTTTAAGTGCTTAAGACATTAATCTCGTATCTCGAAACAGTTGAACTTTGTGTGAAAATTTAAGTGGATCGGTATACTGACAATCTAAGTGAATTGTTTAGAACTTAAAATGTTTAAAGCTTAACGGTGTTGGTGATTTGTCTCAAAAACTGATATGATCCTCTTACACAAACTCACAAAAATATTGTTTGTAAATATTTCTATTGCATTTCATTTCTTTACATTCAAAAATCCAAAAAGATTTTCAGTGTGTTTTAGCATAAATTTTCAAAAATACAAAAAGATTTTCGACAACTGGTGTTGGAAAGCTGATTTTCAAAATTCCAAGTGCTAAACATGATGAACAAAAGGTTTGGGAGAGTGTGTTTTTGAAAGGGAAAATGATATTCCTGCAAGTGGTTCATCAGAAATGTTATAAATGTTAAATCATTTTGAGAATTATATTTACAAGTGGTAAGTAGAGTATAAATTTGTCAAATTATAAATTTGTGAAATTTATTTTTGGGTAGAGACTTGTGCAGGAAGCAGTAGAGCCATAATTTGGTACTGAACCTGTGGAAAAAGTGTGAACCATTTCTCAATCCTAGAACAAGAATTCCAGACTGCGATCCCAGCTTATTGAAAGGGGGAGTCTGAAGACATTTAAGAGAAGGTTATCTTTTGGTGCTGATGAAAAAAAGAGATTTGAGAATGCTTTACAATGTCAGATACTTCATATGAGAAGCCCGAAGACTGATAAAGACTGAAGATGTTGAAGACTCAACACTTAAGACTCGTCAACATTCGAGGGGGAGTCTGTTGGTGCATGCGTCTGTCGACTTCGTCTTGTATCGAGTCTTGTTTGTAATTAGATAGATCAGGGCACGTTATACGAGAAAAATGTCAAATATAGGGTGTGAGACAAGTTCAAACGGAATTAGAATAGGTAATTTCGTTTGAATCCACCATGACATGTTCAAACGAAATTACCTAATTCCGTTTGAATTTAATTTCGTTTGAAGCCGTTTCAAGCGGAATTACCCGCCTATATATATGTGTGCCTGATTCCGTTTGAGTTCAATTGTGTATGTGTGTTTCCGGAGCCGAAGTGCTGTCGAAGAGTCGTCTCGCTGTAAATCGTTGTCAAATTAATCAAATCGTCTTTTAAAGTGATATTCTAGCTGAATTGAACTCAATACGTCTGTTTCCGCCTTTCGTATTGAGAAAAACTCTTCTGATCAACTCGTTCGGGTCTGAAATCGATCCTACAAAAAATCACATACTACAAAAGTTTTCAGCAACCTTTATAGAAGATTGGCATCTGTTACTTAAATGATACATATTATAATGAGGGGGAGTTTTACACAAGTTGCACTTTTTTTCCCTTCAATAAGTTTTATCCCATTGGGTTTTCTTAATAAGGTTTTAACGAGGCAACATACCTGATCCAGAAGTATCAGGGGGAGACAATACGCGTTGCACTCTTTTTCCCTTAGCTGAGGTTTTGTCCCACTGGGTTTTCCTAGCAATGTTTTTAACGAGGCAGCATATCCAAGCATATTAAAAGAATAATTTACCCCTTGCTTTTATCACATGTTGATAGTCAAGGGGGAGTGTTATGAATATATAATTTATTAGTGACTATCCACATTACCAATTCCCATATCACATTTATGTTTGTATCAATGTCATAGTGCCTATATATATTGGCATTTGTATATGATGTTTATATAAAAGAAAAAGGATTCTCATTCCCTTATTTTCCATGTTCTTGTCCTCTACATGATCTATATAGTCTTGTTCTCTAATGTTTATTATAGTTGTATATTGGTTGCTAATAGACCGTTGTTTTACAACAGCAGACAATTAAATAATTTATGTAAAATGGTAAAAATAAAAAGCAATAAAACTCATATGAAACAAAAAGCAAGATCACACTGAATGGTATGTAAAATAGTAAATAAATAATATAGTGGTACTCTATGATTGTTTTTTCACTCACTCACATGTGAATTTACTTTTTACTATAGCTAATAAATTTTCTAATTATCTATACTATCTATAAAAGAAGAAATCTCAATGGTGTAAGAAAAGCTGAGGTGTCAGCCGTAGAGGTTGTCCAAAAATGAATCATAAACCTTATTGAATCATAAACCTTAATATATAAAACACTTTATAATTCAAAGCTCTGCCATCAAACCTCTGCCCATATTCAAAATTAAATTTAGGGTTAACTTTGTACAATAGTAACCAAGTTTTAAGAGTGTTCTAATTAGGTCACTCATAATTTTTTTTGTTCCAATAAGGTCATTCAAGTTTCATTTGATGTTTTAATCCTAGATATTTTACCTAAATAGAAGGTCATCCATCTTATATGGCATTTATTTAGGTTTTTTATTTAAAAAAATTGTTGACATGGCACATAAATGCCAAATGGATTAGAAAAAAATGCGAAATAGGTTTAACTTTTTTTTAAAAAAATTGTAGAAAAGTTAAAAATGCGAAAAAAAAAATTAAAAATGTGATTTTTTTTCAAAATATCTAAAAAGTTATAAACGAAGATAAATAACTAACGATAAAATTTAAACGATTTGTAATATTTGATCCTTTTGGGTTTTGATTTTGTTTTGATTTATTATATTTCTTTTTTTTATTCCATGTCATCATGTTTTTTTTTTAAGTTAAATAAATGCCATGTAGGACTATGACCTGCTATTCAGGTAAAATCTCTAGCATTAGAACACCAAAATATAGTAGAATGATCTAATTTGAACAATAAATTTTATCAGTGACCTAATTGGAACACTCCTAAAACTTCATTACTATTCTGTGGCATATTCCCTTAAATTTATACACAATTCACGTCCTATAAAGTGTTGACACGTGTCATATGTTTGAACGTGTGAAAGAATGTTTTGAAAGGACTAAAGTTGACAAACATGAAAAGTATATGAAAATACGAGTTCTAAATGTCAACAGTGAATAAATATATTATATATTAACCCTACATGATGCTCATACCTTCAAACGAATATATCATGGATCATACGAAGCTAAAAGTGATAGATTACAAACTACAGGGGCTAAATGTGTCAACATGTTTAAATTATACCTCTGAGTGACCTTTTGACAAACCCGAAGCTTTGTAACGGTTAATTATGCTCACTAGAATACACGATATAAATTTTGTAAAGTTTCGTTATCGTATGAGAAAGTTATGATCAAATTCGTGTACAAGGAGTTAAAGCGTCAACGTTGAAAGTTTGGACTTTTCGGGTAACAATAAAGTTAACCGGGGGCCTAACAAAGTGGGTGTATGTCTTGAAGCCCTTATACGTCAATTACGAGGGCTCAAAATGCAAGAAAATGAGGTCTAATCAAAGTTTGAAGAGCCAAGGACCAAAACTGCAATTAAGGAAAATTTTGTTGGATGACACCATAGGCTCGCGTAGCGCGAGCCCTCACCATCATGCCGTCGCGCTACGCGACGGCCTCATCTGGACAGATTTGTGATTTTCTTGGATTTCTTGTCTGCCATTGCCTTGTATCAGCCTTTAAATCAATTTGCCTCTTCATGGTTGGCCCCAAAACAACCCCTAAACATCTAGGGACACTTGTTAGTGAGTTGTGGTGGGTTGTAGACTTGTGTGTCAATCTTTTGTGGTGACTAAACCACTATATAAAGGCCTTGAGTTGCAACCAATGCTTCACACATTCATTCTTGCAAGTCTGATCATTTGTGGAGCACAAGAGCACCTTCCAAGCCATCCTAGTCGACCATTAGACACTTGTAAGTATGCTTAACCTTCTCTAATTGAGTTTAGCTTAGTTATTTAGCTAAAAGTCAAACCGTCGTAATTAACGGTTGACTTTAAGATTAATCACTAATGGTCCAGTGATTGGTCGAATCAAAGGTAGTTATAAGTTGGTAATTATGTGGGTAATAAAACCTCAAAAGGGTTCCCCCTGATTCCCACTCTAACTAGGTCAAATGTCGGGTCAAACTTGTATTTAAAAAGTCAACAGAATGTGTAAATTACAATTTATGCATAATTAGCAATGTAGAACACATACAACCTGTTTGATCATTAATATAACTTGGTAATTAGTGTAAGGACATTTCTAAACATGTTCAACCCGACAATTTACTATTTAGACCCGGTTCGGAACCGAAAGTCGCATAGTTTGACTTATACTTTGACTTTCAGTTCTGACCCGTCATGGTATGTTTTAGAAATACCTTAGAGCTTCATTTGGACCAGGTTACGTGCAAGTATAACCCTCTGTGATTATACACCTCGGACCATTAGTTATCCAATTAATATGCATGATTCCGTTAAATGCTCGTATGTTGACCATTATGCCCTTTTCACCTTAAAACGTGATTTTTGAAAATGTAAAAGTGTAGAAACCTTAGTTACTGATATATAAACTTGTATGCAAAGTTTGACATCAGTTTGAGGTGTAGATTAAGAGTTATGCTCATTAGCGTAAAATTAAAGCTTTATGTTAATTAAACGGCGTATTTAGCGTATAGCCTACTTAAACATACTTTTTGATATCAAACTCTTTACCCACTGATGTAATATATTATTTTGGGATTTTTAAAGATTTTTAATAAATTTTAGGCTGAGCATAACTAATAGTCGTAGGCTTAATCCGGTAAATGTCGGTTTTGCCCTTACGGGCCATAAAATGAGTTTTACCTATCTAAACGACTCCAAACCTTTTACTACTGATTAGATATGATAAATAAATTATTTTAAGCCTTCTGGAAATATAAAAATAGCAGATTGAAGTATCAAACCCGGAAATGGCCTCTAATCGCCTTTTAAGCGTTTTTAACGCATAGTATGTGCTATAATTATTTTAAACATACAAGGGTTGATACCTACTGATATTTGAGGCAAATTATAATGTTTTAACATTAAGCAAAAGTTGTTAAACTCAGACTTCAGTTTTGAGCTTTTCGGCTTATGTGAAATTACCAAAATACCCCTACGGGGCATAGTTTGGTTATAATTGGTAAATTTCACATATATACTTTATCCTACTGTTATAAATTAGTAAAATAAGTATTTTTGCTGATTACATCAGACCTGTAACTCAGGCAAATACTTAAACTCTTTTATAACCTTTTAAATGACCAAACTACCCCTACGGGGCATAGTTTGTGTTTAAATAAGTTTCGGGCATAATAAAAGGCATCCTACTGATGTCACAACATATATGAAGCATATTAACTTAGGAAACCTGTAAATGGCTCTCATTATTACCCGTTACACTTTTTACGCGTTCGGTTCGGTTTATGTAACTAGTTTACATAAATTAGCCGAAACGGGTCAAACCTTATCGGTTTTATCTCAAAATCCAGAATGTGTATAATATACCCATATTAAACAAGTCTTCAAACTTGTCGGGTCTAAATCACATTCTATCCGGTCTTCGCTTATAGTGCGTACGAACCGTATCATTGAAACTAACCGGTCTAAGCTAAGGCTTAATTAAGGACCCGTTAGAAATCTAATAGGTTATTATAAACCTTCATTCCAGATTAGGAGCCCAATAAAAGTACTTGCATATACTGTATTGGATTTATACTTTGCTCAGGTAAATACTCTTAACTTATTTTCCCTATACGGGCTTGGGATACGGTACTATAAAAGTACCGCTTGGTCGGGTATGTAGTCATTTAAATCGGATTGTGATTAATGTATTTACATAACCCGCTTTACTCTGTATTATTTGATGTATGGCCCTTGGGGGTTAAATGACCATGTCCCGGATATCCTTGGCATCATTTTACGAAATGGCCACGACCTAAGCACGGGGTGTATCATGTATGTCACGACCCCCGACCCACCCTGGACGGAATCGGGTGCCGCGAACAGTCCAGTGGTACCGGTGATTATTTTGAAAACGTTGCAGCGGAAATTTCATCAGAACCGTGAGTTAGGAAAAATATCAGAGTTTAGAAAACACCGGATTTTAGTTAATAAATAAATGGGATAAACCCATGTTTTATAATGGTAGCTTTAATAAAGATAAATTTTATTACATAAAACAATATTTCTTATTTTGATTTAATTAATAAATAAGCCACTTCTTGATGCCTTTCAATGCCGTATCCATCTCTTATTCCAATCTACTGTAATTACCTGAAAAGTGTTTTAAAAAGGTTTTGTCAGCGGGAAATACTGAGTGAATCATTCAGTTTTAAACAATTGAACTCGGTTTAAACAAAACGAGTTTAAATATGATGGTTTTAATTCATCATATGGAACCTTGAATTGAATATGTAATACGAGCAAGTTCAAACAATTGAACTCGGTTTAAACAAAACGAGTTTAAATAAGAAAGTTCGGACATTATCATAACAGAAACCATGTATGCCATAGAAAATTGAGTTTTTCAAAAAAATTTATTGACTCAATATTAAGAGTCATCGTTTAGCAATAATGCAGTTTACCGTGCCAAAATCAAGTCTAACTAAAGGATATTCGAGTTTGGATAAAACGACAAATTAGAATGAAGCCCTCCAGTGGAATTCAGAATTTAAACGAACCACATGTGCAATAAATAGTGTATGTGTAATGTGTGGATTTACCAAGAAATGAAATAGATCAATATTCGCTACTATGAAAGAGATTCTTATGGTATGATGACCATAAGGGGAAGTAGAAACACGAAAGTTAATTTATTATATGTAGAAGTCCGAGTTTCAACGAAAGAAATATAAGAACTTTTATCTGGAATTTCAAGTGATAACCGTTATTAAATGACATTACCAGGGAATGTCAAATAAAATGAAATAGGGAATTTGCAAAAGTATATGACTCCTTTTGCAGTGATAATATTTACTCCGATTAGACTGTGCACAGATGTTTGTGAAATTTTGTTACCACGTATCTCAACGAGATTTAGGTTGCTTGCGTGGTAAAATGCATCCTTTTAATTAGATGGAATTAGCATTGGGGTCATCGTGCCTAATTTATATTTTCCAAAGGTCTTCCCTCGAAAGTTGTGTATGATATATTTTAACTTCTGTGGACTTATAATTAAATTTTCATGTGTTTTCTTGTACCTTATCATAACTTTACATGCTTCTTACTTGCGTTAATAGTTTATGGTAACGTGTTAGAAATTCTTTATACTTTCGATGGTATCCCAACTTAATGGGTTTCTATTGTTATTATTGTTGCTCAAGTTACTAGGCAGATAATCAAACGAAATAATGTTTGATATCGGAAAAGAGATTCTTAATAAAGAAATCTAGACACAGATGCTTGTGCGTTATTCCAAATTGACTTTTGGAATTTATTATAGATATACCTATCTATATAATTACATATTTCACATGCTGTAATATACATACCCTTAATAAGATCATGTATTTAACAGATTCATATTTCCAAAGCAATTCAGATATCAGATCATGATACTAATTAGGGAAATCTTGTCATTTGTTTGACATATTATATACCCCGTCTTATCCGGTTCTTGCCGGAGCGGTAAATTCAATATATCCGGACAAACTGGAGAGTCTATTACACCATACCCAGTCTTGCCGGAGAAAATTTTCCATTTCCCATAAATAGTATCTTTTCAAAAGTGCCTCTTTTATTAGGGCTTTTATCCAGAACCAAGGAAACTTGTATTTCCCATAACATATCTTATTTTAGCCCAAGTAATATCAATAAGCAATAATTACTTTTAATCATATCTTGCAATATTCTAATTACCATTCTTATGGTATACCAAAATCCATCATACTTTATTTACACAGTACTTAGCTTATCTTGAAGTTTTATATTAAGGCATCCTTTCTTAAGTTCAAGTCTAAATGTTATCATGTGTGCTACCAGTTAATAGCAATCTCCTAACTCTTTTATATAAGCTTAGGTATTATTATTACAACACCTAAAGGCTTAAAGCAGTGGCTCTGATACCACCTTCTGTCACGACCCCCGACCCACCCTGGACGGAATCGGGTGCCGCGAACAGTCCAGTGGTACCGGTGATTATTTTGAAAACGTTGCAGCGGAAATTTCATCAGAACCGTGAGTTAGGAAAAATATCAGAGTTTAGAAAACACCGGATTTTATTTAATAAATAAATGGGATAAACCCATGTTTTATAATGGTAGCTTTAATAAAGATAAATTTTATTACATAAAACAATATTTCTTATTTTGATTTAATTAATAAATAAGCCACTTCTTGATGCCTTTCAATGCCGTATCCATCTCTTATTCCAATCTACTGTAATTACCTGAAAAGTGTTTTAAAAAGGTTTTGTCAGCGGGAAATACTGAGTGAATCATTCAGTTTTACTAAAACGACTCGTTTGTTATAATTCACAGTATTAAGAGAGATTACAATGTTTCTGATATCAAACCAACTACCCACAGTATTTGTCACTCGAATCTTTACGGTGACTGTGGTCATATCACCATTGGCTGCCCTAATGAATGACGAATATCACTAATTTTAGGTTCGCCCACCTAAAGTGATAACAACTGTAGTAATGTGCACAATACCCCACATACCGGCTGTAATTTGGTGATTACATAAACTTAATCACTGTAATTATAACTTTAAAAATATTTTGGAGTATTGTAAAATAGTTGATAAAAAGAGAATGACTCACTTTATAAGCATGCAGTATTGATTTAACAAGCTTCTTGATTCTACTCCTTCTGATAATTAAGCGTATACTTTATTGTTCTGAATCTTCTGATGATTTAACAGCTTGTTTGATTGTATATTTGGGAGTATTCTGATAGTGAAACATATAGTTTAACAGAATGGAATACGTATTTGTGTAAAACCCAAATCAAACCTTAACGGTAGTCACGAGATTCGAACCTTAACGAAATTCACAAAGTATAGTCTTGTTTAGACAGTATTTTGGCATCCGTTTAACGAACTCACAAAATACAATACTTTGGCATCCGTTAGTTGGTTCATGAATCGATCGGACAGAACATCGCATCGGTGATTATTGGTTAGAACACCAACGTATAGAGAAAAGAATAGAAGAAATGAACAAAGGAAATGAATTCCTAAGCTTTCTATTTATAGGTAAGAAGTATGAAACTTCTAGGAAGTTTCCTATAGCTTTTCTAGGAAGTTACCTATACATCTTCTAGGAAGCTTCCTGCTTACATATATATCTTCTTACACCTTCCTAACACCTTCCTTTGATATTATCTATCTTATATATATATATATATTTATTTTTTTCATATATATTTATTTAGGTGATTAATAAATCGTACTTAGCTTAATTAATCTTGCTTAACTTAATTACTCTCGCGTAGCTTAATTAATCTAGCTTAACTTAATTAATCTTACTTAGCTGATTGATTAGCTTAATTAATCTTTCTTAGCCGTTAATTAATCTTACTTAAGTTTAACTTATTTATTAAGGTTTCTTAATTGCTAAGTTATCTCAACAACTAAGTGTACGTAATTAGTACGTTTAATAAATTATTTAACTACGAAATTTACTTAGCTATTAAATATTCTAGCAGTTCCCTGGTTACGAGTTCTAATTTCTAGACACAATGGAACTCGTATTAGTGTATTAACTCAATTCAACTTTAACGACAACTCACGAGATAAAAACCCTCACAACGATTTACAAGTGCAATACTTAACAATTCAGCGGATTCACAACGAATGACAGAGTATAGTCCGATTTCGAACAGCACTCAAACATTCAAGTCGAAATCACGATGAATAACAAAGTATAAACTCAATTTGAGCGGCATTTAAATAATCGTTGGATAGTTATAATCGATCGGACATTGAATCGTAGTAGCGATTAGAGTTATTACCCTAATAACGGGCGGAGTTTCGGGATTGAAAAGGTATAATCCCAAGCTACTATTTACTATAATAAAAGCTAAAGGAAAGGAAAGAATTGTAGCAGTGATCGAGTTAATACCCTGGATTCGTAGCAGCGTCTCTCTACGTGAAAGTGTAATTTTGAACGAATTGGAGTATAACTCAGTGTAGGAAACGAATTTGAGTGTCGAACGAACGCCAGAAATCAAGTGCCAATGCCTTCTATTTATACAAGAATTTTGGTTAGCTTACGGACCGTAAGCTTAATAATGTTACGGTCCGTAAGGGACACCAAAGCGCTATAGGGTTGCCACGCGTGGGAGTAGGCCAGCTGAGTCGACGAAATGATTAAATTCGATTTATATAATGAGTTATATGGATAATCGTTGAGTAGGGAATACCCCCCCTGAGTTTTAGGGGCCCTGATCCTGATCCTGATTCTGATTGTTCTAAAAATTTTAGGGTTTGCGCAGAATCACTTGGGTGTCTCAATTAGGGTTTCCTATTGGATAAAATAATAAAATAAATAGAACTTTTAATGAGGGTTGTTACAGTGTAGGCGTACACCTGACAGATGCATTATGTAAAAACTGGTAATCCACTAAAGGAATCAACCTTGTGGGCATTATACCTGTGGCATGTCAGTTAACTTAAACTGGCTCTTCTAACCGGTGCTAATGGACGGCAAATGAGTAAAACTGTATACAAGATTATTTTAATAATTGTCCCAAGTTATAAAGATATATTTTGCCGAAGTGCATCCAAATCAATTTTCAAACTCTTTTCTAAATGAGTCAGTTGAGTTGTATTTACCAGTGTAAACTGACGTATTTTCCAAAAAGGCTAAGTGCAGGTGCTAGACGAAATAGGCTGGCTACTCCAGGCATCATTACTCAAGTCTCGCAAGCTCTAGATGTCAAAGTCTGTTGAATAGTTTTCATGTTATTTTGAATCCGCCTGTGGATCCTTTACTTTCCGTTGTAATACTGGATATTACTTTATATTCGGATTGTAATATATTTATCTTTTGCTTCCGCTGTGCATTTATATAATTGTGTTGTTTGACTATTACGTTGCCAACCACGTCACGATACTCCCCCACCGGGCCCACCGGTGACACGTGGAAAGTCGGGGTGTGACAAGTTGGTATCAGAGCCAACATTGAGTGAATTAAACACTAGTCTTTGTGTTTAATCTCAGTTACACAATTGCACATTCTTGAGTCTAGACAAGAACATAGGACTAATCCTAATTCGTTTCTTTGTCTTTGATTACTTCTTTTGTTATTTTTCTGATTAGCCCTTGCATGGGCAAGTCATTTTATTAGAAGTCCCGTTTAGGGCAACCATATACTTGTTAAAATTTTAAAGGAACGATCATATTTAAAATATCATTCCTATATTATAAGATCTACCATTATAATAAAAATGGCAAAAATCTAAAAAGGACGAGACCTAGCCATATGTCACATTAAGACAAGGCCAAGATGGTAGTTCCGCAATTAGATTCAGATCCTTGTTAACAGTTCAATTTAGGATTGTTCTGCGTTAATTATTAAAAAGAATCTTAAAGGTAAAACCTAGTCTAAATGTCACTACATACAAGGCCGAGATGGTAGAACCTATTCAAGAGATTCAAATCCTTATTAAACATTTTAAAGCATATTAACATGCTTGACAAAGTGTGATACGATAAAATCACATAAGTCATTTTTATTGGATTATTCTGAAATCCCTCATTTATATAATCATCCCTTATGGATGAAGTGCTCACGGACTATGATTAACGTCCTCTGAGACTAAAGACAGTGGTAGCTTATGACTCCCTGTCAAGAAAAGGTAATGAACTTTGATTCAAACCTTAATGCCTCGATTCTCTGAAATCATGGCTTATAAAATTAAACTTGTCTACGTGACTAGGCCTTTTGTGCTATTATTAACTTATAATTTAGGATTATGATCAAGATCCTGAACAATTTTTATATTTAGCAAATTAACTAAAATGTGTATTAAAAACATGGTTAATAAATCGTTTAAAACGATAGTACTATATGGGCTTCTAAATAAATCTTGCCCTTATTTTCTTTTTGTAGCAACTAAGACTACATGGCTGACTCCGACGAGATAAACAGTCATCCTTTGGAAAACCGCGATGATAATGATAGGATTAATATAACCAAAGGAGAACTTCGTTCACTGATTGATACAGCTGTATCTAAAGCTGTAGAGGAACAGTTCAGGGAGTATAGTGGGACTAATAGTAAAGCCTCATCTGTACCCCACTCTAAGTCTGTCCCTAAAACTCATTCGGAGCCTCATGACAAGCCGCCCTCTAAGAAAAAGGAGCCAAAGAAGGATGATGATCGACATTCATCAAATGAACACAGTGTTCCATCCAAGAAGATAGTGTTCGATAATGAACCATGTACCAAGTCTTGTACCTATAAGTACTTTGTTTCATGTAAACCCCGAGATTTCACTGGGGAGAAAGGAGCAGTAGATTGTATGACCTGGTTGGATGAAATGGACACGGTGGTAGACATCAGCGGTTGTGCTGAAAGGGATGTAGTAAAGTATGTATCCCAATCATTCAAAGGAGAGGCACTGGCATGGTAGAGGTCTCTCATTCAAGCTACTGGGAAGATCCCGCTCTACAACATGTCATGGGAGCGGTTTGTTACTCTCATTATGGAGAACTACTGCCCTCAACACGAGGTCGAAAGAATTGAATCTGACTTCTTATCATTGGTGATGACAAACTTAGATTGTCAAGCTTACCTCACCAGTTTTAATACCCTGTCCAGACTAGTTCCTTACCTCGTAACACCAGAGCCCAAGCGAATTGCTCGCTTCATTGGGGGTTTAGCCCCAGAAATCAAAGCCAGTGTTAAGGCTTCAAGACCTGCTACATTTAGGTCAGCAGCTGATCTCTCTTTGTCCCTTACTTTAGATGCGGTCAGGTTGAGATCGCTAAAGAAATCTGAAGAAAGTAAGAGGAAACGTGAGGATGATAACTCACGAGGGTCAGAGAAGAAGCACAAGGGAAACACTGATTCTAAGAAGTTTGGGTCTGGAAGGAATAGTCAGCGAACAGAGGAAAAGCCAAAGTGCACGACTTGCCAAAAACGCCACTTTGGAAAATGCAGACTTGAGTCCAATTCTAACTCAGGAACACCTGCATGTGGGATATGCAAGTCTAGAGAGCACAAGTCGATAGAGTGCAAGAAGATAAAAGACGCAATATGCTACAATTGCAATGAGAAAGGGCACATTAAGACTAACTGCCCTAAGTATGCCAAGAAGCCTGAAGAGGTCAAGAAGACCAATGCAAGGGTCTTTCGAATGGATGCCAAAGAAGCGGTTCTAGACGACAATGTGATTACAGGTACTTTCCTTGTAAATGATGTCTATGCAAGAGTACTCTTTGATTCAGGCGCTGATAAGTCTTTCGTAGATCATAAATTTTGCAAATTGCTGAATTTACCTGTCAAAACCTTGAGTATAAATTATGAGGTAGAGCTAGCAGATGGCACCATAGAAACCGTCTCAACTGTGTTAGATGGATGTGTTATATCCATTAAGAACCACTCATTTCCTCTGTCTCTATTTCCCTTTAAGTTGGCCGGTTTTGACATAGTTTTGGGTATGGACTGGTTATCTCATAACCAGGCCTAAATAGTCTGCAACAAGAAGCAGGTAGTGATAAAGACTCCGTCTGGTGAATCACTTACCATTCGGGGAGATACCCAGTATGGACTGCCTGAGCAGGTGACTATGCTTAAGGCTTCCAAGTGTTTAAAGAAGGGTTGTGTCATCTACATGGCACAAGTGATTATTTGTAACAACCCGCACTTTTGTGCGTTGTTACTACTCGTTATACTAGTTACGCCTAGCACCGGAGATTCGGATCATAATGTAACTATATCGTATATATCGCTATTCGAAGGATAATCGCATATTTTCGAAACACAATATCACTATACTACACTATTATCACACTAACACTCACGGAGGCATTGAGTGAGGACCTATTCTACCCTCCTCAGTGGCCGTGAGGTGTCGAACGTAAACAATTAACGCTAACAAGGACCCTCGGGTGAGTGCTGTAGCTCCAGTCGTCATGACGATGACGACAATACGAGTAAATGGTACCCCCATTGATGGCCGTGAAACGGCACTACACGAAATAACGTTCACGATGACATCAAGAAAGGACCTATACTACCCTCATTGATGGCCGTGAAACGTCGCTAATAATCGCATACTCGAATCGAAACCGATTGTTAATTATCGAAATTTTGGATTATGGATACGTAAATACGACCCCATGATATATATATATATAATAATAACAATATAATGATAATATAAACTAATTATGGAAGTACGCGCTTCGAAAACTATCAAAACGATCAAAAACGGAGAAGTCCAACGCATCAGGATAGCTATCCGGACGGATGGGCATGCGCACGGATGGGCCATCCGCACGCATGGGCCATCCGCACGGATGGGCTATCCGGGCCAGAACTCCTTTTCTCTCCTCTGTTGCCTATAAATACCATGTCACATCACTTGAACAATGATGTGACAGCTCCTATTCAACCAAACACGCTCCAAGACCCTTTTCTCTCGATTTCCTCGCGATTCCGGTAAGATTTCAACCTAAAACTTGTACTTCTACAATCTACACTCGATTCTACATCATTCTATCTTTCAAAACTCAAATTCTAACCGTGAAATCTGCGGATTTGAGGCGTTTTGAGGTGATGTCACCAAGAGTTCTTATGAACTTCAAGTTGGGATCTCATTTCACTATAAACGACTCAGATCCGGGTGATTTCCACATGTTTTAATGACAAATCTCACCTAAATCTGTGCGATTTCGAGTTAACCATGAAGAACCACCACGAACGGCCAGATCTGATGGAACGGGGTGATTCCCGGCCGTTAGAACGAGTCGGAATTGACGGAACTTCAAGTGTTAGTGCGAAATTACACTACCCTAGTAAAAACGAACGTATTCCTTCCGTTAAACACTCGGAAACAGTGTTCAGAGTGCGAAACAGACATGTCAGTCCGCACGGATGACATGTCAGTCCGCACGCACCACTCATCCGCACGGATGACCGCTCATACGCACGGGTGACCACTCATACGCACGGATGACCACTCATACGCACGAACGACACATTATCCGCACGGATAACCTGCCAATCCGCGCGGATGAGGACCATTCAACCAAATGAGTAACTTTTCAAGGCTAATCTCGCTTAACCGTATATCGTTTACTCTATTCTTCAAGGATCATTACCGACATACTCGCAACCGAATCAATCAAGTTGTAATCTCGCTAAATACGCACTGTGAGTATACTTGACCCCTTTTTAATCGAATTTTGGGTGTAACATACGTTTCTAACAAATCGAACTTATCAATCGAAATATTTAATCAATCGAATTATCACTTGCGAATAACTGTTATGCATAGATATACGTGATGCTAGTTGCATATGTGCTAGGGCTTATACTCGCGACGTCCCACCACGACTAGTATAGTACAATTGCGCCCGACGGGGTCTAGTTATGCCATCGTACATTCGAGCATTGAGGACTTAGTTGGTAGTATCAGTTTTGTGAGTATATATGTCGTGTATTACGTTTATGCATGTGGAAATTCGCAGCACTTTTAATCTATTATGCTATACTTATCAAACCTGTATACTCGCCAATACTTTGTATTGACAAATATTTTAACGTATGTTGCAGGTTAGATCGCAGACTATACCAAGTCAAGCTAGGGAGTCTATAAACTCAACTAAAATCTAGGTTGTCGGATTTGTATTGTTCGAGAGGACAAGAAATCTGTGATAACTTATGTGATTGTATTATTTGTTAGTATGGGATAACGAATGTATTAAATATTATCGCAATATAGTTGTTATGGATTCTCTTGAGCAATCTGATTCGCCTAGTGCCGCGCCCCGATGATCCCGTCATCGGTTGGGGTGTGACAGATTGGTATCAGAGCCATAACTATAGGGAATTAGGTCAGACTCGACCTAGTCCGGGTCGACGTCTTAGAAATTGACCTAGTCTATAGTCTAAGTACCAACAAGCCGACTCATACAAACCCGGTGGGGTTTGTAATGGGCTTACTTGATACTCTCGATCGAAATTGCTAAAAGATACAACTTTGTGTGAACCCCGCGTACTACAACTTCACACGAAGAAGCCTTTCCTAAGGCTCAAATATTACTTAGCCTTTCCTAAGGCCGACACAATACACACGTTTTCGAAAATACTCACATAACGAAACCGAGTGATCCAGTCGAGATCAGGTGTGAAAACCGAGAACTCTCGATAGGATTGCTCACTCAGCGCATTTTTCTAGCACGAGAACTCTCCATCGAGTTAGGAGTGACATCCACATCTCGACAAAAGTCTCCATTTCTAAATCTAGTGGAACTCACGAATTTATTCGAGGAGCATAGCCACAATTAGGAACGAAACTGTTAAGCCAGGGGTGAAACCCGTACCTTAATAAGTCGTCCCATTCTCTATAAACTGGTTTTCAAAAGCTCTCACCAAGGACTCGACTATCACGATAACTCGAGCCACGCGATGACTAGGAAGACGAATGCCATGAGCTGCATCCCAGTGGAAGCACGAAGTCCTCCAGGTCAACGCGCATGCTCGAACTTGTTAGATATAGTTGGGTTACCTTGGGTAGTCCACGCCTAAAACACCCAAGGCACTCTATCATGCGACCCGCCAATTTTACAATGATTGGAACTTATTTACGTTTTGAAACTTTACGCTTTATCGATTTCTCGATGTAACGATTTTCACTCCCTACTTTATAAACACACAATTCGCACAGCCATCGCAATCTAAAACGAAATCCAAATGTTCGCAGCAAAACTAATGCATAATCTATCGCATTCGCTCTCATTTTCTCACTTCAACGCGACCTCGCTTATTCTAAATCGACCTGTATGTGTATGAATACAAATTTCAGTTATATAAATACCTATATATATATACGTATAAACAACAAGTCATTGTGTGAGAACTTAGGAAATTCGTGTCTCCTATGTGGCTCCTACGTGATTCGTATTACTGCTATACTATCGCACCAAGTTTTGAACGCGCTCAATCGCAACGCAAAACTCAAAAATCATTATGATCGAATCTCACTCCAAGTCTCTTCCTGTCTAGATGCCTTCCAACAACCCTACCTCGAGACGAGTAGCTAAGAGGAAAGCCAAACGAAGCGCCGAGAAGAGGATTGCTTCACTTGTGATTAAGGAAGTGAGTAAGCTTAGTCCTCTAATTGCCGCTCAAGTGCACTCTCTCAGCAACTCTCGAGCCTCGGAAGACTCCAAGACGGAAGCGCCGCAATCTACTTTCCTCTACAAGCACTTCAAAGCCTGTGACCCGATGGAGTTCACGGGTGAAGGAGGTGCGACTCAACTACTCCAGTGGTTCGATTCTATCGAAGTTACCCTTCGTCAAAGCGGGTGTCCCGATAGTCTCCGTACTACTTGTGCCACCGGAGTATTTCAATCGCGAGCACTCGACTGGTGGACCGCCGAACGTAACAAACGTGGGATCTCCGCAGCTTACGCTCTCTCTTGGAATGAGCTGAAAGAGCTCATGGAGAAAGAGTACTGTCCTCCTCACGAGATTCAGAAGCTGGAAAACGAATTTTGGGAAATCAAGCAAACCGAAGGTGACAATGCTGGCTACACCGCAAGGTTCAAACAGCTTAGCATAATCTGCCCAAGTCAAGTCAACACTCCGGGGAAGGCCATTGCGAAGTACATTCGTGGCTTGCCTGAGTGTGTGGGTGATTTTGTCGAAGCTGCAAGGCCTGCTACCATCGAAGAAACCTACCGCTTAGCCGCAGAAATCAACAACAAACGACTCATGGAAGGATTATACTCAAAGAATCCTGTCAAGCAAGCTCATCAAGCAATCGCCGGTAATCCTTCAGGCGAACATGTTGACGAATCTTCTGATGAATCTACTGACGAATCTTCTGACAAATCTACTGGCGAATCTTCTAATGAATCAGCTAACGATTCTTCTGACGGATCTGCTAACGATTCCTCGGACGAATCTGCTGCCGATTCTTCTGACAAATCTGCCTACGAATCTTCCGACAAACCAGTCAAAGACTCTGCAAGTGAGTCTTCAGACGAATCCTACAACGACAACACTTCTTCGCAAAACACCGACGAACCCAGCCGCAAACGAAAGACTTCAAGCCCGAGCTCATCAACAACCGAACTACTGCAACCGGAACCTCTTCGAACAATTCCGATGTTTCCAAAACGAGCCTACACTGGGGCTCATCCTCAGTGTTACTCGTGTACCTATCATCATCCAGTTGGGGCTGACTGTCGCTATTGCAATCACTGCAACCGTTACGGTCACTTCACCCGCAACTGCCGCATCGAACCGTGAACTTGAGTACAACAACAACAGCTCCAGCAAAAGTCTTCAGCATCAAGTACCTAGCAAGCGTAGGATAGAGTTGTAATGATACGATTTTCGACGTTTATTTCTAAGTTTTGAACCTACTCTCTTATTCGAAGTTGCCACTAAGTGTAACAACAACTCTCGCTTTCGTTTCCTCCATCCACTTTAGTCGCCGCATTTAGACTAAATTCACACACATACTATATACTATATACTATATCACGAAATAATGTGTTTTACCCTCACTACACTCTTAGAACGAGGTACGATAAACGTGCAAGGAACAAATAATCGCGGGTGCACACGGGATTATTTGGGTCAGTGCACGGTGATCGTAGTGAATTCTAAAGGTGCCATAGCGTTTTGACAAAAGGTGACACCAAAACACGGGATGAAAGTAGTAGGGGTCGGGCAAGGTGTGCTTTATCATACTACCTAAGTTCCGTGAAGAAAGTGCCACGTGGAGTTGAACGTTATTAGACCTATATACTATTGTGATTATTTTCAACGCACTACACTCAATCGCAAGGCGTAACAACTGAAATTGCATCATCGCAAGACTTGTCGTAAGTCTGCAAACGCAATGCAATCGCCTCATCGATGGACTCTGGGGAGTCTACCTCGCAGGACAATTGCATCAACGCAAGACTAGTCGTAAGTCTATAGCGATCAATCTCATCAAACACATTAACGCTCACGATATTATCAGGTGAGGACCTATTCTACCCTCCTCGATAACCGTGATGCGTCGCAACGTAACGTTAAGCTTACTCGAAACAAAACTCGACTAATCGCAATCCTTTATTATGTGTATCTCGAAATCTCTATCGCTTAATTATGTGAATCTCTATCGCCTGCTGTGTATCAATCTATCGCTATACCGTTATCCGTGATATTTGTGCGAAGTTAGAACGCATGACCTCGCCTCACGAGAGGAAGCTCATATGGTTAAAACAAGGTGTTTTAGCTATATCAGCGGCCTTTCATGGAAACAGGCCATGTGGGGTCTGATGATAGCTAAATTATGTGGTGTTAATCAATCGAACCGAACCACGTAAATCGAATCGCATACCTCCATCGCTTGCAACGCAACTACCGATTATCGTAATTCGATTATCATCACCATCATTACTAGTGTAGTGTTTCGTGTTTATTCATTTAATCACCTAATCGCTGATCGCCTATCGTGTATAAACTACCGCTTATCGCTCGCTTGGTGTTCATTGCAGTCTGTATGGCATTAAGTACACATGACACCGCTTCACGAGGCAAAGCTAACCTGGTTAAGCATGGTGTTTCGCCATGTTAGCAAACCCCCGTGGAAACGTGCCATGTGGGTGTAATGTGGAATCTAATCGAAAACGCGTTATTCGCTTCTCGCTTATCAACTCGCTGGATTAATCTATTCGATCCTATCTTATGCTCGGTCCGACTTTCTATCGATTGGGCCGAGTAAACGCAATTCTATCCGAGCCGTATCGGCACACCTGACACTGCCTCACGAAACGGAAATAATATGGGCAAAGCATGGTGGATACACCGCTGGTGATTCCTATATATAAGTGTTTTAAACATATTAACGAACTTCCGTGGGAAGGTGCCAAGTGGGGCTTGATGCTAAATCATTCTTTTCAAAAGGTTAAAACTGATTTTTTTTTATAAAACTTTTATTAAAACCATGGAACGAGTGAAATTCCTCACAATGTGGAGGTAACATCGAATCAGCTTAACTCCATATTCAAAGGGAGCTTCATGAGTTCAATTTTTCTTAAAACCTTTTTCAAAGATCAAAAACAAGATTTTCTTGAGATGTTGGTTCAACATCGAGTTCAACTGGAACCCATATCATAGGGGAGTTTTTCGTAACCCTTGTTTTCATTTTCAAATTCCTTAAAATGTTAGAAACTTAAACTTCCTTGCAACATCGGTTAACATCGATTCTGTTGACCGCACGTTAAAAGGAAAATTTTCAAAAGATTTTCGTCCTAAATCCCTTTTTAATATCTAAAGCGAACGCTTCTTGTAACGCTGGTTAACGAACAACTCAGTTAACTCTACGTCATGAGAAACCTTTCAAATTACAATCGCATCGAACTAACGAACTCTACACAAGACAAGGTACTTTGGAATGCCAACTCGTGGGATTAATACTTTCGTCCTTACGTCGCCTTCTCGCTATCGCAGTCGATCTCTCTTATTCGAAACGTCCTCGCTGTCAACCTACGATCAAATCGCTCGCTGAATCGCTACTTATACAAGATCAACTCTTAGAAGTCTACCTATTGGATTAATTTCGGGATGAAATTTCCTAAAGTATGGGAGACTGTAACAACCCGCACTTTTGTGCGTTGTTACTACTCGTTATACTAGTTACGCCTCGCACCGGATATTCGGATCATAATGTAACTATATCGTATATATCGCTATTCGAAGGATAATCGCATATTTTCGAAACACAATATCACTATACTACACTATTATCACACTAACACTCACGGAGGCATTGAGTGAGGACCTATTCTACCCTCCTCAGTGGCCGTGAGGTGTCGAACGTAAACAATTAACGCTAACAAGTTGGGATCTCATTTCACTATAAACGACTCAGATCCGGGTGATTTCCACATGTTTTAATGACAAATCTCACCTAAATCTGTGCGATTTCGAGTTAACCATGAAGAACCACCACGAACGGCCAGATCTGATGGAACGGGGTGATTCCCGGCCGTTAGAACGAGTCGGAATTGACGGAACTTCAAGTGTTAGTGCGAAATTACACTACCCTAGTAAAAACGAACGTATTCCTTCCGTTAAACACTCGGAAACAGTGTTCAGAGTGCGAAACAGACATGTCAGTCCGCACGGATGACATGTCAGTCCGCACGCACCACTCATCCGCACGGATGACCGCTCATACGCACGGGTGACCACTCATACGCACGGATGACCACTCATACGCACGAACGACACATTATCCGCACGGATAACATGTCATCCGAACGGATGACTTGTCATCCGGACGGATAACCTGCCAATCCGCGCGGATGAGGACCATTCAACCAAATGAGTAACTTTTCAAGGCTAATCTCGCTTAACCGTATATCGTTTACTCTATTCTTCAAGGATCATTACCGACATACTCGCAACCGAATCAATCAAGTTGTAATCTCGCTAAATACGCACTGTGAGTATACTTGACCCCTTTTTAATCGAATTTTGGGTGTAACATACGTTTCTAACAAATCGAACTTATCAATCGAAATATTTAATCAATCGAATTATCACTTGCGAATAACTGTTATGCATAGATATACGTGATGCTAGTTGCATATGTGCTAGGGCTTATACTCGCGACGTCCCACCACGACTAGTATAGTACTATTGCGCCCGACGGGGTCTAGTTATGCCATCGTACATTCGAGCATCGAGGACTTAGTTGGTAGTATCAGTTTTATGAGTATATATGTCGTGTATTACGTTTATGCATGTGGAAATTCGCAGCACTTTTAATCTATTATGCTATACTTATCAAACCTGTATACTCGCCAATACTTTGTATTGACAAATATTTTAACGTATGTTGCAGGTTAGATCGCAGACTATACCAAGTCAAGCTAGGGAGTCTAGAAACTCAACTAAAATCTAGGTTGTCGGATTTGTATTGTTCGAGAGGACAAGAAATCTGTGATAACTTATGTGATTGTATTATTTGTTAGTATGGGATAACGAATGTATTAAATATTATCGCAATATAGTTGTTATGGATTCTCTTGAGCAATCTGATTCGCCTAGTGCCGCGCCCCGATGATCCCGTCATCGGTTGGGGTGTAACATTATTGATGAACCTAGACCGAAGATATAAGACATTCCCGTCATTTCTGAATACCCCGAAGTTTTTCCAGAAGAACTACCTGGTTTACCACCAGATAGACAAGTGGAGTTCAGAATTGACATCATCCCCGGAGCAGCACCAGTTGCTAGAGCACCTTATAGGTTGGCGCCCACAGAGATGAAAGAACTGAGGACACAGCTAGACGAATTACTAGCCAAGGGTTTCATAAAACCTAGTTCGTCTCCTTGGGGAGCGCCAGTCCTGTTTGTCAAGAAGAAGGACGGATCGATGCGTCTGTGCATCGATTACCGCGAACTTAACAAAGTCACAATAAAGAATATATATCCTTTGCCCAGGATCGACGATTTGTTCGATCAATTACAAGGGGCAAGTTATTTCTCGAAGATTGACTTGAGGTCAGGCTACCATAAACTGAAGGTTAGAGATGAAGACGTACACAAAACTGCGTTTAGGACTCGTTATGGTCATTACGAGTTCCTAGTGATGCCTTTTGGGCTCACTAACGCACCGGCCGCGTTCATGGATCTCATGAATCGCGTTTGCAAACCATACTTAGATAAATTCGTCATCGTCTTCATTGACGACATTCTAATTTATTCGAAGAACCAAGCTGATCATGAGAAGCATCTTCGATGTATCCTCAAACTTCTACACCATGAGAAACTCTACGCCAAATTTTCAAAGTGTGAATTTTGGCTTCGAGAAGTCCAATTCCTTGGACATGTGGTTAGTGAGCGTGGTATCCAAGTGGATCCCGCTAAAGTAGAAGCTGTTATGAATTGGCAAGAGCCAAAGACGCCTACGGAGATTCGTAGCTTCCTGGGATTGGCAGGATATTACAGGCGTTTCATTGAAAATTTTTCAAGGATTGCTGCACTCCTAACCTCCTTGACTAAGAAGAAAGTAAAGTTCGTTTGGGGCCCTAAGCAGCAAGAGTCCTTTGATATTTTGAAGCAAAAGTTGAGCAACGCTCCTGTACTGACATTACCTGAAGGCACTGAAGAATTCGTAGTTTACTGGGATGCTTCACACACCGGCATGGGGTGTGTGCTTATGCAGAAAGGCAAAGTTATTGCCTATGCATCACGACAGTTAAAGGTGCATGAAAAGAATTACACCACCCACGACTTGGAGTTGGGTGCCGTTGTATTCGCACTAAAACTGTGGAGGCATTATTTATATGGAATCAAGTGTGTGATCTATTCTGATCACAAGAGCCTCCAGCATCTGTTTAATCAGAAGGATTTAAACATGAGGCAACGCCGTTGGATGGAGACTTTAAATGATTATGATTGTGAAATCCGATACCATCCCGGCAAGGCGAATGTAGTCGCTGATGCCTTGAGTCGTAAGGAAAGGGTGAAACCCATTCGAATCAATGCCAAGAGCATTGAAGTAAAGACCAATTTGATTGAAGGGTTGTTAGCTACACAGAAGGAAGCTGTGTTGGAAGCTAACTATCCTAATGAAAAGTTTGGAGTAACAGAGGAGCAGTTAACTCTTAGCAAGGACGGAATTCTAAGATTAAATGGACGAATATGCATTCCAATTTATGGAGGACTTCGAGATGTCATCCTCCAGGAAGCCCATCGTTCCAAATACTCCGTTCATCCTGGAGCTGATAAGATGTACCATGATCTAAAGGCAAATTATTGGTGGATAGGCTTGAAAAAGTCTGTAGCCACCTATGTAGCTAAATGCTTGACATGTGCGCAAGTCAAAGCCGAGCATCAAAAGCCGTCAGGTTTGCTACAACAGCCTGAACTTCCCACTTGGAAGTGGGAAATGGTGACGATGGATTTCATCACCAAATTGCCGAAGACAAGGAAAGGCAATGATACGATATGGGTTATAGTTGATAGACTGACTAAGTCAGCACATTTCTTACCCATCAAGGAGACTTATAGCTCCGACATGCTAGCCCAGTTATACGTGGATAAGATTGTAGCCTTACATGGCATACCTGTGTCTATTATCTCTGACAGAGATACTAGATACACGTCACATTTTTGGAAGAGTTTCCAGCAATCTTTGGGCACACACTTGAATTTTAGTACGGCTTACCATCCTCAGACAGACGGTCAGAGTGAGCGTATTATTCAAACGTTGGAAGACATGCTACGCGCATGTGCGATCGATTTAAGTGGTAGTTGGGATAAGAACCTACCATTAATCGAATTCTCCTACAACAATAGCTACCATACCAGCATTAAGGTTGCGCCTTTTGAGGCATTATACGGTAGAAAGTGTAGATCGTCCGTTTGTTGGGCGGAAGTTGGAGATGTCCAATTATCAGGACTAGAGATAGTCTTTGAAACGACGGACAAGATTGTCCAGATTCGTGACCGTCTCAAAGCTGCCCGGGATAGGCAGAAGAGTTACGCAGATCCAAAGCGTAAATCTTTTCACTTCGAAGTAGGTGATAAGGTGTTGCTTAAAGTATCACCCTGGAAAGGGGTGATGCGATTTGGTAAGAAAGGCAAGCTAAGCCCGAGATATATAGGACCTTTTGAGGTTATCGAACGTGTCAGGTCAGTTGCCTATAAGTTAAACTTACCAGAAGAGCTCAGTGGAATTCACAATGTGTTCCACATCTGCAATCTGAAGAAATGCTTCGCTGATGAATCACTAGTCATACCACATACAGATGTGCATATAGATGAGAGCTTAAAATTTGTGGAAAAACCTTTGTCGATTGAAGATCGACAGGTAAAGAAGCTTCGAAGGAAGCATGTACCTATTGTAAAGGTCAAATGGGATGCCCGTAGAGGTCCCGAGTATACGTGGGAGGTTGAATCCACCATGAAAGAAAAGTACCCTTATTTATTTCAGTAAATCTCGGGTCGAGATTTATTTTAAGGGGGTGAGGATGTAACACCTCGAAAATTCACGTCCTATAAAGTGTTGACACGTGTCATATGTTTGAACGTGTGAAAGAATGTTTTGAAAGGACTAAAGTTGACAAACATGAAAAGTATATGAAAATACGAGTTCTAAATGTCAACAGTGAATAAATATATTGTATATTAACCCTACATGATGCTCATACCTTCAAACGAATATATCATGGATCATACGAAGCTAAAAGTGATAGATTACAAACTACAGGGGCTAAATGTGTCAACATGTTTAAATTATACCTCTGAGTGACCTTTTGACAAACCCGAAGCTTTGTAACGGTTAATTATGCTCACTAGAATACACGATATAAATTTCGTAAAGTTTCGTTATCGTATGAGAAAGTTATGATCAAATTCGTGTACAAGGAGTTAAAGCGTCAACGTTGAAAGTTAGGACTTTTCGGGTAACAATAAAGTTAACCGGGGGCCTAACAAAGTGGGTGTATGTCTTGAAGCCCTTATACGTCAATTATGAGGGCTCAAAATGCAAGAAAATGAGGTCTAATCAAAGTTTGAAGAGCCAAGGACCAAAACTGCAATTAAGGAAAATTTTGTTGGATGACACCATAGGCTCGCGTAGCGCGAGCCATCACCATCATGCCGTCGCGCTACGCGACGGCCTCATCTGGACAGATTTGTGATTTTCTTGGATTTCTTGTCTGCCATTGCCTTGTATCAGCCTTTAAATCGATTTGCCTCTTCATGGTTGGCCCCTAAACAACCCCTAAACATCTAGGGACACTTGTTAGTGAGTTGTGGTGGGTTGTAGACTTGTGTGTCAATCTTTTGTGGTGACTAAACCACTATATAAAGGCCTTGAGTTGCAACCAATGCTTCACACATTCATTCTTGCAAGTCTGATCATTTGTGGAGCACAAGAGCACCTTCCAAGCCATCCTAGTCGACCATTAGACACTTGTAAGTATGCTTAACCTTCTCTAATTGAGTTTAGCTTAGTTATTTAGCTAAAAGTCAAACCGTCGTAATTAACGGTTGACTTTAAGATTAATCACTAATGGTCCAGTGATTGGTCGAATCAAAGGTAGTTATAAGTTGGTAATTATGTGGGTAATAAAACCTCAAAAGGGTTCCCCCTGATTCCCACTCTAACTAGGTCAAATGTCGGGTCAAACTTGTATTTAAAAAGTCAACAGAATGTGTAAATTACAATTTATGCATAATTAGCAATGTAGAACACATACAACCTGTTTGATCATTAATATAACTTGGTAATTAGTGTAAGGACATTTCTAAACATGTTCAACCCAACAATTTACTATTTAGACCCGGTTCGGAACCGAAAGTCGCATAGTTTGACTTATACTTTGACTTTCAGTTTTGACCCGTCATGGTATGTTTTAGAAATACCTTAGAGCTTCATTTGGACCAGGTTACGTGCAAGTATAACCCTCTGTGATTATACACCTCGGACCATTAGTTATCCAATTAATATGCATGATTCCGTTAAATGCTCGTATGTTGACCATTATGCCCTTTTCACCTTAAAACGTGATTTTTGAAAATGTAAAAGTGTAGAAACCTTAGTTACTGATATATAAACTTGTATGCAAAGTTTGACATCAGTTTGAGGTGTAGATTAAGAGTTATGCTCGTTAGCGTAAAATTAAAGCGTTATGTTAATTAAACGGCGTATTTAGCGTATAGCCTACTTAAACATACTTTTTGATATCAAACTCTTTACCCACTGATGTAATATATTATTTTGGGATTTTTAAAGATTTTTAATAAATTTTAGGCTGAGCATAACTAATAGTCGTAGGCTTAATCCGGTAAATGTCGGTTTTGCCCTTACGGGCCATAAAATGAGTTTTACCTATCTAAACGACTCCAAACCTTTTACTACTGATTAGATATGATAAATAAATTATTTTAAGCCTTCTGGAAATATAAAAATAGCAGATTGAAGTATCAAACCCGGAAATGGCCTCTAATCGCCTTTTAAGCGTTTTTAACGCATAGTATGTGCTATAATTATTTTAAACATACAAGGGTTGATACCTACTGATATTTGAGGCAAATTATAATGTTTTATCAGTAAGCAAAAGTTGTTAAACTCAGACTTCAGTTTTGAGCTTTTCAGCTTATGTGAAATTACCAAAATACCCCTACGGGGCATAGTTTGGTTATAATTGGTAAATTTCACATATATACTTTATCCTACTGTTATAACTTAGTAAAATAAGTATTTTTGCTGATTACATCAGACCTGTAACTCAGGAAAATACTTAAACTCTTTTATAACCTTTTAAATGACCAAACTACCCCTACGGGGCATAGTTTGTGTTTAAATAAGTTTCGGGCATAATAAAAGGCATCCTACTGATGTCACAACATATATGAAGCATATTAACTTAGGAAACCTGTAAATGGCTCTCATTATTACCCGTTACGCTTTTTACTCGTTCGGTTCGGTTTATGTAACTAGTTTACATAAATTAGCCAAAACGGGTCAAAACTTATCGGTTTTATCTCAAAATCCAGAATGTGTATAATATACCCATATTAAACAAGTCTTCAAACTTGTCGGGCCTAAATCACATTCTATCCGGTCTTCGCTTATAGTGCGTACGAACCGTATCATTGAAACTAACCGGTCTAAGCTAAGGCTTAATTAAGGACCCGTTAGAAATCTAATAGGTTATTATAAACCTTCGTTCCAGATTAGGAGCCCAGTAAAAGTACTTGCATATACTGTATTGGATTTATACTTTGCTCAGGTAAATACTCTTAACTTATTTTCCCTATACGGGCTTGGGATACGGTACTATAAAAGTACCGCTTGGTCGGGTATGTAGTCATTTAAATCGGATTGTGATTAATGTATTTACATAACCCGCTTTATTCTGTATTATTTGATGTATGGCCCTTGGGGGTTAAATGACCATGTCCCGGATATCCTTGGCATCATTTTACGAAATGGCCACGACCTAAGCACGGGGTGTAGTCGTACACCTGACAGATGCATTATGTAAAAACTGGTAATCCACTAAAGGAATCAACCTTGTGGGCATTATACCTGTGGCGTGTCAGTTAACTTAAACCGGCTCTTCTAACCGGTGCTAATGGACGGCAAATGAGTAAAACTGTATACAAGATTTTTTTAATAATTGTCCCAAGTTATAAAGATATATTTTGCCGAAGTGCATCCAAATCAATTTTCAAACTCTTTTCTAAATGAGTCAGTTGAGTTGTATTTACCAGTGTAAACTGACGTATTTTCCAAAAAGGCTAAGTGCAGGTGCTAGACGAAATAGGCTGGCTACTCCAGGCATCATTACTCAAGTCTCGCAAGCTCTAGATGTCAAAGTCTGTTGAACAGTTTTCATGTTATTTTGAATCCGCCTGTGGATCCTTTACTTTCCGTTGTAATACTGGATATGACTTTATATTCGGATTGTAATATATTTATCTTTTGCTTCCGCTGTGCATTTATATAATTGTGTTGTTTGACTATTACGTTGCCAACCACGTCACGATACTCCCCCACCGGGCCCACCGGTGACACGTGGAAAGTCGGGGTGTGACACAAATCCAGATCCTTCCATCTGCAGAGAGAACCAGAGAAAAAAAAAGGCATGGGCAACATGGAGCTTCAATGGCTTCTCCGAAGAAAGATATACTTCTATAAGACTTCAATGGCTTCTCCGAGAACATGGAAGCCCCTTACCAAGAACGTTTTAGCGAGAGTGAATGTTTCCAAATATGGAATCATCGAAGAAAGATATACTTCTATAAGCCTTCTCCGAACCCAATTCCGACACCGATTCCGATCTGACAGGTACACAATTCAGATCTATTGATTTTGTGTTTCTATTTATTTGGTTTCTAAATTAGGTTTTGTGTTTCTATTGATTGGGTTTCTTGCTTTGGGCATCATAAACGGTGGAAGCAAACTCCGTTGAAATATGGTGGTCCAGTTAACTATCAGTCCACAAGAAATTGCACCTTTTGTGATCCATGGTTGATTAAATGTGACAAGAAGACGGTACTGGAAATCTCTAACTTCACAGTTTTTTAGTTGATTCACTTTCCTTTTATAAATTAGGGCTTGAAATCGATATATTTAGGTAGCGTTCGTTTCATGGAATGGAATGGGATGGAATTGGGAAGCTTTTCTTTGTAAAATTGATATTGGTTTGGGGAGGGAGGAATTTGAAATCCAATGAATTTCTTTAATCAATGAAATTTGTGACTATTTCAACATTCCATTCCATTCCTTCATTAGAGTGAAGGATTTCTAAGGAATGTTGAAATAGTCACAAATTTCATTAGAGTGAAGGATTTCAAATTCCTCCCTCCCCCAACCAAGATCAATTTTACAAAGAAAAACTTCCTAATTCCATTGCATTCCATTCCATTCCATGAAACGAACGCTACCTTAGGATTATTCGTCTGTTTTGTGCAATCGATTGTTTCTGTTACATTTTTTGTTACCGAATTTGAATTCAAGGGTTTCAAATCGAGATATATAGGAATATACGTCTGTTTTGTGCAATCAGTTGTTTCTGTTACGTTTTTCGTTAGCAAATTTGTGTTTCTAGGGTCAAATCCGAATTTTAAATAAAAAGGGAATGGGTCAAGAAATTGCATGTTTATTGTATACAAAAATATTGTTCACCCAATTATGTAATTAAACTTACTTGGTAGGCTTCTAAAAAAAGAACACCAAAAGATTTTTTTTGGGAAATTTAGATTGTTAACAGATGTTTAAAGTTGTGTTTGATAATAAAGTTGCATTTAACTTGTGTATAATAGATGTTTTAACTTTCATCTTTTATTAAACCAAATTGAATTGTAGTAATACTCAATATACATAAGTATAAATTAATGTTTGGTGTTAAAACTGTGCAGGTAATTGCAACCAATGACATCATACCTGACACCCAAAGTTGGACGTGCGGGCCAATCTCAGGTTCTTAAGTATGTGATTTCTCAAATGATATGTCTACGTAGTATATGAATGAAAGAGACCCTAAACGAACTTAAAGAAGTTAGTTATATATGTGATTTCTACAAATGCTCATGAAACAACTTGTTGCCCTTTCACTCGTGCAATGTCTCCTGCAATATTATTGAATAAATGTTTACACTAAGATTATTAATGAAATAAATAAGATATATTTTTCCAATATAAAACAAAACCTAGCGTTGATATCTACATACACCACCTGCCATGTTAGATACAAAACGTCATCTATTTCAGTGTTGCCCCTCCCATCACCTTTCTATACAGTGGCAGACCCAGGAATTTTTTTCACTGGGGTCCACTTTTTTCGGCATATATATTATTCACAGCCATACATTAAAATTTTCGGGTCGGGGCGAGCGAGACGAGACGAGGAACATAACAAAATACAATGTCATAACAACAATATATAATTATTACTCATTAGAAAACACACAATAAAAATATGATGTCATTTGAAATGAAAACAAAACTTACAAGTTTTTAAAGTTATTCTCTATGAGTTTCATCTTTTAAAAATGTCTATTTACAGATTTTTAAAGTAATTCTCTACGAGTTTCATCTTTTAAAAATGTCTAATTACATTTCACTGGAACATTGGCAAGAAAAAGCAAGAATCTTACATGTTACTGATTTCTATATGAAAATTCATAGTAAAAAAAATACTAAAACAACAAAAAGAATAAATTAACAAAACTAAAGTTACAAAACTAAAAAATAGGTTTACCTTTGGTGGGTCAGGAGGTTGGCTTATTGGATAGCAAGAGGTGAGAGTTGGGCTTTGTTGTTTCTGTGAACGGGCTCCTATGTTAAATGTTTATTTTGTTTAAAACCTTAACTTATCAACTTACATTTAAATAGAACGAAAAATAAAAAAAATGTGTTTCTATACTCGAACTCGGGTCCTGCTTAGTAACATACAAGGTGAAATTCCACTACACGAGCTTTCATGTTGTTGTTATGGGGTCCATCTTATTATTTTTATGGGGTCCTTCAGAAAATTAATTACCGATTCTATTGCAATTTTTAAAAACATTGGGTCCGGGGACCCCGACCCACTCTATGTGGGTCCGCCCCTGTTTCTATATATGAACCTATTAACGTCTTGGCTTGTGCCATGATTACTTGGTTCGTGACTCGCTTTGTGTCGTGTCCTATACTTGAGTCGTGAGTCGTAGTAACATCATGATATATTTCCCAGCCTGGGTGTGTAGTCCCTACGTCGAGACTTAATTCATGCAAGAAGTACAAGTAGGTAATGCCAAGTTTGTTACTTATTAGTAGGATATATAACGAGAGTTACCCCATCAGTGAGCTCATTGGTTATCCTAGATATGTTATGATGCTACCATCTTCAATATCTGAAACCTCAATTTGTGTCAACTCCACACCTAAAACATTAGATCCGAGTTTTTTTTCAGATGATATCACACCAATCATAGAAAACGTTGCAACATGTTATACACACACAAAAACAAAAATTACTCATTATAAGGTGGTGTTTATTTTTTTGGCCAGAAGCACTTCTGGCCACTTATGTCTGCGTCGTGCAGATGCGCGCAGACGTTTGAGGTCTGCAACTCGTTTGTTTTCCGGAAGAGCTTCTCACATTTTACCTCTTCCTCACCTCTTCCCCAAGCAGACATGTCCCCAAGTCTGCCAAACTCTTCAAACCTCTTCTCCCTCCAGCCGACACCACCTCCTCTGCCACCACCTCCACCTCCGACAAAACCCCCAAAACCCCTAAATAACTCCGCCACCTGATATATCACCACCACCACCGTAGAGATAGAGAGAAAAAAGAGAGAGATCGTAGAGAGAGAAAGAAGATAGAGAGATCGGTGAGAGAGAGAGACCACCCCCTCCACCTCCACCTGCCGACCACCATTGACACCCCCTGCTACAGATCGGTGAGAGAGAGAGAGAGCGCGAGATCGGTGAGATAGAGATAGCGAGATCGGCGACAGTGGAAGAAAGGAGAGAGAGAGAACGAGATCGATGAGAGAGAGAGACCGTAGAGAGAGAGAGGCGGTGGTGTGACGGCGGTGGTGTGATGGCGGTGGTGGTGCGATGGTGGTGGTGCTTTGGGCGGTGGTGGTGACAGATTGTAGAGAGAGAGAGAGAGTTTGTAGAGAGAGAGAAAGGCAGAGCTATTGTGTGTGTGTTGTGTGTGAAGTGGTTTTGTAGAAAAAAAAAACAAATCCTTTTCTCCTTGCAGACTGTAGACATTTGGTCCACCTCTTCTCCTGCAGATGTGGTCCGCAGACTGCAGACCTTTTGCCGCAGAAAAAACAAAAAACACCTTAGACTGATACAAGATTTAACTCATACAATTTTACCGAATTAAGAAAAAGAAAACATTTATATAATTTACACAACCAATAAGAAGAGATAATATGTTAAGGGACAATTGCATATTTCCCCTTAAAAAACTGCTTAATTGCGTATTTACCTAAATTAAAATTAAAATTGCATATATCCCCTTCCTTAACTAATATAATTGCAAATTTACCCATTTTGATATATTTTATTAAAAACAAGTTATATAATTACTTTTTAAACTTATTTTTTTCTAAAACTTAAAAAAAATACAAATTTATTCATTAACAAAAAACAAATTTATCAAACAAAAAAATAGATCCTAGAAAAATATGAACCAAAAGGAGCAAAGAAGAGAGCGATTGACATTATTTTCATTGCTCCCAATACAGATCCTAAAAAATATGACCAAATAATAACATATCATCAGTTACGATTGTTTAAGTTATATTCTAGTATAGATATTCATCTTTTTTTAATGGCGTCAAAGCAAATGTTGCGTTTATCATACTCCTGTTGTGCCCATTCAATGACATGTGTGATTAGTCACATAATTTAGTTAGTGTTTGATTAACAATTATGAATCAATATGGGTATGAGTTCGGTGTCGATTGTAATAATTAAATGATTAAATAATTAGTTGTTTTTGTGTTTGATAAATTTGCTTTTTGTTAATGAATAATTTTGTATTTTTTTTAAATTTTAGTAAAATAACGGTAAAAAAGTCATTATATAACTTGTTTTTAATAAAATAAATCAAGAGTAAATTACAAGTTTTGTCCTTTATGTTTACATCAAATTGCAGGCGATGTCCTTTAGCGCAAAAGTTTACAGGCGGTGTCCTTAATCTTTTCAAAATCTTGCACGTTATGTCCTTTAGGCCAGACCAGTTATAATTTTTTGTTAAATCTGGTCATGTGCCTTACACATGAGGGCATTCTTGTCATTTCACCTTCACAGGGGCTATTGTGTAAAAGACTTTTGTTCAAGGACCATTTTATACAAAACTAAAAAACTATATATAAACTCTCTCTCTCTCTCTCTTCCCCCCCCCCCCCCCCCTCTCTCTCTAATCTGATCTAGAAGAGACTCCTCCTCATCCTCCCAACCACCACCGTCACCTCCTGCAACTTCCGGCAACCTGAACAAAACCAACCAAGGTGACTCAGCTCCTCCTTGTTCTTCTGTTGCTTCATCATTCCAATCCACAGACTATATAAAAATAATAATAAAAAATAATCAAAGACACTTAAAACAATTTTAAAATTTGAACTATGCATACTTCAAAAATTGATTACAACCATTGATGTTTGACCGGTCAATTGAAACAACTTCGATGTTTGACCGGTCAAGCAACTTTAAAAGAGCAGCTTCATCCCTAGTCTGAGTACAACCATTGATCCTGGTACACATTACGCAAACCCCCAACCCATCTTTTATTCTTGTGTTCTAAATCAACAGAACTTTCATCTTTATCGACATTTATAATATGGGTTTTGTGGAATTTGAAGGTGAGTTTAAGTAGTTGATGTGCAGATGAGGATGGAACGGTGGTTTCAGGTGGAGGCGCTGGTTATTTTACAGAGGTAGGGAGAGAGAAGGGGAGGAGAGAGTGTATACATATCTACATATCTACAATCATTTTCCGACATCAGACCTGCGACAGCCGACAACTACGCCACCACCGTACACTCCGCCGTCGTCTCCGATCTCAGATTTGTTCTGTCGTATCCGATCTCAGATCTGTTTCGTCGTCTCCTATCACAACCCTGTTCCGCCGTCGGAAAGTGTGGGAGGGGTGTTTGGTAGTGGTGTGCGGCAGGGGTGTCGGTGCAGTTGTGGTTGGTGATTTGGAGGTGGTGACGGTGGGGCAACGGCGGTGGTGTGTCGGTGATTGCTGATTTGGGGGTGGTGATGGTGGGGCTATGGCGGTGGTTATGTTAGAGAGAGAGACAGAGACTTTCAGATGTTGTGAGGGAGAGATTTTTTATTTTTTTATTTTTCAATTTATTACAAACTAGTCCCTAAACATAATTTTTTTTACATAATAGTCCTTGAAGAGATGAAATTATAATAATGCCCTGATGTGCAAGGCACATGACCAGATTTAACCAAAAATTCTAACTGGGTTTGGCCTAAAGGACATAACGTGCAAGATTTTGAAAAGATTAAGGACACCGCCTGTAAACTTTTGCGCTAAAGGACAGCGCCTGCAATTTGATGTAAACGTAAAGGACAAAACTTGTAATTTACTCATAAATTAAAATGGATAAATTTGCAATAATATTAGTTAAGAAATGGGATATATGCAATTTTAATAGTTAAGAAAGGGGATATATGCAATTTTAATTTTAAGTTAGGTAAATACGTAATTGAACAGGTTTTCAAATATATGCAATTTTAATTTTAAGTTAGGATTGTGAGGTTTTCAAGGTAAATATGCAATTGTTTAATACGTTAACGTTTAACACGAAGCGCTGTTGATTTAAATTCAATTCAAGAGTAAATTAAAATAGGAGAACCGCCAAACCTCACAATCCCCGTCAAACCTTCAAATCAGGACCATCCATTAACTTTCCTCATTTAACACATATCATCCAACGAATTACACACCCGCCACGTCACCAATCCTTATAACAACCAACTCAACCAATAAAAAACCACCCTCATCCCCTATATAACAAACTCTCAAACACATCATTCAAACCACCAAAAATCCCCAATTTCAAACCCTAACCCTAACTTTTTCAATCTCCAAATTCTCAACAAATTCAATGGCACCAAAGGCAGAGAAGAAGCCCGCCGAGAAGAAACCGGTAGAGGAGAAGAAAACACAGGCGGCCGAGAAAGCTCCAGCTGAGAAGAAGCCAAAGGCCGGAAAGAAGCTCCCGAAGGAAGCCGGAGCCGGTGCAACCGACAAGAAGAAGAAGAGGACGAAGAAGAGCGTTGAGACGTACAAGATCTACATCTTCAAGGTGTTGAAGCAGGTGCATCCAGACATCGGGATCTCGAGCAAAGCTATGGGGATCATGAACAGTTTTATCAACGATATTTTTGAGAAACTTGCTCAGGAGAGTTCCAGGCTTGCGAGGTACAACAAGAAGCCAACCATCACTTCAAGGGAGATTCAGACCGCCGTGAGACTCGTTCTTCCCGGTGAATTGGCTAAGCACGCCGTGTCTGAAGGTACCAAGGCCGTGACCAAGTTTACAAGCTCTTGAATGGTTTAGGTTTTGTTGTGGTGTTGATGTATGGTAGGGTTAGATCTTCATGTCTCGTGATGGTTTACCGTGTTAGTTGTGTTTATGACTTTTTATTTTCTTTTTTAATTTGGTGTTTTAGGGTTTGTAATTGTTGTGATGAATTTTTGAGCCCAAACAACGGGCGGTTCTGTCCCAGCAGACAATGGTCTGTTGTGAATGTGCTCAATATGTCCAGAATTTTAAGATGTTTATTATTAGCTTCTGGCTCATGATCAACCTCAAAAAATGTAAGTTGTTTGAGGTAGGTGTAAATGACAGTTGCATTCAAAAAAAAAAATTGGCTTCAATTCTACATTGCCAATCCGGGGAATTCCCCTTTATTTATTTGAGTTTATCCGTTGGGGTTAACATGAATTGCATAAAATTTAGGAAACCGGTGGTTGATGTTCTCGAAAATCACCTATGCTTGTGGAATGCTAGTTCTATTTCAATTAGAGGACATATTACACTGTTGAAATCAGTTCTTGACAGCCTTCTGATTTACTATTTTTCTCTCTTTAAAGTGCTAGTCCAAGTTATTCAAGTTAGAAAAAAAACCAAGTTTGGTTGGTAATTGTTATATTAAGCAGGGGTCTTCCACGGTTTGGCTTTGGAGATTGTTCAGATCGCAAGGAATGGGTTCTCAGTCAAGCCAATTCGAATATTGGTGCTGGTTAAAGGAAAATCACTGGTTCTCGGTCAAGCCAATTCGAATATTGTTAATCATCATCATCACTGCAATAACAATCAGTTGGTCCTGGATTGGAGCAAGTGGGAACCGCTAAAAATCAGTGTCTTCGGGTGGCGTTCAGAGATGGATCGTATTCCAAGTGGCGGATCTATCCCAAATATTCAAGGGTATCCTAAATTTTTTTTTGGATCAGGGGTATCCTTTGTATAAAACCGGAAAAAAAATTACACTACGTAGACGGAGTTGAGGGATATTTTTACACTACGGAGACGGAGTTGAGGGGTAGCCCGTGCTACCCCTGCTTCTACACTACCTCCGCCCATGATTCCAACATTGACGCCTTTAGCAAAAAGAAAAATCGGTCGGGTTTGTGGAGAGCTACCATAAACAGCAGAGTACAGTGGTTAACATGGTTTGGTTGATCATCTGCCAGGGGTGCAACATTTATCCAATCTATGCATTTTCAGTGAAGGATTTGCTCGATTACCATAATCCTTACTTCTTGCCGGTGCTTAAAGAGATTGAGGAACGAGGTGTTTTCAAATACACAACCAATAATTCACAAGATCATTGAAGACGTCAAATCTCTAGGCTTTCTTTGGATAATTTGGATAAAAAAATAGATCTAGGGAGATAACTTGGAAGATTTTTCTGCTTATCTCTCATTAATCAAAACAAGAGCCTAAATAGGCTTACAAAATGCAGGAAAGAAAATGCATGAATACGTGGATTACGACCCTCATCTCAAAACTGTCAATGTATAAGAGGAAAATCTTGAGGATCCGTCCTTTACCACATAATGTTTGCAAGGAAGTAAAGGTAACACGGGTTCTCTACACTAGCCATTTGGTTGGCGTTGTCCTTGATCTCAAATTTTCTGCCGGGAAGTGTAAAAACAAGTGTGATGTTATGGATTGAAGTCTTTCTTTAATGTTCATGGTGCTTAAACAATATGTTGATGTGATGCTTGACGTTGTCTAGGACTGAAGGGGTTGGGCAGTTGGCTGTGAACTAAAATGAAGTTGGTTGATAGTTGTATAATTGATGGTGAAGAACTAAAGTCTTTCTGGGTAATTTATTATGTAAACATGTCTAGAAGATATGTTCCTCCATGTATATAAGCTATAAACCTCTATTCCCTTGAATGTTATAACTTTGTAAGAATTTCAATACCAAGGTAAAGGCCAGAAAGTGTTGTTTGAGGCCAAATTCCTTATGTCAATAATGTTAGTGTTACCTTTTGAATCTTTTTATTTCAATTTTAATATTTAAGTTTTGGTTTAGAAACCAGACATTGCTATGGGTTTGCCTACATCACACCCTCACTAGACCCTATCAATAGCTTTGCTATGGGTGAGATTTACTGGGTTTGGTTGGTTGGTATACCAAACTTAGACAATTAAGAAAAAGAAAGTTTGATGTAATGTTTAATGATTGAAAAATAGCTTCATTTAATTTTGAGTCTTGAGTATCTGTCATTACTCGAAATACTTTTCTAAAACATATCTCAAACATTATATATGCATCATCATGTAAATAACCATTTTAAGAGTGATTTTTTTCCTGGCTAGTTTTTTAACCAATATTTTAAAAACCAGCGCAAAAAAAAACTAAAATTTACAAGACAAAGCAATGGTCATATCAGCCTCCAACAACCCAAAGTCCCAAACTAGAAACAAGCAAATGGGCAACTCCACTACAACATCCAATCCAGCTTATAATGTTTCATGCTTGGATCTATGTTTGATCCAAATAAACAGCTCCAACTTTGTTTCTTCTACCACCCTTGCAGACGGCATAATGTCAAACCTTCTTGGATATGTTTGTTACGACACTGCTAACTGCTAAGTACAACTTTAACCTTGGCTTTAGCAAGGAAGCGCCCATAACGTTTACTCCTAACCAGAACCAACATCCATACATCACAGGCAAAACCACATAATCCGGCCGGTCCTATTTGACACAAAACACCAATTGCAGTTGGACACCCCTTGTTAACAGAAAGGTGGCAACTGGAGAAGTTCTAATTTGCCACCATCTCCACATAAAGCAGTAGACTTTAGAGTTTAGACGGACCCATCTGAACCATACCAAGCCTTTGAGATCCGTAACATAAGACTCATTCTTTGAAATCATTTTCCTAAACGATTTCATTATATAAACACCCGATTGATCACCAACCAAGAGTCCACGTCATTCGAGTAGCTATAATTTTCCACCATACACTTCAAGTCTTCTAGTTCTATCTTTCCCTGTCACAATTGCCCGAAGACACCCCACTGCTTAAACAGGACGAGTCAAGGTTATATTTAAACTGTAAACGGGCTTTCAAGTATCTTGGCCTTATGGTGGGTGCCAATATGAACCGCATCGGTAATTGGCAACCGGTGTATGATATTTTCTAGAAGCGTCTTAATTTATGGAAAGCTAACGTGTTATCTTTTGGAGGAAGGATAACCCTTATCCGGTCCATCCTCGAAAGTCTCCCTTGTTATTACTTCTCCCTCTATAGGGCGCCCGCAAAGGTTATTCAAGATTTGGAAGCAATAATCAAAAAATTTCTATGGGGTGGCACAGCTGAGGTTAGAAAGACCCACTGGGTCGCTTGGGATAGAGTGGCTTCTCCTAGGAAGGTCGGGGATTTGAGCCTTCGTAAGCTGAAAATTTCTAATTTAGCTTTATTGTCGAAGTGGGGATGGAGGTTTAAAACGGAGATGGATAGCCTCTGGGTTAAAACTATCACGGCGCTTCATTCGGGGGGTTCGGCTTGGAATTTTTTTCCAGTTAAAAAGTCTCTCAGGGGAGTGTGGAGAACTATTGTGTCGGTTTTAAATAAACCCTTATTAAACAATGTTTCTCTCCGGTTATTGTTTTAAGGGTATTGTCGGCTCTGGTAGTAAGATTAAGTTTTGGCTCGACCCTTGGACTCTTGATGTGCCACTTAAGGAGCGTTTTCCTAACCTGTTCAATCTTGAGCTAGTGAAAGGGTGTTCGGTTAGGGAGTGGCTTAGCGATGGTGGCCTGTGGTTATGGAAGCACGACCCAGATAGGCCTGAGGAGATCACGGAAATGGGAGACATTACGGTTCTGATCAGCAACGTTGCTCTATCCAACAGGTGTGATAATTGGCGCTGGCTGGGTAATAACTCCAACAGGTTCCGTGGGAGCGCAGTTAAAACTTTGTTCGTTGACAGTTGTGATTTCAGCGCCAGGTACATTATGGAGTGGTGTCGGTGGGTTCCGCTGAAATGTAATATCTTCGTCTGGAGAGTGGATCTGAATAGGTTCCCGACAGCCGATTCTTTGAAGAAAAGAGGTATTTTCATAGAGTTGTGCCAGTTTTGCATCGGCATGGAAGAAACAGTAGAGCATTTATTTTCCTTGTGTTATGGCATAAGGTGAGCTCTTGGTGCCGTGTCCTGAACTTTTTTATTTTCTCGTTCAGAGATCTTCTTGAGATCCATAAGCATTGAGGAAAAAAGGCAGAGAGGCGCAGCAAGGTATTGTCAATAGCGTGTTGGAGTTTGTGGAAGGCTAGGAATGAGAAGAGGTTTAACGGTAAGGATGCCAAGATCGATGATATTTTCAGCAAAGTTAGATCTTTGAGTTATCTTTGGTTTATGAATAGAAAGTTTAAGACGATCCTTTGGTCGGATTGGTGTAATTTTGTAATTATGTGATTGTTTGTCTGTTCCGCCCGGTTTTCGGATTTCGGTTGTTTCTTATGAAGTTAACTATTCAAAAAAAAAGTTGTTGACCTATTTAACCTATTTAATCAAACAAATCAACCAGTCAACCTGCTTTAAACTAAAATAAATATATGTATTTTATGATGTAAACTCGTCAAACTATTAACAGGCTGTTTAATTTGTCTATTACAACCTATTTAGAACTCACAAACCTTGGAAGCCCGTTTACAGTTTAAATATAACCTTGACTCGTTTACATAAAACGGTTTACATATCGTACTTAGACTAAACAAATTTATTTGCACCAATCTAGGGTTTATAGCGTTAACGAAAATAAATACATGTCATATTTGAGTTCATTAATTCAACTCGTCATCTTGAAACTCGTATATATAAATTAGTAGCAGAAGCTTTCTCTATAATATCAGCTCTTCCATGAATATAAACTATCCCTTGAATGTAATCATTTTCTGAAAATTTCAATACCAAGACTAATGTCTGAAACTGTTGTTTTAAGCCAATGATGCAGATTTCAGAGGAATTGTGAAAATATAGGATAGACCAATCAAGTGTTTGCAGATTTCAGACACAAGCTCATAACAATACCACACAAGCAAGACTTATTAACCCCAAATCTCTAATCCAAATTGAAACCAAGCTCAAGCTTGTGGAAAGTATCCGATAATCTATCATAACAACAACAACATTCAGATAGATTTTATAAATCTAAATGGTAAAAAAGATATCAATCTAGGCAATCAGCAACACTGAAACAAGGGGTTTTTTTAAGGTGGGGTCTATTCGCACACGCCCTTAGTCTATTTAAACACTCCAAAGCGCCCCGCTATGGCCAAAGCGGGGCGCTTTGATGTAAAGTCAACAGACAAGGTCTGACGCGGTCAGACCTTGTCTGTTGCTTTACATCAAAGCGCCCCGCTTTGGCCATAGCGGGGCGCTTTGTTTTTTTTTTTTTTTCCAAAGCGCCCCGCTTTGGCCTAAGCTCGGCGCTTTGGTTTTTTTTTTTTTTTTTTTTTTACATTTTGGACGTATTTTTTGACTGGTGATTGGTCTACGTTTAAGTTCAAATTTTACATTTTTGGTCCAATATTAAAGTGCACATATATCTAAAGGTGAAGTCCCATCTCAATATTTAATTTGTTGATGTTTGACCGGTTGACTGGTTGAGTGGTACAGTCAAAGTGAGGATTGGGAGTTGGGACCGCGGTAGGAAATATCACAACTTTCTATATAGTCAATTGTTGCAGGCGAAAACAGGCTTTATTATTATTATTGTTTACTTTAGTTTTTTTTTATATATATATATTTTTTGTGGTGGTTGTGATTTGTGAATTATAAAAATGTAGATTAAATTAAATATGAATTTGAATGGGAATTGGTTTCCTATTGAACGTTTAATTTGAATGGGAAATCGAAAAAACGTCAAAGAGATATTTAATATAATCAACTCCAAAAGCAACTTGTACATGAATATTTTATATATGGCATACAAGAATTACTTTACAGCTTTCAAAAAGTTTGATGATATTAATACTAATTTGATGATATTAAAAAAGAAAAAAAAGTTTCCTGTATTGTCCCATCATTTTTTGAACGGCAGCCGTTTGGTGTTGTGATGATGATGATGGTTGTGACAGGGATGGGTACATCATCTCTCTTGTATTGTCCCATCATTTTTTGCAATTTAATTAAAAGTAATAAACTATTAAGATAAAAAGAAAAACGATAAACATAAAGGTAAGAAAGTGTTATCAATGGGTTGTAATATTGTGATAATGTACAAACCACGAAAATATTGAGTACGTTTGTGTTTGTTCAATATATGCGTTACATCACGTTAAAAACCGAATGTCACCGACACGACCCAATCAGATTCAATACGCACTTGTACGACCCAAAATGACAATATACATCATAATACTACAATTAATGAAAAAATACGTCATGTACATGTACGGTAGGCGACTGATACACATAAAACTACTCATAGGAGTACTTGTGCTTTCAAACCAAAATGATACGATATAATGGAATACGACATCACACGTAACTGATTTGATCCGGAACTTGCAGTATAGTTCATATATATTAAAAAATGATGTATAATGGAAAAAACGTAAAATTTAGACTATTATCGACGCGTTTGTGAATTAAAAACAATTTTAAAAAATTTAAAAAAGGCCCTAAGCGCTGCGCTTTGACCTAAGAGGGGCGTTTTGCCCCCCCAAAAAAAAAAAACCAAAGCGCCGCTCTATGGCCAAAGCGCGGCGCTTTGATGTAAAGTCAACAGACAAAGCCTGACAGGCTCAGTTCTTGTCGGTTGACTTTACCCCAAAGCGCCCCGCTTTGGCCATAGCGCGGCGCTTTGGGGTGTGAAAATAATTTTCTCCGTGTGTAAATAGCATGACCCTTTTTTAATTCATTAACCTCAAACCAAAAATTCAATATTCCTATTTGCCAGAACTTTTTAACAGCTCAAACACAAGAGTAAAAAAAAGGCAGAAAGTGAGGTTTGAGGTCAGTGTTTCTGATTTCAAAAGATTTATTGCTAGTATCAGATTATATATCATACATGAATTAAATAATAACTGGTAAACAACAAAATTAAAAACCACATTTTCAGATCCCTAAATAAAACAATAACCAAACCAAACAATAATAAAAAAACAAATAAGCGAAACAAGCGGTTTCTTTCATTCATTCATTCATTAACCTCAACATAAACATAACAAACACTTTTACCAAACTACATTCATTCCCAATTTAACTACAACTTAACCCAACCCAAATTATGCGGCCTTCTTGGGAGACTTTCCAGGTTTAGTAGGTGTCTTAGACTCCTTGGCAGCAGCAGCACTCTTCTTCGGCAACAACACCGGGTTAATGTTCGGCAAAACACCACCGTGAGCAATCGTAACTCCGGCCAACAACTTCCCCAGCTCATCATCGTTCCTTATCGCCAACAAAACATGTCTTGGTGTTATCCTGTTCTTCTTGTTATCCCTAGCTGCATTTCCCGCCAATTCCAACACCTGTGTCCAAAAAACAATTCCATTCAATACAAACCCTAATTTTTATTACAAATTCAATTGATAAATAAAATTAATTATAAAACGTACTTCAGCTGCAAGGTATTCCAAGACAGCGGCGAGGTAAACCGGAGCACCAGTTCCGACACGCTTTGCATACCGGCCGTGTTTGAGGTAACGGCCGATTCTGCCGACGGGAAACTGGAGACCGGCTTTGACGGAGCGGGTGACGGACTTCTTCCTTGGACCGCCAGCTTTGCGACCTGCGGCACCCTTCTTAGCTTTTCCGGTGGTTTCCATTTGGGGTTTTGTTTTGCGTTTGTTTCTGTGTGTGGAAATGGTTTTTGGTGTTGGATTCGGTGGACGGTGAGTTTGTTTATATAGTGGTGATTAGGTGGTGAGGATTTGGGCGGATTGAAGTGGGTTGTTTTTGGGCTGTTGGATTGAGGGGTGATCAACGGCTGCAGTTTGGTTTTGGTGGATCCGTGTGATGTGTGACTGGCCAATGAGAGAGAGATATGAATTTTTTAAATTTTTTCAAGTTTTTTGGGTTTTTGGTCTTTCCCGCTTGATTTTTATTTTTTTGGTATATTTTGAATATCTTAGAAATGAAAATATGTTCTACAAATTCGGGGTGATTTAGTGATTAGTGATTACCGTTAATATTTTTACAAAATAGTATTGTTTTCAACAACTAAGATTAAATGCATTCAAAATGTTATCAAATTCAAAAACATACATTCACATTATATATTTTTCGAGGGTTATAGATCATTATTTCATGTTGGTTGTCCACTACCACTTGAATTTTTGTAGATAAGCTCGTTGTAAGCTTCAAATAGTATATATGTTATATAGGTAGAAGTAAGCACACTTTCTTAATTGATTAAAAATCACCGAAAGAACATTAAATTCCTTGCAGTTTGGGTAGTATTGATGCTAGATTCGTAATGCATTCTCATCTCAGCTTATGATAGTAAATCATAAGAGATTAGATATTTCCATATAACTTAAGAAGTTCACTTTCATTCATATGAAAGTTGAAACATTTGATATACTTGCAAATTTGGCTAGATTGTCAAAATTTGCACTAGAGTTCTACATGGCCAAATGAAGATACGATGAAGTTGAGAAATCAGCATATTGTGGAAGCAATGAGCGACAAGTTGAGAATGTACTTGGACGAAGCTCTATATCCCTTGCATGGGTGGGGTCGTGATCCGATTATTGAAGATAACACAATGGGTACTACTTAAAAAACAAAGCGTCCTACTTAAGATGAGCTAATGGATGCACTTCAAACTTTGACAAGTAAATGTGCAATTATGCAACAAGCACTAATTCAAAATAATACCATGCCTCCTCTTTCAAGCCCACTAGGACAATATCAAGGTGATACATTAGAAGGTGGTGAAAGTATCGATTAGTGAAGTTGTTTTAGTAATTTTATATTACCCGTTAGTAACTTATGAACAATTTTTGTTTTGTTTGTTTAAGTATTTTGTTTGGTTGTTTGAACGATTATGTTTTAATTTAGAATGTTAATTTGGTTTCATACGTTTATATAAATGTTTTTATATTCGTTTGTGTATATTTAAAAAATAATTATATACATATATCGTGGTTGATGTCATCATCATGTAACACCTCGTAAATTCGTGTTGAGTCATGTACTGACACGTGTCCATACTCTTAGTTGTGCCAAGTGTTGGACGAGAGGGACTATTTTTGCCAATTATTGAAAGTATAAATATGGAGGGACTAAAGGTGTCAACATGCAGTTTAATTGCCCCTGAGTGACCCTTTGCGGACTGTATAACTTTAAGCTTACGGACCGCAAACATTAATATTTTTTTTTATTCCTGATGATCAGTTACGGACCACAAAGACTTATGTCTTATGGTCCGTAGGGAAGCTGGAAACTGTGTGCGCCTCAGTAGCTTACGGACCGCAAGCCTTAGGGCCATACGGTCCGCAAAGCGATCGCCAAATACAGTTTTGATTTGAGCCAAGCAAATATGCATGTTTGCCACCTATTCGAAATTTTGAGCATTCTAGCTGGTCTTGACACGTTTAAGGACAGATGGAATGATCCAAAACTAGCCCATAACACCTGTAATGATATGGTTAACTCCATTAAAGTACAAATATGAGTGATTTGCAACCATTTTCATTGCACCTCTTCTTTAAATTCTTCTCCTCTCTTATCTGGAAGTTCCTGACTTGTAAATTTTGCATTTTGAACTTGTTAAAGCTTATTATTGGACCATCAAAACTAACTTTTATGTTGGTTTTGAATTTAGGTAAGAGACAAAGTGTTCAAGATAAAAAGACGGAAGTTACGGATACTGGTAAGAGACAAAGTGTCAAGTATAACAAGTGTCCGCCTCCGATCTGGGAAAGTTATTCTCCTAGAAAACCAAATGATGAACAATTAAAAAAGGCAGTCAATATAAAGTTAAAGTCTGAAACAACTGATGAGTTACCAGACAACATTGACGTCACATTCACAGCGTCTGACACTGATCATGAGTCTGAGTTATTAAAGAAAGTGGTCGATCAGGTGTTGGATATGGATGAAGAGTTAAAGTCGGAGTCTAAATCTGAAATTTCAAGTTCATCAGACAAGAGTCCGAGTTCACCAGTCAAACGGGTTTACAATAAAGAATTTATGATGTCGAAAAATAATTTGAATGACGAAACATTCAAAATAGCATATACTTTGAATGATTCTGACAAATTATTTTCTGATGAGGAATTTCCAATAAGAAGTGTCAAAACTGAAATGATCAACAAGGTTTTCAAATTAACAGAAATTAATATTTATGAAATAAAAGATGTAAATCTTACTGAAAAACCTAAAAAATACACTTCAAGAGTTCAACAAAGATTGAACAAGAAAAAATGTTACAGTTCTGGTTATGGTTTTCAAAAGAAACCAAACCATAACAGTAATTTCAAAAAGAAAGGTTTAGGTTTTATTCCTCCAAAAAATTATAAAAATGAGAAAATTTATAAACCAAAAACTAAATTTGTTTCAGGTACAAGTTCAGAGGAAGAGAAGGAAAAACTGTTTAGGAAACAGTCAAACAAAGAGTTTCTTGCTGAGAAGAAAAAGAATATGATGATGAAACCTGAACAAAGAGTTGAACGAAGAATCTGTTTCAAATGCTAAGAGGTTGGACACATTTCTTGGAATTGTCCCAGGTCCACCTATGCAAAACATGGAGTTTCTTCTAACCCAGATTTGAAAAAGAAATATGTTAATAAAACAGAACAACCAATAGAAAAGTTTAAAGAGTTCAAAAATTCGACTTTCGAAGTTGGTGAAAGTTCAAAACAGTTTACAAAAGAAGAGCAAATTTAAACAAACAAAAATGGGTGGTTAAATCTGAAACTAGTTCTGACAATGAATCTGACTCGTGAAAGTCAGATGAGTCATCTGTTTTGTCAAGTGATGAGAATTATGTTCCAAAAATGAAAGATGAAAACTTTCCACCATTGTCAAAAGAAAAATTGAAGTTAAAAGTTGGAAAGATTGAGATCTCAGATCAATTCTTCCCTGGTAAAGAAGAATTTGATGCTGAAAAGGCTTTTAATGAAAAATTGTTACATATTTTTGGGAAAATGGCCAATGGGAAAGTGAAAGGTGTTAAAGAGTTTTATGAATCAAAGATATGGAGTTACCCACCGAGTGAAAATAACTCGGATGCACCCAAGGCTGGTCAGGCTGGTGACAGCGTTCTCTACTTAAAATCCTCACTTGCCGGAGCTCCCAAGTTGGTAATCGTGGAGCAGGAATCGGCATCATTCTTGAAAAATGTTTTTTTGTGAAAATCCTACAAGTGTTAAATTTTACAAGTGGTTGAAAAAACAATGTGATGAAACCCCAACAAGACTAATTTTCAGGAAAAACCATTTTGATTAAAACAAACTTAAGTGTTTTGAAATCTTAATGGGAAAATAGTTTGTTGTCAGGGGGAGTTCTGATTGTTTACGCCAAGTGGATGGCGAATTAAAGCAATTCACATCGGTTTGTCAAATTTTCTTTAAATGATTTTGAATTTTAGGGGGAGTAAGAAATTTTTAGAAAATCCAAAAACATTGAAAATTTGAAAAAGCCAAAAACATGATAAAAATAAAAAAAAAAAGTTTTGTTGTGAAAAAGAGGAAATGATAGTACATCAATAGACAATCACAACATGCTAAAGAATTGGAAAGTCAAATGGGATAAACGGTCTCACTGATGATATGCCAGTAGGTTTTTACACGCTTAGTAAATTGTTTTCAAGATATAAACCTAAATATCATACGCTTACTTATCTCGTGGGGAACATCTCTCGGATATATGGGTAACCCCCGAAATCTTGTTTGAAAGGCTTTCTATTTCTGACATAGTAGGTCTTTGTGCGTGATGATATCTGGGGTATTATACCTGGACTTCTGATTTTGCGGAAGCAATAGCCTAGTCCTTGTATAATACTCTGCACTGCTTTAATCATAAAGCCCACCATCAGCATAAAAAATGATGAAACATTGAAAAATGCTAATCATGTGCTGTTGAAAAGAAGATCCCCAAGGGGGACCCACCTAAAGTCGAACCATCATCTCTCTGATTTTGCGGAAGCAATAGCCTGAGCTCTCATGGTCTCGCATTTAACCCTTTACAGATATCATTAGTGTACATTCACTTGTAAGACTGAATATAGGAGTCTGGATACGGGAGTATATTATGAGGTGGGACACGCGAATAAGTTTAAGTGCTTAAAACATTAATCTCGTATCTCGAAACAGTTGAACTTTATGTGAAAATTTAAGTGGATAAGTATACTAACAATCTAAGTGAATCGTTTAGAACTTAAAGTGTTTAAAGCTCAATGGTGCTAGTGATTTGTCTCAGAAAACTAATATGATCCTCTTACACAAACTCACAAAAATATTGTCTGTAAATATTTCTTTACAGTTTTTCATTAAAGACAAAAACCCAAAAAGATTGTGTTTCTAGCATAAAATTTTGAAAAATCAAAAAGATTTTATTTTATCTTATTTTTCGACAACTGATGTTGTAAAGCTGATTTTCAAAATTCCGAGTGCTAAACATGATGGACAACAGGGTTGTGAGAGTTTGGTTTAAAAAATGAGAATGATTTTGAAAATATTAAATGGTTCATTAAGTTGAAACCAAATTTTGAATGGTATTCTTACAAGTGGTCATCAAAGATTATAAATGTAAAATCATGTTGAATAATATCTACAAGTGATTTCTAAAATTGTTAAATTTTAAAATTTGAGAAATTTACTTTTGGGTAGAGTTCTTGTGCAGGATATCAGGTTTCTGATCCTGTTGCTACGGAGAGCCAGGAGACGTCATGAACCTGTGAAAGTGCTAGGTTAGATTACGATCCCGGAACAATTTAAGGGGGAGTCTGATAGAAAAAGGGGAGTCTGAAGATGTTAGAGCCAGTTTCTGATCCTATATCTTTGATCAAGACAGAAGCTGCTATTGCTGATGAGTGAGAGAAAGAGGAGATTAAAGATTATTAGATCAACATTCAAGGGGGAGGTTAGCTGCTGATAGAAGAAGAGAAAAGATTGAAGGAAGCTTACAATGTCAGATACTTTGGAAGAGCATAAAGACTGATCAAGACTGAAGACTTGTCATACTGAAGACTCAACACTGAAGACTTCGTCAACATCCAAGGGGGAGTCTGTTGGTGCATATGTCTGTCGACTTTGTCTTGTATCGAGTCTTGTATCTAGATAGGATAAACCAGAGCTCGGTAATCAAGAAAATAGGAATTGAGTTTTAACAGTCCAGTTCGCATGAATTAGCAAGGCAAATTCGTACGAACTGACCAGGTCGTGTGAGGCTGTCTCATGCGAACTGGATCTGCTATAAATAGCTGAGCTTGGGTTCTCATTTGTAACAGTTGTGATTCCAGAGCCGAGGTGCTGCTGAAGTGTCATATGATCTGTAACGCTTTCAAATCAATTTACAAGACAGTTAAAGTGAATATGTGTGTGAATCAAGTTGTAATCAAGTCCGAATCACTGAATTTCTCCTTTGATTTGGATTAGAACTCTTCTGATCGACTCGTTTAGGTCGAATCTCGATCCTACAAAACATGAACATCATCAAACGAAGAACATGAACATATGAAGAGTATGAATTATGGTACACGAACATCATCATCACGAACATCTTCATCAGATCTTCACCATGAACATTTTCAAATTCCATCTTCAAGTATCATCTCCAATCTTTATCATGAACATCATCATCATCTCATGCAACCTAAATCAAGAGCAATCACCACCAATATCATCTCAGATTCAACCACCACCAATCTCATCCACCCCCTAACACTGTTTTCACCCCCTCTTTGTTCATATTCAACATCATATCGTGACTCTTTATCTCACTGCGCCATTTCTCTCTCTAAAATATTAAGGTGGAAGGGGTGGCTAGAGTTTGGAGATTGGACGAGAATGAGATGGGTGGAAGGGTGGCTAGGGTTTGGGGGCTTGACTATAGCTCAAATTGTTATTGTTTGAAGATGATGATTGATGAAGGTTGTTTGAAGATGATGATGAGAGATAGAGAGTTCAACTGAGATGTAGATAGATAAAGAGTATCGGGGTGAAATTAGGGAAAAAATGGGGCTTAAGGTTATATCACAAAGGGTAAAAGGGTATTTCACATGAAACTAACGATTAAACTAAAAGGAGGGACTCAAATCGTAGCGAATCTCATAGGGCATGGACTCAGGCAGCGAAAATTGCTTTGGGGACGTGACCTGACAGCGCCCCTAAACCCATGGATACAAATTGCATTTTACTCTTTGAGGAATTTGTTTTCCTGATTTAACGCCATTAAAAACCACTAAATTCACAAAAAATTCTCAAATAATTATTTTCCCGATTTAACGCCATTAACCACCAATAAATTCACAAAAAATCTCAAATAATCGAAATTTTTTGAAATTTGGTATGACTCTCTATCTAGGTGTATTTGATCACCATGCCACTATCAGTGTTCAAACGAAGCCTATTGCGCATTAATTTCGGTTTTTAAGTGCTATACCTTTTGTTTGACGTGTGTTTGAGCAACTTCTACAATGCTATACCTAGTGTAAGGCTATGTGCTTTACATAGAGATCATAATAAACATAAACATGTATATAACATCATGCATCAAGCCTTGGAGACAATCTTTTTCGATTAGGGTTTCAAACTTGTTTTTCTTGCCGAATCTTTGCGTTTTTTTATCCATAACTCGAAGTTTTACACCATAAAACACCATGAACCATCTTAATATATTTCATAAGGGTTCAAACAGCCTTTGTGGCCAATTGGTTAGGTTTCATGGATCATAACATCATTTATTTTTTGTTTAAAACACTTAAGGAAGCAAAGGGAGGTGCTAGTGTTTCATGGATCATAACATCATACTTTAATTCAGTAAGGAAGGGTTGATTACCTTAATTATGCTGGAAAAAGATGTAGAACAACTTAGAATAGCATATGGTAGGGTTTGGTATGAGTTTGTGGTTTAAAAGGAAGGGAAGTGCTAGTGTATACGTGTGTTGCGATCGGACAAGAGGGGAGGCCACATGGCTTCTTTGACTTTAAATCTTCACACTTTTCCACTATATTGGATAAAATGAAGAAGATATTTACTAATTTGGATAAAAATCGAGCTTAAATGCTCACTCGGTTCGATAAATGGTCGTAAAACAAGCAGTTTTAGCGCATCTTTTGTTTTACGTTTTTCATACAAAGACAGTGTGTTTGCAAAAAATAAACACTTTCACGTTCTTTTTGTAAAACATCATATATAAGTGTTTTATAAGTCTTTTTTAGGCTTGATGGATGGTACAATGCATGTTCGGATGATACATATCGTGTTTAAATCAGAAACGTTCCGTTAACTAGAAACTAATTAGTTTAACGTGTTTGCTACGTGTTAACGCCTCAATGCTCCCATGTTACTTACTAACGATCATGCTCAAGCTAATTTGTGCCCTCAGAATCGTCTAACACCCATACGGTTCCGTCTTGTTAGTTGTGTAACCTTCGCGTTTCGATAATATGACAACGAATCATCTAAGATGTTTTTTTTCAAGTGCGACAAACATTCTAATCCTAAGTTACCTGTTAATGCATCATATTAATTACTTCATGTCCTCAAACCATTTAACCCACGTTTGATTGCATGTCATCTCTCGTTAGTGCTTATCCATAACATTTTTCGTTTATCGATAAATGTTTTTGTTTACTTGGATTTTCACAAACAAATGTCACAATCACGCTCAAGGAACAAGAGCACCAGTTCCTCGAGATATATCATCCCACTGGATGACAAATTAACCATAAAGTCCATTGTTGATGTGTCGCATACGTGGCTTAATATGACGTGACAAAGTAGAAAAAGGTACACCCACGTGGCGTTAATATGACGTGACAGAGCAGAAAAGGCTTTATCCACTGGATGACAAGTTAACAATGAGGCTACAGGGTATAGGGTGCCAACCCCATGCCACCTCAACTTTTTTTTTCATAAAAAACGCACCCAACCATACTATGGGCGCTATTGAATGGTCGTGGTTTCCAAGGGCGAGTAATAACGAGATGTATGTGTGTGAGGTAAGGGGGTGGGCTATTGAAAGAGAGGGAGCTTTATCCCATACATGTCGAGTTAAAGGGGGACACTATTAGTGAGGTGGAACTTTAGTGGGACAATGAAGCCCTACGAATTTGGGCTCTGTTCTATACCCTCTAACCTAAAGCCGATTGTTGACATGTCTATTAAATGACGTTAAGGTGACAAAGCTGAAACGAGTGTATAGCATGGTCTTATAATTAGGGCTGTAAACGAACCAAACGTTCAACAAACAGTTCGTGAACCATTCGGCGGGAAGTTCATTTATGTTCGTTCGATTAACTTAACGAACGAACACGAACAAAAAAATCGTTCGGTTAGCTTAGCGAACGAACAAGAACAGAGGTCTCGTTCGTTCGACTGCGTTCGTGAACGTTCGATAATATGTTCGGTTACGTTCTTTCATGTTCGCTTAGCGAACGGACACGAACACAGGTCTCGTTCATTCGACTGAGTTCATGAACGTTTGTTAATATGTTCGGTTACGTTCGTTCATGTTTATGTTATTATATTTTAAAAAATAATAAATAATAAACCATTTATCTCAACATATTGAAAATTTGAATCCCTATTTTTTTCTAAGTTAGCTAAAATTTTGATATTCTAAGACATTTTTGGGGATAATTATGTCTAAGTTAGTTAAACTTGATTCATCATGTCAAGTGGAGTAGTAGACTTATTGTGTTTTGATTTATCATTCAATGGTTGTATTTAACTACTTTTATCAATTGTTTAATGATAACAATGTTTTTCTTTTTAATTTCAAGTTAAATGTTCGTTTGTGTTCATTTTTATTTGCTTGCGTTCGTTTGTGTTTGAGACCAGTGTTCACAAACTGTTCGTGAACAACTGAATTTCCTTAACGAATGAACGCGGACATAAAGTTATGTTCAGTATGCGTCCGTGAACATGTTAATTTTCTTAACGAACGAACACGAGCCCAGTCTTGTTTGTGTTCGTTCGATTCATTTATAGACCTATTACTTAGGGGCTGTTTAGCTAAGCTTATTTTGGAGACTTATTTACTTATTGACTTTTTGGAAAAGTAAATAAGTCATAATGGAGTGACTTATTTACTTATTTCTCTCACATAATAAGTTAACTCAAACATCTTTTAACTTTTCAAAAAGTCAATAAGTAAATAAGTCACTAAAAAGTCTAAAATAAGCTTAGCCAAACAGCCCCTTAAAGTTACAAAATATATCCATCCCAATCACACCCGACTCCCAAAACATCCCCCTCTCGATTTCAAACCCTAATTCATCAATCTCATCTGCACCCCCAAATTCCCTCAACAAACTACCTAATCATGGCCGGTGCTGCTTTAGATATGTCGCTTGATGACCTAATCAAGAACAACAAGAAGTCCGGCGACGGCGGCGGTCGCGGGCGTGGTCGCGGGCGTTCATCCGGACCTGGACCTGCACGGCGCTTCAACAACCGCGGTGCTAACAGATCTACTCCTTACGGTGTACCAGCTAAGGTTGATTAGTTAGTTTAGATGATGGTTGTTAAGTTGAATTGGGTGGAATGTTTATAAAGGTTTTGTGCGTCTGATTTAGGCACCCGATGCTGCTGCTTGGAATCATGATATGTTCGGTGGTGTGGATCAGAGTGTCAGGCCTTCTGGAATTGAAACTGGAACCAGGCTTTATGTCTCCAATTTGGATTATGGAGTTTCTAATGAGGATATTAAGGTATTTCTCATTCTCTTTAGTTGTGATAGTTAACTGTTACTGTTTGGATAAATGGATTTGGTTGTTGTTTGTTGATTGCTGGATGTAAAAGAAGCTTTGAAATTTGTCTACTTGTTAGTGTATTCAAACTGAAATCCCTGTATCTATAGTTTAAAGAAAAAATTAAGACTTTATTAATTTTCGCACTCTATTCGATTCTCTAAAATAGGGAATAAATACATGTAGTGATAGTTTCTTATATTTTTCATTAGTGGAAAAAAAGAGAAAAAAATAATAAAAGGAGAATAAAGAAGGGTTGTTTAATTGAATAGATATAGAGAATCTGATGTGGGTAGTTTTCTATAATGTTAACAAATTTTAGGGATAAAGGTGTTTATAACAAAATTTAGGGATATAGGTGTTTGTATCTAAATCATGATCTAATGAATTCACTTCAATTTCATTTATTTTTATTCTTTTACATCGAGATAGTTGGTAAACGGGCAACAAGCTGTGCCACTACCCCTTTTTGAATAGCAAAACTAAGTTCTTTAAAAACTATGTCCATAGTTCTCGGGGTCATAACATTACTATGCATGACCCTTTGAACTCGACTAATTAGTGGTGTAAATGATTTTTCAGATTCACAATCTGGAAAAATTATATATTTTGTGCAGTTTAGTGCCTATGTCTTGAATATTATGGAAGTTCTTGGTTATTCTTACATGGATGAACTTAATTTACTATGCGCAGGAGCTTTTTTCAGAAGTCGGCGATTTGAAAAAGTATTCTATAAATTATGATAGAAGTGGGAGATCAAAGGTATTTATTTAAAGTTCAGGTATTTGTATTGCAGAAAATTTTATTATATTTTTGTGTTTTAAATCTTTTTCTTTTCACCGGTTTAGGGGACGGCTGAGGTTGTGTTTGCAAGACGGCAAGACGCTCTAGCAGCTGTCAAGAGGTATAACAACGTTCAGCTTGACGGGAAGCCTATGAAAGTAGAGATTGTGGGAATAAACCTTGTGGCTCCTGTTGGCAATGTACCCTTGGCAAACAACCCTGGAAACATGAATGGTTATCCTCGAAGGTATGCTTTTAATAGTAATTAGAATCTTTGATTGCATAATTGTGAAGATTGAGTATCATATAACACTGTATATGAAACAGTGGACAAGGTAGGAGTGGTGGATTTGGAAGACCACGCGGTGGTGGTGCAGGGCGGGGATTTGTTAGGGGCGGCCGTGGACGTGGAAGTGGAGGTGGAGGTGGAAGAGGAGGGCGTGGCGAGAAGATATCCGCAGATGATCTTGATGCTGACCTGGAAAAGTATCATAAAGAATCAATGGAAACCAATTGAATCGATGCTTGTTGATCTTTCTTAAACGTGTGTGTGTTGCGACAAGTATTGTCTGTATTCTATGAACATCAATCCTCTAGACTAAGGATAAAAGTACTAGGGGGAGGATCTAGAACCTTAGTTTTTATGGCACTATTGTTTTTGTTTTATCAAGTTTTAAGAACATCACCTTAGTTGACGAGTCATTGCATTTATTCTCCGATTCTGTCCGTGGCGCTGTACCGTCTTTAGCTTCTTTTTTAGGCGTTAAAGGGACATTCTTGTCTATATCTTCACCAACATGTGTGGAAGAGATGGAAGATACATCAGGCATGAATCTGAGGTAGCTTTCCACTGAAATTGACCATCTTATGATATAATTAAATGTGAATTCTCTCTTGCCTTTGAGTTAACCTGTTGTGAAATGTTGAAAACAGGTTACTTAGGAACATGGGCGTAGCTGCAATTGGTTGACATATTTTATTAGAGTTGTGATTTCATTAAGGTAATCAGATCACTTATGCTGTGGTTTCGCTCCAATGGGGTGGTGGTCCATTGGCAAAGGCAAAATCTTTAAACACCTGGGTTTGGAGGGGGAGGTCTTGGGTTCAAGTCCCATAGATGACATGGATGAAAAGAAATTCGCCGTTCAAAAAAAAAAACATGATGAATTAAGTTAAGATTTTATTCTACTTTAAAAGGATTATATTTTCAGGCAGAATCTTAGTAAGGTGAGGTTTAGGGGTTGACCGGTAAGACCGGCCAGAGTGGCTCTAGCCAACTCAGCTCAGGTATACACACTTGGGCTGATCAGTTTTCATGTAGAATTTAAGTAAGGTGAGGTTTAGAACCTGAACGACTTAACCCAACTTGACTATACACACTTGTTCTGGTCGTTGGCCATATATTATGCCAAAACTCAGTCTTGCGGTCCGATTCAGAACTGGAACTAAAAGGACGTAAACTGGAGTGAGCCTAGTGTCAACTAAGTATGCGAATACAAGTGATTTACCATCGGTGTGGGGATGGCTCGCAATGTCTTCAATCTGGTCATGATCATTTGGCTTGGATCTTGTATACATATCCTCCAGATTGTTATATGTTCAGGCAATCTGCAATCTTGTTAAAGTATTGTATAAAGTAATTTAGTGAATAGAAATATTTGGATCTAGGAGCTAAGAATAGATGTTTGGTTTAGAGAAGAAAGGTTTGTTGATGGAATTATGTTCAATAAAAATGAAAAGGAAAATGGCTATAAACTTGTCTTGTTTCATCTCGGTTGTCAGGGTAGAACTGAAAACCGAAACTAGAAAAGGGGAGACAGAAACAATCCTTTAGTTTTAAGCCCCACATATTCAGCGACGACTCTTTTGTCTTAAACTCTACAGATACAGTGACGACTATTGTCCTTTACTACAATAGCACTTGCTTTAGGTCCCCAAGTTCGAAACACTTCAAAAATCTTCATTGGTTTGGCTTTATGCCTTTTCGCATTACAAATCTTCATTGATTTGGCTTTATAGCTTTTCACATTACAATTCCTGTTACGAGGAGTGTGAGAGGCTGAAGAACCAAAGCACGAGATTCAAAAAGCGTTGGCCGTGGTAATATCCTCTGCCCCTTAATTTGGGAATACCCTGAATCTGCTCAACTCTTGCTACTTTCCTGTCCAAGTGCAAGTGAAGTCTGGGCTGTTATTAGCCAATGGCGCAACGTCCCCAACATATTTTCACAAGTTGACTCTTGGGAATGATGTGAAGAAAAAACAATTCCATGCTGTGATTTTAATTACTTGTTGATTATGGCTGCTCAGGTTGGAAGTATCTTGCTGTGGCCTGTTGCTTTTTATGGAATGAATACCTCTTTGCCTTCCAAAATAGAGTCAATTCTTCTGCATTTGGGCCCCATTCGAATCTCGCTCCAAGCTATCACTAGTACTGTAACAAAGGTGAGAGTCAATTCTTCGGCACATCAGTGGCCAAATCCATTTCTATCCTGGCTAATAGCGGCGTACTTCTAAGTACCTATTTCGCCAAACCATTCTACATGCCATTAGTCTATCAGAGCATCATAATTTCGTATCAAGAATTTAAGCGGATGTTTGTTTTGCAATATGGTACCAACATGCTTCCTTAGGTAGCGTTTGTGTATGTTTAATGTAGTTAGAAAATCTTTGTTGTTGCGGCTATCTGCTCAAATGAATTTTGAGATTGAAATTAAGCTCTATCTGCTTTGAAATTGTATTAGAAGGTAACTAGGGTTTATTGAATCTCTTTTATAGAATTTCATATAGAATTATTCACGAAATTTTGAGCCACCCTACATTGTATTAGTTTGTAATGTCATGTCAGTAAATCATTTTCGACATCTACTTTTTGCGTTTTCGGGATTGGTACCGGTACCGGTTCGGTACGGTACAATATTTTGGGTTGATTTACCTTCGAAATACCGGTTCTAAGGCTATTGGGTGTGGGGCTCGTACCCGGGACGGCAAGCCGCGTCGAGGGCCGGCTACACCGCCCCCTCCTGCTGTGTCGCGTCATCATCGTCCCCTCCTAGCCGTTTTTGACGGGGCTCTCTTTTTTTATCACACACACCTTAGGCCCATCCCTTTAGGCTCATTCTCCACACCCGCTAACGTGGACGCCTAAGTGGTGGATCATCCTCAAGGGACTACCCTCCTCTACACCCTTTAGCCTAAGCACTTGGTACCCACTTTTTGTGTTTTTCAAGATTGGTACTTTGGGTTCAGTACCGGTACGATAACTAGCTCATCCCAAAGTGTATTGTCATGTCATGCGACCAAGACAAGTGTTTTAGACTTCTGGTGATGGTACACCTACATCTTATAGTAACACCCTCTCCCTCTTTACATGTTGACACCAACTCTTCTATCCATCATATCAAATTATCAACCATAGTACAAACACAAGACGTTTGTAATCGGTCTTATAACCACTATACGGATGTTTTCCGTTACGTTGGCTGCCCTCTACGGCATTTACATATACAGGCGTATACAGCAACATGCATGCACAATACGGACATATAGAGTATCATATAAGACCCTATACCGACATGTATGAACAAATCATACAGCCCTATATGACTGCATAACATCAAATCAATACGGGTTGATTAGTAAAGTAAGTTTACAAAGGTTGAAACTTCTGATCAGTGTTATCAGAATCAATCACTAGTCTCCTTAAGATTGGTATATCACAAGACCATACACAAATGTTTTTATTATCTCATTTGTGTTGTAATTCATATAAATAGGTGGCTATATGTTTTTTCTTGCAAAAAAGCTGTGTAACCCATATGTCGAAGGTTGAAAACTCTATATGATTGTAACTTGTAAGTCACTTGGTGACTAGGTATATATGGTTTCTACTTTATTTTCAGCAGTTGTTAATTTTATTTCACTGATTTATGGACGAATAACTAATGGTCTTACGTTTAAGGACCCTGTGCTTGCACAAAACACGAGATATGTCTATAGAAAAGGGTTCTTTTGGGTTGGTCGGAACGGGTCTGGGTTGGAACGGATTCGGGTCAAATCGGGACAGAAACAAAAAAACCCGACCAAAACGAAACAAAGATAAAACAAAAACCGACCAAATCGATACAATAAAACCGAAAAAAGTTGAAACCGAACCAAACCGAAACCGACCAAACGAAACAAGAAAAGTGAAAAAGTCGAAACCGAACCGAAACGAAACAAAAAAAAAAAAACTAAAAAGATCGAAACTGAAAAAACCGGTCAAAACAAAACAAAAAATCGAAACCAAACCAAAACGAAACTGAAAAAAAAAAAAACGTACTTATATCCGTTAACTACGTATAAGTTTCAGGAAAAGAAGCATCCAGAAACAAATTGCGAAGTTGTTTTAAAATTCTTGCAGCAAGTATGAGTTAGTTATAGTAGTAACTTTTAACGTTCCTTTTTTATAGGTATCTTTCTAATCGAGCAATAAAGTATCATCAAACTGTCATTTCCAAATTAAAATACCCGAACAACACATTGATTAGGGAACTGCTATACAAGCAACAGGCATACAAAAAGTACAAAAAATTAAACTAATATCATATATCCAAATATCCAATACTGTAACACAAATCTAAACCATTACATTGCCAATCACAATCAAATTAATAGTTATACTGTCAAAGCAGTAGACCTACACATAGGGCAAATATTCTTAGATAACAACCAACGCTTGATGCATTCCGCATGAAACCGATGCCCGCATTCAAGTCTCCCCATCTTCTCCTTCTTTTCATAGTCACCCAAACAAATACAACAAGCATCCACTTCACTCATCTTTCCTTGTGCAGTGTACACATGCAGATGCTCAGAAATCTCTTCCTCTGATAAACCCGAACCACTCGTACCTGCAGCGAGTACTCCTTGTAGCGCAGAAATCTCTTCCTCTATCTCTTGCATGATCAAAGTCTCGTCTAACGTCAAAGAGTCATATGTGTTCAAGAAGGACGTCTCCTCTGGTGTTTGATATGGCACGTAGTTCTGATTCTGGAAATACGAATGCATAGCCATAGGATGTTGTTCTTGATTGACCCACATGGTGTTGAGAATGGCTACATCGTCAACATACTGCACTGGTTGAGGGTAGCAGATGGGCATCATGGTGTAATGAGCAGGAACAGCGTATCCGTAGTATTGTAGTTGAAGAATGGGGTGCTGGTGATAAAAATACGGATCCATCTTTAATATTTTGAAGCAGGAACTGATATGAAGTGATGACCTTGAAACAAGGTAGTTTAACCGAAAGAACTTCTAGAGTGATTATTAGTATGGATGATGCTGCCTTTATGTATAGTCGTATATATAAAGATACGGTTACTTAAACTGCAAGTATGAATACGATCTAAAATTGATTACATTCCTAAATCAAATATCATGTTTTAATTGCACCGACTTATTATATCCCCTATCCGATCCGATGATAGATATTATTTGGTTTTATTTTCAATCTAACTTCCTCTTTATCGTTTGATTAATTTGGAGTTTATAAATAAAGAATTTTTTTTTTACTTTTTAAGCTTAAAATATCTTTATATAATTTTAAGAAACTTTTTTAACCTAAAGTATTTTTATATAATTATAAGAAACTTTTTTAAGCTAAACTCTACCCATCGTGTATCTAATATAACCGTTAGTTTTTTTAAAGACAACTTTTTTTTTTTACTATTTGGTATGTAAAATCAGATTTATTCAACCGGTGTAATTCACGGGTTTTTTATAGATATAGATTTATTTTTATTTTTTTACCATACAAAATTACATTTATTCAATTCGTACAATACACGAAGTTTTTTAAAGATATAACTTTTTTATATTATTTAATGTGTAAAATTACATTTATTCAACCCATGCAATGCACGTGGTTTTCTTAAGGATATAATTTTTTTATTATTAAATATATAAAATTATATTTATTCAACACGTACAATACACGAGGTTCTAAGAGATATCATTTACATTTATTCAACCTATATAATAAACGATGTTTTTTAAAGACATTATTTTATTATTTAGTATATAAAATTATATTTATTCAACCGGTGTAATACACGGGGTTGTAACCTAGTATCTATATATACAAGGCTCATTCCCACAGCCTAAGCCCATCCCTTTAGGCTCATCCCCCACACCCGCTGGCGTGGCGAAATCATACTCAAGGGACTACCGTCCTCCACACCCTTTAGCCTAAGCACTTGGTAACCACTTTTTGTGTTTTTTGAGATCGGTACTTTGGGTTCAATACTGGTACAATAACGAGCTCTTCCCAAAGTGTATTGTCGTGTCATGCGACTAAGATAAGTGTTTGACTTCTTGTGATGCCAACTCTTTACATCTTATAGTAACACCCTCTCCCTCTTTACATGTTAGACGCCATCTCTTCTATCCATCATACAAATTATCAACCATGGTACAACCACAAAACGTTTATAATTGTCTTATAACCACTATACGGATGTTTTCCGTTACGTTGGCTGCCCTCTACGGCATATACATATACGCAGGGGCGGAACCAAACGGGGGTCAAGAGGGTCCGCTGACCCCCCAGACATAGAAATTTGTAAGATTTTTATATGTACAATATGAGATTTTTCTAGGAAAAACATGTTTTAGACTCTCTAGTTGTAGCCGGTAGAAAAAAGAGACTTATGATGACCCCCTGACAAATAAGTTCTGGTTCCGCCACTGCAATACGGGCATATACAGCAACATGCATGCACTACACGGACGTATAGAGTATCATATAAGACCCTATACCGACATATATGAACAGATCATACAACCCTATATGACTGTATAACATCAAATCAATACGGGTTGATTAGTAAAGTAAGTTTACAAAGGTTCAAACTTCTGATCAGTGTTATCAGAATCAATCATTTGTCTCCTTAAGATTTTGGTATCACAAGACCATACACAAATATTTTTATCATCTCATTTGTGTTGTAATTCATATAAATGAGCGACTATATGCATTTTCTTGCAAAAAAGCTGTTTAATACAACCCATATGTCGAAGGTTGAAAACTCTATATGATTGTAACTTGTAAGCCACTTTTAGACCATGTATAGTGGTTAAGAAAAATAATGCCCCCACCATGGGGCATTATCCGACACGTGGCAGTCCAGTCAGCATGGGGCGTTATTGCAAAAGTGGCGTAGTGGGAATAATGCCCAATAATCCCTTTTAGGCGTTTTTTAAAAAAAAAAAAGCAAGCTAGTTTCTCATTGGCCAGTCAAACCCAGTCAACCCATCACAATCTCTTTTAGGCGTGGTTTTAAAAACGCCAAGCCAAATTTTTTTCAAAAAAACTGCCCCATAACGTCCTATGTAATGGGGAGGGGGGCGTTTTTTTGGATTTTTTTCAAAAATAATGCCCCACTACGGGTGGTCTTAGCGACTATATGGTTTCTACTTTATTTTCAGTAGTTGTCAATTTTATTTCACTGATTTATGGACGAATAACTAATGGTCTTACGTTTAAGGATCCTGTGCTTGCACAAAACAATATTATAGATTTTAAAAAATCTCACCAATCATATACTAAAACAAGTTGAGAAAAGTAATATCGTTTCAGTTGTTGACTTTAAAGGATCCTCACAACCTGACCAGTCGTACTTAGCCGAACCAGTTCCGCTGTTCCGGTCTAGTTTATTGGTCCGTACTTTACATCAACTACAAATACATCAACTACAAAAGAACCACCATTTATATTGGCTTTGCAAGCCAATATTAACTTAAAAGAAATGAACAACAAAAAGATATATCCATGCCTGTTATGATTAACAACACTATAACAAACTTTAACATCTAACCACCACAAGAAGAACGGCTCAAACCACCCAAATTTAAGACTCGTGGCCGTCTCTTAACTTGTGACTAGGAAATACTAGCCTTGTGATCGAGTACAGTATCTCCTGTATGCATGACCACACAAAGTTCCAACAAGATGACGGCCAGTACCAAGGATACAACAACCGAAAAAAGAGGCTAATAACATGTCGAGGATATTGCCCAACCTGAAATATTAAAAAAAAAACAATAATGCATCAAGAGTTTAATAATTACAATTTGAAGAAAAGTTCACTCCATAGTAACAAATCATGAAACTATGCAGTGTGAAAGCTTCAAATTTCTGTATAATCTAAACTTTACTCACCGGGAAAAGAAAATCAAGAGCATCCCAGGCCGCATGACGAACAGCTCGCGTTGGATACATGGGCCCACCGGGAGAAGTGAAGCTGTACAAGCAAGTTTTAAGTCTTGTACTAGTTGTCATCCTCAACTCTAGACCTGAACTAGACTCGCAAAATTTCAAAATCTGTGACTCGCCATACATGAAACATAATCATAAGTTAGGAGCTATACCCCGTAGAACTTTGATGTGGGATAGATAATGTAAAAGCACAGGTTCCACTTTCAGTTTTTGAAGCTGCCCAATAAAAAACATTACATAAGTTATTACAATAGACATAAAAGAATGTAAGCTCTCACCTGATCAGTTAGTTCAATAACGAAAATATCTGTGGGACCCCCTACCAAGAAAGCATTTGGAAACTCCGGAAAGTTCTGAAAGAAGCTTTCAAGCTTTTCAGCTGCAACAAGCCACAACGGATACGTACTTTTGATGCATATCGAAGAAGCATAAAGGGACATTTTCTAGTAGTTTTACATTACCATAGTTATAAAGGAATATGAATCTTGAAAGGAGAAGAAACAGATCTCGTTGCGCCTGAAAGACAGGGACAAAAACGTAATTTTTTTCAATATAGTTGACTGGTATTATCACATGACATATCAAGTATAGAATCGAAACTTAACCTGCAAAGGAATTTTCTTTAACTTCTTGGGCACCAATGCAACATCCTCTAGAAGATACTAGAACCAATAAACGGCGAAATCAATTTAGAGGTCTTTACTTGTTATGGGTGACACACACAGTTACACCGATATATGGGTAAGGATAGTGTAAAAAGGGCCTAAAGTGTGAGAAGTGTATTATAACACTATATATAATACTATATAACACCATATAAACACCGTATAACAATATGTAACACCATATAATACCATATAACACTCTGTAACACTATATATCATTTATATATTATTAATTTATAACAATGTAGTGCATTAGGGGGTTGTATTTGTTGCATAGTTGTTGTTTTATGCATATGTATGTAGTATGAAGTGTATCATGTGTTGTAAATTGACATTTGTGTGCAAGTTGGGTTGTAAGTTGTGCTTAAATATTTGTACCTTAATCAAATATAGGTTGTAAGTTGTGCTTAAGTGGTTGTACCTTAATCAAATAATAATGGTTTCATTACCTTACCAAATTCAATATGTTTTGCATGCATGTATGGTTGTAAATTGTGCTTAAGTGGTTGTACCTTGATCAAATAATGGTTTCATTATCTTACCATATTTAATCGGTTTCATCCATTCAAAGTTGTTTTGTTTTATTTGTAAATTATTATTATTTATAATAATCTAATTAATTTAGCCAAAATCTTGTATAAATATAATTTGCAACATATTGATGCAATGGTTGTTGTAATGTATGCATTATGGTTTGTGAAGTGGTAATGACACATATTATATATAGATTACCATGAACCTGTCAAACGGGAAAAAATAGACGCGGGTTCATCGTAACGCGCGAGTCCTAGATCAAATTAGTTATTTTATTTTATGTATTACGTTTCAGTTTAATTTCTTCGCATTAACACCACAACTTCAGTGTCGATGGTCGATGACAGTAGTGTGGCATTAGTGCTCGCCCCCGCCGCAACGCGGGGGGTGTTTAATACTAGTTATATAACAAATATAACACTATGGGTTGTCTGATAGCATGTCTATGATAGATGTATAGTGTTATATTTGTTATATAATGATATATAGTGTTACAAAGTGTTATACGGTATTATACGGTCTTACATATTGTTATACGGTGTTTATATGGTGTTATATAGTATTATATATAGTGTTATAATACACTTCTCACACTTCTTACACTTTGAGCACTTTTTACAGGATCCTCTACCTATACATATATATGTAAAGTAAATTAATATTTGTCTCACCAGGAAAAGACTCTGGAAATGCATTGTGTTCGTCTGGATATCAATCCTATCAATAAACATAAAATATATCATAACTCCTCCATAAAACTGCTATTAAAAAGAAATTTATGACACCGATCATACCAGAAGACATTTGTAGCACCTTGGACAAGAGCCGAAGAGTAGCGAAGGAGGAGATCGGAACTATCAAGTTGGACTTCAAACAGCTACAAGATAGATGTTAAAAACTCACGTATATTTATTGAATTGAAAGAATACTATAGTTGAAAAATAATGATGACACATACCCATTTATGGAACAATAATGCGAAAATATGGGAGGCAAATGGCTGGCTCCATAGTTGAACGATGAGATCAAGTATTGGTTTTCCTCGCTCATCGGGTTCAGACGCAAAATGATCGGCAAGCACGTCATAAAAGCATAATGGAACCTTCATTTGCACCTCTGATGCATCTTCCCCGCCAAGGATTATTTCTATTATTTATCCGTTGCAGGAAAATATGGACATCCAAGGACCCAAAAAATCAACACAACCTTAATGAGTTAAAAATCATTTCTTTCCTCGTTGTACTCATAACATGAAATAATGTACATATTAGTCGCTTAAAGAGCGAGGAAAGAACCACAAAAGGAGAAAGAATAGTCATCTACATGTGCCTGATTTATTAGAAAACCAGACCAACACATAGAAACAATCCTGCAACCCATTAGGAAAATAATTAGAGTGTACGAACATGATATGTTTCATTCTTGAAATTTATTCAATGGGGTCATGAATATTTACACCAAGATCCATCATTTTTATTCCACCATCCCCTCATGAGGTAAAAACTAAGTTTAGGTTAATGTATTTGGGTAGTTTGCAAATTCACCTTATACTAAGTGAATCACTAAGCAGATAAATGGTGCAACTATATAACTTTATAGATACTAAAGAAGAATCCACTAGCAATTTATGACTGCTTCCATAATTCCACACTATGCAAAAACCCTGTTTTCTAATATTATGCGGTCAGTAATGCCAATGTTGCGCGATCTTTGATTAGACATGTGTACAACCTATCTTTGATTGTTTTGAGTTGAATCTAAAATAGAAAAATAGTCTTGATTTGGAAATAATATATTATAACCAATTAACAAAGACATGTGCACTTGATGTCTTGATTTATTTACTCAATTAATAACTAACCCATATGTTATGTCAATCTTATATATCAGTTCTGCTTAATTAGAGCTTTGTTTGTTGAACCAACAAAACAATTAGTTGTTAATCTAATCTAACGCCTTGTGGAAGATTAAGGTAACTAAACACACTATATTCGCAATCTAGAAGATAACAAAATGAGATCTGGATTACCTACCTCTAGCACGATCATCAACTTCTAAAGCTATGTCTGCAAACAACTCTTGTAACAAATCACGTCTCTGAGTTGGCGAATCAAGTGCCTGAACAACAAACGAATAACCATAACTCAATAATTAACCTCCATTGAAACAACAAATCTCCCAATTCGACTAATAACAATCATCAAACAAACAGAGAGAGAAACCTTTAGAAGCTTTTTATCGATGGCTTGAGTGAGAGCAGAGATATAAGCAGAGGTTCTGCGAGTATAGATTAATGGCGCCATATGTGCCCTAACAAAGCATTTGAATTGGAAACCAGAGTGATTGATTAAAAGCAAACCCTAGGTTCGGTTATGGATGATGAAATTGATACCGACAAACGGTTACTGGGGTCAGAAGTAAGTAATGACAAGATCTCGGAAATGATTTAATGGCGGTGGAATGTAGCGCGGCACCATGTCAACACCACACGCGAACAGATAGAGCAGGTGACGTAAACGTTACGATCATGGCATGACTGTGTTGACTACTGTGGATATGTTATATATTATTGTTTTGTTTCGTTACAGGGGATTTGTATTTCGAATCATTGGCTGTACATTATTGGTTTTGGTATTACAAACGTATCAATTTCCTAACTATTATTAATTACTGATTTATGTGTGTATTTTCATTGGAGTTTATTATATCTTGTAAACTTAAATTAGAATTTAGTGTTTGGATTATAATAGATTACAGTATTTTTTTATGTTTACTGTGAAAAAGAGAAAGAAAACAACATAATATTAATGTCATAAGTTTATCTCCTATAATTGTAACTTGACTGGTGAAGAAACACGTAACTAATTTTAGGGGTGGATTAGTTGGGTTTATGTTCCTATCATAATAGTTAATCTTCTTGTGGCTTCCTGAGCTTCCTAATGATCCACTAATCCTGCAAAACAGAACACCGTTACTCGTTAAGAGGGGAATATGGGGGTTTCCCTCTTAACCGGGCTCCAGCGTGAGAATAAGCGACTATTTTGAGGAGATAAGTATGTACTAAGAGTGAAGAGTAGAGGGAATGGAATGTTTAACCTGTGAAGGGATGTCTCTATTTATAGCCGGAGAGGTGTAAGAGGATGTGGGTTGATGGGCCTTGGGCCGGAAGGCGACGATATAGAGGATATGCTCCTTGTCTCACTGGTGTCGACCGTTAGTGGCTTCTAAGAGTTCTCCGGTGCTGGCGCACTGTGATTGGAGCCACGTGTCACGGTTGTCGGCGTGGCCGCCCTTCTGCCATCAGCAGGCAAGTGGAGATCGTGGGGCAGTTGTCTCTGCCCTGTGATTGGTGCCACGTAGGTGTCCTTAGGTACTTTCTGTCTCCTGCATGTCAGACGATCGTGAAGCACGATTGAGCAGAGCCTGGAGGACGCGGATTGGCCCTTTTTTTCTGCCACTTGTACCTTGTGTGCCTTCTAAAGTAGCCCTGCGCCATAGCTTTGCGCGGCTCCTGATGAACATGTAACTAACCCGCGCGGCGTATGGGTGGTTGGAGGCTCTTGTTCAGAATGCTAAGTGTCGAATGTGGTGTTTTCTCTTGTTGAGACCTCGCGCTAGATCGATATATGATGGTGTACCGCGCGCGAGGTTGGCAGTAAACAAGTTGATGAATAAGGAGTATGGTCCTGCGCGCGACGTGAATGAGGTCTACGCGGCTATTTTGGGACCATACCCCTTCAAGTCCCCCCAGTCCAGTGCTGCACCATGCGCGAAGCAAGTGGTTGGAGCTCTGGACTTAGAAAAAGAAAAGTGCTGGAAATGCTTGCTTTGTGTTGGGTAGGCGCGCGCGTGTAAATGTTTGACAGTTGCCACGGCGCGACTACTATGCCTTGCTGTTGGTGATTCTTTGCTTCTCAGTGTAAGCGCGCAGGTTCGTTGGATAACCAAGAATACTGCGCGGCTTGAGAGACTTCTGTCTGAAGCTTTTTGAAATTTTTGGCGGCAAAATCCTCGAATTTTGAAATCTGACAGGTTGGTAAGAAACATCGTTGATGGCGACGTTTGAGTTGACCGCTTACACGGCTGTTATCAAGTTGTCTCTGACGGTTGTGCTTTTCGTCAGGAGAGTGAGGTCCACGCGCGCGTGGTAACTGTCGCTCCGGGATTTGCGATCGACGTGGCAGTCGCTGATTGGATACGCGCGCGGTGAATCCGGCACGTCTACTCATCGCATTAAATGCGATGAGTATATATACTTGTGGAGATGAGGGAAATTATCACTTCCTCTTCCACTATTGCTATTTCCTCTCTTATCTCTTCTTCGAATCTTCAAGTGAGTTATTTGCAGATCTTCGTGATCTTCATCAAATCTTCAAATTTTCTGCATATTCGAAGTTTCTTCGTCGAGTATCCATGGCTGAAGAACATCAACAAGAAGCAAATCCCGGTGAAGGCCCTGTTCCTGTCCTCAAGTGGGACTTAGGGTTGTTTGAGCAGATCACTCGAGGGTTTCGATTCCCACAGGAATGGGATGCCCGGTACCTCGGCCAGAACCAGACGGCCGCCGATGCACCGCCGGGGTATATTACCCTTTATGAAGACTTTTTCCTTCAGGGCAACTTCCGGTTGCCGGTGACGAGGTTCATGTCTCGCAACTGAGTCCACCCGGAATGGTGAGAGTGCGACATTTCGAGTTTTTGTGTCGATCCCATGGCATAGAGCCGACGGTGGATAAGTTCAGGGTCTTCTATCAACTGATCAGGAACATAGGGTTTTATTCTTTCGACAATCGTGGGTCTGCCAAGAAGATTTTGCTGAACCCTCCCAAGAGTTTCCATGATTGGAAACAAAATTTTTTCTTCATTAGAGAGGAGGTTATCCCCTTCGTGATGCTCTTTCGTGCGCCTGATGTGATAGAGAAGGAGGAGCTCGTGATTCCGAAGAACGCCGATTGGTACTTAAAGCTGACCGCGACGCCAAACCGTATATTTGGTGAGAACGTTCTGGTTGCTGCGCAGATGAGCGACCAGTGGCCTGAGGATAGTACTGATGTGCCAATTTTGAAGTTCGAGGATAGAGGTCCGTCATTTCCTTGATTTTTATCTCTATTAATCTTGCACTTAGATGTACGGTTTTTTTGTTTTCGCATAGCCGCACCTTTACCAGGCTGCTTTCCCCACTTTTAGTGTGTCTATGGTTGTTCGCCCGCTAGAACCTGGGGAAACTTACTGGTATGAGCACATCAGAGGCAACTTCCTTTATTCTCCTGCTGGGATTTTCGCCGATCCTCCGACTGCAACCGAAGGTGCGCATGTACCCAATCCCAGGCCTTTGCGAGCTATGACTTCCGCTGGAAAGGAGATTCTTTATCTTTCTAGCGAGGAGTCTGTAGGGTCTTCGAATGGGGAGCTAAGTTCGTGGTCTAACATCTTTGCAGATGTGTTGCGTAACCTGGGGATTGACCCAGAAGAGAAGAAGAAGAAGAAAGCCCCTAAACGAAAGAAGGTGATCACCCTTGAAGCTGAGGTGACCAGCAAGAAAGGCGGGAGTAGTCGTGCCACTGCTAGTGCTGCTGACAAAGGTACACTACGCTTTCGTCAGAGTAACTTGGAAGATTACGTTATTATCAGCGATTCACTCGAAGTTTTGTCGCGTATAGGAGAGAAGAAGACAGGAGGTGCTGGTTCAAAGAGCTCAGGGAGTGCGGGTTCTCGCAACCCAGATGTTGGAGCTACTCCGTCTTCTATCGCGCATGATGAAGAGGAGGAGGAAGAAGAGGAGGAGCCTGCTGCAAAGTTGATCAGCAGGAAAAGAAGTAGGGATGAGACCACGGCTGGTGGGTCTGTTGCGCCCTGTCACACCCCGACCACGTAAACATACAAAACGTGGCGGAAACGTCAGGGAGTGTTGTAACAGAATCATTGTTTCATAACACATGGAAATTGAAATATTGTTTTATTGATTAAAAGAGTTACAATGTCTTGACAATCAAAGAAATATAACATAAATAACTAGTCTTGCATCTTTTATTGTTACTAAGGCCCAAGTCCGCCTAAGTGTATCTTGATAAATCCTATGCATCATATCCTGAAACACATGTGAAAATAAGTACGTCAGCATAAAAATGCATGTGAGATACATAGGTTTTGTGAAAATAGATTTCATGACTTATGTTTAAGAAAATGTTTAGTCATGAACCTTGTAATTTGCTTTGTTTTGTAAATCATTTGAAAAACAATAAGATCAGATGATATGTATAAATAAGAGAATAATGTATGGTTAAATGAATAACCAAGTAAAATGAGTTTGTATAAGATAAGTTGTTTTGTAAACAATGTCTTGTGAAAAGTATGTTATTTGTATAAAATGTTATATGTCTTAAATTGAAATGATTCAAATAACGCTACGATATGTAATACCATACAAGCACTTATATATAGGAAGTACCAGCGGCGTATCCACCATGCTTGTATCATATTACACACGCCTCGTTACTTAAATCACTTACTCAAACCAAACCACCAAAGTAAAAATGTTTATGTAAAATCAAATGTCAAAATGTTTTGTGTATATCAATGTCAAAATGTTTATGTCTAATGTGAATCATGTATTGTGTATATCAATGTCAAAATGTTTATGTCCAATGTAAATCATGAATTGTGTATATCAATGTCAAAATGTTTATGTATGGTAAGTGAAATATATCGACTAAACCATATGTAAAATGCACAAAAACAAGGTATTGAAGTAAAACGTGGTTTAAATCAAAGTTATGTTTTGTGGAACAAATGCATGCTATACTGATATAAACATTTATGCGGTATTGTGAAAATTCATACATCCAAGCCTTGTGACTGTAGAATAAACCCTAGCACAAAGTCTAAGGTCCACCTAGAAATGTATTCGGATTCGGTCATTCCTTCCAATCCAAACAAACCCGGGATTTCAGGAATGGGAGTTGTCAAGTCCTATGGTACCACTACCTACTACCAAGCGGCATGATCGGTGTTAATGAATGTACATTGTCCCATTTAAACAAACCAAATGTCATACCAAAATGTAAGCATGTGATGAATAATAAATGTACTAAGTATGCACACAATGGACATACATAGCATAGAATGTAATGTAAAACAATGTACTAAGTATGCGCACAATGGGCATACATAGCATGAAATGTAATGTAAAACAATGTACTAAGTATGCACACAATGGGCATACATAGCATGAAATGTAATGTAAAACAATGTACTAAGTATGCACACAATGGGCATACATAGCATAGAATGTAATGTAAAACAATGTACTAAGTATGCACACAATGGGCATACATAGCATGAAATGTAATGTAAAACGATGTACTAAGTATGCACACAATGGGCATACATAGCATGAAATGTAATGTAAAACGATGTACTAAGTATGCACACAATGGGCATACATAGCAAAACACAATGAAATCATGTACTATAAATGTACTAATGAACATAGCAAGTATATGATGTGAAAACAGGAAAGCATGAAAGTAACAAGTAGGCACATGTGTTTCACCCCAAAACAGTTTGAAAACAGTAAAAGAGGGGTCTATGTACTCACTTGAGATTGCTTAGTAGTCCTTGAGTAACAACCAAACAATGCTAGAGATCACGGAAATCAAACGGCACCTAATATAGGTAACTATGTTAATATACCGGACCTAAATCGGAGGATTTGATAGAATGAGGGTTCATAAACCAAACGAGTATGGAGACTCGTGTAATATGGTTTAACAAAGCCCACATACTAAAATGAAACCTAACCTAAGTGCTTACGACCCATTACGACCCGTTTAGGTAGCTTATGCTACTTTAACACGTCGTTCGCGTAAAACGCGTTCGAAATGCCTAACTAGCCCTTTGGTAAGTAAAATATGCCTTAACATGTCTAATATTGTTTCCAAATCAGTTTAGATGTTAAAAGTTATGTTACATATGCTTAAAATGAATTTTGGCGTAAAAAGGGCATTTTGGTAATTTACCTAAGGCATATAAACTACCTATCATACAACTACTTAAACGAAGCGACCATAAGGTATAACCTCGGAAGGTTATTCCCTATATACTATGGTCACCTAATGTGTTTGGCCGGATCCTAATGATCGACCAAACGGGTTTAGATCGCTTACCTTACGACCCTATATAAGCACTAAACTAAAAGTGACGAGCTAAGCATGTTAAAACATGCTTAACTAAGTTTAGAAAACAGGTTTGGCATCAAAACAAACGGTTTTGATACCTAAAAGTAGTTTGGTTACAAAATACGCAATAACACGCATTTTGGCCGAAACTACGACTCGTCACTGAGCCTAGATAACGTGGTAATCAGTAGGTATAGTCACTAGGGACTATAACCATCGTGATCACGCTCACGTTATGAAGTTCAAACGAACTTCGCATTGACCATAAACTGGTCAATGCAGAAAGTCAAACAAAGTTTGACTTTAACGCTAAAACGAATGAAAGAACGAAATAACACTTACAAAGGGTCCCCGCAAGCTAATCTCGATCCAAGTAGTTCAGGTATGAAGCAAATGGCTTCAACTTAGAGCTTCTTAGATCAGATTTGTGGGTTTTGCAAGGAATTGTGGTGGGTATTTATAGTAAATGGACCACCGTTAGGATCGTTTCTCGAATACCGAGCTTTGATCACATCCCTACACTTGTTGCAAACTTGTGGTAACTCAAAATGGCCCCCAACATCAGGGATTGACATGTGGCATTGGCCTTTGGAGTGCATAAGAGCTGTTAACAGCTGTTAAAACAGCTTTTGCTGTTCTGAAGGGGCCTCGCGTGACGCCTAGAGGGCTAGGTGTCACGCCTAGGTCCTTCTGATCAGCAACCAGTTTCCAAAGTTTCCATTTCAGTCCCCGTTGTGTATTAAGGCCATTTCCGACATGTTTAAGGCTCGTTAAGTCAAATTTAAAGCCCTAAAATGATGCCTAAACATTGTGGACATGAAACATGCTCAAAAATATCCCGGATGTCGGTTCGTTGGGTCGTACGATCGCGATGTTCGCTTAATTACGACGACATGCGCATAAGCGCGAAAAACGGTCCAAATTGCGTGACGAATGGATTTTTCTTATGCCAAACACTAAAATAAAATATTTTAGTGCTTACATAAATTTTTTGGATGTCCGGATGTATTCAGAACGTAAGTTATGCGCGAAAGTGCAAACTTATGCACTTTTTGACGCTTTTAGTCCCTGAATGACCCAAAAGTTTATTTTAGCACACCGAACCTCTGAAAGCCTATTTCTAATCTATGTAAAGGATATTTATGGTATGTTTAACTCATGGTCATGTTCCGTAATGTCTATTACAGTTTAAATCGGCATACTTTCGCAGTTTGTCGAATTTAGTCCCAGTAAGCGATTTAACTTGATTTTGCCATACCAAAGCCTTCAAAACTTATTTCTAAGTTATGTAAAGGTTATTTAAGGTATGTGAAGCCTATTTCACTATTCCGGAGTGTTTGTTGCATTAAACTGGTTATATTTACGCATCAGTGCGCGTATAACCTTCTAGAAAGCGATTTAGAGCCCGAAATCGAACAAGAATTGATATGTGCAAATGATACACATATTTGTACAAATCCCAAATATGAAATACAATATTTCATTGGTTTGGTATTTTTTTGATGGTCGCAGTGACCCAGGTGTCACACGCCCAAGGCTGGTGAGGTTCCCTTGATTGGAAAACAGAGCAACTTGCGCTCTCTTTACAAATTTTCTCCCGGTTAGTTTCCCTTAGTTTCTTGCTCTTTGTTGTTTACTTATTTTAACACTTTTAGTTTCTACAGAAGCCAAAAAGAAGACCCCGAGAAGGGTGTCGTGTTTAAAGATCCTACAGAGCCGGCGCAGAAGAGGCCCAAGGTTACCATCAAACCCCTCAAGGCTGCTGGGGTAGAGGCCGAGAAGGAGAAGAAGAAAGCTGATGAGAAGGAGAGGGAAAAGAAGGCTGTTGAGAAGCCTGTTGTCAAGGCTACTGAAAAGGAGAAGGAAAAAGCTTCTAGGAAGCCGGCCGGTGATGCTCCGAAGGATACCGGGACCGCTGCTGCCACCGTCCGTGTTAAGGCGCAGGGTCCGGAAGTTGTTCACATTACGGGGCTTGACCAGCCCCATCATGAGAAAAGGAAAGAGCCTGACGTTGAGAAACCTACCCAGACTGCGCAACCTGATGCCTCCCTTCATTTTACTAAGGTAACTTCTACTACTGGGGGATCAGGTCCACATGCTGCGGGTGGCGCGAGTTCTGGTGGTGCTGGAGGGTTTATGCCTCAATCTCCCATTGGTCCTAAGGATACTTTGGGATATCTCAATTACAAAATTTATACTGAGGAGGCGCGTGGCAACGCTCCGCATCAAGCTCCCTGGGGTCTAAAACCGAAGGATACGTTTATGGAGTTTGCGGCATGTCGTGATTGGTTCTTAAACTCCTTCCCTCCTGGGGAAGTTAACCGCCAAAGGGCGCGGACCCACGATGGGCTATACTAGGCCTATGTTGTTGGCGAGGCCAACACTCGCGCTGCCAATCACCAGATCGTGCGAGAATGGCGCACAATGGTAAAGAAGCGGGCGGACTGGGAAAAGTATCGTGAGCGCCTGTTGAAGCAGGTTAAAGATTATGAGAAAGCAAAGGCTGCCTTTGTTGAAGAGAAAGCCAAGTTTGAATATGATAGAAGATCAGAAGAGTGGGGCCGTGAAGGCCTTAGGGGCAAGCTTCGTGCCGCTGAGGATCTGCTGGCGAAAGAGAAGGCTGAATGGAAGAAGATATGTGAGAAAGATAACCATCGCATGTATGCGGCTCGCGCGAAGATCACTGATCTTGAGGGTAAGGTCGCCGAGCTGACCGGGAAGGTCGAGGATGCGCAAGCTGCTAAGGAGCATGCTGAGGTTCGGAAAACCTTTACATTTTCTCTTCTCATGCTTTTGTTTTCAGAATTGTCTAAGTCCTTTATCCCTTGTAGGTTGAACTGGCTGAGCTGAAAAAACAATTATCTGGCAAGGATAAGGACTTTACGGCCAAGGACGTCGAAATAGCAGAGTTGAAACGTCGCCTGCAAGAGCAAGTTGACAGAAGTGAGTCCTTGGAAATCGACCTTGAAGCCGAGAAAGGTAAGGCTGCTTCTGCTGAGGAGGCCAAGCAGAAAGCTGAAGAAGCGCGAGACGTTAGTACAGCGGCCCTTAATGTAGCGCATACTAACTATTCTGAGGTTCAGGGCATCGTTGATACTCCTGCTTCTGAGGTTGGGTGGATGCGCGGCAGAGGAGTAGTTCTGGTATGATTTTCTTCTTAACTTAGGCTTTATTTACTAAAATCTAGTGTCTTATTTATTGCTTTTGCTGTAGATGGCCAACTCCATCTTAAATGCTGGGGAACTAGATAAAGTTGTTGCTGCTCTTATAGACACTTCTCGCGCGGTTGGTCACCGTGGCGGTTATCTGGAGTGTGCGCAGCATGTTGAAGAGGTGTTTGGGCAAGAATTTGACACAAGTCATTGCTCGGTGACCGATGGAGCTAATGTCGAGTTGGCTCGCGCTGAAGATGCTTATGATCACCTATCACTGCCTGTGATGGACTTGGTTGCAAAGGCTCTAGAGCATGATGACTGGTGTCATCGTCTAAAAACCATTCTCGACCCACCAGAAACTGTTGAATTATCTGATGAGGAGGAAACGGCGGGCAATGATGGTAATGGTGATGGCAATGGTGATGGCGACAAGCATGACGATGATGATAATGATGGTGACGGTTATGAGTAGGTAGTATTGACAGGCTTTGTGCCTTGTAATTTTTATCTTTAGGTGTCAAATGTAACCCGTTGCGCGGTCGTGCTTGTTTTGGATTGAATTAATGATAATTTGTTTTTATGTAACTGTTGCGCAGTTGCGCTTGTTAAATACGATGTTTATGTTTACCCAGTTACAATTATCGCACTGTTGTTAGAAACTTTGGTTAAGTTAGCGCGAATAAATGTAAGTGTGGCTCTTGTACGAGTGTAACTGCCCGGTCTCGTGCTATGTTCGCGGAGGACCTTGGAGGCGTAACTCAAGAGCTCGTAATTTACTGAAGTGTTTTCGTGCTAATCAAAAGTTTAACATGCATTTGTAACGTAGAAGTCATCATGATAAAAGAAAACATAAGTCGTATGCTTTCATTGATTAAGAAACAGGCGCTTAGGCCAAAATACATCGCAAGTAACATAAGGGGCGTTTAGCCAACATAGAAAATTAAAAAGGCGCGTGGCCAATATGAGTGAGTAAGGGCGCAAGGCCGAGAGTAGTTACATATAGCACTTGCGCAGTTGTTGCGCGTTCCACGTGCGCGGGATGATGTATCCATCCAGGGTGCGCAACTTGTATGCCCCTTTCCCTAGCACCTCGTGTATTAAGTATGGGCCTTCCCATTTAGGTGCTAGCTTTCCTAGGCGTTCAGCGTTTGAAGCTTCATTGTCTCTGAAGACATATTCTCCTGCAGTGAAGGTACAAATGCGCACTCTTGCATTGTAATACCTTTCTAGCTGCGTCTTGTACTTGGCTTCTTTAATTCGCGTAATTTTGCGCCTTTCTTCGAGGGCAAGCCAACCTCTGCTGGGATAAATAACCGCCTCTGAGCCATAGACTAGGCTGAAAGGGGTTTCGCCAGTGCTCGTCTTCGGCATGGTTCGATGAGCCCACATGATACTCGGGAGCTCATCTACCCAGCCTCTTCGTTTTGTGCCCAGACGGGCCTTTATCCCATCAACGATACTTTTGTTTACACTTTCGAATTGGACGTTGCCTTGGGGTGCGCAACGGAAGAAAAAGTGTACTCGATCTTCATCTCTTTCTTCCACTTTTGGAGGTCGTCCGACGCGAAGTTGGTGCCATTGTCGGTTACAATCTTGAGTGGCAGGCCAAACCTGCAAATGATGTGTTCCCAAATAAACTTACGCACCATCATTGCAGTAGTTGAGGCAAGGGCTTTGGCCTCCACCCATTTCGTAAAGTAGTCGACGGCCACGATTATGAATTTGACGGCGCCAGGAGCTTCTGGGAAGGGTCCCACCATATCAATCCCCCACTGCTGAAAAGGCCAAGCAGTGGATACAGGGATAAGATCGTTTTTTGGGCGCAGGGTTTTCGGGGAGTGCCTTTGACAAGAGTCGCATTTGCGCAACTCCTTTAGAGCGTCTACGTGCATCCCTGGCCAGTAATATCCAGCGTTCATTATTTTCACCACGACCATGCGTAGCCCTGCATGTATGCCGCAAATTCCTTAGTGAATCTCCCTGATCAAGTAGTTTGCATCCTGGGGGTCCACGCAGCGCAAGAGCGGCCCCAAGAAGGATTTTCTGTACAAGATACCGCTATTCATTTCATAATGCAAGGCCTTGTTCTGTATCTTCCTTGCCTCTGCCTTGTTGTCAGGGAGGATTCCTTCTTGCAAATACTTGATTATAGGGCTCATCCAGGATGGTTGCCCTATCTCTATCACATTTACTTGACGCAACAAAACCGACGGGTTTTTTAATACTTCGATTCTTACATCCTTAGCGAGATGTTGGAAAGAAGTTGAAGCAAGCTTGCTTAAGGCATCTGCTGGTTTGTTTTCTGAGCGATTGATATGCCCCACCTTGTAGGACTTGAACTGCTGAAGCAACTCCTTTTCCTGATCTAGGTACAAAGCCATAACTTCGCCCTTCGCGTCGTATAGTCCGTTGATTTGATTGGAAATTAAGAGTGAATCAACGTGCGCTTGCAGATTTTGAGCTACCATTTTTATGGCGAGGCGCAAGCCTGCCAGAAATGCCTCGTATTCCGCCTCATTGTTGGTGTTCTTGAAATCCAACTTGATGGCGTATGTAAATTCATGCTTCTCGGGGCTCACAAGGCGCAATCCAGCTCCTGCGCCATCTTCGTTTGAGGCCCCATCCGTGTACAGCAACCATAACTCATTGGATGTGTCCTTTAATGGAGTCTTAACAATCTCACAATCTTTGATTTTATCTGCCGGGACTTCTGTGATGAAGTCCGCTAGAACTTGACCCTTGATGGCTAGGCGCGACTTATACAAAATGTTGTGGCCTCCTAACTCGATCGCCCACTTTGCCAATCGCCCAGATATCTCTGGCTTTTGCAATATCGTGTCAATGTGGAAATTGGTAAGTACAGTGATGACGTGACCTGTAAAGTATCTGCACAGCCTCCTGGAGGCATGTAGCAGCGCAAGTACTAATTTTTCCATCGTTGAATACCTCGTTTCTGGATCTGTAAGCACCCTACTGACGTAATAAATTGGAGTCTGAACTCCATTTCTCTCCACAAGCAATACCGACCCCACTGCCTTATCCGAAGAAGATAAGTACAGAATGAGTGGTTCCTTTTCGAGCGACGCGGTCAGGGTAGGGAGCTCAATCAAGCACTCTTTCATTTGCTGAAAAGCAACCTCTGCTTCGGGCGTCCACTTAAATTCTTGCTTTTTTACGCAGTTGCGCAGAGTGCTGATAAAAGGATATGACTTTGCAGCGTGGTTTGACAGAAAACGGTTAAGCGCGGCAAGGCGGCCGGCCAACCTTTGCATCTCCTTGATAATTCGTGGTGACGGCATTCGTTCTATGGCCTGAACTTTTTCTGGATTGACTCTAAATCCGCCATTTGTAACCACGAAGCCCAAAAATTTTCCCTCCTCCATACCAAAGGAACATTTGGCTGGATTCAGTTTCATATTCACGCTTCTCAACGAGCTGAATGTTTTCTCCATGTCTTTCAATATTTGGTCCTCTTCGGTGCTTTTAATCACCAGATCATCGATGTAAACCTCAATGTGTTTTCCAATATCCCCGGCAAATATTTTATCCATCAGACGCTGGTATGTTGCACCAGCGTTTTTGAGGCCGAATGGCATCTTTGTATAACAGAAGATCCCGAAATCGGTCTGAAAAGCTGTCTTGTCTTCGTCCTCAAGCTTCATTTGAACCTGGTGATACCCCTTGTAACAATCTAAGAAGCATTTCCATCTGTACGGCGCGAGGGAGTCTATCTTTTTTGTCGATCTCAGGCAAAGAGTAGCAGTCTTTAGGGCATGCCTTATTGAGATCGGTATAATCGACGCACATTCTCCATCCTCCGTTCGACTTCTCCACCATCACGGGGTTTGCCACCCAACTCTGGTAACGCACCTCTCTTAAAATTCCTGCCTTTAACAGCTCACAGACTTGCTCGTTCATTGCTTTGGTCTTATCCGCCCCTAAGTTGCGCCATCTTTGAACTTTTGGTTCAACAGAGGGATAAGTGTTCAGACAATGCTCGGTAACGTTGCGCGGGACACCGGTCATGTCTGCCGGAGTCCAGGCGAAAATGTCCATATTCCTAAACAAGAGTTGTTTGAGGTGTGTTCTGATGTTCGATGAGATTGTGTGGCCTATCGTCACCGTTTGCTCTGGCTATTTGCGATTTAAAACCCACTTTTCTGGCTCGGTCGCTGAAACCTTTACCACTTTGGTCGGGCGCACATCATCTGCTGACATTACTTCTTTCTTTGCATATATAATTGCCACCCCCGTCTCAGTTGGGAACCCTATCGCTGAGTGGGGCGTGGAAGTGACCATGTTTAGCTCTACTTGGGTTTCTCTCCCAATCAAAACATCATGCCTTGATTTGACAGACATCACCATGAAGTTGACTGTTGTGGTTCTTGAATGCTTCTCGTCAGACAGCGTGATGGGGAAGCTGATTTGGCCTAGTGGGAAGACCATTTCGTTGCAGAATCCTGACAAAGGGTAGTCGACTGGCTCAAGACTCGCTTTATCTTCATCGTCAAACTGATTAAAGCATTGCTCATAGATGATATCCGCTGTACTTCCTGGATCAATAAATACGTACTCTGTCTCGTAATGGTCGATAATGCCGGTAATGACGACGAGGCGTGTGGTGCGCGGACCCCCTCGCACTACCTGGAAAATGACCTGTTGTTCCTGCCATGTCGGCTCGAAAGGTCGCTTGCCTTTATCTCTTGCGCTATATCTTGGTCCGTTGACCATGTGTGTCTCCAGGCACCTAACCTTTTTCTCTCTTCCCTCGTCGTTGCGCTGAATCTGACGTGTCTCTTTGTGCACGTTCTTTACCAGGTGGCTTAGCTTTCCGCTTTTCAATGCTTTTTCGATTTCTTGCCTTAAGCTGATACAGTCATCTGTCAGATGACCTGTATCCTTGTGGAAGTCACAGTACAGGTTGGGGTCCTGCCCCTTCTTGTTCGTCATGGGCCTTGGAGCCTTAAAATCATGGTTCTCCGTCATGAGTACCTCTTTTGGTGTCTTTATGAGCGGAGTCCAGTGCTTGTCTCGATTCTCGTTCCTGACTGCCTTCCGATAACCGATGCGATCAATAGTGTCTCGCGCGTCTTCTCTATATCGAGGTAACTGCTGGAATGGCTGGCTTTCCATCCAGGGTTTTTGCCTTTATTGCACCTGTTGTTATCGCGCGAGCTTCCTTTAGAAAATTTATCTTCGGTGTAAGAGTTCTTGTGACCAGCCAACGACTCCTCAGTTTGAGCAACTATTTTCGCAGCTTCCATGAGCTTATCCCATTCCTTGGGCATTCCATCTTTTCCCGTGATAGTCCTGATGAGGCTATCACAGCGAATAGCTTTCTTGAAGTGGGCGCGCATGAGCTGCTCGCTTACACCACCAATTTCCAAACACTCCTTATTAAAGCGAGTGATGAAATCTTCTAAACCTTCATTCTCTCTTCGCCAAATGTCTGTTACCTCCGTTGTGTCGCGCTGGTAACGTCTTTGCTGACTGAAGTGGTTTACAAACTGTGTTCGGAAATCAACCCACGACTTATTCTTTCCCGATGGGAGGCTGTCGAACCAGGCGCGAGCAGCCCCCGTGAAAGTTTGAATAAACAAATGGCACCACATAGGCATATTTCATCCTCCCATGCAACCGACACTTGTGAATACTCTGACATGATCGTCCGGGTCGGTTAAACCATTAAACTTCCCGACTGTTGAAGGCAATTTCTCTCTTGATAGCGGCGCTAGAGCAATCTTTGGGATAAACTTTGAATGTTCTACAGCCTCAGCTGGTCGATATGCGAGGCGGAAGTCTCGCTCTGCCTCCTCGCTGTATCCGACGTGCTGCCTCGGTTTGTAATATTCATGGTTCCTTTGTAAACGATTGAAGACTGGAGACCCCTCATCATCTTCCCAAGTTGGGTCGTTTGGGTCTGTGTCATCCCATTCATTGTTCAAATTGCGTGGCCCGAGACGGCTCTGAACTGGACCTCTTTGAACGTTTGACGGATGGTCATAATAACTTTTTGTCTCTCCCCGTGTGTCGCGCGTGTCATGCACGCTTGGTCGTCTCTGGGGAGGAGGCCTGTTGATTCTTCCTTGGAGGTTTTGCTGTTGGGGTATCTGGCGCGCCCCCAGGCTCGGACCCAAAGGTGTGACTAAAGATGGTTCTGCTTGCAAAACCGTTTGTTGCGCGCTCAAAGACTGGTATGCAGCATTGATGGTAGCGATTTGTTTGGCGTACCAAGAGGCTGGAGTTTCGCCTTCAGGTAGCCCCAATAGCGCCGAAATGTGCTGAGGTGGAGGTGGATTTGAGGGTCCAGCACCATTGTTTCCTGGGGTTACCGTCTGAGTGATGCGAGTGATGCTCGTGCGGGGTCCGTCAGTGTTGGTTACTTCGATTTCACCAATTTCTTCTACATGTTGAGCTTGGACGTTTTGATTGTCCTCCCCCAACACTGCATTCGTGTTTGCTCCGAAACCGAAGTCTGGAACGATTCCTTGACCAGCCATGATAGAAGGAAAAAATAGGTTAAAAAACTCAGAAAAAGAAGATGAAAGTGATTTGTGAAAAACCGGTGGGCGCCAGTGAAGAAACACATAACTAATTTTAGGGGTGGATTAGTTGGGTTTATGTTCCTATCATAATGGTTAATCTTCTTGTGGCTTTCTGAGCTTCTTAATGATCCACTAATCCTGCAAAACAGAACACCGTTACTCGTTAAGAGGGGAATATGGGCGTTTCCCTCTTAACCGGGCTCCGGCGTGAGAATAAGCGACTGTTTTGAGGAGATAAGTATGTATTAAGAGTGAAGAGTAGAGGAAATGGAATGTTTAACCTGTGAAGGGAGGTCTCTATTTATAGTCGGAGAGGTGTAAGGGGATGTGGGCTGATGGGCATTGGGCCGGAAGGCAACGATATAGAGGATATGATCCTTGTCTTACTGGTGTCGACCGTTAGTGGCTTCTAGGAGTTCTCCGGTGCTGTCGCACTGTGATTGGAGCCACGTATCACGGTTGTCGGCCTGGCCGCCCTTCTGCCATCAGCAGACAAGTGGAGATCGTGGGGCAGTTGTCTCTGCCCTGTGATTGGTGCCACGTAGGTGTCCTTAGTTACTTTCTGTCTCCTGCATGTCAGACGATCGTGGAGCACGATTGAGCAGAGCCTGGAGGACGCGGATTGGCCCTTTTGTTCTACCACTTGTACCTTGTGTGCCTTCTGAAGTAGCCCTGCGCCATAGCCTTGCGCGGCTCCTGATGAACATGTAACTAACCCGCGCGGCGTATGTTAGTGCACTATGTCTATTGACTTCGTCTTGTATCGAGTCATGTAATAGGATAGGATAGGATAACCAGTGCTCAGGTTGCTAGAAACTGAATTTAGTGGGTTTGTTGGTAATTCCGCTTGAAACAACCAAAGACATGTTCAAGCGAAATTAACAAAGTTAATTCCGCTTGAAAGTGCCCTTGGTCAATTCAAGCGGAATCACAACCATTATATATAGGAGTGCTAGGTTGTCATTTGGAACGGAATTAGGTCTTGTGTTTGGTAACGAAGTGCTGCCAAATCGTCTCCAGGTGCTGTAATACTATCAATTCAATACATGAGACATTTAAATTGTATCGAGTGTCTGTGTCATTGATTCCGCCTTTGATTCGGATAAACAACTCTTCTGATCGACTCATTCAGGTCGTATAACGATCCTACAGCGTATGGGTGGTTGGAGGTTCTTGTTCAGAATGCTAAGTGTCGAATGTGGTGTTTTCTCTTGTTGAGACCTCGCGCTAGATCGATATATGATGGTGTACCGCGCGCGAGGTTGGCAGTAAACAAGTTGATGAATAAGGAGTATGGTACTGCGCGCGACATGAATGAGGTCTGAGCGGCTATTTTGGGACCATACCCCTTCAACTAGATTCGAATAATTCGGATATTCAAATGTTGGAGTATGAGCCGAAAGTGGTTTGTGGTCGTTGGCTTCTCTATAGTAACTTCTTACCTACATATATAAAACGTCAGGGGTGATTGTTACTTACTTTCACTCTCTGGATAAAAGCTCAAGCACTCGCACCTAAAGACCAAGAAAAAAACCGATTTCTCCTTCTTAGTTAAGATTGTCTTATTTCACAGTTCAGACTAATAATACGGAGGATACACCAAAGAAAAGGCATCGAAATATGAAAGATTACCTTTATACAGGAAGGATCCACTAAAAAGTGGATTTTGCCTAAGTAGCCTAAGAAGGATTGTGATGATGACATGTGGCACTCCTAATAAGTAGGAATGAAGGGTATTTTGGTCTTTAAAATAGGAGTGAAAATGACATGTGGCACCTCTTTTGTTTTTTAAAAATACACCCAAAAAAATCTTGTACAAAAAAATATAGCACAAAAAATGTAGTACAAAAAAATATAGCACAAAAAATGTAGTACTAAAAAGTATAGCATAAAAAAATATAGTACAAAAAAATATAGCACGAAAAAAATCTAGTACAAAAAATACAGCACAAAAAACTGAGAAAAAAAATTAAGACAAAAAAATAAGCACAAAAAATTTAGCACAAAAATATAGTACAAAAATTCAGCACAAAAAATGTTATACAACATAGAAATACAACACATTTTAGTGGGTTTTTTAGTCTTCATATTTTATATAGCAATATGGTACTCAAATTAAAGATAAAAAGACGCTCGATTTTACGGTGAAATTTTTATGAAAAAATAATCTCGTATAAAAAAGTTATGAACGTTTAAAAAATGAGAGTGAAATATGCATGTGCCTTACATGTGGAGAGAGAAAGTCCATAAATAGGATTTTCCCAAGATACACTTGCACTCCTTCTTTCTCCTACACTTTCATCTTAACCATTGATTTGAAAAATAAATGGTTAAGATTCATTTTTATCCTACTTAGGCAAAATAAACTTATCTTAACCCTACCTTTATATAAATAAATAGTAAATTTAAAGGATTATCATTAATCTTTATACCTATTTTCAGGCGTTGTCTTTTATGTTTAAAATTGACGAGTTTTGTCCTTTAGGCCTAATGCAGTTAGTTTTTTCAGTTAAATTTAGTCATGTGCTTTGCACATGAGGGTATTTTTGTGATGGAGGTGGACTCGAGGTGGTGATGGGTGGAAGAGACCACATTTGAATTGACAAAAATGCACATGACTAAATTTAACTGAAAAAAACTAACTGAATTATGCCTAAAGGACAAAACGTGTATGATATGAAACTATAAAGGACAAAACTCGTCAATTTTGAACATAAATGACAGCGCCTGAAAATGGGTATAAAGATAAAGGACAATCCTTGAAATAAATTCACTTATATAAATAAATATAGGAAATTAGGAACAAGTTAAACAATCACCACACACATAATCTAGACTCCATTAGTGTGTCTTACGGCCAACATAACCTCACACGGGTCTTTTTGAACAACTAAAATCATTACAATTGTCCTTTGTAAGATTTGAACCCACAACCACTTGGTTGGGGAATATACGACCTTATATGACATGCAAAACTGATCATATAGATCGTATGACAGACGAAAAATAGTCATATTCAATTCGATGTATGAGGTGATGTCAATCAAATTATATGGCCCATATAACATAAATGGTTGACATAAAAATACATAATGTGATAAGTGAAAAGTCATATGGCATGACATTTTTGTTATCCAGTCACAGGGCATTTCATTAGCCAATATTTGGTTTACAATTTACAAGTTCATTTTTTCAGGTTAATTCATTAGACAATATTTGGTTTACAATGTGCAAGTTCATTCATTAATTTCAGGATAGCAAATGTACAAGTTCATTAATTTCAGGATAGCAAAGATGACAGACTACAAGCTCAAAAGTCAAAACTATCCACACAGGTGCAACTTCATTGTGTATAACCCCTGCTGCATCTTGCCTTCTAACAAACCCCAGCATATGATTAACTCGAACCCCCCCCCCCCCCCCCCCCCCCCCAAAACTACAGAACCCAAAACACTGATCCAACAACAGATATCGTAACCGAGATCAGTTCTATCACAGCAACTGATGTTCAGTACTTACAGTTGTATCAGGGCATTTGCTTAAACAAAACAATCAAGTCAGAAAATCCAGTCTAAAATAACGAAATTCAACAGATTCTAATTTAACTAGAACAATTCTTAACATGATATCATGGCACATAGCCCATAACTAGATGTATAATAATGACATTTCAATTGTTTTTTTAACAACTTTCAAACCAAAAACGCTACTAGCAAATCAAAACTACACCAATTCTTCCATCCTATATTATTAGGAGAGGTAAAAATTATATCTTCTGCTGCCAGCACTCGAACCTGGGACTCCTGTGTTAGAGGAGCCGAAACACCCAATGTTTTAGTTGATTGTGCTACAGCGGAATACGTTTGATTTTTCATTTAGTGTTGTTTAAAAAGCCAGTAAATTCAAACAAAACTAACACCAGAAAAACGAAACCCAACACGATTTAATTCCATTAGAACAATTCATAACACGAAACAACGACTCCGAGATGGAGAACAACACCAACACTAAAACAAAACACAAATCCAACAGATCTACAATCAACACCCTAAACCCTAACCGCCGAAACCGTACAAGGTACGGCCCTGTCTCTTGAGCGCATACACCACATCCATTGCAGTCACAGTCTTCCTGCGAGCGTGCTCGGTGTAGGTGACAGCATCTCTGATAACATTTTCCAAAAAGATCTTGAGAACGCCACGTGTCTCCTCATAGATCAAACCGCTGATACGCTTCACACCTCCTCTGCGAGCCAACCTGCGTATAGCTGGCTTGGTGATTCCCTGAATGTTGTCACGAAGAACCTTACGGTGTCGTTTTGCTCCTCCCTTTCCCAATCCCTTGCCTCCCTTTCCTCGGCCTGACATTGTTGTTGAAATGAAATTGAGATTTGATTTGAGAGATTTGGGTGATGATGAATTTGGGTGGTGTTGTGGGGTTTTTATATGGATGTGGGTATGAAGGCGGGATATGAAAGTTTTTGAACTGTTGAAGTTTGAGAGAATGGTGGCCGTTTGATTGTGATTTGAATGGACGGTGGATGAGGGGTTTGGGATTGAGATCCGAGTGGTGTGCTTTCTGGCTGAGGGTAAAAGGTGTGTTTTAGAGTTCAGATGTGTCCAATGGTCGATCCAGTGATGTGTTATTATTAATTTATTGTAGTTTAAATTTTTTTATAATGTTATTTGTTTTTTTTTTTCTTATTAAATTTGATGGTTACTAGAAAAAATAATTAATGTTACAAATTAAAATGAAAGTTTATTGATGTCTTGTTGTGTGGTAAAATAGTATTATTAAATAGTTCGTTACGAACGGCCGAAATGCATAAGATTAATGTATCTTTTCTTAAATGTTATTAATTTTTCACTATGTCATATGTCATGATAATCTCGATTGTTTGTATCAGTGTGAGGGTAAGGATCAAATAGAAAGTTTATTTTGGCTATTAAGTATATGAAGCAATAATATTAGGGGACTCGGGGCGGTCCCGTTATACATGGCCATAACGCGTTGAAGTCCCACGGAACACCGCCGCCGCTTGATCCATCACGCGTTGTATATGTAACGCGTTAAACCCACCACGCGTTGAACTTTTGAATTTGATTGTTTTTTACCGTTGCAAATGACCGTTTGTTGATTGTTTTTGACCGTTTGCAAATGAATTTGATTGTTTTTTTTTATATAAATCCAACATATTTCAATACACAAACTCAAAAACCTCTCAACTATTCTCACACTCAATACAAAAAATTAAAACACTCTCCAACTCAATCTAAATAATTTTACAAGAAATATGGAAGGTTCAAGCAAGAGAGGTGGCGGATCGAAAAAAAGAGGTTCGGGTACGAAGAAAAATCCCGTAAGGCCCAAGGTTCGAGCGAATCTTGGTGAGCCGGGGCGCTTTAGGTTGCAAGACGAACCCGACCAAGTCCCACCCTTTCAAACCCAACAATATCCACCCTTTCAATCGCAAACGTACCATAACCAACCGTTCGTTCCACCGTTTCAACCTCACCAATTTCAATCGCAAACGTATCAAACCCAACCCCACACAATCGACCCACTACTAGAAGACAACACAATTCTCCATCATTTTGCAACCACGTATCGTGAACCACAACAAAGTCTTGACGACGATGATGATTACGATCAAGAACAACCGTTCGAAGACGAGGAAGATGAAGAAGAAGAAAAAGAAGAAAATGATGCCGTTCACGAAATCGTCCAACCCGGCCGACAACTTTGGACTAGCGAGGAGGAGGTGTCCTTGGTGCAGGCGTATTTGCACTGCTCGGAGAACAAGAAACATGCCAACGAGCAAAAAAAGGATGCGTTTTGGAGACGGGTCATTAATCATTTTAGGCAACTTCCCGGTGCAAGGATACGAAACATGGACCAAATGACGTCGAAGTGGACGAATTTGAACGGGAAAATTAGTAAGTTCAACGGTTGTTTCGTTCAAAAGGTATGTTTTTTATTAAAGTTTTAATCTTTTTTCATTGAAAACTGTTTTTTATAAAAAAAAAAAAAACCGAACAGTTTAAAAAAAAAAAAAAAGAACAGTTTAAAAAAAAAAAAACAGAAAACAGTTTTATTTATAAAAAACAGAACAGTTTAAAAAAAAAACAGAAAACAGTTTTTAAAAAAAACAGAAAACAGTTTTATTTATAAAAAAACAGAAAACAGTTTATTTAAAAAAAAAAAACATAACCTTTTATATATTTTGTAGAACCGAAACCCACAAAGTGGAGCGAGCGAGGCGACAATCATGCAACAAGCAACCGAAATGTATTGCGACGTCTACGGCAAGAGGAGTTTTCCACACGTGAAGGCATGGGAAGTTGCGAGAAGTCACCCGAAGTGGGTCCCCGTTGAGTTGGTTGACAAGCGTGGTCCTACGGCTCCAAAAAAACGAGGAGGAGGTAAAAGATCAAAAACATCCGATTCGGGGAACTACACGACTTCCGCGTCGGATAACTTGCCCCAAATGAACTTAAACGACGACCCCCTTGATGAACCCGATCAACCCGTTAACGACCCCCTTGAAGAAGTTACACCTACAAGGCCACGACGCAGGAGAGGTGGTGAATCGTCAAGCAAAGGGAAGGAGGCGGTGGCGGTGGCGGAGTCGATCTCCAGAATCGAAGAGGAGAAAATGACCCAATTCAAGAAGGCCGAGCAAAGAAAAGAAACAATCTTGTCCCTAAAAATTGAACGCGAGCAGGCGTACAAGGATCACTTGAAGACGCTTGAAAGACAAAATGATTTAAAAATCTTGTGTGAAAAGCACGACCATCTCGACGAACCATTTAAGTCAGTTGTCATTCAACAAAAGCGCGAAATTTTAGCAAAGTGGGGTTGGGATATGCCACTTTAGTTTATTTTTTTCCCAATTTTAGTTGTTTTTTTATTTTCCTATGTAATTTTTTTTTAAATTTAATGAAATTTTTAATTTTAGTGTTTTATTGTTAATTTATAATTTAAAATAAAAAATTTAAAAATTAGTGAAATTTAATTTTAAAATGAAAATTAAAAAAAATTGGGAGTGATAGAATTTCATCACTAGTGATACCACCCCCCCTACATTTCTATCACTAGTGATAGAAATTTGGTTGATGACATGGCACGATCTTATTGGACAATGTGAGTGATACTTTCTATCACTAGTGAACCACCCCTAGTCCCCTTAGAACATATGGCAAAATTTAAAATAAAGAGAAAATGTATTTTAGTAAATCTTATATTTTTCTTCTTCCTTCTTCTTCCCAGTAACATCAGAACCCACCATTTTCAAATCTCACCATCTTCAACCATTTCTTCACTTTCTATCTCAATAATCACTACATTATAATGCGATTTTCGTCACCAATCAATTATTCAAACACCCGATCAACGTGTTCTTCAGCTTTTTTGAAGAAAACCAGTTTAATTTCATACAAAATCTCGTTTTTTCCGGTGATTTTGAAGATAATCACTCGATCCATTCGATTCGATCTTCTGATTAGTGTTTCAATCATTCAAATTTCGTCAATCGTTGAAGCCCCTGGCTGGGGTTGTCTCTAGAAAACTGCATTCGTATACAGTCTTTTGATCTCCTACTTCCTGGTTCAGATAATTCACACACAAAACTATTGTCTTAGTTCAATGCGTTTTAGAGAGAAAACAATTTATTTGGTGTTTTTAGGCCATTGCGTTTTAGAACTAAGACATTTTTATATGTTTTCTGGCCATTGCGTTTTAGAAAAACACATTTTTGAAGTGTTTTTAGTCATTGCGTTTTAGGTAAAACACATTTTTAGGTGTTTTTAGTCCATTGCGTTTTAGAGAGAACACTTTATTTTGTTTTTTAGGCCATTGCGTTTTAGAAATGAGACATTTTTAAGTGTTTTCTGGCCATTGCGTTTTATAAATAAGACATTTCTTTGTGTTTTTTGGTGCATTGCGTTTTAGGTAAAACACATTTTTATGTGTTTTCAGTCCATTGCGTTTTAGAAAGTACACTTTCTTTTGTGTTTTTAGGCTATTGCGTTTTAGAAATAAGACATTTCTTTGTGTTTTCTGGCCATTGCGTTTTAGAAATAAGACATTTCTTTGTGTTTTCTGGCCATTGCGTTTTACAAATAAGACATTTCTTTGTGGTTTTTGTGCATTGCGTTTTAGAAAAATGACATTTTTTAGGTTTTTTTCATTGCGTTTTACGCAGCTGGGTTTTTTCCATTGCGTTTTACGCAACTGGGTTTTATTTTTTTTTTCGAAAATATAGCACTAGTATACTCGTTTTAAAGATAAAAAAACGCTCGCTTTTTAGGTGCAATTTTTATAAAAAAATAATGTCGTATGAAAGAGTTATTAACGTTTAAAAAATGGGGGGAATTTGAGGAGAAAGAAACTATTGCCTTGGATTGACTAGAATGCCCTAAACAAACACATGCGCCTCTTTTCTTCCCTTCAATTTCACTCGTTTAATCTTAGCCCTTGATTAACTAAATGGATGGTCAAAATTACTTCCTAGCCTTCTTATCCAAATAAACTTCCTATTATATCATAACCCATCAATGTTAATCAATATGGACGTTGATAAATAAGAAAAAAAAACTAAGTGACGTATTATACTACTGATCAACATGTTATACCTCGCTCAGTAAAACTGCCTGACGTATATTACTCGAGTCGACATATTATATTCCGCTCATTAAAATTTCCTCAACGTAGTGACGTATGCTACTCCGCTCTTCATATCATTGCATAAGAGTTTCGTTGAACATACAACTCTCATACTTGATGTATAATGTGCCACTTAGAGTTCTTTTTGGGCTTCATTCACCTTCAAACTCCTCCCCGGTTCACATACAACAAAAGCAACTCAACGCACAACATCAACAACATATAAACCATATTTTGAACAAGTTCAAGTTAATTCATCAAATCAATAACTATTGATACCCTTATTTGATTCTCGTTGTTAATTAGTTATAATTTACATAATCATCTTTGTGACCCATATGATCTCTTTTTCCCTTTGTGATCTTAATGATTTAGCACAATCATTTCCACCAATACATTTTATCGCGAAGTATCAAGCGCACATTATGATTCACTAATCTAAACATAACACGTCCATTTATGGACCTCAAGTTATGTTACCCAGACACATCATACGCATATCCTTATGAAAAAATTAGCATAGTACACGTATGCATCAAATTTGCAAAAAATGACCATATTAAATCACGCCACAACAAGTTCTTACATGACCCACGGACATGTATAGTCGTGTTATCCCATATAACTCGATCTTTTGAGTTCTTCACCCCCTATTAACGTCATGAAGTCATCACGGTTACATCACTTGTACAAGTCATTAATATAGTAACTCATACCACCAATTATTTATCACTACAAATAACCACAACTATAATCAAATTCTAATAAATTTATACTAGTTGTTGAGACACATGTATTACACTTTAACACATATGATTGATTCAAGTGTTGAATCCGTCTCGTGTTCGTGTTCGGCATTGGCGACTTGTCTTCCCGACGTCGGAGACTTGGGTTTTGGTTGTCGGCGACTTCGTCTGTAGCACCGGCTCCCGAATTTCATTCTTTTACAAAATGCGACCCTGCTTTGAGCGTCCCGAAAGTCCCATATCGTACTATAACATTATTCCAAGCCCCCAGGTCATCCTAAAACTAACCCCCAAACTCTGACATCCAAAATCACATCCTGACACAAAACTTTCTAACTTTTGACCCGTTTGAGTCTACCAATCGCCTTTAACTATGACTACGCTACATATAGTTCAATACAACCTCTCATACCTTGGTCCTACTATATTTTACCATTCTTTTGTGATTCCCCATATTCTTACATTGAAAATTACCTTACATAATAAGAATTAAGTCAGGAATCACTTATCTTAAGCGTCCGTATTCGTGTTCGCTTCCTTGCCTCATATTAACCCGTTAGCCTTCCATGCTTGAGTTAACATGGTTCCTATCCTTTCAAATCATGTTCATATCATGGTTAGTATGCATGTTCATTTATATTGCATTCATTTCCAACTCTTAGCTACATAGACTTTCATTATTCAAACTTTAACATTAATAAGACATGAATTGACAACCACGTTGTTCAACATTCACGAAATCAGATTCATCATCATACATAACATATTATTGATCTAACACATATCACGCGATTATTCCTTAATCTTACAATCTTATTCATAAGTAAAACCATGTTATTTACATAGTCGTTGACTTTTCATAAAGTCAATGGTCAAGCATACAAACTTCCAACTTAGGAACATATGTCCATGTTGATGTAATAAACCATACTAACGACGCCATATACATTGCATACTCATGTTTCAAGACATATACTACCACATGATCACCTAGACTACACGCTCGCACATAAACAACTTCCATTCATACTAGTATTTTCATGATTCTACGGTTGAGAACATCATTCAAGATTTGCTAATTTACATGACCCTAACATTATCCTTACTAGTAAATCCACATGTCATTCAATAACATCAATTTCACCTATTGATCCCAACTACCCAATCAACTAAACACATAATGTGTATCATACATTTCAAGCATAAAGTACAAGCCCTTAATGTGTGCTTCTTACCAAATCATCTCATCAACTAAATTTCACACATATATTCCATATAAAACATATTTCTCATGCTTAGTTTACTATCAAAACACCATATACACATTCTACACATTTTCATCCATCAATTGCATACAATTTCATCTATTAATTCCACATATCTATTTCATCAAACACATGGTGTGCATACCACCGTCTAAGTATCATGTACAAGTATTTCATGTTTTACTTCCTACTTTTTGCTTTCATTCATCAACACAACCAAGCATCAATTGATCCATATCATAATCAATATATATAACAAGAATTCATCACATACAACATCATACATCAAAATTGCACAAAAATTAGACATGGGTGATTCATCAATATCATCATCCCTATTACCAGAAGTGGGTTTCACCCCGAAACATCATATTACTCGAAGTCTTGCGTAATTTATGTTACATATGGTGACTTTAACACATATTCATGCTTAATTTCATATTAATTCGTGTATTGATCATAAACCCACTTCATACAAAATCACCAAATAAAATTCTATAACTTACCACTTGTTTGTTATGGATAGATCATCAAGAATTCAAGTTCACGCATTAAATTTAGCTTGAATCCATATTCAATTTAGACAAAATGCTTAATTCAAGATTCCCCTTTCTTCTTATTGTGGGTGTCGACACACCAAGCCAAACCCACAAAATTATGCATTTTTTTTACTTTTATAACTCAACTTTTGACAATTGATGTACTTTGTGAACTTGTCACAAATGGTCCATCCACTTTTTTTCAATCTTTATACTTAAAAACTTTTTAACGAAGTTAAGTTACCTAGTTATTTTATGTCATGCCATAGCATAAGAAAACATACTAGCGAATTAAAAATTCGAGTTTTGGGGCGTTACACATTTATAACAACCAAAACATTAAAATTACCATACCCTTCAAAATAATCATCTGCTTGTGTGTGAATTGTGATTATTGTAATTCATGGTTATTGTTTCTTTGCGAAGGACTTAATCTTGTACATGATTTCCAATTTTGACCAAACTCCAACAACCGATTCCTTCTTTGGCACTTCCATTAACACCCTATATTCAAGACTCTAAATGATATCACTATGTGCCTTCTCCAAGATGTTTTTCTTATCTCTGCCAGTTAGCGATGCGTGTAATTTCACTTCCCCAATAACGTATCACCGATATCCATGTTGCACGAGAAGAGCTTGCATATTCACCCTCCACAAACTACAATCATTATATCCTATTGAATTTATCCAATTCGAATTTCATTGACACCATCTTGATATCCGATCGAAACCTTATCGTTGGCCTTTATCTTAGACCTCTAATGACTCTTTGATACCAGTTGTTGCAAGAAATCCATAGTAGAGAGGATTGAATACAAGGCTCACACCAAAAATTAACTTAATTGAATAAACACATACAAATAAAGTTGAAGAAAGAAATGGAAACCCCTACCATGAGCTCTGCTCCTTTTGTTACACTAATCTTGTTGGTGGAATACTTGTGCCTGTAGCTTTACAATTCTATATCATTTATATGGAATATGAAACTGACATGGAAAACAAATTAAGTCGTTAGTTAAGTTTAATGATAAATTTGCTTGGAGTGAATTAGAGGCGGCCAGTTACACCAAAGACTTACATGCGACTATAAATAGGCCTAAATAGTTTCATTTGTAGTTGAGAGTGTTGGATGTGAGTATCCAACCCTAGGGGAGCTCACATAGCCACATAGGGTTTGGACATGCAGCTTAATTGCTAGATGTAAACTCTTTCAGTGTGTAATTTGTGATGATTATCAATGAATGAAGTTTCTACATCTTTTATCTTGTCCGTTTTTGTGTTTGCCTCACACACTTCCGTCTCTACAAGTTTATGAATCGAGAATGATGTTCTTGTTAGTTGTATCGATGATGGACTTTCAAATCTCAAACAAACTACCAAAATAAATTAGTCAACCAACCTCTAACAAACACAATGAACAAAGTTATAAAAATAACTCTTAAACTATTGACTTTATTTTTAAAAAAACCGTTCAACAATGTCAATTAATATGAATCTAAACTAGAAATATACTAGCATTTCATGTAAAATAATATGATCTAATATAAAACGAATAGGAGTAAAGCAGACGAATGGTTTCTGTAGTTTACCAAAATTTTAAATTTTGTTCGTAGTTTTCTAAAATTACACAAATGATTTATGTGGTTCGTACTTTGTAACACATTTAGTCTCTAATTTGAACATATTAAAACGTTTAGATGTGTTGAACGGGGACTAAATGAGTTGCAAACTACAAACTAAACTATAGGAACCATAAACGAAATTTAAAATTTTGGTAAAAACAAGGAATTAGTTTTGTCAAGTGACGACTGACGAACAAGGACCGTGTACAAAATCTCGCATATTTAACCTGCTCGAGTCGAGCCACCAAAACCACCAGCGTGAGCAGAATGAGGAAATTCGACCCATGGCCCGTCTTCTTCAAGAGGGAATTCAACCGTAACTGGCCCTTCCTCGTTGGGTTCGCCATCACCGGAACCATCATCACCAAGTTCTCCCTCAACCTCACTGGTTCGTATCCATTCTCTTATTAACACACCATTTTCATTCCGATTTACTATACTAATCTTGTTATGCTGCTGCTACAGAGGAAGACCGGAAGAACTCCGTATTTGCCCAAAGGCACAAGAGGTACCATACCACGCCACCCCCCAATTTTTGAAACCCTAGGTCAATTTGTGTAGCATAATATTAATTATTAAGGTTTATTATACTTTCTGTGATCTGCAGGTAGATTTGCATTATAGAACGTTAAATAAGTTTATAGATTCATATTTGTGTGATGTAATCTTGGAAGATGATAATATTTAGTTGTGAAATTGTGGTTATCATTGACATTTCAAGGTTTTATTTGGTCGTTGATTAGTAACACAGACTGTTATCATTAATGCGATCCATAAATCGCGATATATTTAATGAAAAGTGATACCTTTGTGGCCATAGCTAATGTCATTGTGTTTTGTGCTTCTTGTGTTGTGCAGTTGAAGGTGTTCTTGACAGAGACGACGATTGATTTCATGCTGTGGTTATGTAGTAATAAAGATCTAAGATTGCAGATTCTTGTTGAACGCATATCAGGATACATTGTTTCTTATATTTTGAATATGAGTTTCGTATTGGTTTTTGTTTCAAACTGTTATAAAGGCTAAATCAGAAATGTGAGCTTTGAATAACAGAGTTAACTGATTTTTGTGTTATGAAACTATCTGGGCTGGTTCGAGATGGGTTCTTTTCAACCCTTTTTCAAAACTATAATCGATACAATACTCGGGGAACTCTTTTTCAGTTCAGTTTTGGTACTTTTTGGTACGGTACGTGTACCATACCGGTCTCATCCCTATAATCTACTACCTTGTGCAAGTTGTTGTGATCATTCTATAATATAAAGAAACTAGGCCTGACAAACGGGTCGGGTCGAGTGGGCTTGGGTTGCGGGTCAGAACGGGTTCGGGTCAAAACGGGTCGATCCAAAAAAGGTCATTTTGGTTTGGGTCGGAACGGGTTCAGGTCAAAGCGGGTTCGGGTCAGAACGGGTTTCGGGTCAAAACGGGTTGGGGTCAGAAAGGGTTTTCGGGTCAAAATGGGTTGGTTTAAAAAAATGTTATTTTGACTTTCTAGTTTTCGGCACCGGTTATACACAATCATGTGTTGGTTTATGCATGTTTAAATGCCGGTTACACGTATCCCAATGCCGGTGACGCGTGCGGAGCCGATTACACGTATCGAGGCTGGAAAACGTGTGCCTACCGCCACGTTACTTGTTAATGTTAATACCTACCCATTCTAACGCTTTCTCAGTCTTAATCATACCCGTTACAACTCGTTCTCAGATTTTACTTGTTTTAGTTCAATCCGTTTGGACCCGTTTATGGATTTACTTTTGCCCAGAATCTCACCCGAAGGGTTATTATTAAGACCCATTTTGACCCAAAATTAAGTCTACGGGTCAGTGTTGCCAGGCGTTATAAAGATTGATCTGGGTAACTTTGTTTACAAAATGGGTTAATAGGACTTAGGAGTGTATTTATAAAATAAATAATAGTTTAAAGAAGTCGCATTTATGAAACATGCTAATTTAGGTCCTCGCATTTATGAAACTTGCTAATTTAGGTCTGGTCAAATGGAACAACACCACGCATCGCCATTGTTTCTTTCACCATCTACTGGTCATCATGACACAACAGCAGCCGATGCCACCTGCACCCGGCATCACCACAGAATCGAATACACTGTTGTCACCATCTACTAGTCATCACAACATGGTGGCTACCGCTGCCACTTCCACCTGATGTCACCACAATCTACCATAATATTAAATATATGAGTGACCCCATTTTGATATTTCTCCACCTGCTTTGATATGAGTTCTTTTTGGTTGGAACCTCTTGTGCAAAATCATATTGATATTCTCTTAAAAAAATAATCGTTACGGGCTTACAATTGATTCATCTGATGTTCAAAAGGACAGAAATTGCAAACTTACAAGTAGAACCAACTTATTCGACTTTGGGAGTAAAAATTGTAGAAAGCAAAAAACAAGTGTAAGAAACAAAACACACAACTGAAAAACAAAATCAACAGTGCTTGCTTGGTTATATCTTCTTGGCAACTCCAAGCCTTAGCCTGAAATCTTCCTCCATGAGTGGAAGACCCTCGCGCAATTTGATCTTCGGCTCCCATCCAAGCATCTTCTTTGCATTTGTGATGTCGGGTTTTCTCTGCCTTGGATCATCAGGTGTGTTTTCCACCATCTTTATCTCTATTTTCGGGTTTATAAGCTGCATTTCGACACATGCTTTCAAGTCATCACTTCCAAATGAATCAAAAAACGATGAAAAGAAAAGAAAAGAAAAAGACTAACCTCTTTCACTGTCTCAGCGAGCTCGATCATTGTAAATTCACCTGGATTACCAATGTTAATCGGTCCAGTGTTCTCGCCTTCCATCAGTCGAATAAGCCCATCAACCTATTGATCACAAATATAGTCATTGTTTGACCAAGAGCAACCAACAGCATCATAAACACACTACAACAATCAAATTATCTTTTGAGATACCATATCAGAGACGTAACAGAAACTGCGAGTTTGGGTTCCGGGAGCCTGAACAGTCAAAGGTTCATCTCTGCAAGGATTTAGGTAAAACAAGTAAGACTAGCCTAATCTATACGATTTAAATGAAATTTTCCAACTTGTGCTTACAAGAAACACTTACCGCAGTGCTTGCGCTATAAAATTACTCACAACACGCCCGTCATCTATGTTCATCCGGGGTCCATAGGTGTTGAAAATACGAGCAATTCTAATTTCTATAAAACAAAAAGAATTTGAGACACAATTAACTAAATCAACCGTTATTATGCAGATGTAACTCAGTAACTGTATCATGTTACCTATTCCATGTTGTCTGTGATAATCAAACATCAAAGTCTCTGCCACGCGTTTTCCTTCATCATAGCAACTCCTAACTCCTGCAAAATACATGAAAGAACCAAAATCAAACGGTGCGAACATTCTGCAAACAAACAAGAATTGACGAAGATAAAGAATGGTGCGGGCTTACCAATTGGGTTGACGTTACCCCAGTAGGTCTCAGGTTGAGGATGCACAAGAGGATCACCGTATACCTCTGAGGTTGAGGTAAGCAAAATCCTATAAAGAAAAAGTTTAACGTCATATATAAACATGAATCTGAAATACCAAGATAATCCAAAGTTCCAAAATTACAGAACAATCTTTGAACCTTGCGCCAACTCTCTTTGCAAGACCAAGCATATTTAGCGTGCCAATCACGTTCGTCTTTATTGTCTGTCAAGAATTACACATTCCTTAAGGTTCCGTTATAATCATTTTTGGAGGCATTAAGAGAAGGGGACAGAAAAAATTGTTGTAGTTGCTAGCTGCAATGAGGATGAGGACGGATACACACCTTTACAGCATTGTATTTATAGAAAATCGGTGAAGCGGGGCATGCAAGATGGTATATCTGATCGACCTCAACCAGCAATGGTTCTGTGACATCTGCAACGGTGTATATAATATGATTACTTTATAAGAAATAAAGATCTTGTATCATGACAAAATCGTATGATTTACGTATATATTTCAGAAACTGTCATATGAAATACTTAAAACATAATGACCAAAATGGGCAAGAAGAACAATACTACAACATGTAATAAAAATTTACCATGACGAATAAGCTCGAATCTCGGATGACCAATCCACTTTCTCAGATTGTCTTTCGAGCCAGTGAAATAATTATCAGCAACAATCACCTGCAATAAGAAGACATAAAAGCAGACCTAACAAAAAGATTTGCTACAAAGCAGTGGGGATCAAGGGTTTTTTCTTCCACGACCAACGTTTACCGGTGTCACCTGTGACATGACCCTGGTGCGGCCTATGTGGATCCGCCCCTGCTTGAACGGTACATAATTGGTTAAAAGACGACATGTATACAACGTACCTCATTCTTTTCATTTTCCATCAATTTATCCACTAGGTGAGAGCCTATAAATCCAGCACCACCAGTAACCAATATCCTCATATTTGACTGCAAATCATGCAAAAAAAAAAAAGCAGTAAGTCTATGCATACAAATGAACCCAAGCCGAAAATTTTAAAATAAAAGTGAAGGGGTGATATATGTTTGATGTTTTGAACAAGTTTATAAACAAGAAAACCATAATATTCAGGGCTAAAGAAACAAAATCAAGAACAAGAAGAATTAGTTGTATGAATCCTCCTGCAATACCTGAAGGAACTTGGAGTTACGCAAAGGAGAAGGCGTCGGAGGTGGTTTTGTAGTTTTAAGCTCTCCATTTGAAGCCATTGTCAAAATCTAAATCTACAACAACGATTTAAAGTCGAAAACACATGAGGATATCAAACATAAGCAAAAACTAAACTAAAACAAGTTTGAAATGAATCTCCTGTGTACCCAAAATTCCATATTTATCATAAATCTGATAAACATACATACCAATATCAAGAATCCCAAAATATTAAGTTGAAATGAACAGAACAAGAAGAATATATATGATCGATTACCCGTGTGCTGTGCGAATTCACATATGCAAACAAACAACCATATAAAGAAGAGGATGAATAACAATCTCACCAAACGATACCAACTCGAATTTGAATTAATATTATTAATAAAATTATTAAATGAATAACACCAAATCAAATGCTTAGGCATCACGATACGCATGGAAACCTAATGATGGATTCTCGATAACAAACAACAAAAACATATAAAAAATGAATAATAATTTGTTCAGTGAAGAAGAAGTAATACGTACGCAAAGTTGAAGGAAAGAAATTGGTAAGGGTGAAAGGGCAAATTTGGAGTCTGGGTATGTATGATTTGATCTAGAAATGGTTTGTTTGTAAATTCAAAGACATTTGATGGACTTTGAAACTTTTGGTTTTTTTCTGTTCTTTCTTCTTTTAGTATTCCAGGTGGGACCAACTTTTTTTTTTTTTTTGGTTAACGGTCACTTTCCTTTTAAGTGATCCAATGTCACACCGCCTAAATGGCGGTCCTAGCCAAGATCTGCCCAAACTACGTTGTCTTAATCGGGCCCGTGCTAGGTTGGCCAGACTAGGTTACGGCGTTCCTCCGGAAACCGTACTGACTCCACACGAGAAGCCTCACTGAAGTAGCAGCTGGATGAAAACCGGGGTGCGGCACAGGATCGAACCCCCTCGATGGCTTTGTCACCATCATTGCCCAATATCCACCCCAATATGACACAAGTGAAAATTAAACTTGAGTCTTCATTGAAAAACACAAGTCTCCTACAACTAGGTCACAACTCACAGGGATCCTGAGCCGCACCCAACTTTCTTTTCTTTTTACCATTCAAAAAAACTTTGTTTATGCTTTTTATTTTTATTTTTATTTTATGGTTAGTTACATTTACGTTAACTAAATGGTAATTAAATTTTGATTCGATGTATGTTTCATTTAAATCGTTTAATTTTGTTTTTTAACACTTATAATTTTTTTTACAACAATAGGATAGTAATGAAACTTTACTGATTTTTATAGGTAGAGAAAAACATGAATGGTTTTTGTAGAAATGCTCAAGAAACTTGATTATTGTTTCATAAAATTATCTCTGCAATATATGAATTACTATAATTGGTAAGATGAAACATAAATCGAAGTTGAAGAACTGAAACAACCGAAAAAGATATATTTGTCTCATATTTCGTGTTTTTAGGGTGTCCGGGGCGTACAGCGGGGACCCCATCGGTGACCACCTTCCCCGATCGGGAACACCGCCGCCATCGGTGCGGGGACCCGATTCGGGGGGTGGTTTCGGCACATGTCCACCGCTTTGAATTGGGCACGATAATTGAGGAACGGCTCTATTTGAACGGTCATAAACAAAAAAAAAAAAAAAAAATCATTTTTTATACAAATATAAATAACCACACCCACTTATTTACACTCTCATCAAACCACACCACAACTTTACTTATTTTTTATACTCTCAAACCACACCCACTTCAAAAATTTTTTATATTCTCAAACCACACCCACTTCTCAAACCGAGCAATGGAGAACCAACCCCGCGAAGCCAAGAAAAAAACTAAGGGACGAGGCAAGCAACCGTCTCGTGGTGGTTCGAGCGGTGCAAGTGCACAATCACAACCCCCTTTCGGATATACTCCACAACCCCCGTTTTTTTTTCCAACAACCTTCACACCCCTCCTTTTACAACACCCAAGCAACCAACCTTCAACCCAATTTCGGCTATGGTTTTCAAAATTTGTTATCAATGGATGCTCCTCCTCACTCCTCCGCCTTCGACCCATATGGTTTTCGTTCCCCACAAGTTCCATCGGTCCAAGAAAATGTTGAACGTCCTCTACCTGTTTGGGACGACGAGGACGATGAGGTAGTGCCCGAAACTCAAAATTTGGGCGACGAGGACGATGAATATAATGTGGATGCAGATTTGGGCAACAAAGAAGATGACGCTCGGGATAAAAAGGGAAAAATGACGAGCGAAAAATGGACAAAGGTCCAAGAAGAGGCGTTGGCGAAGGCGTGGGTACATTGCTCTACCAACAAAAAGAAGGGCAATCAACAAAACCACGATAGTTTTTGGCGTAATATTTTAAATCATTTTAACGCCACCGTCGGCGGAAGTAACCGGACCGTGCATCAAGTACGGTCTAAATGGGACCCAATGCAGACGAAAATAAACTTTTTCAACGGCCTATACCAACAAGCGGTAAAAATTATATTTTTTTAACATTGTATATTTTTTAATTTTCTTTACTAAGTTCATATTTTTTTTAACACTTATTATTTTATAATATGTAGGATCGCACATGAGGAAGCGGAGTCAAGGATCTCGACGTGATGAAAGTCGCTTTAAGAGAATTTAAAGATAGATTTCCGAACGGTTTTCAACATGTCGAGGCGTGGGAGGTCCTTCGAAAACACGACAAATGGGCCCAAGTCCCATTGTTGGGTGAGGAAGGGGAAGGTTCGGGACATAAAAGAAAGCCCGTTGAGGTGGACCCTTCCATACCCGATATGAACGAAGACCCCTCGCCACAAAGACCACAACGGCGAGACAAGCGTCAAGCGACATCGTCCAAGGGAAGCTCGGCCGAGTTGGCGGCACAATTCAAAGAGCACACCGCCATGAAAGAAAAGAAAAACGCGATTGAATTGGAGGCGGTTGAATTGAGGAAGAAAAGAGAGGCGCAGGCTCTCGAGCTCATATCGGAACAACGCGAGACGATGAAAAACTACAATTACGATCGAGATATGGAAACATTCATCAAGCCGCACGACGATGCTCCGCCAAGTATGTTGCCGTTCATCCTCGCCCGAAAACGCGACATCGCTCACAAGTACGGGTGGCCGTGCGATTTCTAAAATTATTATTTTCTAGTTTTAATGTAATTTTTATTTTCTAGTTTGAATGTAATTTTAATTTTCTAGTTTGAATTTAATTTTTATTTTTATTTTCTACTTTGAAATGTCGTTTGTTAAATTTTATTTAATTTTTATTAATATTTTTTTATAAACATGCATAATTAAAACAAATAAAAAAAAAATACCAAGTCCCCTACTAGGGGAGTGCCGCCATCAAAATGGGGTGTTAGGGGAGTTTAAGAGGGGAGTTGACGTGGCACTAGCTGGTTGGTGGTGCGTAAGAGAGGGGACTCCCCTCTTAGGGGAGTGCCCCTCTCACCCTTAACACGAGTTTATGAAAACAAAAGAAGTCTCGATTGGTGTATAAGAGCTACAACACTTGTATTTTTGGAAATGATCAATTGGCAGCACCATAGACCGTGGGGTATGGTGGGACATGGGTTAGGGGCATGGTGCGACACGTGGACTATGAGACACTCAAGACCAAAAGCCAATTTCAAAGGGGTATGGCGGGGCGTGACTAGCCCGGCGTGGCTTGGCCAGGTGTATTAAAATAAAAAAATAAAAATTTAAAATTTAAACATGACCCGCTATGTCCTAGCCAACAAGCCAATAAGAGCCGACCACATATGATCGCTAGCATGCCCCACACCCGGCCTTAAACTCCCGCCCAAGGGGCCACGCCCAAACCCAAGCCCACCCGGGGTGGTGACTTGGGCGTTTCTCTCCAACCCCCGCCCCATACCCCATAGTCTTAAGGATCAAATTCAAGTTTATTGTGTTTTATATTTAGAATACTATATTCGAGAGCTCATTTGCTTGTTTTATGAGAAATTAACCTAAATCAAGAGTTTTATCTCTCTTTAGTCATTTAATCCGACTATTAAACTTATTGTTAAATAATATTTAACAAATTATAGTTAATGTTAGTCGACTTAAATGTGTAAATAAACCGTTAAATGACCAACTAAACGTCATGGTAACAAACAAAACCGATTTTCGTTAATGAACTTTAGTTACAACCTTGAGAAACAGAGTTGAAAAACTACGTGTTGGAGAAAACACAATTTGCGTGAGATTGATCTGGCATTTGTGTATACAAATCACGAGTAGGCACACGTTTGACGTTTACGTATCAAGCATATCAAATTTGCACCTTGACGCGTAGGCATAGGAGTAACTTTTATATTTTCACAATTGTTATATCAATTATAAACTCATCTAGTATTAGGATCGCTTCAACATGAACGTTGGACCAATAAGTCAACCAATTCACTTAGTACAATTTTCATAACATTCTTATTTATTTTTAAAGTAACTAGTGTTATTCGAACCGGCGCGTTGCGCCTGGGTTAATTAAGGCTGTCACATAAACTATTGAGTTCCGGGTTCTAATTTTTTTGTTAAGCCTCTTGGCTAATGTTGGACAATACTTCAAAGCAGCTTGGGCATTTCTAAACCCAGCACACTCATGCAACTGTGTGGGCTAAACCAGCTAACATGCACCAGCAATCTATGCTTTGTGCAATCTGGTGTGGCTGAGAATCTGACCACTACACACTTGTGTAGCATGTACTATTGCTGAGAAGTTTTAAAATGGCATGGCCATATGCTCTGCACATTTTTGCAACTGCAATTGTGGAGAACAAATCACAAGTGTTACAATCAATGATCAAACACTAAGCAAAGTACACTTTTTAAGATTGTACACTTGCAGAAAATTGAGAGAAAGATTTTAATGGGGAAGAATATGAAGTTTATTTGCAGAACTCTTTCTATACATTTGCAAAGTTGATTTAAATTTAACTAACTGTGTATTCAATGAAACTTACAACTACAAATATTATCAACATAGCCTCAATAAAAACAATTCTACAGAGTACTTGTCAATTATTATGAACATTTGGCAAGCAACCTTAGAGACAAACATAAATAGTGAAATCTTACCATGTAAAAGAGCCTGAAATTCAGCATGAATTTGCACCAGAAAAGTTAATCTCCATAGCCGAAAAGCATATGTTGAAGCGGAGTTCAAAGTCCAACTTTTACTTCATCGATTTGGAATGTAAGAACAAACATTTTAGAAATTGGGGGTGCAAAACCACCCTCTAGAGAACATGTACACGCTGACACGCACATTCCGACTCGCACAACCACCGACGGGATGGCATCTCCTTCCCTTTTATTGGTTGCTTTCTTCTCTAAACCTTTAAAAACCACACAATATGCATAATCTATCACAGCATGTGGGGATGTGGTTTTGATGTTCAAAGTGATCATAACAAAATTTCATAATAGGATAATCAATCATGATTCAACTTTATCAAACATTCTTTCTGTTCAAAGTCATTAAAAAGGATGACAATGGAAATCTTATGTCATACAGAACACTTAAAATCAATCATTTTCCATTCAATACCAAGTAAAGCAATCTCTATTCTCTAGATAATCTAAACTTACTTATTTCCCACCATTCATTCAGTTCTATAAAACAAACCCTAGTTATCAAGTATTGTTCAAAGCATCCATGAGGTAAATATGATATCTTCTTAGCAAAGCTATAACAACATATCAAAAAATCAAAAGAACATAATATAGAAAAACAAAAGAAACAACCATCACTGAAGCCCTAGATCAGCCTTGTGTTCTAGTAAAAGTTATTAAGGGTCTAGTTGTCCATGACCAGCAATCCAAAGAAAAACATAAAATAGGAGTTGAATTCCTTACCTGAAAGACTTGCCTGCCGCCGGTAATACAAACACCAAGCAACAGCTAACCTCCTCGTCGACATCCTGTTTCGCACTCCTTGGTGAAATCATCGCTAACCGTCTTCAAGGCCAGCGTTGTAACACCCTTGTTATTATTTTAAAGGTTTTCGTATAAATAACGAAAATAAACATGTAATTATGATTAAGTATCCTTAGAAAATACGAGTAATCTAAAACTTTTACAACTTAAAAGTTTTCAACATAATATAAATAAGTTCGTCGTTTAAAAGTTATGACGTAACGCCGTGCGGAAGCTTTAATCTCGAGTGTTGAATTTTATCGTGTTCGGTTCCTCATCGAGCTTGATCTTCATCCGGGCACTCTTGGCGATCACCTATTATCAAAACCAACTTAAAAGTTAGTTTTGATAGTTAAATAAACAGTTTAAGCAAGTTACATGGGTCAAACAACAAAAATAAATTTTTTTCCCGGAACTAGGGGGCGTCGCGTGACGCCTAGCCCCCATTTCGACAGAATGTTGATTCCTGTTGCTGCATATTTCCAGCCAAACCAAGTTTTATGAAAACGGACATAACTCATTCGTTATTGATCCGTTTTACGCGATTCTTTTTCCTACGCGACCGTAATTTAATTCTCCATCGTATGGAGTTAAAATCCAACATCTGGATTAACAAAATTTCAGACTTTTAAGTCTTCGGCTTACTACCCTTTTTACCAAATATTGACCCGTTCATGATTTTATCACACCAACATGTTTATTTGATCTTTAAACTCATGAAATTCATTATTTCAATATCTCCTATCATATTAATCTCAAATCACGAGTTTCTTACATAATAAAATCCCGTTTACGCTTAAATGCTTATTTTGACCTAGTTAAAGGTATTTACGCATTTTAGTCTAAAACTTGTGCTTTTCTTTTGACGCTACAAAATTCCATGTCTAATTAACTACAAATATTCCACCACAACTATTTTGTGGCGGATTTAACATAATGAACCCTTTTTTCCCAAATTTACCAATCGGTTGATCATTTTACGCAAATGACCATTTTTGAGCATTTAACCCACGAATATGAATTTCTATGACTTTTATTCATATTTAATGATTCCATAATCTTAATGTAAGTTCCTAATCAACCCCCCTATGGGTCGTTTGCCCGATATACCCTTCAAGGGTGTTTTGGTCAACTTTAGTCCCTCATTTTACGACGAAGGACTTTCGCTAAATATTTGACCAAAAATTGTATGTTTAACCAAAAGCTTATTTATACGTACCTGGCTCGGGTCAAAGTATTGACCCGTTTACACAACTTTTTGCTTTAAATCTTTCTAGTTAAAGCAACGCACGTTTATGCTGTTTCCTGTGATTACAACACTCAACAAGCAATTGTCAATTGAAGTTGTCAAATGGTGTTAACAACACCATTTGACCCATTTAGCCTAAGTGACCATTTATCCGTATGAGATGGTATTTAGTTACCATTTCTTCCCTTTAAACCTATCCCGGTTTTCCCTTAAACTCGTTTTACTCAAAACCATTTTTATTTGTTCGTCATCACATGACTAATTTACCTTTTTACCCCTTTTTGCATAATTCATGGTTTCCTACCTTTTTATTCATTCCGACTTGCATTGTATCATGCCGGATCATCGTATTTCAATTACTTAACATTATTCACGATAAATTTTCGCTAGTAAGTGTATAGTAATTATATAAGAAAAAGGGTGTAAGTTTAACTTACCTTGTATCCAAGTTACGCCTTTTCTTCTTTCTTGTTTCGTTTGACCCGCTTCACCCCAAGCCTCCATTTAGCTTGTCCTGAGTCAAACTATCGTCAACATTTATATGGTGGTTAAATTAGTCATCAAAATCACGACTATTCCACCCCACTTATTTTCTATGTCGAAGCTTCTATTCGACTTCATGATTAATTAACTTAATTTATCAAAGTTAACTATTTTCAATCACATGGTTTACAACATTAAATCTAAATCGACATGATGTTTAGAACCCTTATCACATCATATTACGCATAATTACCATATCATTCAAATACGCGTTTTCACTATAAGTTTTAACACTTTAGTTCTCATTTAGGCATTTTAACAAACACCTAATGTGCATAATTTTACATATTTACTAACTAGTTCATAACTAGTTATCTTTACCAAGATTTACATTAACACATTCAAACCTCTAAGTCTAGTGTTCATGAACTACATCTAGAACTTATATCATAACCTCAATATTCATCAATCTTACATTCTAATCCGAGTGTTCATCATATTAACATAAAACCCACTTAGCACATCATAGGGTAATTACCAAATTCCTAGTTTTGACAACAATTCATCAAATTTTCTACTAGGGTTTGTTTCTAAACCAAGATATAATCACAATAACACTCATAGACTCAACATTCATTCCAGAATTTCGATTATGATTGTTCATCATAATCTCAAAGTATCACCAAATAGCAAAATTTAACATACCTTGTGATCCCCATGACTAGGTGATCGTTTTTATGTGTTCATGCAGTGATTTGAGTCTTGATTCGAGCTTCGATTTAGTCATTTAGTGTGAACTAGGGTTTTGCTCCTTGGAGCACCCTCCTGGTCGATTAGAACACGCACACAATGTGTGTGTGTGTATTTTTTTGTTTTTATTAAATAACTTTTTAAGTTATTCCACATTGGCCCCTCTTATTTAGTTAATTATTAAGTAGGCTACAACCTACTTATTCCCAATAATATTTCATCTAGTTAACTGGGTTAAACATTCCTAGTTAACTCAGTGGGTTCCAGTAGATTATAACTCGTATTATTTTAGGTCCCGTTAACTCGTGCCTTCTATATACTTTGTTTTTCTCAAAGTATTTATCCCTTTTTAATTAATATTAGATTTATTTATTTAAATTCTAACATTTACCGGACAAATTTTCACCACTAGCGGTATTGTACCCGTCATTAGTATTAACATGGTTTGGTTACCAAACCCGTTTTCGGGATGTTATAAGTCTACCCCCCCCTTAAAGAGGTTTCGTCCCCGAAACCTTATTTACGTAGTTCATTGGTTTAATCAAACGAACCTGGTTTCGTTTTCAAGGCTCCCGTTTCCTTTGGTCATAAGTTTTTACTGACGCGTACGTCTTTCATGTGTAAGGCCTCGCGGGCCGTTACTTACAGCTCATAACCCTTTATCTTTATTGACTGAGTTGTCACTTGACCACTTAGTCTCGTTAGTCTTTTAATAGGTCTATCCCGCGCTTGTCAAGCGCTTGTATTTGTTATGACGCTTTCTTAACTTTGAATAGTTTTACCGGCTAGACTAATTAGTCGCCGTCACTTCATACCCCGTAACTCACGTTACAACGTGATCATTTTCTATATTTCTTTTCTTGTCCGTGAGCGTGTCACGTCACGTTTAAGTTTAATTCAATGTTTCTTTATCATACTTCTTCTTTTCGAATGTATCGTCTCGCACTTATCGATGTTAAAACCCATACTCTTTGATATTTGTTATTTCCGAATTCGCCTTATAGTATTCATATTTGTTAAAACGTTATTTCTTACTAAAACTGAATTTTAGTTTAACGTTTTTCTCTTTAACTATGTCAATTACTCATATAAAGGAAATTGACAACCCATAATTTATTGTTTTTCGTTCTCGTTTTACGCGGAGATTCGTAACAAGTTCCCTCACCTTACACTATTGTCCCGTAGGTTCCTTCACTTAACCTCGTAGGCTATTTCCTTAAGCTTTCACCTCTTTAAGGCGAGACCCTTATGATCCTTTTGCTTCAATTCATGACCCGTGGGTCATTTTGGCCCCGTAGACCTTACACTAATTAATATCCCGTAGGTTATGATGATCCCGTAGATCATCTTTTATTCGAGTTTTTATTCAAATGTATATACGTTTATATACGCATATGGCGTTAAGGCACCCCTTTTTATATTTAGAATTATTCACCTTTACTTTTTAGATTTCATTTGACCTTGACCGTAGTCTAAGGCTACATTGTTTTCTTTCGAATTATCTTTCCGACTTCTTGACTTCTAATGTCAATTATACGTCGGTTTGCCTTACACTTACCGTTACCCGGTTCTTACCTATACTTCTTTATGTCCCATTACCCGGGTTCTTTTATTTTAATGTTTTTAACGCCTATAACTCCTTTACATAGGTTTATTAATATTTCACACTTTTATTTATTTGATTCGCGCTTACTTACTTAGCAAGTGTCATTCTTTATTAAATTTGTTTGACTTGTTCGTGTGAAAATTCATCACTTATGAATGTCAAACTTCAGTCTTTGTTCGACCCGTTCAGCTTTGAAATAGTTGAATGTAATTTATCATAATTTCTATTTGCAGTATCTTATCGTCCTTTAGTCATGACCCAAAACCCGAGTCTTTTGACCTTCCATACGCGTTCCTGTTTCTCAGTCTACGCATGCGTTTAATTCCTTACCCATCAACCGGGTGTTTTACCGAAATCGTTATCATTGCACCCCTTCCGGTATGCATTAAGACTTCATTTCGATTTACTTGGTCATCTTAGCGAAATCCGTCGCTTTTATTCGACCATGTCTTTTATTCTTTAAGTGACCACCATTGGCGGCCTTATTAATTATGAGTGACGATTATCATCGTTATCCTTTCTTTACTACGACTGAAGTTAACAACCTTGATTATCCTTTTCGCGTAGGCAACACCTTTGTTTTTATGACCCGGCGGATCATTTATACTTTGGTTTTACTTGCCCATTTTGTTCACCATGGCCCTTTCGTCCAAGATGACTTATTTTCGTGAATTTTCTTTTGATCATTCATTTATATCATCATTTACATTAATCCTTGTCTCTTCTCTCGGGCTCATTATCCTAATGTAATACGCTTCCGTCACCCGGCTGTGCGTTTACATTATTATCAACTATTTTGTTCATTTGTTTCATTTTGGTACTTTTTAATTTGTCCCATTCACCCCGTCCTTACTACATCGGATGTAAATGTGTCCGCTATAAGAAGTTCATGGTATCATATACCACTACTTACTTGGCCAGAGTAAGCGATTAACACATGACACACATGACCTTTTTATAGTTTTCATATCACGCCCTATGTAAGTAATGTTATCAATGATAATCAGAGGAATGAGGAAGAGATTAAGATACTTTGTATTTCTGTGTATTTGAACAAGCCTATGTACAAGCTATTTATAACCTTTACAAAAGAGCTAGAAAAGGAAATCACAATTAATGATATTGAAAGAATGGCTGGCAATATGGCTGGCAATTAGCGAGATCATGCTGGACTTGATTTGGTCTTGATTAGCAAAGTCAAATGAATTATTTCGGGAAATGATGGAGGCTGATCCCAATCCTTTTTAATCATATATTTCAACATTCCCCCTCAAGTTGAGTAGTGGGATTTTCGATACTCAACTTGCCAAGACAATGATTAAAATTTTTCCCATTGACTGCTTTTGTTAATATGTCTGCGAGTTGATCTTCTGAGCGAACAAACGGGAGCTCAATTATCCCGGTTTCAAGTTTTTCTTTGATGAAGTGTCGGTCTACTTCGATATGTTTTGTGCGATCATGCTGGACAGGATTTTCTGAAATTTGAATAGCTGCCTTGTTATCGCACATAATCTTGCTAGATTGAGTTGGAGGATACCCGATTTCTGTCAATAGTTTTCGTACCCATAAAATCTCTGCCAGACCGCGTGCTATTCCTCGAAATTCAGCTTCGGCACTTGAGAGAGCCACCACCTTTTGTTTCTTGCTTCTCCAAGTGACAAGATTTCCACCAACGAAGGTAAAGTAACCAGATGTTGATCTCCAGTTTCCTTTATCTCTCGCCCAGTCTGCGTCGGTATACACTTGGGTCTCAAGATGCCCATTTGTCTTGAATAGAACTCCATGACCAGGTGTCCCTTTGAGGTACCTGATAATTCTCCACACGGCTTCCATATGAGCAACTTGAGGTTGGTGCATGAATTGGCTCACAACTCCCACTGCGTAAGCAATGTCAGGTCGGGTGTGTGAGAGATATATTAGTTTCCCTACTATCCGTTGATATTCTCCTTTGTCAGCCAGCTTAGCATTTTCCTCCATATAGAGCTTCTGGTTTGCCATCATAGGAGTATCCACGGGTTTGCAATCTAACATCCCTGTTTCTGCCAGTAGGTCAAGTACGTATTTCTTCTGGCAGATGAAAATCCCCTGTTTGGACCTCAGGACTTCGATTCCAAGGAAGTATTTAAGTCTTCCCAGATCCTTCATTTCGAATTCTTTGAACAGGTTTGCTTTTAACCTTTCCATCTCTTCTTCATCATTACCTGTGATTATCATATCATCAACATAAATAATTAGGCAGGTTACGAGTCCATTCCTCCGTTTAAGGAACAGAGTATGATCTGAGTTACTCTGTTTAAAGCCATATTTTTTCATGGCTAAAGTGAACCTGCCAAACCAGGCACGAGGAGACTGTTTTAATCCGTATAAGGATTTCTTCAAGCGACACACTTCTCTGGGATTGGAATTTTCCATGACTCCAGGTAGGGCTTCCATATAGACCTCTTCTTTAAGTTCTCCATGTAAGAAGGCATTTTTCACGTCAAATTGAAGAAGAGGCCAATTTTTATTTGCAGCTATAGAGAATATAACCCTGATTGTGTCAATTTTGGCCACGGGAGAAAAAGTCTCTGAATAGTCAATTCCGTATGTTTGAGTGTACCCCTTTGCTACAAGCCGGGCTTTGTATCGTTCAACAGTTCCATCTGGCTTGTATTTTATAGTAAAGACCCAACGACATCCTTCTGGTTTTTTTCCAGGAGGAATGATACATTTCTCCCATGTGTCATTTTTATTTAGCGCATCCATTTCAGCTTCCATTGCCTCTTTCCAGTTCTTAGACTTAAAAGCTTGTTCGACCATAGTTGGGATTTCTTCAGAACATAGACTTGTGGTAAAAGCTTTGGCTTCTGGAGATAAATTTCCCATTGCCACGTTTGCTAATGGATATCGAGAACTTCGGGCTTCCTTCTCGGGAGAGTATCTTTTTGGAGGAACTCCTCTGTTAGACCTTGGGGGGAGAACATATCCAGTTTGTTCCTCCTCTGATGACTCTTGTCCTGCCGTATGGTTAGGAATTTCAACATGCTCATGATTTTCACAGTCAGTGGATGAGTCAGAGATATTAGAAGAGTCAACATTAGAGAAGTCAACATACTCTTGAGTTCGAGAGTTACTTACCTCTGACGCCAGGTTGGGAGGATCATTGTTAGTGGTACTGTCTTCAGGACTTGTGGATTGAGTAATTTCTTCTGAGGATGGCAACCATTTTATCCAACTCACTGTGTCATCGTATGTCTTTTCCCCCTGACCAGTGTGTTGGGTATTATAGAAATATTCGGTTTCGAGAAAATCACAGTTCATTGTGGTGTACATGTGTCGTGTTTTTGGGTTGTAGCATCGATAACCATGTTGATTGATTCCATAGCCCACAAACACACACTTCTCGGCACATGCATCCAGTTTGGAACGTTCTGTTTTTGGTAGGTGAACAAACACAGAACATCCAAAGACACGAGGTTCAAGGGTAAGGGTAGATGGAGGTTTGTGGAATTTGGACAGGGCTTGAATTGGGGTTTTTAAGTTAAGAGCTCTTGTTGGAAGACGGTTAACAAGATAGGTTGCAGTGAAAAGAGCTTCGGGCCAAAAAGATTTCGGAACTTGGGATTCAATCATGAGTGCACGAGTTATTTCTAAAAGGAAACGATTTTTCCTTTCAGATACCCCGTTTTGTTCAGGGGTATGGGCGCATGAGGTTTGATGAATTATTCCCTTTTCCTGACAAAAAAGTTTCATGGAAGTATTAACAAATTCCCCCCCATTATCGGACCTAAGAATTTGGATATCACTCTTGAATTGAGTTTTAACCATGGCACAAAAAATTGTGAATTTTGAAAAAACTTCGGATTTATTTTTCAATAGATAAATCCAAGTCATGCGGGTGCAGTCATCAATGAATGTTACGAAATAGCGAAAATTTTGCCCCCCCTCTATTTTTGCTGGCCCCCATACATCCGAATGGATTAATAAAAAAGGAGAATCAACTTCAGTATCATTGGATTTGAAAGTGTGTCTATGACTTTTAGCCAAAAAACATGCCTCACACTTCAAGACTTTATTTATTGGAAATAATTCAGGAAATAAGCGATGTAAGTAACCACTGGATGGGTGTCCCAATCTTCGATGCCACAACCAAGCTTCCCTATCTGTAGAACCATGAGCAAGCATTGCAGTACCTTGTTGAATTACTTCATCCACATAGTAAAGTCCTTGCTTCTCAGTACCACGCCCAATGATCTTTCCCGTCCTGATGTCCTGTAAGATACAGAAGGTAGGATGCATTAACAAAACACAATTTAGTTCTTTTGTAACATGGCTGATTGATAGCAATTTATGAGATAAGGATGGAACATAGAGACAGTTTGATAGTTTCATGTTTGGTGATATTTGAATAGTTCCTCCTCCTTTTACTTGAAGAACTTCTCCATTTGCAGTATGAATCTTGGATTTTTGTGGTTTTGACATTGAGCACATGTCGGATACTTCATAGGTCATTGTATCAGTGGCACCACAATCCCAGATCCATGAGTCTTTATTTTTTCCACTTTTTATTGCCATGTTAACCTTCCCAATATTACAAGGATTTTTTTTACTTTCTTTTATCCAAGTTAGAAATGTGAGGGGGGGTTTTCTGTAATTTCTGAAACTTGGAACTTATTTAACAAATCAAGTATTTTTGGGCTAAAAAATTGGGGGTTTGAAACTGCCACTTTGGAATTCTTGGGCTTTATATGATATTGTTGAGAAAAAGAAGGGTCTGAGAGATAAGTCTCAAACCCTATACCTGTACCAGATGCTTCTTCTTCCTTATCCGCTGCGAAAAAACATGTTCCCCCATTGTTTTCTTTTTCCAAGCTCTCTGTGGTGGACTTCTGGTTATCGTAGCTGCCGCCGCAGCTGCTGGTGGTCCCTTGACTGCCCACGGCGGCTGAAGCCTTGCCCTTTTTATGCCCATCAACCCACCATTCCGGGTACCCCACAAGCTTGAAACACTGTTCCTTCGTATGCTTTGCCATTCCACAATGATCACATTTCAACTTGCTCTTGTCGATCCGGGATGATGACTGATTTGATTTCTGGTCTGATCGGCGTCCTCTGGTAACGAGCCCTAACCCGTCGGACTCACCGGTTGGGTTTAAACCCGACGCCATCCCTTGGTGTATATTCCCGAAAATACTTTGATGCGCTGTTTCCTTTCGAACAGCCGCATAAGCAGCTTCGGCAGACGGCAAGGGATCCCACCGGAGGATCTCTCTTTTAAGGGAGTCATATTTTCGATCAAGTGCATTCAGAAATTGAAACAGTTTGTATTCTGACCTGACTTGTAAGTAGCGATATCGGTCGGGCACTTCATCGAGTTTGGATCTCTTCGTTCAATCTCTCCCCAGATACCTTGCATCACGATCCAGAATTCTTCTAACGGTAAGCCACTCTGTTTGAACTCGTTTGCCTTAACGTGGAGATCGAAAGTTTGAAGTTTGTCTTTGCCACTGCTATATGTAACCGTAAGGGCATCCCAGAGCGTTTTCGCTGTCGGGAATTCCGTAAGGTTACTGGCAAGGCTCGGCTCGATATTTTGTATCAGCCATGAAAAGACAATCAAGTCATCTTGTTCCCACTGTTCATCAATGGGTTCTGGTGGATTTTGGGTGAGATGGTTTAACAGTGCTTTCGATTTCCCCCTATGGCGACTCGTATCATCCGAGCCCATAGAGGGTAATTTTGGCTTGTGAGGTTGAGAGTAATTTTTAGGCTGTCAGAGGGATTTGGTTTTGGGTTCTGGGTTTGAGTTTAGACTCCATTTTTTAGGAGATTGGCTATTTGGATAGCTAGGCTATTGGTATCTTCTTCCGACATTGTTTTTTTGGTTTCGGTAGATGATGAGCACAAAGGCTTTCGGATCAAGAACGCTGCTCTGATACCATGTTATCAATGATAATCAGAGGAATGAGGAAGAGATTAAGATACTTTGTATTTCTGTGTATTTGAACAAGCCTATGTACAAGCTATTTATAACCTTTACAAAAGAGCTAGAAAAGGAAATCACAATTAATGATATTGAAAGAATGGCTGGCAATATGGCTGGCAATTAGCGAGATCATGCTGGACTTGATTCGGTCTTGATTAGCAAAGTCAAATGAATTATTTCGGGAAATGATGGAGGCTGATCCCAATCCTTTTTAATCATATATTTCAACAAGTAATGCCTCTATTTGTTTTTCTTGGAAACAATATCCCGAATACATTTTCTAGTCAGTTTTCCAAGTTTCTAATTTACATATGCAACAATCATTCTCTACATGTTTGTTGCATATTGCTATTTGTGCGTTTACATTTAAAAGCGTGCACCTGGTAATGTTTGCCCCGACGGGCGTTCCTTGCCATTAACCTTGTTCGCGGTCGTTACGCGATTTAGTCCTTGGTGAGCATGCTCCTCTTGTCATACTTCGAACCGTTCCTCTATCATATCCGTAATTTGTTCAACCCTCGTCATCTTCAAATGCGAGTTTCCTCCAATTAAAACATTCATAAAAGTTAGTAATGTCAACTTTACTAAATGCCCGTATCATAATACAAGGCTTTTCTACTATACGTGTTAACGCACGTAATTTTGTTAACTATATCTATTATTTAATTGAGGTACCGTATATTACACGATAACCCTATGTGTTGTTTACAACACTTTAACACGCTAAACCATTAAAATACACGTACTTACCGGATTTGCGATCAAGCCTCGAACCGAACACATTTTGTCAACAACCTTGAGCTCTGATTACCAACATGTAACACCCTTGTTATTATTTTAAAGGTTTTCGTATAAATAACGAAAATAAACATGTAATTACGATTAAGTATCCTTAGAAAATATGAGTAATCTAAAACTTTTACAACTTAAAAGTTTTCAACATAATATAAATAAGTTCGTCGTTTAAAAGTTATGACGTAACACCGTGCGGAAGCTTTAATCTCGAGTGTTGAATTTTATCGTGTTCGGTCCCTCATCGAGCTTGATCTTCATCCGGGCACTCTTGGCGATCACCTATAATCAAAACCAACTTAAAAGTTAGTTTTGATAGTTAAATAAACAGTTTAAGCAAGTTACATGGGTCAAAAAACAAAAATAATTTTTTTTCCCGGAACTAGGGGGCGTCGCGTGACGCCTAGCCCCCATTTCGACAGAATGTTGATTCATGTTGCTGCATATTTCCAGCCAAACCAAGTTTTATGAAAACGGACATAACTCATTCGTTATTGATCCGTTTTACGCGATTCTTTTTCCTACGCGACCGTAATTTAATTCTCCATCTTATGGAGTTAAAATCCGACATCCGGATTAACAAAATTTCAGACTTTTAAGTCTTCGGCTTACTACCCTTTTTACCAAATATTGACCCGTTCATGATTTTATCACACCAACATGTTTATTTGATCTTTAAACTCATGAAATTCATTATTTCAATATCCCCTATCATATTAATCTTAAATCACGGGTTTCTTACATAATAAAATCCCGTTTACGCTTAAATGCTTATTTTGACCCGTTAAGGGTATTTACGCATTTTAGTCTAAAACTTGTGCTTTTTCTTTTGACGCTACAAAATTCCATGTCTAATTAACTACAAATATTCCACCACAACTATTTTGTGGCGGATTTAACATAATGAACCCCTTTTTCCCAAATTTACCAATCGGTTAATCATTTTACGCAAATGACCATTTTTGAGCATTTAACCCACGAATATGAATTTCTATGACTTTTATTCATATTTAATGATTCCATAATCTTAATGTAAGTTTCTAATAAACCCCCCTATGGGTCGTTTGCCCGATATACCCTTCAAGGGTGTTTTGGTCAACTTTAGTCCCTCATTTTACGACGAAGGACTTTCGCTAAATATTTGACCAAAAATTGTATGTTTAACCAAAAGCTTATTTATACGTACCTGGCTCGGGTCAAAGTATTGACTCGTTTACACAACTTTTTGCTTTAAATCTTTCTAGTTAAAGCAACGCACGTTTATGTTGTTTCCTGTGATTACAACACTCCACAAGCAATTGTCAATTGAAGTTGTCAAATGGTGTTAACAACACCATTTGACCCATTTAGCCTAAGTGACCATTTATCCGTATGAGATGGTATTTAGTTACCATTTCTTCCCTTTAAACCTATCCCGGTTTTCCCTTAAACTCGTTTTACTCAAAACCATTTTTATTTGTTCGTCATCACATGACTAATTTACCTTTTTACCCCTTTTTGCATAATTCATGGTTTCCTACCTTTTTATTCATTCCGCCTTGCATTGTATTATGCCGGATCATCGTATTTCAATTACTTAACATTATTCACGATAAATTTTCGCTAGTAAGTGTATAGTAATTATATAAGAAAAAGGGTGTAAGTTTAACTTACCTTGTATCCAAGTTACGCCTTTTCTTCTTTCTTGTTTCGTTTGACCCGCTTCACCCCAAGCCTCCATTTAGCTTGTCCTGAGTCAAACTATCGTCAACATTTATATGGTGGTTAAATTAGTCATCAAAATCACGACTATTCCACCCCACTTATTTTCTATGTCGAAGCTTCTATTCGACTTCATGATTAATTAACTTAATTTATCAAAGTTAACTATTTTCAATCACATGGTTTACAACATTAAATCTAAATCGACATGATGTTTAGAACCCTTATCACTTCATATTACGCATAATTACCATATCAATCAAATACGCGTTTTCACTCTAAGTTTTAACACTTTAGTTCTCATTTAGACATTTTAACAAACACCTAATGTGCATAATTTTACATATTTACTAACTAGTTATCTTTACCAAGATTTACATTAACACATTCAAACCTCTAAGTCTAGTGTTCATGAACTACATCTAGAACTTATATCATAACCTCAATATTCATCAATCTTACATTCTAATCCGAGTGTTCATCATATTAACATAAAACCTGTGACACCTGTGTCACTTCAACCATCAAACAAATGCCAAACCAATGAAATATTGTATTTCATACTTGGGATTTGTAAAAATATGTGTATCGTTTACACATATCAACTCTTGTTCGATTTCAAGCTCTAAATCGCTTTCTGGAATGTTATACGCGCACTAATGCGTAAATATAACCAGTTTAATGGAACAAACACTCCGGAATAGTGAAATAGGCTTAACATACCTTAAGTAACCTTTACATAACTTAGAAATAAGTTTTGAAGGCTTTGGTATGGCAAAATCTAGTTTAAACGCTTACAGGGACTAAAGTTGACAAACTGCGAAAGTATGCCAATTTGAACTGTAACAGACTTTTCGGAACATGACCATAAGTTAAACACACCTTAAATATCCTTCACATAGCTTAGAAATAGGCTTTGAGGGGTTCGGTGTGCTAAAATAAACTTTTGGGTCATTCAGGGACTAAAAGTGTCAAAAAGTGCACAAGTTTGCATTTTCGCGCATAACTTACGTTCTGAATACATCTGGACATCCAAAAATTTATGTAAGCACTATAATATTTTATTTTAGTGTTTGGCATGAGAAAAATCCATTCGTCGCGCAATTTGGATCGTCTTTCGCGCTTATGCGCATTCCGTCGTAATTAAGCGAACATCGCGATCGTACGGCCAAACGAACCGAAATCTGAGATATTTTTGAGCATGTTTCATGTCCACAATGTTTAGGCATCATTTTAGGGCCTTAAAGTTGGCTTTACGGGCCTTAGAAGTGCCGGAAATGGGCTTGAACACGTGCAGGGACTGAAACTGTCATTTCTGAAACTTTGTTCTGATCTGACATGGCCAGGCGGCCCGCCTGAGTTTATGTGCATCCTGAAGCGGGCCGCATCCGCCTTCTGGACCAGATTAACTGCATTTAACAGCAGATCCAGCTGTTTAATCCACAACCACACACTCACACATGCTTAGTCAGCTGATAAGAACCATTTTTAGCCACCATAACTTTCCGACAAGTGTACGCATGAGATTCGAGCACGGTTTCCATGAAACGATCTTAACGGTTACCCGAACACTATATATACCCCATGCCCCCCATTGCTTAAATCACTAGAATTTTGATTTGAGAAACTCTAAGTTGAAACCATTGTTTCATACCTGAGATTCTTGAATCGAGATTAGCATTCGGGGACCCTTCGTAAGTATTCTTTCGTTCTTTTATTGCTTTTCGAGTCTTTCGAGTCTGAAAGTCAAACTTTGTTTGACTTTCTGCATTGACCAGTTTATGGTCAATGCGAAGTTCGTTTGAACTTCGCAACGTGAGTGTAATCACGTTGTCTAGGGTCGTAGGGTAAGCGATCTGATAAATCGCTTATACCTTCGAACCCGACCCATTTGGTCAATCATTAGGATCCGACCAAATACATTAGGTGACCATAGTAGGTAGGGAATAACCTTCCGAGGTTATACCCTATGGTCACATCGTTTGAGTAGTTGTATGATAGGTAGTTTATATGCCTTAGGTAAATTACCAGAATACCCTTTTCATGTATAATTGGTAATTAAGCATATGTAACCTAAACTTTTGTCACATAACTGATTATGTAACATGTTTAGGCATATAACACTTGTCATAGGACTAGTTAGGCGGTCCGAACGCGTTCTACGCGAACGACGCGTTAAAGTAGCATAAGCTACCTTAATGAGTCGCGATGGGTCGTAAGCACTTATGTAAGGCTTCATTTAGTATGTAGGCTTTGTTAAACCATATTATACGAGTCTCCACACTCGTTTGGTTTACGAACCCTCATGCTACCCGATCATCCGATTTAGGTCCGGTTTATTAACATAGTTACCTATATTAGGTGCCGTTTGATATCCGTGATCTCTAGCATTGTTTGGTTGTCACTCAAGGACTACTGAGCATTCTCAAGTGAGTACATAGACCCCTCTTTTACTGTTTTCCAAACTGTTTTGGGGTGAAACACACGTGCCTACTTGTTACATTCATGCTTTCCCGTTTTCACATCATATACCTGCTATGTTCGTTAGTACATTATAGTACATCGTTTTACATTACATTTTATGCTATGTATGTCCATTGTGTGCATACTTAGTACATCGTTTTACATTACATTTTTGAACCGTTTATAACAATTTGACTATGTGAACCGTTTATAACTATTTGACTATGTGAACCGTTGTAAACATTTGACTATGTGAACCGTTTGTATCTGTGAACCGTTTGTATCTGTGAACCGTTTGTATCTGTGAACCGTTTATATCTTTGAACCGTTTGTATTTGTGAACCGTTTGTATCTGTGAACCGTTTGTATCTGTGAACCGTTTGTATCTGTGAACCGTTTGTATCTGTGAACCGTTTGTATCTGTGAACCGTTTGTATCTGTGAACCGTATTTGACCATACATAAACATTTCTACAATTGTTAAACATTACTTTGGTGGTTTGGTTTGATTAAGTGATTAAGTAACGATGCGTGTGTAATATGATACAAGAATGGTGGATACGCCGCTGATACTTCCTATATATAAGTGTTTGTATGGTATTACATATCGTAGCGTTATTTAAATCATTTCAGTTTGAGACATATAACATTTTATACAAATAACATACTTTTTACAATACATTGTTTTACAAGCAACTTATCTTATACAAACTCATTTTACAATGGTTATTCATTTAACCATACATTATTCTCTTATTTATACATATCATCTGATCTTATCGTTTTTCAAATGATTTACAAAACAAAGCAAATTACAAGGTTCATGACTAAACATTTTCTCAAACATAAGTCATGAAACCTATTTTCACAAAACCTATGTATCTCACAGGCATTTTTATGCTGACGTACCTATTTTCACATGTGTTTTTCAGGAGCTGTTGCATAAGATGATCAAGATACACATAGGCAGACTTGGGCTTTAGTGACAATAAACGAAACAAGACTAGTTAATTATGTTGTATTTCTTTGTTTGTTAAGACATTGTAACACTTTTAATCAATAAAACGAAACTTCAATTGCCATGGATTTGAAACAATTAATTCTGTTACAACACTCCCCGACATTTCCGCCACGTTTTGTATGTTCTACGTGGTCGGGGTGTGACAGAAAATATGGTATCAGAGCCAATGGTTATAGGGAATTAGGTTATTAGTAATGCTTTGACCTAGTCTATAACCTTCTTAGGACCCTAACGCGAGTTTACTTGCGTTTAGTCATAAAACAATACTGTCACCTATCCTTAGGCGACTACCACAACAAGAACATAAATTTCAAAACCGCTTTGAAAACTAATCATCTGTTCTAGGATGATTGATTACAAGGTTTTGAACCCTCTGTTATATGGTTTTGAACCCCTTTGAGTTTTCAAAATCTCGTCAAGATTTTGGGTTTTAAATAATGTGAACACGTGCAAACTGGAAGGGTGAATGCCTGTATTCTGGGTTTTCTGTCTAGGCAAGCACTTCGTATACATCTCATCAGACGCGAGACCAGTTGTGCTTACCTGGGAATGCTTGGGATGAGTGTTCACTTATAGGCGAGCATGTCTTCGCGATACATTATTTTTGACCTATTTACTTTGATTAATCACCGAGGTCATTTGTTGCTTTGTAGTAACAAACAAATGACCACTACCCTTGCTTTCATCAGAATTGTTTCATCTCATTCTTTTCGTCTAATTCTCTCACTCGTTTCCTTTCATGTTTCCTCTTTTAGAATGCCTCCTTGACGCGAAAACCAGATAGCGACTGCCGAGCTGGCAGAAATCATTGCGCAGCAAATGGCTGCTCAATTCCCAAACCTCTTTGCTTAATGGAACCAAGCCAACAACAACAACAATGGTCCATGCAATTTCAAGAGTTTTAACTCGGCGAAACCACTCAAGTTTAGTGGTTCTGAGGGAGCGACTGGGCTTCTTCAATGGTTCGAGAGCATTGAGAATACTTTCCGCCACGTGCAGTGTCCTGACAATCGTAAGGTCGAGTTTGCTTCGAGTGTGTTCCAGAAGAGAGCCCTTACGTGGTGGAACGGGGTTATGAGAGATCGTGGTGCAGAAGTTGCTCTAGCACAGACATGGGCTGAACTTAGGGCCCTTATGATGAAGGAATTCTGTCCTCGTCACGAGATCAGGGCTTTGGAAAGGGAATTCGACAATCTTGAGCAAGACAGCGGTGAGCATCGAGCCTACACGGACCGTTATGAAGAGTTGAGTCTGTTATGCCCAAACATGGTCACGCCTTTGGATAAGGCAATAGAAAAGTACATTGATGGCCTCCCTGACTCAATACAAGACATTGTGACTGGCAGCAACCCTACTACAGTTAGACAGGCCATTGAGCTATCTGCAACCTTGACTGAATCAAAGATCAGGAAAGGTAAACTTTTCCGAAAAGGTGACAAGAAACAGGTCGAGGAATCGGACCAAATCGAGGAATCAAAGACCATGGATGAACAGACTGGATCCCCTAAGAAGTCAAAGAAGCGAAAGACTTCTCAGAACTTCGCCATGGTTACTCACAATGATCAAGCCGTCCCCAACCAACCAGCTCAACCCCCTGCTAGGAAGCCATACAATGGAACCGCACCCTTGTGCAACCAATGTAGCCTCCATCATCATGCCAATGTAAAGTGCCGCAAATGCCAAACTTGTGGGCTTATAGGCCATACAGCAAGAGTCTGCCCAGCTGCAGCTGCACCAAACCAAGCTGGCAACAATACCGCTCAAGGTCGTTTTCTACCAGGTTCTTGCTTCAACTGTGGCGAGATGGGTCATTTCCGAAGAAATTGCCCAAAGCTTGCTAATGCAAATCCAGCACGGGATGAGCATCTGACTGACTAGAAGACAACATCGTTTAGAAATAATCTCGTCTTATATATTATTTTCTTTTGTTGTCAAGGTCCAAGAAACAGTTGTTATCGTTGTTTATAAATAAATCTTTCATTTACATTGCAATGTATTTATGTGGTTGTATGTATGAACAACATATCTCTTACAATACCGACAATCAAGGAACCGTATTCCTTGAAGGACAGACTACCCCCAAACTTTCTTCCACTTTATGATCTCTTGCATTTTCCACGAAATTCCTAAGTACCCGTTTCTTCTAAGGAAAACGAAGTACAAGGCGCAAGTTACAACACTGAACGAATACCCTTAGTACCACTATAAATCCTTAATAGGGTACCTAAGGGTATTTCCGTGAATCCTAAAATTGTTGTGTTCCTTAATTCGACTACTACGTTTCTTTGAAAACAAAATCGAATTTTTGGGAGACCTTCCTATCTCTTCAGATAGATCCCAGAGGACATTGAAGTCCATCGACTGGTTTCCATATCCGTTCTCAATCGATAACAAATTAATAACAAATTAATAACCAAGTTAAACAACTATGTGATTATGTGCTTATGAACATTACAAGACAAACTGTGCGGACTGTGCAAGGAATTACGTAATTATGGATGCATACATAATTATGGAATTTAGTGCACAGAAACCACATCGAGCCTTGTCATGTGCCTAGAAGTTAACTCTATTCATTTCCATTTCTGAGGAAGCACCCGTTGAAAATGACTCCGTTTGTTCATTTCGTTTCTGAAGATTGTCCGTTGAGGAAATGAATATCCGTTTGTCTATCCTTTTCATTTCCATTTCCGAGGAAGCACCCGTTGAAAATGACTCCGTTTGTTCATTTTCGTTTCTGAAGATTTGTCCGTTGAGGAAATGAATATCCGTTTGTCTATCCTTTTCATTTCCATTTCCGAGGAAGCACCCGTTGAAAATGACTCCGTTTGTTCATTTTCGTTTCTGAAGATTTGTCCGTTGAGGAAATGAATATCCGTTTGTCTATCCTTTTCATTTCCATTTCTGAGGAAGCACCCATTGAAAATGACTCCGTTTGTTCATTTTCGTTTCTGAAGATTGTCCGTTGAGGAAATGAATATCCGTTTGTCTATCCTTTTCATTTCCATTTCTGAGGAAGCACCCATTGAAAATGACTCCGTTTGTTCATTTTCGTTTCTGAAGATTTGTCCGTTGAGGAAACGAATATCTGTTTGTTTCTCCTTTCATTTCCATTTCTGATGGAGCACCCATTGAAAATGGCTCCGTAAGTTCATTTTACGTTTCTGAAGATTGCCCGTTGAGGAAATGAATCCCCGTTGTTAATTCCTTCATTTCCGCTTCTGAAGAATACTCGTTGAGGAAAATGACTCCGTCTGTTCATTTTCATTCTGAAGAATGTCCGTTAAGGAAATGACAGGATTATGCCTTACATATCTCTGGTGGTTATTTGACACAAAGTCACAAATAGACTCCTACGAATAAATTTCGGGACGAAATTTCCTAAAGTAGGGGAGACTGTGACACCTGTGTCACTTCAACCATCAAACAAATGCCAAACCAATGAAATATTGTATTTCATACTGGGGATTTGTAAAAATATGTGTATCGTTTACACATATCAACTCTTGTTCGATTTCAAGCTCTAAATCGCTTTCTGGAAGGTTATACGCGCACTAATGCGTAAATATAACCAGTTTAATGCAACAAACACTCCGGAATAGTGAAATAGGCTTAACATACCTTAAGTAACCTTTACATAACTTAGAAATAAGTTTTGAAGGCTTTGGTATGGCAAAATCTAGTTTAAACGCTTACAGGGACTAAAGTTGACAAACTGCGAAAGTATGCCAATTTGAACTGTAACAGACTTTCCGGAACATGACCATAAGTTAAACACACCTTAAATATCCTTCACATAGCTTAGAAATAGGCTTTGAGGGGTTCGGTGTGCTAAAATAAACTTTTGGGTCATTCAGGGACTAAAAGTGTCAAAAAGTGCACAAGTTTGCATTTTCGCGCATAACTTACGTTCTGAATACATCTGGACATCCAAAAATTTATGTAAGCACTATAATATTTTATTTTAGTGTTTGGCATGAGAAAAATCCATTCGTCGCGCAATTTGGATCGTCTTTCGCGCTTATGCGCATTCCGTCGTAATTAAGCGAACATCGCGATCGTACGGCCAAACGAACCGACATCTGAGATATTTTTGAGCATGTTTCATGTCCACAATGTTTAGGCATCATTTTAGGGCCTTAAAGTTGGCTTTACGGGCCTTAGAAGTGCCGGAAATGGGCTTGAACACGTGCAGGGACTGAAACTGTCATTTCTGAAACTTTGTTCCGATCTGACATGGCCAGGCGGCCCGCCTGAGTTTATGTGCATCCTGAAGCGGGCCGCGTCCGCCTTCTGGACCAGATTAACTACATTTAATAGCAGATCCAGCTGTTTAATCCACAACCACACACTCACACATGTTTAGTCAGCTGATAAGAACCATTTTTAGCCACCATAACTTTCCGACAAGTGTACGCATGAGATTCGAGCACGGTTTCCATGAAACGATCTTAACGGTTACCTGAACACTATATATACCCCATGCCCCCCATTGCTTAAATCACTAGAATTTTGATTTGAGAAACTCTAAGTTGAAACCATTGTTTCATACCTGAGATTCTTGAATCGAGATTAGCATTCGGGGACCCTTCGTAAGTATTCTTTCGTTCTTTTATTGCTTTTCGAGTCTTTCGAGTCTGAAAGTCAAACTTTGTTTGACTTTCTGCATTGACCAGTTTATGGTCAATGCGAAGTTCGTTTGAACTTCGCAACGTGAGTGTAATCACGTTGGTTATAGTCCCTTGGGACTATGCCTACTGATTACCACGTTGTCTAGGGTCGTAGGGTAAGCGATCTGATAAATCGCTTATACCTTCGAACCCGACCCATTTGGTCAATCATTAGGATCCGACCAAATACATTAGGTGACCATAGTAGGTAGGGAATAACCTTCCGAGGTTATACCCTATGGTCACATCGTTTGAGTAGTTGTATGATAGGTAGTTTATATGCCTTAGGTAAATTACCAGAATACCCTTTTCATGTATAATTGGTAATTAAGCATATGTAACCTAAACTTTTGTCACATAACTGATTATGTAACATGTTTAGGCATATAACACTTGTCATAGGACTAGTTAGGCGGTCCGAACGCGTTCTACGCGAACGACGCGTTAAAGTAGCATAAGCTACCTTAATGAGTCGCGATGGGTCGTAAGCACTTATGTAAGGTTTCATTTAGTATGTAGGCTTTGTTAAACCATATTATACGAGTCTCCACACTCGTTTGGTTTACGAACCCTCATGCTACCCGATCATCCGATTTAGGTCCGGTTTATTAACATAGTTACCTATATTAGGTGCCGTTTGATATCCGTGATCTCTAGCATTGTTTGGTTGTCACTCAAGGACTACTGAGCATTCTCAAGTGAGTACATAGACCCCTCTTTTACTGTTTTCCAAACTGTTTTGGGGTGAAACACACGTGCCTACTTGTTACATTCATGCTTTCCCGTTTTCACATCATATACCTGCTATGTTCGTTAGTACATTATAGTACATCGTTTTACATTACATTTTATGCTATGTATGTCCATTGTGTGCATACTTAGTACATCGTTTTACATTACATTTTTGAACCGTTTATAACAATTTGACTATGTGAACCGTTTATAACTATTTGACTATGTGAACCGTTGTAAACATTTGACTATGTGAACCGTTTGTATCTGTGAACCGTTTGTATCTTTGAACCGTTTGTATCTTTGAACCGTTTGTATCTGTGAACCGTTTGTATCTGTGAACCGTGTGAACCGTATTTGACCATACATAAACATTTCTACAATTGTTAAACATTACTTTGGTGGTTTGGTTTGATTAAGTGATTAAGTAACGATGCGTGTGTAATATGATACAAGCATGGTGGATACGCCGCTGGTACTTCCTATATATAAGTGTTTGTATGGTATTACATATCGTAGCGTTATTTAAATCATTTCAGTTTGAGACATATAACATTTTATACAAATAATATACTTTTTACAATACATTGTTTTACAAGCAACTTATCTTATACAAACTCATTTTACAATGGTTATTCATTTAACCATACATTATTCTCTTATTTATATATATCATCTGATCTTATCGTTTTTCAAATGATTTACAAAACAAAGCAAATTACAAGGTTCATGACTAAACATTTTCTCAAACATAAGTCATGAAACCTATTTTCACAAAACCTATGTATCTCACAGACATTTTTATGCTGACGTACCTATTTTCACATGTGTTTTTCAGGAGCTGTTGCATAAGATGATCAAGATACACATAGGCAGACTTGGGCTTTAGTGACAATAAACGAAACAAGACTAGTTAATTATGTTGTATTTCTTTGTTTGTTAAGACATTGTAACACTTTTAATCAATAAAACGAAACTTCAATTGCCATGGATTTGAAACAATTAATTCTGTTACAACACTCCCCGACATTTCCGCCACGTTTTGTATGTTCTACGTGGTCGGGGTGTGACAAAACCCACTTAGCACATAATAGGGTAATTACCAAATCCCTAGTTTTGACAACAATTCATCAAATTTTCTACTAGGGTTTGTTTCTAAACCAAGATATAATCACAATAACACTCGTAGACTCAACATTCATTCCAGAATTTCGATTATGATTGTTCATCATAATCTCAAAGTATCACCAAATAGCAAAATTTAACATACCTTGTGATCCCCATGACTAGGTGATCGTTTTTATGTGTTCATGCAGTGATTTGAGTCTTGATTCGAGCTTCGATTTAGTCATTTAGTGTGAACTAGGGTTTTGCTCCTTGGAGCACCCTCCTGGTCGATCAGAACACGCACACAGTGTGTGTGTGTGTATTTTTTTTGTGTTTTTTTGTTTTTATTAAATAACTTTTTAAGTTATTCCACATTGGCCCCTCTTATTTAGTTAATTATTAAGTAGGCTACAACCTACTTATTCCCAATAATATTTCATCTAGTTAACTAGGTTAAACATTCCTAGTTAACTCAGTGGGTTCGAGTAGATTATAACTCGTATTATTTTAGGTCCCGTTAACTCGTGCCTTCTATACACTTTGTTTTTCTCAAAGTATTTATCCCTTTTTAATTAATATTATATTTATTTACTTAAATTCTAACATTTACCGGACAAATTTTCACCACTAGCGGTATTGTACCCGTCATTAGTATTAACGTGGTTTGGTTACCAAACCCGTTTTCGGGATGTTACAGCGTCTTCTCTTTCTCAAGGGCTCAGCCATTGTTTCGTCGGTTGGGGTCGTTAACGCGCCGGAATCAGGTGGCGCCGCCAACGGTGGTGGTGGTCAGCCACCAGTCCATCACGATTCTCTCTACCAGACTCTCTTTCCATCTCTAGACATCTGCACACCTCACTCTCTCTCACACTCCTTTCTCTAGGGTTTGTATGTATGTGTAAAAGGAAGGGTATGTGGATGGTTTGGGATTTTAAGCGAGATGTAAGAGTGTAATAATAAAAAAAAAACTATAAACCGGGACTCGAACCCGGGTTGATACAGAAACCAACTAACACAACAACCACTAAGGCAGACCAGATAACTCATCTTGTTTTCTAACAACAAACTATATAAACACTTGTGAAGAAGGGGTCATTACTATTCATTACTATTCACAAGGTTTGTCTATTAATATATAATATGATAATTGATATTGGACTGAAGCAAATTTAAAAAAGATAATTAAGATAGTGAAATATATAAAAGAGAACTGCGACCCTTAAACTTATAAAAAATTATATATCATTAACTAACACTATTTTTGTGTATGAGTGTGTTATACCTCATGCTTTGGAGGTTTTTTCAGAATTTTTTTTTTATTTTTTACTTTTAATTCAAAAGCTTTTCATATTTTGTAATTTTAACTCCACAATTTTATTTTAAATTTTATCCTTAAATTTTTATTATTTGTAATTTAACCTCACAAATTTTTTACTTATAACTTTGGTTGCTTATGCTTTTCATCTTTCACAATTTTTCGTATTATGGTTCGTTCTAAATTTTACGAGTTAACACGACGCAACGTGCGTGTGTGGTTCAACGCTTTTTTTTTGTTTCTCTTTACGTTTCGTTCAAAATTCTGCGAGTTAACACGATGCAATGTGCATGTGTGGTTCAATGTTTTTACATCTGTTTTTCCCGTTTGATAGATACGTTGCAACGTGCAAATCATAGATCGACTTAGTGCTGGTGGTCGTTGGCGTTGGTGCTATTTAGAATGGTTTTATGCCTCCGTCGCAACACGACGAGGGCTTAATTCTAGTTAATATATATAATAAGAGAAAAATGCCCGTATAGTCCCTGTGGTTTGCCCATTTTTCATCTTTAGTCCCTAACTTTCTAAAATTACAGCTATAGTCCCCAACTTTTGCAATTTCGTTCCTAAATAGTCCCTGGCGCGGATGATGGTTAGTTTTTGGTGTTAAGTTGACATGAAATTACCTAAATACCCTTACTAAATAAATTAGAAATACAATTAAAACATAAACTCATACCCTCACCCTACCCACCTACCCTCACCCCCACCCCACCTCTTCTCCCCATTCCTTCTTTTTTTCTGCACCTTTAAGCCTTGAACAATTATCTCCTTCCACCACCATAATAGCACCACCACCGCAAGATGAGAAAGAAAGGGTTTTCCAGTATGGTAAATGTATATAAACTTTATTCGAAAAATAAAGGCTTAATTTTACATAATAGATGAGAAACAAACAAAGGATTGGTGATTTAAGTATGATAGTGTGCGACAGAAGGAATAGCATATCTATCAATTCAATGATGAAGTGTAAAAGGAAAAATAAAGGCAATGGCAAGATGGTAATTGTTGAGGGGAAGCATCAGATAGATGCGGTAAAATCCCTACAATGAACTCTTTTTTTTAAACAAGCAATGGCTGATGAACTCACAGATTACCAGATCTCTGAGTCCAAGGAAGCTTTCAGCCTCTTCGACAAGGATGGAGATGGTGTCTTCTTCTTTCTTTCTTTCTTTTCCCCTCTTGTTCATAATATATTTTAAAGCTTGTGTTGAAACTGGATCCGTACTTACTTCAAATCGTCTTCCTCCAAAATTCGTCGTTTGTAAGATGATAGCTGCCTTAATCTTTCATGTTATACCTGTTAAATCTAGGGGTGTTAATGTCTGACACGACCTGAAAACACGATACGAACCTAACACGAAATTCGCGGGTTTAGGTTTAGTCTAAACGGGTTCGAGTCAGTTTTAGGTTGAACCCGCGAACCCGTTTAGCTAAACGGGTCGGGTCCGGGTCAACCAAGTCAGGTTGGCGGGTTGACCCGTTTAACCTCTTTATATTATGTTATATTTTTTTTACAATATGTTTTATGTTATAAATTAATCTGGGTGTGTATTTTATGCCATAATTAATAACTAATAATAACTGATAATAGATAAAGGAAATGAACAGTAATTTTTATCCTGGTTTCTTCTGATTGAGCTATTTGGGCGGTCACCCTCTTTTGAGACACGTATGCTCACTTTTCAAACTCTTTTTAAAACCTGATAAGAGAAGAGAGAGAAAGAAAGAAAAGGGAGAGACAAGGGCGGTGGTGGTTACACAGGGATGTAAGCGGACATATCGACGGAAATATAGATGGGATGATATGGTAGCCGGTAAAGAAGGTGGCGGCTCAAGGGTTTTCTGGTGGTTCCCTTCTGTTTCCGGCAAAGATGGTAAGAACCCAAACCTTGATTAGTTCTTTTTCCGGTGAATTAAACCCTATTAATTAATGATCGATCTATGATTGCATGTCAGTATTTGACTCAGATGATATCCATTAAGCCCAGGTCTGCCGCTACACCGCCGATGGTCCCACAGCCCGCTTCCGGTTTCTAGGGTTTCAATGGTGAAGATGGCAATTCTGAGAAGTGTTGCGATGTTCTTGTCCGGTACTCATTGCTCTACTTTTTTAGTTACGTTTGTGTGTTCTTTGAAGTACTGTTTTCTTCATCTCTCAATTTTTGGTAATGATCTTAGATATAAAAATCGATCATCTATGAAGAGGAGAATGATCTGGGTTTTGTTCATTTTAAAAATATTAAACCAAATTAGATGTAATTAAGTGGGATTTTGAATATGATGAATTGGAGAATTTAAAATGGCTAATGCAATTAAATGGGATTTTGAATATGATGAAGATGATTTTCAAAGCTGTTGAGGAGACGAGAAAGAAGTCGTGGTCGGTGTTGCAAGACGATTTTGGTCGCCTGCCTTTTGTTCTCTTTTGGGCCTCTAATTTTATGTTTTTTTTTTTCATTTTGTAGTTGGGATGAAAGTTTTTAAGGTTGCTAAGTTGTTCATAACCATTCAAATCAATCGATGCTTCTTTCAAACGACACAAATAACAACAGATGATCCCTGCATCCAATTGGTTTTACATGTAACGACTCAAACCAATTATGTTTATAGTAGTAACCATATTCTTTGCGATTATGTTTATAGTAGTGCAACCATATTCTTCAAATGTCCATGTTTGATTTGGGTGAGGTATAGATTAGCTGCATACATCATATGAGTTGGATTCAATGGGGAGCATTTAACAAACAGTTGGTGGACGTAAAGATAATATGTGGAAAAGATTAAGAAATCAGTGGTGGCATTTAAAAGTTTGCTGTATTAATGAATGATTAGATCTGATACTAGCCTTATAAGGAAACAAACTTGCAAAATTCGTTATTTTGCAACCTGATTATATGTATGCATTAGTTCAAGTGTTAATAGTTTGTTATGTTGAAGCCACTAGGAGCAGAAAAAAAGCGAGTAGATTTAGAAATTTCAATTCTTCAAAGAATACACAAAAGTATATACTTTTAAGCCAAAATAAGGAAGTAAGAAACTTCTTTCAGTAGTGAAATATAATAAAACTATATGTGGTCGGTTGCTTACTAGCCATGAGGAATACACACATAGCATCATCACCGCATTTTGCGCATTTTACTAAAACTAACACTTTTTTATTACGTTTTGTAACACAGAAATACAATAGGCTACTTTTCGCAGGAGCAAGTTATGCTGTATGTTCATGGACAAGAACGTAAGCCTTAACTAATTTCATATATGTGCTATCAATATTGGTGATATCATATTTTGCATTTTAGTCTCAACACGAAAGTGCAACTGAAGCAATCACGGACTCTTTGGACAACACATATTTTTATGCCTCTTTTGACGAGGAGTGTGACAAAGTTTCAAGGTAAACATATTCCTATGAATTCAATTTATTATATCTCTAGATATTTCACCCATTTCAGTTGACCCGCTTAGTGTCAACTTTTTATGTTTGTGCCATTATGGGTTTGGGTAAAGATGGATTTAGGCCAGGATGAGTTTGGGTCAAGATAAGTTAAAAATTCATTGCTATGTTGGGCTTAATTTTTATTTAAAGTCAACGGCTTTCATCGTTGGATAACCTCAACGATTGCGAAAGATAAAAAGTATGGGGGACCAAAGTTGTAAATAATAAAGTGTTGTGTTAAATTACAAAAGATGGAAAACTTTGGGTTAAAAGTAAAAACATTAAAATGGGTTAAAATACAAAACAAAAAAGTAAATGACAAATGTATATGGTTAAAAGTTAAAGTAAATATATCGTCATCCGGTGTCTCTGTTTTGTGGGTTTCTTGACAGTGTGGAATGACATGGTTGTTGATCTGTAAAACTTGGAACCTGCCGGAAAGATAGTACGGTGGGATGGTTCATATCCAAACTATTGGACAGAAGACATGCCTCTTCTTTGTTTCTTTGCCGACGACCAACCACCCATTACCAAATAACCGCCACCACTCAACCGTCTGGTTCGTTCACGGTCACTTTCTTCTATCTATATTCATGTGAAAATCACAAAATCTGCTATTTTGGCGTTTCTTGATCTTGCAAACTAGAAATTGGGTTTGTTGGGATTTTTTTTGGTAAGTGAAATCTTTGGGTTTGTTTTGCATTGGCACTGAATTTTCAATTTGGGGGTAATTTTTTACTGCCATTATTGAAAATTCTAGGGTTCATGACACAGAGACTAGAGGCTATATACATATAAAATGATATTCAGTTAAATTATATATACTGGGTTCGTGACACAGAGACTAGAGACTGTTTAGATATAAAATGTTCAGTAATATTTTATATACTATACTACTCTATTAATAGAGCAATGGAAATGGACAATAGTTTTGGTCTTGGTTTGTTCTGATTGAACTATTTGGGCGGTAATCCTCATTGAGACGCCTGTCTTTGGCTTTAAACCTTACCCTTTTTTTTACGGAGACAGAGGGTAGTAACCAGAGGGTCACCACCGGTGGATTCCGGCTGTCTTGGCAGCGACGAGTTTAAAGATAAAATCTTTGTTGACATTTTAGGCGACGACAACTGGAATTCTTGCGAGGATTCAGCCTTTTGCCTACCCGACGATGATGGTGGCTTGCTACTTGGTATGGCAACTACAGTTGCAACCATAGCGCCACTGAGCGGGTTAAACGATGATGATAATCTTTTCGGATCTGAGCTGTGATGAATTCATATAATGACTGTAAATCGGATGTTGATGTTGCCTTGGCGTGGGCGCGTGACAGGTATGGATTTTGTATTATGTGGGCTTTTGTTGCTAGCTGTACTTTGAGAACATGAGGAACATGAACATTGTTCCAACAAATGAAAATTAAATATGCCGTGTTGATGTAAAAAAAATCGACTATCTTTGTTGTTTTGGCTTGGCAATTTGATGATTGCAGCCACAATGAGGTAGTGTATTTGAGCCTACGAAACACATCTAACCAAATCAGATGTGTTCATATTTGAATTTTACTAGTGATGATGTTGCGTTCGGTGCTACTCTTTAATAGATTGATTTGGGTTTGTTTGTTTCTATCAATTTTGTTGCTATATGTTATAGGGACTTTTGGGGGCTTTTTATGGGTTATATTGAAATAAACAATTTAACATGTTTTAGTTAGCGTCTGTAGTTGACTTTTTTGGTGCAAATTGTAACAGAGAGAAAATTAAATGGGCGGTGATGATATAAGAAAATCGTCTATTTTTGTTGTTTTGGCATGGCAATCTGATGATTTGCAGCCACAATGAGGTAGTATATCTGAGCCTTCGAACACACGTCTAAGCAAACCAGATGTGTTCATATTGAAAGTTTACTTTTGATGATACTGTTGGTGCTTCTCTTTAAGAGATCGATTTGGTGTGGATGCTAAATCACGACTTTAATATGAATGCCCGTGTTGGTTGACTGCCGTCACCATATCACGGTTATCATCATCACTCGCGCCGCACTATCACCACCGTCATACGGCCTATTTACAGTATGTCTTTCATGCTTCAATAACTGAACAAGCGTGTTACATTTACAATTAGTTATTTCAATTTTAACATAAATATTATTATTTGCAACTAATTTTAGAGTTGTGGATCCTATGAGAAAATCCAAAGGCACCTATAATCATAAATCAAGTATCAGACTGTTTTGCTTCAGAAGATTGTAAGGTAATGTGGTTTTCATTAGTCATTTTTTTTAATTTGTGTTTTAGATGGTTTTGATTTATGATTTGTTTTCAATTTGGGTTTTAGATGTTGAGTTAGGGCTCATATTTGGGCACACATGGTATGAATTAGTTATTGTTTCCGGAGTGAATTGGAGCTCATCATCTTTGAAGCACAATTATTATATTCCCGTCCGCTTCAAGGCGCTTCATTTGCAGACCAACTATGCACTTCAAGTTTGCTTCAACGCGCTTCATTTGCATATAAATTATGCATTGACGTTAGCCGAATATGTGAACAGGTAAATGCATATCTCATATGAGAATTTTGTATGAATATCATAGTTGCTATCTACTCAAAAGTACGTTTTATAAAAATATATATGCAAGTATTTGGGTTATTAGTGACCGATGGACTTATTTCTCTTTCTCTATTCCATGCAGGATGCCTTGGGCTTGCAGGTTCTCACTTCTATCTACTATGTTTATGTTCACATCTTCACATCACAACATTGATCTTCTTACTACATGTATGGTGAATTAATACTTGATATTGGTTAATATTGTAATGGATATCGAGTTGGGAGGTGTATAATTATAGCTCTCAAGGATATCATATAAGGTAGACTACTTGTAATATAATGGTGTTGGGTGTTTAGTCAGCCAAGTGGTGATGTTTGTTTTAAGATTTGTTGTTTGGTAGGTTTTCATTTTTTCTGTTCAGGCCAACTTTGGGTTCATGTTGGTCATTTGTTTTTACGGATCGTGTTGTTATATTGGGTTCATGTGTTGTAATACTGGGCTGCTGCTGTAAATTGATGAGTATAATAATGACTTTCAGTATATTCTTAATTTAAAGACATAAAATCACTGGATTATTTATGATGCTGAAAGTTGATATGTTCTTAGCCTGTAATCATCATCCAACTACAAAGGCAGGAATGCAATCTTGAACCGTCTGACAAAGTTTATTGACTAATCCGGTTTAACGCGCCGCAACACGTGCGGGGGTATAATACTAGTTATAACTTTAAAAGAGATATTCATATAAATTTTTATAAATTAAATATAATTGTATTATATACATTTGTGTTTTTAAAGTAAATTTTAATTTAGAATATTAATTTGTGGCAAAAAAATTTAAAAAATAAAAAAATTCGGGTTAAACGGGTCGTGTTCGGGTCAACCCACAAATATTCGGGTTCGGGTTCATATGTATGACAAAAATTTTGGGTTCGGGTCGGGTTTGGGTTCGTGTAAAATTTTCAGGTTCGGGTCGGGTTGAACTTGCCAACCCGCGAACACGACCTGTTTAGCACCCCTAGTTAAATCCCATACCCCTGTTTGATGCTGAAGGAGAAAGGGGAGAAGAGGTGAGGTAGGGTGGGGTGAGGGTATGAGTTTATGTTTTTATTATATTTCTAATTTCTAATTAGTAAGGGTATTTAGGTAATTTCACACCAATTTAACACCAAAAACTAACCCTCATCTGCTTCAGGGACTATCCGGGAACAAAATTGCAAAAGTTGGGGACTATAGCTGTAATTTTAAAAAGTTAGAAACTAAAGGTGAAAAATAGGCAAACCACGGGGACTATCCGGACATTTTTCTCATATAATAACAATTACATCTACTCAAATCTATACTTTCTATAAAAGGAGAAATCCCAATGACATAAGAAAAGTTGATGTGTCAGCAGGAGAGGCTGTCCAACAATGCTTTTCTTATGTCATTCCCGATGAGGTGACATCCATAGAGGGAGCATAGTGACATCATAATTCAAAGATCTGCCATCCAAACCACTGCCCCACTTTCCAATTTCAAAGATCTGGCCCACATTCAATTATGAAACCACTGATGTTCATTCAAAATTCAAACCATTGATGTTTCATTAAAATGGGAGGGTAATTTGAAATTTAAAACTTTATAGGGATATGCAATTTGCATTTAATGTCATCAGAGCTTCAATTCTTCTCTCTCTCAAATATAAACTCAAACCCAAATCCAAACTCGATCATAATTTCAAAAACCCATTTCAATCTCTCTATCTACTCTCTATTTCTAAAACTGTAGATACAGAGAAGAGGATGAAGATGACAAATGCATTGCATTTAACATCGATTTGAATATTATGCAGACCAACAGTAGTTTAAAAATAGATATTTTTTGATTTTTTCTTTTTATCACAAATTGAAGGTTTGTATGCTAAATGTTCTTCAGGTTGACCTTGCTGGATTTGTTATTTGGTGTTGAAGTCTTGAGTTTGCTGGCCGAGCTTTCGAATGTGATCAAGGTTATAAAATGGATCTCAACTTTATTGATGAAGAGGTAACGTCTGTTTGTGTTTAAAAATAGATGTATATGTGTTTAAAATAAATCAGGTAATTGTTATTTTTTTGGTAATTGTTAATACACTTTGTAATCAGTTCTTCTTCTCCTTCGTGGTTTCTTGAGCTTTGTTACATGTTTTCCAGATTGAAGTTTCTTTAAATCGTCATCTTCTCCAATGCTTCCATCGATTCTTCTCTCGCTAAATCTGGTAACAATCCGTTACCTAATTTCTTTCATGATTCTATGAAATTTGATTGATATGTTTGCAGTTTTTGATTTTGTCTTTGATTTGTTATTGTTTATTCAGATGCTTGCATTGGTGTACCATGTGATATGTTTTTCCAGATTGAAGTTTCTTCAAATCGTCATCTTCTCCAATGCTTCCATCGATTCTTCTCTCGCTAAATCTGGTAACAATCTGTGACCTAATTTCTTTCATGATTCTATGAAATTTGATTGATATGTTTGTAGCTTTTGATTTTGTCTTTGATTTGTTATTGTTTATTCAAATGCTTGCATTGGTGTACCATGTGATTACGAGTAGATTGATTTTGATATATTTGTAAAAGGAGAAATCCCAATGACATAAGAAAAGCTGGTGATGTCTGTTTATTCATCATGTTTAATATCGATTTGAATATTATGCAGACCAACGGTAGTTTAAAAATAGACATTGCTTGATTTTTTCTTTTTATCACAAACTGAAGGTTTGTATGCTAAATGTTCTTCAGGTAGATCTTGCTGGATTTGTTATTTGATGTGGAAGTCTTGAGTTCGTTTTCCGAACTTCCGAATGTAATCAAGGTTATAAAATGGATCTCAAATTTATTGATGAAGAGGTAATGTCTGTTTGTGTTTAAAAATAGATGTATATGTGTTTAAAATAAATCATGATTCTATGAAATTTGTTTGATATGTTTGTAGCTTTTGATTTTGTCTTTGATTTGTTATTGTTTATTCAGATGCTTGCATTGGTGTACCATGTGATTACGAGTAGATTGATTTTCAGTTGGTAAATTAGGATTAAATACTCAACTGGTGGAATGACAGCAAGTCCAGGTTATGCTTCAAGCTGTCTCGATCTCTTTGGAGGCGGATAACTGGCTTTGGGAGGTCTGAAAAACAGAATTGATAAATTTAGGGAAAATGGGGTTGAAAGATGATAACCTAACAGTTGAGGATCTCATTCTACATCTTCGATAAATTCAATGGTATTCTCAAATAATGTTTCCTAGATTTTTGAAGACCGACAAATGTCTAAAGAAGCATCACTGTGGACATTTGTCGGTCTTCAAAAATCTAGGAAGCATTATTTGAGAATACCATTGAATCTATCGGAGCTGTCGAATGAGATCCTCCACTGTTGGGTTATCATCTTTCAAACCCATTTTCCCTAAATTTATTGATTCTGTTTTTCAACAGGGATGTAATGTAATGATTCCTCTCAATTGAATAGACGGACACTTGCTTCCTCTCAAAGGGTTATCGAGTGGTTATAATAGCTGATCATGCTAAGGACTGTTATAACTAACCACTGCTCCTTATAAAGACTGATGGACTTAAAGACTGATTAGACCTATCCACTGTTGAAGACAAAGCTGTTAAAGACAGGCACTTATGTACCTAAGGCCTGATCAACCAAAGGAAAACCACTGCTCAGTAACAGCAGTGGTTCAGTATCTACAGCGGAGTCAACATCAGTATTTATGTATCAGTTTTTCTTATGTAACAGTGTTTAGTGTATTGGTGTTTAGATTTTGTTACAACTTCGATGATGGTTGTTAGATTTATGAAAATGTCTAACAACCATTAATGGTATGTTGATTCGATTAATGGTATGTTATGTAATTGCTATAGTTTGAATATTATTGTTATTATAATATCATCTGTTGATCATGGTCTGTTAAAGCACTGCTGTTAAACATTCTCTGTTGAACTGCATCATCTGTTAGTCCATAACAGAGGTTCTCTTTGGTAGACCTTTGCTTGAACCATCTCGGTGTTTATCAGCAGATGTTCATCATGAGGCGTGTGTAAACAGATGTTTGAAATCCTCTGTTGAACTGCATCATCTGTTAAGTCACAGCAGATGTTAGCAATCTATATTGTGGAATGATCAGCAAATGTTATGTTTGACAGACCTTTGTTTCAACAACAGATGTTAGCTTTATGATGCTTTTGTATTCATATTCAGCAGCAGAGGTTGTTTTATCAGCAGAGGTTATTTGCTATAACAGTCTTTGTGTTTATCAGCAGAGGTTGTTTTATCAGCAGAGGTTATTTGCTATAACAGTCTTTGTGTTTATTAGCAGAGTTTAGCTAAACAGAGATTGAGTGCATAAATTTGTTTGTAGTCAGAGGTTTGTATCAGAGAGGTTATGACAATGATCACCCATAAATTTGTTGAAACCTTTTAAGTGTCGATGACTGCCCATAAATTTATTGAAGCCTTTTAAGAAAAGCCTTTTAAGTAACAACAAATGTTAGCTTTATGATGCTTTTGTATTCATATTCAGCAGTAGAGGGTGTGTTTATCAGCAGTGGTTATTTGCTATAACAGTCTTTGCTATAACAGTCTTTGTGTTTATCAGCAGAGCTTTATGATGCTTTTGTATTCATATTCAAGTTGTAATGTATCATGAAGAGCCAATTAAAATATATGGAGAATGTACAACAAAGGTTTAAGTTAATATAAATAACAAGATAAGCATACATGATTATAATTTAAATATTCTTAAGTCGTAAGTTTTCAAAATATAGAAGTTTGATACATCACCATCCCATAATTTATCTCAAATGAGATAATACCAACAACCACAACTATCTGTAGACTTTCTTTAAGATCAGCTTGGCTTTTTCTTTAGAGTAGACAAATTTGCATCTCATATTTCTGTAGATACCATTGGGCTTCGTGAACTTCTTGGTGAATTGACAAGCCTCGTATCTAAATCCCTTGCCATGCTTCTCCCGTCGAAAGTCAATTACAGTGTCAACTCCATTCAGATTTTCGATTATCATCTTCAATGTTCTATGAATCCTTGATAAAGACGCTACTTTCACATTCAGACGCTTAAAAATAAATATAAAATACCAATAATTAATAAGAAATACATAATGTATTTAAGTAAAGTAAAAAAAAAACAACTTAATTGTAACAAACATTTAACATCCAAAGAATGAGGAATAATATATTAAAAGAATAAACTTACAAAATATTTGCTGCAATACCATACGAATTGTAAGGGGTATACATCAGGATCAACTTCATAATCTGAGACAGCGACATCAAAATCTGTGTCGTCGATATCATCGGATGATTCATTCGATACAACATAATCACTATCAGAATCTGTGTCATTGGATTCTTCAACATCCGACTGGTGATGCAGATCCTCGGTGATTGGAGGAACTTCTAAATTGGGTGAGGAAGTATCGTCTATCGGACTGTCATTGGATTTGGGTGCAACAATCTCACATCCATTCAAATCAAAGGCAGTAAGCAGAAAGATGTAATCCGCTACGTATCTTAAAACAAGTACAATTCCTGTTTGCATACCCATGTAGTGTACAACCTTTTCCCATCCATCGGTTATAAAGTAACAATTCCGAAGAGGATCACGTTGAAGTAGTACATCAAAAGAGTCCCACTGATTCACATAGATCTTAAATGTCTCTTTAAGTTTACCAACTCCAATACTAACGTTGACTAACTCCTTGGGTATTAGCTGAACAAAAACATATGAAATTATGAAATCAACAAAGGTACAATAAAATTAACAACTATATCACTAATTACTATAGTAACATTTAAGTATTGGATTAAAATACCAAAACTTACCAACACGTCCTTACAAACATCAGTAAAACTATGGGAGAATGAATCCATACATCCAAACTTCCTCTCAAACGATATTGATGTGAACATAGAAATCATTGGGAGTTTTGTTGGATAATGATGAACTTTTTCAAAAGGTGTCAGCAGATATGTATATGGTGCAGTTTTTTTAAATACCAACATACATCCTTCTTTCAATGAAAGGTCAGAGACAACTAAGGACCATCCTTCTTTTAGAGCAAAAGTTCCATTGTGTTTTGAAAATCGGTAATCCCATCTCATACCGTTTACACACTCTATAACGCCAACATTACCAGGAACTTCTTTGAGTAAATGATTGTTTGCAAAGTTTTGTGGTATTATCTGTTGAGTTCAAGTATTTAAGTATTGGCAAGTGTTATATGTGAATTAGTTGTTAACAATAAAACTGTAGAAAATGGTTTTAATGTAATAATCTTACCAAGATTTTGGAATTAAGAGAATCCAAATATTTATAAAAAGACATCTTCCAAGATATGATGTTTCTGGTTAAAAATCAAAGAAAAAACGAGACAATGTATTTTATCAGATACTTCATTATTTATAAAGACTGTGATAACAAATGTGAACCAACAATGTTTAACATATCTATGTCATTCAGATAACGCATTTAATATTTATCGATTTATCTAGAGTATATCAATAAATAAAGATTCCTCTAAAAACTGTAGAATCGAGTACCACTGTCAATAACTTTTTTTTTTGCAAGTTTATAAATAAAAGATTTGTCATTTAATCATATTCTTTAATATCAAGTAAGAAAAACAACAAAATATACCTTATCGATTGCTTTCAAGAATCCAAATGTAACACCATATCAAACAAAAATTCAAATCGGAAACATTATAAAAAATAAAAAAGCTTGTAAAATTAAATTGATATATCATCTAAAACATGCAATACATTGAGAACAGTCTTCATAACAATTGTTAATCATGTGCATATGAAACTAATGTATATACAAATTTTAATAAATATTATTATACCTCGATCGAAGTTGTTGATGATGTCAAAAGTAAGAAGTATTCAAGTGGAGTGATTCAATATTGAAATGGACATCGGTGATTAAAACTTGAAGCACTTTTTATGAGATCAGACAAACAATTTTGTAAACGGGATTTGGAGAGTCGTTAAAAAGGTAAAGTATGTTTCTATCTGCCTCTATGTAAAAATGTAAACCGCCATTGGAATAATAAATTACATTTTACCGCCATTGAGATAAGGAACTTACATTTTACCCCTAATAATATAGCTTTCTTTTTCAAATAATTCAAATCATTTTCAAATAATTCAAACCATTTTCAAAATACTTTGAAAGTCTTTTTCTTGAGTGCTCAATAATCTTCTTCATTTAGATATTTGAAATTATGGATATAGAAAATAAAATTTCAAGTAAGTATGAACTGTTCTTTCAACCAAGTCAAAGTCAAGTCTGTGCTGAAGCAAGGAAAAAAAGGAAGTGTGTTCTGCAACAAAAGCGAAACAAGAGTGGTTTTCATCGTACATCAACATCTGATTCTGTTAAAAGGATTCCATTATTAAACACTCTAAGTGGTATGTCTTATAGGTTTGCAAACAAAATTTTACAAGAAATATATATTTATATGTTATCTTTTGGGAATCCTTACACATGTTTCGTATTTTACAAGTTTCAACAACCAATGTTGAGAGAAGGAATGTGTATCATTTTCCTGCTTATGCTACTCCAAATATTAGCAGTAATTTGTTTCACTCATCAATAGAAGTAAAAGGTATACTTACTGCAGATATTTTTTGGTAATTTCAAAAAAATTTCACAATATGTTCAAAGTTCTTTCCTTGAGTGGTCAACAATCTTCTTCATTCAAGTATTTTAAATTATGGATACAGATAACACAATTTCAAGTAAGTATGAAGTTGACCATCAAGCAAGTCAACGTCAAAGCTGTGCTGAAGAAAGAGAAAAAGGAAGTATGTTCTTCAACAAAAGAGAAACAACAGAGGTTGTCATCCTGCATCAACACCTGATTCTGTTGAAAGGATTCTATTTTCAAATACTTCAAGTGGTATGTGTGTCGCAACCCCCGTCCCCTAACAACCCGGGAACGGGCGGCCGCAATCAGTTTTGGTGGTATCTGTTTTCATCCATTTTGGCAGCGGAATTTATATCAGGACCGTAGTTAGGAAATACTTTATCAGAATAAAATACCACACTTTCATAATATTAAACACATGGGAAAATCCCAAGTTTTAAGTACACACATTTTCATAGGAATAAATCATATTTTATTTAAATAAAACATCTCTTTTATTTTAGGTAACTTTATAGCCACTTTTCCAAGTCTTCAGTGCTGTCCAGCTGGCTTCTAATTGGCTTTCACATTTTGTTACCTGAAACGCGTTTAAAAACATTTTGTCAGTGGGAAATACTGGTGAGTGAATCCCAGTTTAATCAAGTTAAACAAAAACCATTGTACAGTATTGAGGGCGGTCGTGCAATTACATTTGTTTCCAACTATTAAATTACCACCCACGGTACTGTCAACCCGACTTGTGGTCATGTTACTCGTCGCAAGGTAGTAACAAATTTTGTATACAAACCCCAACATACCGACGATAATTGTAGAATACAAATACTCAATAACTGTTTAATATATTATTAACCGTGTGAGGTTTTGTAAAAACAATTTGCAAAAAGGAGATTACTCACATTGCTGTCTTAGGTTTTCTGTAAGGATTTCCTGGTGATTATCTATTAAATACACAAATGCACACGTGTTACTATAATAACCCAATATTTACATTAGTAATACCTTCCCCGAGACGGTATTCCAACGACTACGTCGGGCAGAACCACGACAGCCGTTACGTAACCCTGGATCAATCGGGCAGTGTATCTAATAAGTAACCGGGGTTATGATACTTACAACGGAGCAGAACTTCGTTATTTTGGGGGGAATTTCGCCCAAAAAATATAATTGCTATTCAGAAATGAGAGAGAGATCGAGAGATTTAGCGAATTGGAACTGAGGCTGGAGGCCTCCATTTATAGGCGACCCTTCGCCTTCCCTCGCGGCCCGTGAAGGATTAGGCTAGGGCTTACGCGGCCCGCGACATAGGGGAGGTAGGGCCCAGGGTTGCCGGATCACCATTCTAGCTTCGACGTGTGGCTGCCACATGGCAGCCCGGGGTGATGCCTCATTGATGATCGCTCGCGGCCCGCGTAGGAGGTAGCCAAAGGCTACGCGCCCCGCGACAGCCCCAATTTTCTTGTTTTTATTTAATTTTAATAATATTAAAGATATCTGGGGTCTGTTTTTGCATACTGGGTGTATTTTAGGACGCATTGGGATATTTTAATATATTAGGGGTGTTGAAAAATATTTTGAGGGTTGTTATATCCCCCACCTTGTTTTAGAGCTCGTCCTCGAGACCTACTGGAACAGGTGTGGATATTTCCTTTGCATTTCTGATTCAAGCTCCCATGTATACTCTGGTCCTCTTTTGGAGTCCCATTTCACTTTGACCAGAACTAATCTCTTGTGCTTGAGGTTCTTAACTTTCCTGTCTTCAATTTATAGTGGTATTTCTACAAATTTTAACTGCTCATTTACCTCTATATCCTTTAGAGGTACTACCAGTGATTCATCGGCTAAGCATTTCTTGAGATTAGATACATGAAATACATCATGTATTCCTGCCATTTCTTCTGGCAGTTGTAGCTGATAGGCTACATGTCCTATTCTTCTAACAATCTCAAAAGGTCCAACATACCTGGGACTTAGCTTCCCTCTTTTGATGAATCTTACTACTCCTTTCCAAGGAGAGACTTTCAATAACACTTTATCTCCTACTTGAAATTCCAATGGCTTGCGTCTGTTATCAGCATAACTCTTTTGTCGATCACGTGCTGCTTTCAGTCGTTCCTTGACTTGAATGGTTTTGTCGGTTGTTTCTTGTACTATTTCAAGTCCGGATAGTTGCTTTTCCCCAATTTCTGCCCAACAGACTGGGGTTCGGCACTTTCGTCCATAAAGTGCTTCGAATGGTGCAGCATTGATACTTGTGTGATAACTGTTATTATAAGAAAATTCTATTAACGGTAAATGATCGTCCCAATTACCTCCGAAATCAATTACACAAGCTCTAAGCATGTCCTCCATTGTCTGAATTGTCCTTTCGCTTTGTCCGTCCATTTGAGGATGATAAGCTGTGCTTAGATTCAACTTGGTTTCCATTGTTTTTTGGAAACTTGTCCAAAAGTGAGAGGTAAAACGGCTATCCCTAACAGAAACAATTGATAAAGGAATTCCATGTAATGAAACTATTTCATTTACATATAATTTAGCTAACTGTTCCATACTGAAAGTTTCCTTCATTGGTAGGAAATGAGCTGACTTAGTTAGCCTGTCTATAATCACCCCGATTGTATCATTACCTTTTCTTGTTTTGGGTAATTTGGTAACAAAATCCATTGTTATCAATTCCCATTTCCAAACTGGCATTTCTAATTGTTGCAATAAACCTGAGGGTTTCTGGTGTTCAGCTTTAACTTATGAACAGGTTAAACACTTAGAAACATAAGCTGCTATGTCCTTTTTCATTCCTATCCACCAAAAATTCTTTCTTAAATCCTGATACATCTTATCACTTCCAGGATGCAACGTATACTTGACTTATGGACTTCTTCCAATATACGGTGGCATAGGTTTCCAAATTTAGGTATCCACATTCTTTTCTTATGGAATCTCCAAATTCCATATGTTCCTTGTTCTAATTCCTTAATCATTCCTTTCAATTTTTCAGTATCATCCTTGATTACTGATTCTTGTGCTTTTCTAATCTGTTCATTTAAATCTACTTGTATATTTAATTTAAGAGAACACACTCTTTTTGGCTTTTCATGATGCTTTCGACTTAAAGCATCGGCTACTATATTGGCCTTTCTTGCATGATACTGGATATTGCAATCATAATCACTAAGAATTTCCAACCAGCGTCTTTGCCTCATATTCAGTTCCTTTTGCCCAAAAACATACCTTAAACTCTTATGATCGGTGAAAATGGTAAACTTACTACCGTAAGGGTAATGTCTCCAAATCTTAAGGGCAAAAATTATAGCTCCTAATTCCAAATCATGGGTTGAATAATTCTCTTCATGATTCTTAAGTTGTCTAGATGCATAAGCTATAACCTTTTGACGTTGCATCAACACACATCTATAACCTAACTTAGAAGCGTCACAATAGACTACAAAGTCTTCAGTTCCTTCTGGTAATGCTAGTATGGGTGCATTGGTTAGTCTTTGCTTAAGAATTCTAAAAGCTTCTTCCTGTTTTGGTCCCCATTCAAACTTAATGGATTTACAGGTTAGCTTAGTCAAGGGAATGGCTATTCTAGAAAAATATTGAATAAATCTATAATATCCGGCCAATCCTAAGAAACTTCTAACCTCGGTTGGTGACTCAGGGGTTTTCCATTTAGTAATCGCATCGATCTTGGTGGGATCCACATGAATTCCTTCATGATTGACTAGGTGTCCAAGAAACTGTACCTGTTCTAACCAAAACTCGCACTTTGAAAACTTTGCATAAAGCTTTTCTTTCCTTAATAAACTTAAAAGTGCGTGCAAATGTTTTGCATGTTCCTCTTTACTCTTAGAGTAAATGAGAATATCATCTATAAAGACAATTATGAATTTATCCAAATATGGCTTACATATTCGGTTCATCATGTCCATAAATGCAGCTGGGGCATTGGTTAAACCAAATGGCATGACAGTAAATTCATAATGGCCATACCTTGTTCTAAATGCGGTCTTAGGAATGTCCTATTCCTGTACCTTTAATTGATGATATCCCGATCGTAAATCGATTTTAGAGAAAAATCGGGCTCCCTGCAATTGATCGAACAGATCATTGATTCTTGGTAATGGATACCGATTCTTAATCGTGACCTTGTTCAATTCAAGGTAGTCAATGCACATACGCATAGATCCGTCTTTCTTCTTAACGAATAAGATTGGTGCTCCCCACGGTGATAAACTTGGCTGTATCAATCCTTTCTCCCACAATTCATCTAACTGTTTCTTCAGTTCCTGCATTTCTGCGGGTGCCAAACGGTAAGGTGCTTTGGAAATTGGTGCTGTCCCTGGTAGCAGATGGATTCTGAATTCAACTTCCCTGTCTGGCGGTAGTCCTGGTAATTCTTATGGAAATACATCTGAAAACTGAGATACTACTGGAATATCTTTTAGTTCTTTTCCTTTAGTGTTAGTGATTATGGAAATCAAATACACTAAAGATCCTTTTTCTTATATAACTTGCTGTTTTTATCACAGAGATGAATTTTGTGGATCTAGATGGCTTATCTCCTTTAATTGTGATCTTTTCACCTATTGGTGAATTTACTTGAATTGACTTTTGATCACATAAAATACTGGCTTTATTGGCTATTAACCAATCCATTCCTAATACAACATCAAATCCTTCCAGATTCATTGGGTAAAGGTTTGCAATAAACTTTTGATTTAAAAATTCTATTCTTGCTCCCTGCAAGATTTCAGAAATCCTAACGGTTTCCCCATTTGCTGTCTCTACTAGACATTCTTGTGGGAGTTTAGTTAATGGTTGATTGAGAAGTTTTCAAAATGAAGTATTAATAAAACTTTGGTTCGCACCAGAGTCAAATAATACCTTAGCAAAAATATCATTAACTAAAAACGTACCGGCTATCACGTCCGGAATCATCTTAGCTTCATCTGCCGTCAGAACAAATGCTCTAGCATTTTTGGTAGTCTTATTGCCCATGGCTGGAACTAGTTTTGGACAATTCGGCTTGATGTGACATTTTTCTCCACAGTTGAAGCACATTCCATTATTAGGTTTCCTTCTGTAATCTTCTTCCTTGTGCCCTGGTATCTTGCAGAAATTGCAGTAAGTGGAGCATTTTCCCGAATGCTTTTTCTTGCAAGCCTTGCAGTAGGGTGCAGAGGTAGAACCTACATTCCTATGGTTGGAATTACCATAGAGAAATTCTTGGGTAAGCCTTTGAGCTAGATTCCTCCTCTGGTCTTCTTCTCGTGTATGAACTAATTCATCAGTCAAGGTATTTGCTAGTTCTACAACTTCCTCTATGGTTTGGGGTCTAGCTGCCTTGACTACATGCCTAATTTCCCCAATTAATCCCCAGATGTAACGGGAGATCAATAATGGTTCTGGTGATGCAATGGTTGGTACTATTCTAGCATATTCAAAGAATGTAGTAGTATAACCCTTACTATCCACTCCAGTCATTCTAAGGTTGAGAAACTTATTTGCTATTTGTTCATTTTCATTGGGAGGGCAGAATTTCCTTTCTACCATATTCTTAAATTCTTCCCATTCCATATTGTAAACCCTGTCACTTCCTCTAGACTGGAGGATAGTGTTTCACCATTCTAAGGTTGAGTTCTTAAACAAATTGGAATCAAACATTATCTTATCATCTTCTGCACGCTTACTTATTTTTAAGACTGCCTTAGTCTTTTCTATCCAGCGTAGAGCTGCAATGGGTCCTTCATTGCCCGAGAATTCTATTGGTTTACAGGACCAGAATTCCTTGTAAGAACAACCATAAGATATGGTTCTTCTTCTTTTGGGAATGGGCACTTGAAGTATGGGTCCATTGTTTACGCTGTGTTCCGGTTCAGTTGGTCGCTTACTGCTATGTTTACTTTTATTATCTGCTTCCTTAACTGTTTTGATAATAAATGACATTGCATCTATTATCCCTTGTGCCACTATGTGTTGGATGGCACTGTTATCCACTTGGTTCCCATTGTTATCGTTGTTCGGATTGTCATTATTTAGGTTATCATTATTCAGGTTATTGTCATTCTGGTTTTCCTGGTTCACTTCGTTGTCCATCTGAATTTTAAACATTTGCCACGTATTAATATCACAAGATAATGTTTAATACAAACAATCACACAACACAAATATTGATCAAAAACGTCGAGCATTGCGACTTACTCTTTCTTATATATAATATGCATCTAATACAAACCAGAACTAGAATTTAAAATTACAATACGACTGAAATTGAAAGTATACTACTAGTAGGCATCCGTAGCTATGATTTAGATTTTTTTTCAAACACACATATTATATATTATTATTATTATCATTATTATTATTATTATTATTATTATTATTATTATTATTATTATTATTATTACTACTACTACTACCTCCACTATCATCTTCACTGATATGGGTTCATCCAGAACTCTATATTGCGCTCATCGTACTTCCAGATGAGTCGCTCTCCGACCTGCCTCATCCTCTCGCTACTTTCTAAAATTTCTTCTCCGAAAGTTCGGAGCTCTTGCACATTTTCTGCACTCATTTGGGGTGCAGGTGCTGGGACTGGATTTGGGATCTGGGGCATGGGTTCCTGGTACGGGTATGGATTCTCTAAGATTTCCCTAATGTATTGATCACTATCATAGTAGGGATCTAGAGGGTCCAAACCTGGGTAAGCTCCTAGATTTGGCATGGGCATGTCTTCTGGTATTGGGTAACGTTGCACATAGTCCCTATTATCATCTAACCACGGGTCGTAGTTTGGGTCTAAGGGATTAGGTGCTGGTAACCTAGGTATCTCCTTTGGGTTAAAATCATGCATTTCGACTTGATTTTCTGGGTTGTTTTCTATTTCCATTGGTTGGTTAGGGAATAGTGGTAATGGTTGGGGTGCTATCAGTTGTTCCAGGTTAGGGTCGACAGCTGTGGTTGTTAGGATATGGAAATTGGATAAACTTATATTAAGCATATCATGTGTGTGGGCATCGGTTTCTCTTTTAGTGGCTGCTAGGACTCTCTGTTGTTGCAACTTTTTCATTCTTTTCCTACGTTCATGTGCTACCCTACTGAACCATCCTCTCTTTTTAGGAGGGAATGGCTCTTCAAACTGAGCCTTAAACACGAATATCCCGTCTTCATTATCTGCTGAGTACTGATGCGTGTATAGTGTTATATATTTTTATGTATATTTTTAGCCCTTTTTAACACTTTGGTCAAGTTTTAAATTTATAAAACACGATATTCTACTAACACTAAACACGCATATGGGCAAGTGCACCCATCGTGAGCGTAGTATAGTGTTGGTAAGATACCGAGGTCGTCCAAGGACATAAGAGCTTTTAATACCGGTTTATCCTCAACGTCTAATCAAAACAAAAGTTTAGAAAAAGGTTTTAACATGAAAATAAAAACTAAAATGCTGAAAAATAAAAATAAAAATAAAACAGATAGACAAGATGAATCACTTGGATCCGACTCGCCTTTAGTGTAACCTTTGATTATTTTCGAACTTTTGCACTTTTTAAGAGATTATCTTAGTTATTGTAGTAGACCTCTCTTTTGAAGGTGACGTTACCCTCAACCCAGTAGTTTGAGTCAGCAAGGATACAATCCTAAAGGGTGGGATTATTGAAAGATAATATTTAAGTTATTAATGCATAATGTGGTAGGCCTCTCTTTTGAAGGTGACGTTACCCTCGGCTAAGTAGTCTGAGTCAGCAGGGATATAGTCCTAAGTAGCCGGGTTAATATATTAATAGTAGTTTACATATGAGTGGATCAAGGAGTTTAGACCCCCGCCATCCAATACCAGTGGGTATTGAAGGAGGTCCTACTAAACTTGACCCAGGTCCTTGCAGGATCTATACACTGAACAAGGCAAGACGCTTACCAAACCATTCCCTTAACCCCCGACCAGGTAGCCAACATATCTCCATATAGACCGTGGAGATATGAATGGTGTAAATCTTTTATTTTATATAAACAGTAAAATAACGCCAAGACACCACGGACAAATGATAAGGAAGTTTCACCCTCAACATAAGAAACTAGTTATTAAAGTCATTAATACATAACCAAATAAAAAGTGCGAAAAGATTAAGAATAAAAAGTATTACACTAAATGCTTGTCTTCACCAAGTGATGTAAGAGACTTAGGCAAACATGGCCTTTGATTGTCAAGAACTATTACTATCAATCTTGGATCCCGAGACTACTACACACACTCTATGATGGATGATGGATGATGGTGTTGTGGTGGTGGTGGAGTGTGGGTGAAGTGGGAGAGAGGTGGTTTGCCAAGGGATGGTTTGCAAATGAGCCAAACACCCCTATTTATAGCCTGCACAGAAGCCCGGACACGGCCCCGTGTCCATTGGGCACGGCCCCGTGTCCACCCGTCTTCTCTTTCTTCATTAAATGCAGTTTGTCTGCATTAGTTGACCATGCCCCCGTGTCCGCTGGGCACGACCCCGTGTGCAGAAGCGTATCTATACTTTCAAGATTTTCCTAGATTCTGCGAATCTTAGAGTTGACCACGGCCCCGTGTCCGCTGGACACGCCCCCGTGGTGGGTGATAGAAGCTTCTACAACTTTGTCTTTTTGCAGACACTTGGGCACGCCCCCGTGCTCATTGAGCACGGGGCGTGTTCAGCCTTCTGTTCTCTTGTTTTTGCTTGGGAGGATGCTGTCGAGGGGTTGGGCATGCCACGTTTATTCCTTTTCTTGTATTTATGTTAGATTTAGCTGCCTTTTTGCTTCTTTTGTTCATTTGAGCTCATTTGATCCTGAAAAGACAAAAGGAAGACAAAAACACACCTTTTCCAATATTAGTACTAACAAGGGTTAGTTTTATGCCACGTTTGATGTAATTTATATGTTGCATTTTGCGCACATCAAATACCCCCACACTTGAATCTTTGCTTGTCCTCAAGCAAAACTCTTTATAATGTGGCTTACACTCCCAAACGGAATGGGTAGAAGAGAAGGTTTTTGGGCTTGTCATAGAGTGTCGGGATTTCCAAGATTCTTTATTAAGTTTTATTTTTAATTATTTACAATCCTATTCGTCATGATTTATTTAAAACAATACATAATATAAATTACTTATTAGGGCATAACATGCCTTTTTAAAATTCCATTTATATACAAGTTCACATACATCACGGGGGATCACTCAACACTCGGCCGAAAATGTATTTTTGTGAAACACTCGAGAGCGGCATGGAACTTACTTCTACCATAATCTTGCCAAGCAATCAATCCTCCTCCTTTTTAACCATATACCTTTGTAAATATCAAGAGGACTTTTGGGGGAAGGGTTAGGCTTGGGTTAAAGGTAGGTGGTTTGGTTAGTGGTTAGTAGAAAAGGGCGAAAGGAGTAAAAAGCATCGGTTTTCATAAGACTTTATTTTTATGACTTTTTATTTTAATGAAGCAATTTTTTCAAACAAAGTTCTTTTTGATAACCTTGTTTGTTTATTTCTTTTGGCTTCATTATAATCAATTTTTTTTTGATAAGGAAGTCATAAGAAAAACCAAGCTTTTTTACTAAAATAAAGGGTTGAAAATGAAAAAGGGTTTTGGTGGGTAAAAGGGTGTTTGTTTTGGGTTAAGAAATGAAAAGGTTTAGGCTCAAAGGGGTTAACTAGGGGGATTTTGGGTAGGTGGTAAAAAAAAAGAAAAATAACGGTGTTGAAATAAAAAGGGTTAGTCCTAATGCCTCCATCATTTACTTACTTGGGTTTAAGTTGGTAAGGACCGGGAATGTATTGTTATGGCAAGTTCTAGAGTCGTAAGAACCAAGCGACTATTCACATAAGAAACGAAAAATGAGCATTTAGTTTAAAGATGTGTATTTGTATGCTCAATAAAGGCTCAAAACTCACTTTTTGTGGGAATGGATTTTTATGTGATCAATTATATATAATCGAATTTTAACTATATTTGTCATGCCGTTTCATAATTTCCTTATGTTAGTTCTTTTTATCACGACGCTATCGGTTGTAAATTTATAAAGATAAAACCTTTTTTTTGAACTTGTTATTCCCAATTTAAACCCAGACAAGTAAAAAAAAGAAAGAAAGGTTTTTGAAAAAATTTGGGGTGTTTAGCGGTTTCAATAGAGTTTTGTGTAAGGCTTGCGGTTAGAACTTGCAAAATTCAAGGTTTTAGCATCCCCCCACACTTAAATTACACATTGTCCTCAATGTGTCCCAAAAATAAGTTTTTAGGTTGATTGAATGTGTAAAAAGATGTGAAAAAGCAAAATTTTTATGTTACTGGGCGTTTGGACACGGTCCCGTGGTGTCCGGGCACGGCCCCGTGTTCAGATTGCCAGTAACAGAAAACAAAATAAAGTAACAGAAGGCTGGACACGGGGGCGTGTTCAGTGAGCACGCCCCGTGTCCAGGTACCTGAACTGGGCATTTTTCTGCAGATGGTTGAGCACGGGGCGTGTTGGATGAGCACGGCCCCGTGCTGAACTTGCTGTAATGAAGAAAAATTATCGGGTGGCCCTGTTTTTGTGCATGGGGTGTTGGTTCAAGCTTCCCTTCACCATCCCGAGTGTGTTTTATTCCTGAAAACTAAAACTAAACTAGAAAACAGTAAAGGTTAATCTAAACTAAAGCTAACGATAGTTCCGCGGAATGCCTCCGTGGTGCGCCACGTTTATAAGGGTCCTTGGCTAGACCCAAAGCCAGTCATATGTTACCCAAGCGGGATGGGTTGCATCCCATTTTGCACCGTCGGAGAGCATCATCCAAACTTGAGTCTATGACTTGCATGTAGTTGACCGGGTCATCATCTTCAATTCTTTTCCTGACCCCAAACTTCATTTCCTTGTCCCCAACCCTCAATGTTAGTGTTCCCCCATTCATGTCTACTACTACGTGGGCTGTAGCTAGGAATGGCCTCCCTAAGATGAGTGGTACTTCGGTGTCTTCTTCCATATCTAGTATGACAAAGTCGGCTGGGAAGACAAAGTCTCCGACTTTAACTAACAGATTTTCAACGACACCTTGTGGGTACTTGACGGACCTATCGGCGAGTTGGATGCTCATTTTTATAGGGCTTGTTTTTCCTAATCCGAGTCGATCAAACATTGATGCGGGCATAAGGTTGATGCTAGCCCCAAGATCGGCTAGCGCATTGCGTATGGGTGAGTCCCCGATGGAACAAGGAATGGTGAAGCTTCCGGGATCGATTTTCTTTTGTGGGAACTTGTTGAGTAATAAGGCAGAGCATTCTTCACTCAAATTAACTAATTGCAATGATTCAATTTTCCTTTTATGAGTGAGGAAGTCCCTCATGAATTTTGAATATTTAGGCATTTGGGTTAGGACTTCTACAAATGGAATATTGCCGTGCAATTATTTTAGTAACTTTATGAATTTAGTTAATTGCTCATCGGTCTTTTGGCGGAGTAACCGACCGGGATAGGGTACCGGAGGATTCTTCGGTGGCTCTTGAGTTGGCGCAGGCGTTGTCTATTTTTGGGGTGTAGATGAAGATGTGGCCTGGCTCAGTGGACTCCTTTCAGTTGTGAGAAGCTGGGCTTCCTCGGGTCCGACAGTACGATTTCTCAGTGTGATGAGATATACTTGTGCCTTCGGGTTTGTTTCGGTATTGCTAGGTAACGCGCATTGTGGTCTATCGGAGAAATTTTGAGCTAATTGATTTAATTGTTTTTCAATGTTTTGAATACTAGCTTGTTGGTTTCTAAAATTTGATTCCAATTGCTGAAATCGTTCTGAGTTTTTCTTATCGGAGTCAGAGATGAGGCGTGAGACAGTGTCTTCAAGCCTTTCTCGTCCCCCTTGTTGTTAAGAAAAATTTTGTGACTCATTACGTGGTTGTTGAAAGTTTGTTCTTTGACTCTGGTTTTGTTGGTTACTACTATTGTCAGGTTCCCTCCAACCAAGGTTAGGGTGGTTACGCCAGCCTTGGTTGTAGGTACCTGTCGGAGGACCTGACGGCCTAGGTCTATTATCAATGTATTTTACCGATTCCGTTTGATTATCAATTTCTTTCATACAACTCCAATTTTCATGAGGCCCACCACACCCTTCACAAGCCATAACCGAGGCCGTTTTTGCCATTTCTAGTTTTTTGATTTTTGAAGAAAGGGCCTCGATTTGGGCTTGTAAAGAAGTGCTTTCATCAACCTTATGGGCGCTCGGGGCAATAGATTTATTGCCTCGGGGAGTGTGCCATTGAAAATTGTTTTGAGCAATTTCCTCAATTTGATTATAAATTTCATTTGGGCGTCGATTACCTAAAAGTCCCCCGGAGCTAGAGTCAAGTGTTTGTCTTGTGTGTGGCAAGTGGCAACAACCCATTATAGAAAGTGGACACTTGTTGCCATACCGCAAGACCATGATGAGGACACTTTCGTAGTAGCTCCTTGAACCTTTCCCAAGTTTCATATAAGGATTCCCCATCCTCTTGTGAGTATGTATTAATTTCAGTCATTAATTTAGCTGTTTTAGCATGAGGGAAATACTTATATAGAAACTTTTGGGCTACTTCATCCCAGGTGTTTACCGAACCAACTGGAAGTGTATTTAGCCAAGCCTTAGCTCGGTCTTTTAGAGAAAATGGAAACATTCGCAGGCGGATGGCGTCATTTGATGCTCCGTTGATCCGAAAAGTATCACATATCTCCAAAAAGTTGGTAATACGTAAATGGGGATCTTCATCCGCAAGCCCGTGGAATGTTGCGGAATTTTGAAGCATTTGAATCAAATGCGGCCGAAGTTCGAAGTTGTTGGCATCGACATTCGGTGCATTGATAGCAGCGCCAAGATTACCTACGGTGGGTCATAGGTAATCCATAAGGGTACGTTGGTCCGCCATTGGAAGTAGGTCCCCCGAAACTTTCTCTTGGTTTTTAGCTTTACGTCTTTTTCTTAGAAAGAGTTCGGGTTCGTCTAGAGGTTCTTTTATGTCTCTACTGGAACTGAAGCTCATACACTACGTAGAAAGTTCAGGTGTGGCGCCTGGGTTCCAAGTCCTGCAATAAAAACAAAAAGAAAGTTGGTCAGAAGTTTCACCAAGGCCCCATGCTCAGATTAACACGGCCCCGTGGTCGGAGTTACAGTGATTGTTTTCCGGATCCCCGTTACTGAAAAGCTCTACACGACCCCGTGTTGCACCGACACGTCCCCGTGCTCAACTCTCTGTAACTCAGAAAATAAAAACTGCCAGTAACAATGATGGGCACGGCCCGTGCTCAACTCTGCAGAAGCTGAAAAATTATGAAAAAAAAACCTAAAAAAATAGAAAAATAAGAAAAAAAATGATTAGGCCGTTGATTTTAAGCTTTCTTAAAATTCTTGTGTCCCCGGCAACGGCGTCAAAAACTTGATGCGTGTGTAGTGTTATATATTTTTATGTATATTTTTTAGCCCTTTTTAACACTCTGGTCAAGTTTTAAATTTATAAAACACGATATTCTACTAACACTAAACACACATATGGGCAAGTGCACCCATCGTGAGCGTAGTATAGTGTTGGTAAGATACCGAGGTCGTCCAAGGACCCAAGAGCTTTTAATACCGGTTTATCCTGAACGTCTAATCAAAACAAAAGTTTAGAAAAAGGTTTTAACATGAAAATAAAAACTAAAATGCTGAAAAATAAAACAGATAGACAAGATGAATCACTTGGATCCGCCTCGCCTTTAGTGTAACCTTTGATTATTTTCGCACTTTTGCACTTTTTAAGAGATTATCTTAGTTATTGTAGAAGGCCACTCTTTTGAAGGTGACGTTACCCTCAACCCAGTAGTTTGAGTCAGCAAGGATACAATCCTAAAGGGTTGGATTGAAAGATAATTAATTAAGTTATTAATGCATAATGTGGTAGGCCCCTCTTTTGAAGGTGACGTTACCTTCGGCTAAGTAGTTTGAGTCAGCAGGGATACAGTCCTAAGTAGCCGGGTTAATATATTAATACTAGTTTACATATGAAGGGATCAAGGAGTTTGGACCCCCGCCATCCAATACCAGTGGGTATTGAAGGAGGTCCTACTAAGCTTGACACAGGTCCTTGCAGGATCTATACACTGAACAAGGCAAGACGCTTACCAAACCATTCCCTTAACCCCCGTCCAGGTAGCCAACATATCTCCATATAGACCGTGGAGATATGAATGGTGTAAATCTTTTATTTTATATAGACAGTAAAATAACGCCAAGACACCACGGACAAATGATAAGGAAGTTTCACCTTCAACATAAGAAACTAGTTATTAAAGTCATTAATACATAACCAAATAAAAAGTGCGAAAAGATTAAAAATAAAAAGTATTACACTAAATGCTTGTCTTCACCAAGTGATATAAGAGACTTAGGCAAATATGGCCTTTGATTGTCAAGAACTCTTACTATCAATCTTGGATCCCGAGACTACTACACACACTCTATGATGGATGATGGATGATGGATGATGAATGATGGTGGTGGATGATGGTGTTGTGGTGGTGGTGGAGTGTGGGTGAAGTGGGAGAGAGGTGGTTTGCCAAGGGATGGTTTGCAAATGAGCCAAGCACCCCTATTTATAGCCAGCACAGAAGCCCGGACACGGCCCCGTGTCCATTGGGCACGGCCCAGTGTCCACCCGTCTTCTCTTTCTTCATTAAATGCAGTTTGTCTGCATTAGTTGACCACACCCTCGTGTCCGTTGGGCACGACCATGTGTGCAGAAGCGTATCTGTACTATCAAGATTTTCCTAGATTCTACGAATCTTAGCGTTGACCACGGCCCCGTGTCCGCTGGACACGACCCCGTGGTGGGTGATAGAAGCTTCTACAACTTTGTCTTTTCTGCAAACACTTGGGCACGCCCCCATGCTCATTGAGCACGGGGCGTGTTCAGCCTTCTGTTCTCTTGTTTTTGCTTGGGAGGATGCTGTCGAGGGGTCGGGCATGCCACGTTTATTCCTTTTTTGTATTTATGTTAGATTTAGCTGTCTTTTTGCTTCTTTTGTTCATTTGAGCTCATTTAATCCTGAAAACACAAAAGGAAGACAAAAACACATTTTTTCCAACATTAGTACTAAAAAGGGTTAGTTTTATGCCACGTTTGATGTAATTTATATGTTGCATTTTGCGCACATCAGTACCCTGAGAGGGCAGGCTGTGAAGAGGTACCTACGCTTCTAGGCGAGCTGGACAACTGACGAAACGCGTTGGAAGGTCCTTGGTCGCTCATACTGTAAACTAACAAATAGTCAAATAACACATAACAATAAAATACAATTATGCACGTAGTTCTGTAGAAAATTTCCTAACACATTAGATATATTTTGGTGTCAGCAGAACACTTCTGTGGCCGAATCAGTGGCTTAGCTCTGATACCACATTCTGTCACAACCCCGTCCCCTAACAACCCGGAAACGGGCGGCCGCGGTCAGTTTTGGTGGTATCTGTTTTCATCCATTTTGGCAGCGAAATTTACATCAGGACCGTAGTTAGGAAATATTTTATCAGAGTAAAATACCACACTTTCATAATATTAAACACATGGGAAAATCTCAAGTTTTAAGTACACACATTTTCATAGGAATAAATCATATTTTATTTAAATAAAACATCTCTTTTATTTTAGGTAACTTTATAGCCACTTTTCCAAGCCTTCAGTGCTGTCCAGCTGGCTTCTAATTGGCTTTCACATTTTGTTACCTGAAACGCGTTTAAAAACATTTTGTTAGTGGGAAATACTGGTGAGTGAATCCCAGTTTAATCAAGTTAAATAAAAACTATTGTACATTATTGAGGGCGGTCGCACAATTACATTTGTTTCCATCTATTCAATTACCACCCACGGTACCGTCAACCCAACTTGTGGTCATGTTACTCCTCGCAAGGTAGTAACAAATTTTGTATACAAAACCCTAACATACCGACGATAATTGTAGAATACAAATACTCAATAACTGTTTAATATATTATTAATCGTGTGAGGTTTTGTAAAAACAATATGCAAAAAGGAGATTACTCACATTGCTGTCTTAGGTTTTCTGTAAGGATTTCCTGGTGATTATCTATTAAATACACAAATGCACACGTGTTAGTATAATAACCCAATATTTACATTAGTAATACCTTCCCTGAGACGGTATTCCAACGACTACATCGGGCAGAACCACGATAGCCGTTACAGAACCCTGGATCAATCGGGCAGCGTATCTAATACGTAACCGGGGTTATGATACTTACAACGGAGCAGAACTTCGTTATTTAGGGGGGGGGGGGTATTTCGCCCGAAAATTATAATTGCTATTCAGAAATGAGAGAGAGATCAAGAGATTTAGCGAATTGGAACTGAGGCTGGAGGCCTCCATTTATAGGCGACCCTTCGCCTTCCCTCGCGACGCGCGAAGGATTAGGCTGGGGCTTACGCGGCCCGCGACATAGGGGAAGTAGGGCCTAGGGTTGCCGGATCACCGTTCTAGCTTCGACGTGTGGCTGTCACGTGGCAGCCCGGGGTGATGCCTCGTTGATGATCACCGTTTTTGCATACGGGGTGTATTTTAGGACGCATTGGTATATTTTAATATATTAGGGGTGTTGAAAAATATTTTAAGGGTTGTTATAATGTCTTATAGTTTTACAAACAAAATTTAAAAGAAATATGTATGTATATGTTATGTTTTTGGAATCCTTACGTATGTTCTATTTTGCAAGTTTCAACCACCAATGTTGAAAGAAGGAATGTGTATCATCTTCCTGCTTATGCTACTCCAAATATTAGTAGTAATTTGTTTCACTCATCTACACAAGTAAAAGGTATACTTACTGCATATATTTTTTGGTAATTTCAAATAATTTTCACAATACTTTCAAAGTTCTTTTCTCGAGTGGTCAACAATCTTTTTCATTCAAGTATTTTAAAATATGGATACAGATAACACAATTTCAAGTAAGTATAAAGTTGACCTTCAAGCAATTCAACGTCAAATGTGTGCTGAAGAAAGAGAAAAAAAGGAAGTATGTTCTTCAACAAAAGAGAAACAACAGAGGTTGTCATCCAGCATCAACATCTGATTCTGTTGAAAGGATTCCATTTTCAAATACTTCAAGTGGTATGTGTTATAGTTTTGCAAACAAAATTTAAAAGAAATATGTATGTATATGTTATGTTTTTGGAATCCTTACATATGTTCTATTTTACAAGCTTCAACCAACAATGTCGAAAGAAGGAATGTGTATCACCTTCCTACTTATGTTATTCCAGATATTAGTAGTAATGTGTGTCACTCATCTACAAATGAAAAAGGTAAACTTACTGGAGATATTTTTTTCTAATTTAATTATGAATTGTAGTTTTGTTTGTTAATTTTATATACTTTTGTCTTATAAGATTCATCAAGAAAAATCTCATCAAGGAATGTCCATCACACTCCTTTTGGAAGTACTAAGCAAATATCCAATTTTGTTGAGAGGACTCCATTATCAGATATTACAAATTGTATGATTTAAATTTTTGGAAACAAAATATTTGTTTAATCTTAGGTTTTATGAATTGTTATATATATCTTATTTTACAAGCTTCAATATAGGTGGAATATCTAAAATTGAATTACAAATGAAAAAAAAAAAAAGTGATGAGATGTTACCAGATTCTGTGGTTAAGAAGATTCATGGAATTTCTAAAGGTATAAGATACGAATGTAAATTCCTGTTAAGTTTTCAATATGTAGATAACTTATGTTGACTTATAAATTTTCTAAGTCTGTAGATTATATTGATCATGGAGATGCCATCTTTGTGTGTTCTAAATGTGATGCAATGTTATGGGAAGATGAAATGCTTAGGGGAAATAAAAAACGTAAGAAAACATCCTATTCTCTTTGTTGTTCAAATGGAGATATTGAGCTACCACTACCACCTACACCTCCTCCATTACTACGACATTTATATAAAAGTCATACCTCACAGTCTCGCAATTTCATGGATAATATTCGAGCATATAACATGATGTTTTCCTTCACATCTCTTGGTGGGAAGGTTGACAAAAGTTATCAGAGAGGTAAAGGTCCTTATGTATTTAGACTACAAGGTCAGAATTATCATCGAATTGGTAGTCTACTTCCAGACGATAGGGAAGAACCCAAATTCTCCCAGCTTTACATATAAGATTCACAAAACGAAGTTGTAAATCGTCAAAAAGCAGTATGGTAATTTCTTTATGATAATTGTGGCATTTATGAATATATATATTGCTTTTCAGTATATTTACATTCATTATCATTTGAAATGAATGTAAATTTTAACTTTTTATATTTCTGGCAGTTCTCAGATAGAATGCAAAACTACAAGAAACAACCAGCTTGATAGTACAACCATAGAGGGTCTTAAAGATACGTTGGATTCTTGCAATCCTCTTGTCCAGTCCTTCAGAATGGTAAGAGATTGTTTTCAAGAAAATGAGTTTCAAGATGTAAGCTTGAAGCTTATTGGAACAAGAGATAAGGATGGAAGAGTTCACAATTTGCCAACAGCATCAGAAATTGCTGCGTTAATAAATGGTGATTTTGATGGAGAATTTGATAAACAGGACATTGTTGTTAGAAAGAAGTCTGGTGGTTTTCAAAGAATTAGTGAGCTTCATCCCTCTAACCTTGCTTTGCAATATCCACTTATTTTCCCATATGCAGAAGATGGTTATAGAGTTGGTATTAAACATAGAGGGATTGTGATTGATAATGAGGTACTTAGAACCAATTTTACAATTAGAGAATTCTTTTGTTACAAAATTTAAGATAGACAGAATCAGTTTTCATTGTTAGTTAATGCGAAAAAAACTATTTCAGCAGTTTTTGGTTGATGGATACACGATGATAGAATCTGCCAGGTTGAATTATATAAGGACACAACAACCTAAACTTAGAGCGCAAAGTCTTAAGAACTTGAATGCTACTGTTGAAAGTTGTAACAACCCTCATTAAAAAGCACTAATTATTATGTTAATTGTCCAATAGGAAACCCTAATTAAGAAACCCAAGTGATTCTGAACAAACCCTAAAATTTTCAGAACAATCGGAATCAGGATCAGGGCCCCTAAAACTCAGGGGGGGGGGGAAACCCTAGTTGGTATTATCTTAACAATTTTACGTGTAAAATGAAAATGAACGCGAGACCAACTCAGCAAGGCTACTTAGACACGGGGCTACCCTATGGTGGGTAGGCACCCCTCGCGCCACGCGACACCCCCTCGCGCCACGCGAGGGGGGAGGTTTTTCATGTATAAATAGGAATGTTTGGGACTTGATTCTGTGCGTTTGTTCGACGTTCAAACTCAAATTGATCGTTGAGATATTGAAATTTTACTACAATTAACACACATGGATCACTAATCGACGCCGCAATCAGGGTATTAACTCGATCACTGATACGATTCAATGTCCGATTGATCAAAATATCCAATGGATGTTTAAGTGCTGCCCACATTAGGGTTTATGCTTTGTCATTCGTTGATTAATTTCAATGGATGTTTAAGTATCGCACTTTGTCATTCGATGTGAGGATTTGATCTCGTGAGTTATCGTAAAAGCTGTATTAAGTTACTGACTGAATTGTGTGCCTGTTATTAATTTAGGTTAAAAAGGCTAAATCAGTAGGCTAGGCTCTGCTCAAATTAAATCTGCTATGTGAGTCATTCTCTTTTTATAAACTATTTTACAATACCTCAAATTATTTTCAAGGTTATAATTACAGGGACTAAGTCGTGGATATCTTGAATTACTGGTTAGTGGGGTATTGTGCACATTACTAATTTTCTCCCAGTTAGGTTCATTGACCTACTCGGGAAAATCACTGTTAGGTTCATTGACCTACAGGGATAATCATCACTATTTAGGTTCATTGATCTAATAGTGGTATGACCATCGTCACCATTGTGACAAGTCGCCAGATAAAAATAAGATAGAAGCCATTGTAATCGCTCTTATGCTGTAATTGATAACTATGCATCATTATGCAAAATAGAATGATTCACTCAGTATTTCCCGCTGACAAAACCTTTTTCAAACATGTTTCAGGTGATCTGTTATGATCCAGGAAAAGTGTCGTGAAGCACTACAGGCTTAAGAAAGTGGCTCAGGATAAAATAAAGAAACATGTTTTGTAAAATAAAAGATTTCTTCGTGAAATCAAATGATTGTAAATTACCGGGTTTTATCCCGCGCTGTGAAATAAAATAATCGGGAAATATTTCAGTCTTAAAAAGATCCTGATGATAAACTTCCGCTGTTAAACTCAATTAATTAAATACCACGGGATTTTCTGTCCCGCGGCTCCTGAAACGGGTCAAACCGGGTCGAGGGCCGTGATAGAAAAAGGTGGTATCAGAGCCACTTATCGAGCCACTGATTTAAGCCAATTAAGTATTTAGAAATACTTAATAATTTTTATTAATTGCTATTTTGTGATTATGTGTTTTATTATCTGACTAATTTCGTACAGTATGGGCAGATCTTTATATGTTAACCACTGTAGCAGTAAATACAAATCTTTAAATATTCTGACTCAAAGTTTTAGTATCTTTATTATCTACAGTCTATAAACCGTATTCAGTAAATAAATAAATTCATAAATAAAACCTAGTATGTTTTCATAGTCGGTTGTTTCATAGTTACCCAATATGAAATAATATTTAAAGGCTTTCTATGAAATTTGATATAATTTTTAACTTAGTATTTGTGTGTACTTTACGTAACAGCATGAGTGATTTGTCTGACGCCCTTCAGAATTTAAATCTCTATCCAGTAAGAATAGAAGTTTCCAGAGATTTCAATAGGTATATACCAGACTTAGAAGAACCTATAGAATTCAACGCTTTACCTCTCGAGAAACCCAAGCCTAAGAAAATGGAAATTGGGGAAAGCTCTAGACAAATTGAGGAGTTACCATCTCAAGAAGAACTAGATTTTATAATGGCAAACGATGATACTATTGAGCCTATTAATGAAAATGATTTTATTCATTCTCTTGAAACACAACTACCAATGAATTTAGAACCAGCTATTCCAAACCCTTCAATCCACTCGCAAATAGACGAATGGTTGAATAATGAAATACTGTTACAATACCATCCCTATAAGCTTTTTCCTAAGTTCAATCCAGAACCTTTACCAAATCCACCAATGAGTAACGGGAATATGGCCGAACTCCGTTATTTTAACAAAGAACTAATGGATGCTGGGAATAGGATCCAAGAGATTTTGGGACAGATCTCCTGGAAATACGATGAGAAGGAACGCCGTTACTAGAATATCACCTGACAAAGGATAGGGGATTATGAAACTGTGGTTGTGTAATAGTAATAGTAAAAACAATATGTGTAAAATAAATAATAAAACGGTTGTATATAGAAGCATGATATAATCTATAAAACAAATGGAATATTAGAAAATTTACAATTTTGTTGTATATTCGTTCACGTGATTATGTGCAATTAATTGTGACCTTGGATTATTTCTTTTATACTAATTATTTATCTATAAATTAGTTATCAGATGGAAAACGCTAATAATGAACCAGTTAATGAGGTTAATCAATCTGAGCAACAACCGGGGGATCAATTTATGACTAGGCAGGATATAGAAAATATCATTGCTCAAGGGATAGCCAATGCTATTCCAGAAATAGTTGCTCAAGGGATAGCCAATGCTATTCCAGCAATCGTTGCTGCTGTTAAAAATCCAATCGAACCGCAACAAATCGTTCCTAGTAAACGTATTTCTGAAGATAACTTCAGTAATAGCGTAAATGAAGGCGGTAATCATGTTAATCATGATAATGAACCACGGCAAGCTCCTCCTCCTAAGAAAATGAAAGCTGCAACGCCTGGTTGCACTTACAAAGAATTTCTTGCTTGTAAACCCACTGAGTTTGCAGGCAATGAAGGAGCGACTGCGGCACTGCGTTGGTTAGAGAAAACCGAGGCAGTAATTGCCATAAGTAAATGTGCTCAGGATGATCAGGTCATGTAAGCATCAAACCTTTTCAAAGAAGGGGCGCTAGAATGGTGGAACACGGTGTTACAGGCTAAAGGAAGAAATTTTCAGTCTGCTACAACTGTGGAGAAGCTGGACATCTTAGGCCAGATTGTCCAAAATTGAACAAACCATTTGACAATAAAGCCAAACCTACAGAAGGAGCAAAAAGGAATGTAAGAGCCTTCCAACTAACTAGTCAGGAAGCAGAGCTCATTCCAGATGTGGTAGCTGGTACGTTCTTAGTTCACAACGTTTACACAAAAGTATTATTTGACTCTGGTACAAACCAAAGTTTTAGAAATACTTCATTCTGCCAAACTCTTATGTAACAACTCGTATAAAAAAGTCTTAATTATTATTTTAATTGACCAATAGGAAACCCTAATTGAGAAACCCAAGTGATTCTGAACAAACCCTAAAATTTTCATAAACAATCGGAATCAGGATCAGGGCCCCTAAAACTCAGGGGGGTAAACCCTAGTCGGTAATATCCTTACAGTTTGCTGTAGGAATTGAATTACGTCGAAATCTGACTCACCAAAGCTATAAAAGACACGCACCTACTCTACCCTAGAAGTGACCTGTCGCGCCACGCGACAGGAATAAGAGGACCCCTCGCGTGGCGCGAGGGGGACGGTTTTTCATATATAAATACTAGGCAGTGGGACTTGATTCTGGGAGTTGAAACGACGTAAATTCTCACAAAATACACTGAGTTATGCTCTGTTTGTCACAATTAACACACACGGATCAATAATCGATGCCGCAATCAGGGTATTAACTCAATCGCTGCTACGATTCATTGTCCGATCGATCAATATATCCAACGATTGTTTAAGTACTGCTCAAATTGAGTTTATACTTTGTTAATTCATCGTGATTTCGACTTGAATGTTTGAGTACTGCTCGAATTCGGACTATACTCTGTCATTCATTGTGAATCCGCTGAATTGTTAAGTATTGCACTTGTAAATCGTTGTGAGGGTTTGATCTCGTGAGTTATCGTAAATGTTGTATTGATTACTAACCCGGAATTGTGTGCTTGTTATTTAAAATTTAGGTTAAAAGGCTAATCAGTTGGCTTATACTCTGCTCGTTAAATCTGCAATGTGAGTCATTCTCTTTTTATCAACTATTTTACAATACCTCAAATTATTTTCAAGGTTATAATTACAGGGACTAAGTCGTGGATATCTTGAATTACTAGTTAGTGGGGTATTGTGCACATTACTAATTTCTCCCAGTTAGGTTCATTGACCTACTCGGGATAATCACTGTTAGGTTCATTGACCTACAGGGATAATCATCACTATTTAGGTTCATTGATCTAAATAGTGGTATGACCATCGTCACCATTGTGACATGTCACCATTGTGACAGGATGCCAGATAAAAATAAGATAGAAGCCATTGTAATCGCTCTTATGCTGTAATTAATAACTATGCATCATTATGCAAAATAGAATGATTCACTCAGTATTTCCCGCTGACAAAACCTTTTTCAAACATGTTTCAGGTGATCTGTTATGAGCACAGGAAAAGTGTCGTGGAGCACTACAAGCTTAGAAAAGTGGCTCAATGTAAATAAATAAAGAAACATGTTTTGAGAAAGAAAGATTTCCCAGTAAAATCACTTTATTGTAAATTATGGGATTTATCCCTATATTATATATAAACGAGCAGTTTTAATATTAATCGATCCTGTTTAAAAAGACTTCCGCTGTCATGTAATCAGATACCATCGGATTTCCTGCCTCGTGGTTCTGGACCGGGTCAAACCGGCGCCAAGGGCCGTGACAGGAAAAGGTGGTATCAGAGCCACTGATTTAAGCTTACTATTGATTTTAGCCTATTAAAATAATTAAGAGATACTTAGGAAATTTAATTGCTATTATGTGAAAACATGTTTTATTAACTGATTATATGTTTTATTATCTAGTTAACTGTATACAGTATGGGCAGATCTTTATATGCTAACTAATGTAGCAATTAATACAAATTCTTAAATAATTTGACCCAAGTTTAGCACTTTTATTATCTACAGTTTAGAAACCTTATAAATAAATTTACAAGTGTTTTAATTTTCAGTTGTTTTGGTAGTTACCCAGTATGAAATAATATTTAAAAGTTTTTCTATAAAATTTTATCATAATTTTAACTTAGTAATTATGTGTATCTTGCATAAACAGCATGAGTGATTTGTCTGATGCCCTTCAGAATTTAAATCTCTATCCGGTAAGAATAGAGGTTTCCAGAGATTTCAATAGGTATATTCCAGACATAGAAGAACCTATAGAATTCAACGCTTCACCTCTCGAGAAACCTAAGCCTAAGAAAATGGAAATTGGGGAAAGCTCTAGGCAAATTGAGGGGTTACCATCTCAAGAAGAACTAGATTCTATAATGGCAAATGATGATACTATTGAGCCTGTTAATGAAAATGATTTTATTCATTCTCTTGAAACACAACTACCAATGAATTTAGAACCAGCTATTCCAAACCTTTCAATCCACTCGCAAATAGACGAATGGGTGACTAATGAAATACTGTTACAAAACCATCCCTATAAGCTTTTTCCTAAGTTCAATCCAGAACCTTTACCAAATTCACCAATGAGTAACGAGAATATAGTTGAACTCCGCCACTTTGGCGAAGAACTAATGGATACTGGGAATAGGATCCAAGAGATTTTGGGACAGATCTCCTGGAAATACGATGAGAAGGAATGCCATTATTAGAATATCATCTGACAAAGGATAGGGGATTATGAAACTATGGTTGTGTAGTAGTAATAGTAAAAATCAGTATGTAAAATAAATAAACGGATGTATATAGAAGCATGATATATAAAACAAATGAAATTTTTAGAAAATTTCAGTTTTGTTTGTATATTCGTTTATGTAAGTATGTGCAATTAAATTGTGACATAGGATTATTTCCTTTATACTAATTATTTATCTATAAATTAGATATCAGATGGAAAATGTTAATAATGAACCAGTTAATGAGGTTAATCAATCTGAGCAACAACCGGGGAATCAATTTATGACTAGGCAGGATATAGAAAATATCGTTGCTCAAGGGATAGCCAACGCTATTCCAGAAATAGTTACTCAAGGGATAGCCAACGCTATTCCAGCAATTGTTGCTGCTATTAAAAATCCAATAGAACCGCAACAAATCGTTCCTAGCAAACGCATTTCTGAAAATAACTTCAGTAATAGCGTAAATGGAGGTGGTAATCATGTTAATCATGATAATGAACCACGGCAAGCTCCTCCTCCTAAGAAAATGAAAGCCGCAACGCCTGGTTGCACTTACAAAGAATTTCTTGCGTGTAAACCCACTGAGTTTGCAGGCAATGAAGGAGCGACTGCGGCACTGCGTTGGTTAGAGAAAACCGAGGCAGTAATTGCCATAAGTAAATGTGCTCAGGATGATCAGGTCATGTACGCATCAAATCTTTTCAAAGAAGTGGCGCTAGAATGGTGGAATACAGTGTTACAAGCAAAAGGAAGAAGGATGGCGTATGCTATGAAATGGGAAGAATTTAAAAGTCTTGTAGAAAGAAAATTTTGTCCCGAATATGAAAAAAATCAAATGGCAAATAAGTTTCTAACCCATCGGATGGTGGATGTAGATTGTCGAGGGTATACTTCGACATTCTTCGAGTATGCTAGAGTAGTACCAACGCTGGCTTCGCCAGCACCGGTACTTATTTCTCGTTATATTTGGGGATTGATTTCCGAAATCCGTAATATTGTCAAGGCTGCGAAACCTCGCACGATTGATGATGCGGTGGATTTAGCCTATACTCTGACTGACGAGCTAGTACGGACAAAAGAAGAAAATAGAAGAAAGGAAGTAGCCCAAAAGATTACCCAAGGATTCCGTCAGGATAACCATAACAATTTCAAGAAAGGAGGGAATGGGCAATCTACTACTAGTCCATTTTGCAATTTTTGCAAAAGGAAGCATTTTGGAAGATGCAAATGATATTGCAATTTTTGCAAAATTCCGGGGCATCAAGAAGAAGATTGTAGGAGGATGAAATTTTCAGTCTGCTACAACTGTGGAGAAGCTGGACATCTTAGGCCAGATTGTCCAAAACTGAATAAACCATTTGACAATAAAGCCAAATCTGCAGAAGGAGCAAAAAGGAATGTAAGAGCCTTCCAGATGACTACCCAAGAAGCCGAGATGATTCCAGATGTGATAGCCGGTACGTTCTTAGTTTACAACATTTACACAAAAGTATTATTTGACTCTGGTGCAAACCAAAGTTTTATAAATACTTTACTCTGCCAAATTCCTAATTTACCGTTAACCAGCATTAGATAAATTTCTACCGTAGAAACGTCAGATGGGAATTTAGTTAAAATAAATAAGGTTCTGCAAAACGTAGAAATAGAATTTTTAAGTCATAAATTTCATGCAACCATATTGGTTGAATTCGATGTTATGTTAGGAATGAATTGATTAGTAAACAACTATGCTCGAATTATCTGTGATAGGCATTCCATAGAAATTTGTGCACCCACTGGAGAAGTAATAATGATTACATAAAGTTCATATCAGTAATGAAAGTTGCTAATTATGAACGAAAGCAAGGAATAGTATATATATAATTTCAGTAATCATTAATACTAAAGGTAAAGAACTTAAGGAAATTCCTGTAGTTTCAGAATACCCAGATGTATTCCCAGAAGAGTTACCAAAGTTACCCCAGATAGGGAAGTAGAGTTTAGAATTCCTTTAATTCCAGGAACTATACCGATAGCTAAGGCACCTTATCGATTAGCACCCACAGAAATGTTTGAATTGAAAAAGCAATTAGATGAATTACTAAGTAAAGGTTTCATACAACCTAGTTCATTCCCTTGGGAAGCACCAGTGTTATTTGTTAAGAAAAAGGATGGTTCGATGAGAATATATATTAATTATAGGGAATTGAATAAGGTTACAATTAAGATTCGATACCCATTACATAGGATTGATCAACTTCAAGGAGCTAGATATTTTTCTAAGATAGACTTACGTTCCGGATACCATCAATTGAAGGTACAAGAAGAAGACATACCTAAAACTGCTTCCAGAACTAGGTATGGTCATTATGAGTTTACAGTCATGCCCTTCGGATTAACGAATGCACCTCCAGCATTCATGGACATGATGAATAGGATCTGTAAACTGTATTTGGATGAATTTGTAATTGTCTTCATAGATGATATACTTATTTATTCAAAAAGTCAAGACGAACATTGTCAGCATTTGCATGCACTCTTAACTTTGTTAAGAAAAGAGAAGCTTTACGCCAAATTCTCGAAGTGTGAATTTTGATTACCAGAAGTGCAATTTCTAAGTCATATGGTGAATCATGAAGGTATTCACGTAGATTCTGATAAGATAACAGCAATTACCAAATAAGAGGTTCCGCAATCTACAATGGAAATTAGGAGTTTTGTTGGTTTAGCCGGATACTATAAAAGGTTTATTAAGGATTTTTCCAAAATAGCTGTATCATTAACTAAGCTAACCTGTAAAGCATTTAAGTTTGATTAAGGACCTAAACAAGAAGAAACCTTTAGTATCTTGAAACAGCAGTTAACCAATACTACAATTCTAGTTTTACCAGAAGGAACAGGAAATTTTAAAGTATATGGTGATGTTTCAAAACTAGGATTTGGATATATGTTAATGCAACGCAAAAAGGTAATTGCGTATGCGTCAAGGTAATTGAAAAAGCACGAAGAAAACTATACCACTCATAACTTAGAATTAGGAACCCTAAATTTTGCCTTAAGATTAAAGACATTATCTGTATAAAAGTAAGTTTACTGTCTATACGGATTATAAGAATTTAAGACACATATTTGGGCAAAAAGAATTAAACATGAGGCAAAGGAAATGGATGAAAATCCTAAGTGACTACAACTGTGATATTCAGTATCACGAAGGAAAGGCTGAAGACGGCTAAAGATAGTCAGAAAAGTTATACAGATAATAGACAAAAGCCGTTGGAGTTCGAGTTGGAGACAAAATGCTAATTGAAAGTAATTCCTTGGAAAGGAGTTGTTAAATTTGATAAGAAAGGAAAGCTAAATCTAAAATACTTAGGATCATTTTCAGTGATCCAACGTATAGGACCAGTTGTTTATCATTTTACCAGGAGAGTTAGCTGGGGTACATGATGTATTTCATGTATCCAATCTCAAGAAATGTCTATCAGACGAATCTTTGGTAGTACATTTCCAAGATATAAAGGTAAACGAGTAGTGTTAGTTAAAGTAAAATAGGATTCAAAGATATGATCCTAATACATTTAGGAGTTAGAATCAGAAATGAAAAAAAAAATATATCCTCAATTATTTCAGTAAATCTCGAGGACGAGATTTTTATTAAGGTGGGGAGAATGTAACAACTCGTATCAAAAAGTCTTAATTATTATTTTAATTGACCAATAGGAAACCCTAATTGAGAAACCCAAGTGATTCTGAACAAACCCTAAAACTTTCATAAACAATCGGAATCAGGATCAGGGCCCCTAAAACTCAGGGGGTAAACCCTAGTCGGTAATATCCTTACAGTTTGCTGTAGGAATTGAATTACGTCGAAATCTGACTCACCAAAGCTATAAAAGACACGCACCTACTCTACCCTAGAAGTGACCTGTCGCGCCACGCGACAGGAATAAGAGGACCCCTCGCGTGGCGCGAGGGGGACTGTTTTTCATATATAAATACTAGGCAGTGGGACTTGATTCTGGGAGTTGAAACGACGTAAATTCTCACAAAATACACTGAGTTATGCTCTGTTTGTCACAATTAACACACACGGATCAATAATCGATGCCGCAATCAGGGTATTAACTCAATCGCTGCTACGATTCATTGTCCGATCGATCAATATATCCAACGATTGTTTAAGTACTGCTCAAATTGAGTTTATACTTTGTTAATTCATCGTGATTTCGACTTGAATGTTTGAGTACTGCTCGAATTCGGACTATACTCTGTCATTCATTGTGAATCCGCTGAATTGTTAAGTATTGCACTTGTAAATCGTTGTGAGGGTTTGATCTCGTGAGTTATCGTAAATGCTGTATTGATTACTAACCCGGAATTGTGTGCTTGTTATTTAAAATTTAGGTTAAAAGGCTAATCAGTAGGCTTATACTCTGCTCGTTAAATCTGCAATGTGAGTCATTCTCTTTTTATCAACTATTTTACAATACCTCAAATTATTTTCAAGGTTATAATTACAGGGACTAAGTCGTGGATATCTTGAATTACTAGTTAGTGGGGTATTGTGCACATTACTAATTTCTCCCAGTTAGGTTCATTGACCTACTCGGGATAATCACTGTTAGGTTCATTTACCTACAGGGATAATCATCACTATTTAGGTTCATTGATCTAAATAGTGGTATGACCATCGTCACCATTGTGACATGTCACCATTGTGACAGGATGCCAGATAAAAATAAGATAGAAGCCATTGTAATCGTTCTTATGCTGTAATTAATAACTATGCATCATTATGCAAAATAGAATGATTCACTCAGTATTTCCCGCTGACAAAACCTTTTTCAAACATGTTTCAGGTGATCTGTTATGATCACAGGAAAAGTGCCGTGGAGCACTACAAGCTTAGAAAAGTGGCTCAATGTAAATAAATAAAGAAACATGTTTTGAGAAAGAAAGATTTCCCAGTAAAATCACTTTATTGTAAATTATGGGATTTATCCCTATATTATATATAAACGAGCAGTTTTAATATTAATCGATCCTGTTTAAAAAGACTTCCGCTGTCATGTAATCAGATACCATCGGATTTCCTGCCTCGCGGTTCTGGACCGGGTCAAACCGGGGCCAATGGCCGTGACATCTTAACTTACCTTTAACCAGCATTAAGCAAATTTCTACAGTAGAAACAGCAGATGGGAATTTAGTTAAAATAAATAAGGTTCTACAAAACGTAGAAATAGAACTTTTAAGTCATAAATTTTCTGCAACCCTATTATCTATGAACTTAGTTGAAATCAAGGTTGTGCTAAAAATGGATTGGTTAGTAAACAACCATGTTCGAATAATCTGTGATAAGAAGTCCATAAAAATTTGTGCACCCACTGGAAAAGTAATAATGATTACAGGAGATAAGCCATGTAAACCCATGAAGTTCATATTAGTAAAGAAAGTTGCTAGTTATGAACGAAAGCAAGAAATAATATATATGATTTCAGTAATCATTAATACTAAAGGAAAAGAACTTAAGGAGATCCCTGTAGTCTCAGAATACCCAAATGTATTCCCAGAAGAGTTACCAGGATTACCACCAGATAGGAAAGTAGAATTTAGGATTCATCTAATTCCAGGAACTATACCGATAGCCAAGGCACCTTATCGGTTAGCACCCACAGAAATGTTAGAACTGAAAAAGCAATTAGATGAATTACTAAGTAAAGGATTCATACAACCTAGTTTATCCCCGTGGGGAGCACCAGTATTGTTTGTTAAGAAAAAGGATGGTTCAATGAGAATGTGTATCGATTATAGAGAATTGAATAAGGTTACAATTAAGAATCGATACCCATTACCTAGGATTGATGATCTGTTTGATCAACTTCAAGGAGCTAGATATTTTTCTAAGATCGACATACATTCCGAATATCATCAATTGAAAGTACAAAAGGAAGACATACCTAAAAATGTTTTCAGGACAAGGTATGGTCATTACGAGTTTACAATCATACCCTTCGGATTAACAAATGCACTTGCAGCATTCATGGACATGATGAATAGGATCTGTAAACCATATTTGGATAAATTTGTAATTGTCTTCATCGACGATATACTTATTTATTTCAAAAGTCAGAAAGAACATTGTCAGCACTTTCATGCACTCTTAACTTTGTTAAGAAAAGAGAAGCTTTACGCCAAATTCTCGAAGAATGAATTTTGGCTACCAAAAGTGCAATTTCTAGGTCATATAATGAATCATAAAGGTATTCAAGTAGATCTTGATAAGATAGCAGCAATTACCAAATGAAAGGTTCCGCAATCCGCAATGGAAATTAGGAGTTTTGTAGGTTTAACCGAATATTATAGACGGTTTATTAAGGAATTTTCCAAGATAAACTATACCATTAACTAAGCTAACCTGTAAAACAGTTAAGTTTGAATGGGGAGTTAAGCAAGAAGAAGCTTTTAGAATCTTGAAACAGAAATTTAACAAAATCTTAGCCTTATCAGAAGGAATAGAAGATTTTAAAGTATATGGTGATGCTTCAAAATTAGGATTTAGATGTGTGTTAATGCAACGCAAAAAGGTAATTGCATATGCATCAAGGCAATTGAAAAAGCATGAAGAAACTATACCACTCATGACTTAGAATTAGGAGCCATAATTTTTGCCCTTAAGATTTGGAGACATTATCTGTATGGAAGTAAGTTTACTATACGGATCATAAGAATTTAAGATATATATTTGGGCAAAAGGAATTAAACATGAGGCAAAGGAGATGGATGAAAATCCTAAGTGATTATGACTGTGATATTCAGTATCACAAAGAAAAAGCTGAAGACGAATAGAGATCGCCAGAAGAGTTATACAGATAATAGACGAAAGCCGTTGGAGTTGCAAGTTGGAGACAAAATGCTATTGAAAGTATTTACTTGGAAAGAAGTTGTTAGATTCGGTAAGAAAGGAAAGCTAAATCCAAGGTAAGTAGGACCATTTCCAGTGATCCAACGTATAGGACCAGTTGTTTATCGTTTACAACTACTAGGAGAGTTAGCTGGAGTACATGATATATTTCATGTATCCAATCTCAAGAAATGTCTATCAGACGAATTTCTAGTAGTACCTCTCCAAGATATGAAGGTAAACGAGAAATTAAAAATTTGTCGAGAAATCTGTTCAGATAAAAGATAGAAAGGTGAAGTTTCTCAAACACAAACGGTTAGTACTTGTCAAAGTCAAATGCGATTCAAAGAGAGGAACTAAATACACTTGGGAACTGGAATTAGAAATAAAGCGAAAGTATCCTCAATTATTCCAGTAAATCTCGAGGACGGGATTTTTTATTAAGGTGGGGAGAATGTAACAACCCTCATTAAAAAGCTCTAATTATTATGTTAATTGTCCAATAGGAAACCCTAATTAAGAAACCCAAGTGATTCTGAACAAACCCTAAAATTTTCAGAACAATCGGAATCAGGATCAGGGCCCCTAAAACTCAGGGGGGGCAAACCCTAGTTGGTATTATCTTAACAGTTTTACGTGTAAAATGAAAATGAACGCGAGACCAACTCAGCAAGGCTACTTAGACACGGGGCTACCCTATGGTGGGTAGGCACCCCTCGCGCCACGCGACACCCCCTCGCGCCACGCGAGGGGGGAGGTTTTTCATGTATAAATAGGAATGTTTGGGACTTGATTCTGTGCGTTTGTTCGACATTCAAACTCAAATTGATCGTTGAGATATTGTAATTTTACTACAATTAACACACACGGATCACTAATCGACGCCGCAATCAGGGTATTAACTCGATCACTGATACGATTCAATGTCCGATTGATCAAAATATCCAATGGATGTTTAAGTGCTGCCCACATTAGGGTTTATGCTTTGTCATTCGTTGATTAATTTCAATGGATGTTTAAGTATCGCACTTTGTCATTCGATGTGAGGATTTGATCTCGTGAGTTATCGTAAAAGCTGTATTAAGTTACTGACTGAATTGTGTGCCTGTTATTAATTTAGGTTAAAAAGGCTAAATCAGTAGGCTAGGCTCTGCTCAAATTAAATCTGCTATGTGAGTCATTCTCTTTTTATAAACTATTTTACAATACCTCAAATTATTTTCAAGGTTATAATTACAGGGACTAAGTCGTGGATATCTTGAATTACTGGTTAGTGGGGTATTGTGCACATTACTAATTTTCTCCCAGTTAGGTTCATTGACCTACTCGGGAAAATCACTGTTAGGTTCATTGACCCACAGGGCTAATCATCACTATTTAGGTTCATTGATCTAATAGTGGTATGACCATCGTCACCATTGTGACATGTCGCTAGATAAAAATAAGATAGAAGCCATTGTAATCGCTCTTATGCTGTAATTGATAACTATGCATCATTATGCAAAATAAAATGATTCACTCAGTATTTCCCGCTGACAAAACCTTTTTCAAACATGTTTCAGGTGATCTGTTATGATCCAGGAAAAGTGTCGTGAAGCACTACAGGCTTAAGAAAGTGGCTCAGGATAAAATAAAGAAACATGTTTTGTAAAATAAAAGATTTCTTCGTGAAATCAAATGATTGTAAATTACCGGGTTTTATCCCGCGTTGTGAAATAAAATAATCTGGAAATATTTCAGTCTTAAAAAGATCCTGATGATAAACTTCCGCTGTTAAACTCAATTAATTAAATAACACGGGATTTTCTGTCCCGCGGCTCCTTGAAACGGGTCAAACCGGGTCGGGGGCCGTGACAGAAAAAGGTGGTATCAGAGCCACTTATCGAGCCACTGATTTAAGCCAATTAAGTATTTAGAAATACTTAATAATTTTTATTAATTGCTATTTTGTGATTATGTGTTTTATTATCTGACTAATTTCGTACAGTATGGGCAGATCTTTATATGTTAACCACTGTAGCAGTAAATACAAATCTTTAAATATTCTGACTCAAAGTTTTAGTATCTTTATTATCTACAGTCTATAAACCGTATTCAGTAAATAAATAAATTCATAAATAAAACCTAGTATGTTTTCATAGTCGGTTGTTTCATAGTTACCCAATATGAAATAATATTTAAAGGTTTTCTATGAAATTTGATATAATTTTTAACTTAGTATTTGTGTGTACTTTACGTAACAGCATGAGTGATTTGTCTGACGCCCTTCAGAATTTAAATCTCTATCCAGTAAGAATAGAAGTTTCCAGAGATTTCAATAGGTATATACCAGACTTAGAAGAACCTATAGAATTCAACACTTTACCTCTCGAGAAACCCAAGCCTAAGAAAATGGAAATTGGGGAAAGCTCTAGACAAATTGAGGAGTTACCATCTCAAGAAGAACTAGATTTTATAATGGCAAACGATGATACTATTGAGCCTATTAATGAAAATGATTTTATTCATTCTCTTGAAACACAACTACCAATGAATTTAGAACCAGCTATTCCAAACCCTTCAATCCACTCGCAAATAGACGAATGGTTGAATAATGAAATACTGTTACAAAACCATCCCTATAAGCTTTTTCCTAAGTGCAATCCAGAACCTTTACCAAATCCACCAATGAGTAACGGGAATATGGCCGAACTCCGTTATTTTAACAAAGAACTAATGGATGCTGGGAATAGGATCCAAGAGATTTTGGGACAGATCTCCTGGAAATACGATGAGAAGGAACGCCGTTACTAGAATATCACCTGACAAAGGATAGGGGATTATGAAACTGTGGTTGTGTAATAGTAATAGTAAAAACAGTATGTGTAAAATAAATAATAAAACGGTTGTATATAGAAGCATGATATAATCTATAAAATAAATGAAATATTAGAAAATTTACAATTTTGTTGTATATTCGTTCACGTGATTATGTGCAATTAATTGTGACCTTGGATTATTTCTTTTATACTAATTATTTATCTATAAATTAGTTATCAGATGGAAAACGCTAATAATGAACCAGTTAATGAGGTTAATCAATCTGAGCAACAACCGGGGGATCAATTTATGACTAGGCAGGATATAGAAAATATCATTGCTCAAGGGATAGCCAACGCTATTCCAGAAATAGTTGCTCAAGGGATAGTGATGTGTGTAAAATGCAACATATAAATTACATCAAATGAGGCATAAAACTAACCCTTTTTAAGTACTAATATTGGAAAAAGAGTGTTTTTGTCTTCCTTTTGTATTTTCAGGATTAAATGAGCTCAAAAACACAAAAGAAGCAAAAAGACAGCTAAATCCAACATAAATACAAGAAAAGGAACATAAGTGGACTGCCCGACCCCTCAACGGCATCTTCCCAAGCAAAATAGAAAAGGCAGAAGACTGAACACGCCCCGTGCTCAGCCAGCACGGGGCCGTGCCCAAGAAGCAGCAGAAAAGACAAACCTATAGAAGCTTCTATTGCCCACCACGGGGTCGTGCCCAGTGAACACGGGGGCGTGGCGAAAGTACAGCAGGCGCATTAATTGTAATTGCGAATTACAATTAATGAAGAGAGAGAATGTCAGACAGGCACGGGGGCGTGTCCAGTGGACACGGGGCCGTGCCCAGCCTTCTGTTCAGCCTATAAATAGGAGTGCTTGGTTTCATTTCAACTCATCCCTTGGCACACCACCTCTCTCACACTTCATCCACCACCCACCACCATCACAACACCATCATCCACCACCATCATCCATTGTCCATCATAGAGTGTGTGAGTCGTCTCGGGATCCAAGATTGATCGTAAGAGTTCTTGACAACCAAGGCCATGTTTGCCTAAGTCTTTTACATCACTTGGTGAAGACAAAGTGTCTAGTATAATACTTTTTATTTCTAATCTTTTGCACTTTTTATTTGGTTTTGTATTAATGACTTTAATAACTAGTTACTTATGTTGAAGGTGATCTTTCCTTATCGTTTGTCCGTGGTGTCTTGGCATTATTTTACTGTCTATATAAAATAAAAGATTTTCACCATTCATATCTCCACGGTCTATATGGAGGTATGTTGGCTACCTGGTCGGGGGTTAAGGGAACGGTTTGGTAAAGGTCTTGCCATTGTTCAGCGTTTAGAGGTCCTGCAATGGACCTGGGTCAAATTTAGTAGGACCTCCTTCAATGCTTCACGGTATTGGATGGCGGGGGTCCAAACTCTTTGATCCCCTCATAAGTTAACTACTATTAATACTATAACCCGGCTATTTAGGACTGTATCCCTGCTGACTCAGACTACTTAGTCGAGGGTAACGTCACCGCCAAAAGTGGGGCCTACCATAATATTGCATTAATAACTTAATTCATTATCTTCCAATAATCCACCCTTTTAGGATTGTATCCTTGCTGACTCAAACTACTGGGGTGAGGGTAACGTCACCTTCAAAAGAGGGGCCTACTACAATAACTAAGATAATCTCTTAATTATGTGCAAAAGTGCGGAAATAATCAAAGGTTATACTAGATACGAGTCGGAACCAAGTGATTCATCTTGTCTATCTATTTTTATTTTTATTTTATTTTTCATCATTTTAGTTAGTTTTATTTTTATTAGTTTAAAACTTTTTTCTAACCTTTTTATTTTGATTAGACGTTGAGGATAAACCGGTACTAAAAGCTCTTGTGTCCTTGGACGACCTCGGTATCTTACCAACACTATACTACGCTCACGATGGGTGCACTTGCCCATATGTGTGTTTAGTGTTAGTAAAGTATCGTGTTTTATAAATTTAAAACTTGGCTAAAAATAAGTGTTAAAAGGGGCTTAAAATATACACCTAATATATATAACACTTCGCACGCATCAAGTTTTTGGCGCCGCTGCCGGGGACACAAGGATTTTAAGAAAGTTAGGAATCAACGGCCTAATCATTTTTTTTAGGATTTTCTTAGTTTTTCAGCCTCTGCAGAGCTCAGCACGGGTCGTGCCCGCTGAACACGCCCCCGTGCTAAATCATTGGAACTGGCAATCCTGTTTTAAGTCAGCCAGTAAGCTGAACACGGGGCCGTGCTCACTCAACACGCCCCCGTGCCCAAGATTCACTTACTGAAAACAGAACCGTTAGATCCCGGCGGTTGGTAATTTCTGACATAAACATGAGTGATAGTAATTGTTTTTACTTTCGGCACTCTTATGGTACGTGGTGTCAATTATGTGGAGGCGAACATAAAGAATTAGAATGTTACTTTCTAAATTATAGGCCCCACTTCATAGACCCACCGATTCCTTATAACCTTAAGAGGGGCGAAAATAAAAATAAGCACTATTTCTCCCTCGAATGCGCCCAGCCAGATATTCTAGGAGAAATGCTCCTTGACGAGTTATTTCAACTAGAAGAGCTAATTCTGAATTGGTTAAAAGAGCTTAGGGATGACTTTATTGATCCGCCCCAAGACAATGACCATGAAGAAATGTTGGAACCGCATTCCGACAACCTCGTTGCTCCCGAAAATACCTTCATACCTAGCAAAGACGTGGACGATAGTCGTCCCTGTGCCGATTGTGCCGTGAAGGACTCTCCATCGACTTTGTTCGGTGCATACATAGACCTGAGCGATTCGGCATACACCTTCTTTAACGAGAGCCCGGGAAAGGGTTGGACTTGTCCACCTAGAATGAAAATAGGAATTACCCTCACCGACAACCTCTTGCGTTCTCGCCTTAGTTTAGGGCAATTAAGGTATCTTAGGCACTTTGGGGTTGTTCCAACCAATCAGGAGCCACCCGATACAAGTGAGTTCCTTGAAAAAACTAGACAACTTCATAAAACAGTCCCTCGACACGGGGCCGTGTCCAGCCAACACGCCCCCGTGTCCACCAAAAGATTCCCTTCTGATCAGTACGTCAGAATACGGACAAACTGTGTCAGAACTCCACCTGCACACGGGGCCGTGTCCAATGGACACGGGGCCGTGTCCAGGATGCTGTCGTTTTCTATAAACGCAGCCAAGAATTCTGCACATTTGGACCAACTTGGGACAGGGATTTGAAGGAATCTTCTCTCAACTATCCTAGGTAAGTTTAAAAGAAGGTTCCAACAACCCATCTTGTCCTTTCCTCTTTTAGCCATTTCCTTCTTCTCCATCTTTCTCAAAGAACTACCATTAAAAGTTTGAATTCTTCCAACTTTGTGGTAAGGATTAATGAGTTTTGTTCAAGGAATCTTGGTAAAAATATGTTATGTAACATTGTTTTAAGTTATTAATGGCTAAAAAGACCCCACAAGTTCAGAAAATAACTTAAAATTCCAAGTTTCCTTGCTCCAAAATTCTGCAGAAAGATGAACACGGGGCCGTGCTCAATGAGCACGGGGCCGTGTCCGGTCACTGTTTCATTAAATAAACTATTTTTCAGTTTATTTTTCGTAGGATGTCGAGTGAAAACAGCGAAACATCTTCTGTGCATTCGTCAAACAGCCGAAGAGGAAGGAGACCCTCCATTGAAGCTACACTTGTGCACTATGTGATAGCATTAAGGGAGGATCTCGACGAAATGACATCAGTAGAGGAGGTCCTAATCGACCGTATTAACGATCTTACAATGGGACTCGAAAGCAGCTTCCAAGAAATTAACCTCTTGCACCAGAGGTTAAATATTCTTGTAGCACCCCCGATGGAACCAGTCCTCCCTCAACAGGATTGGAACCTAGCACTCGGAATTAACAACCCTACCGGGTGGGAAGACTTTCCGGCGGAACCTCCCGTGGAACGCCAACAAGAGATCCCGGTGGAAATCGAAACTCCTCAAACTAATGCCAATGAGCCTTCTTTTCTCCTTCCAAGGGAGGTGGAAGAGTGGCTCGCCGACATATGAGGAGAACCGCACCCGGAAGAAGGAGTTCTAAAAGGCCTTGTCTAACCAAGATTAGTTGCTTCTTGGAAATTTTGCTAATTAAAATAAAGTAGAGGCTAGAACTCCATGGTTTAATATTTCTTTGTTTTATTTAGTTCAATCTTAATTTAGGATTATGTAAGGTCTCTCTATGATTGCAATGAAATGATGGTTTTTAAAAGTTTGGATGGTTCATAAAACACACTCATGGTGATAAGGGATGAAAAGGGGAACGAGAAAAATGACCTCATGCACAAGAACAAGGCAACCCAACAACTTTCTCCATTACAGAAGGTTCAACACGGGCCGTGCCCAACCAACACGGCCCCGTGCTGAACCCCCTGCAGAAAAACGCCCAGTTCAGGTAACTGGACACGGGCCGTGTTCACCAGACACTCCCCCGTGTCCAGGCTTCTGTTTCTTTTCTTTAATTTTTGTTACTGGCACCTGAACACGGGGCCGTGTCCGGTCCCCACGGGGCCGTGTCCAGACTACCAGTAACATAAATTTTTGCTTTTAACACCATTTTACACATCTAATCAACCTAAAAAAATTATTTTTAGGACACATTGAGTACAATGTGTAATTTAAGTGTGGGGGGATGCTAAAACCTTGAATCTTGCAAGTCCTAAATACAAGCCTTACACAAAACTCTATTGGAACCGCTAATCACCCCAAATTTTTTCAAAAATTTCATTTTTTTTTACTTGTCTATGTTTAACTCGGGAAATCCAAGTTCTCAAAAAGGTTATATTTTTACGAATTTACAACCGATAGCGTAGTGATAAAAAGAACCAACATAAGAAAATTATGAAAAGGCATGGCAAACTTAGTTAAAATTTGATTATATATACTTGATCACATAAAAACCCATTCCCACAAAAGTGAGTTTTGAGCCTTTATTGAGCATACAATTACATATCATTAAACTAAATGCTCATTTTTCGTTTCTTGTGTGAATAGCCGCTTGGTTCTTACGACTCTAGAACTTGCCATGACGATACATTCCCGGTCCTTATCAACTTAAACTCGAGTAAGTAAATGATGGAGGCATTAGGACTAACCTTTTTTATTTCTACACCATTTTTTTTCTTTTTCTTTTACCACCTACCCAAAAATCCCCCTAGTTAGCCCCTTTGAGCCTAAACCTTTTCATTTCATCACCCAATCCAAAAAACCTTTTACCCACCAAAACCTTTTTTTTATTTTTAACCCTTTGTTTTAGTAACAAGTTCGGTTTTTCGTATGAAAAAAAAATGTGTTGATGATGAAGCAAAAGAAAATAAACAAACAAGTTCATCAAAAATAACTTTGTTTGAATAACAGCTTCATCAAAATAAAAAGTTACAAAAATAGAAAGTCCTACGAAAACCGACACTTGTTACACTTTTTCACCCTTTTTCTACTAACCACTAACCCAACCACCTACCTTTAACCCAAGCCTAACCCTTCACCCACAAAGTCCTCTTGATATTTATAAAGGTATAAAAGTTAAAAAGGAGGAGGATTGATTGCTTGGCAAGCCTATGGTAGGAATAAGTTCCATGCCGCTCTCGAGTGATTCACTAAAAATACACCTTCGGCCGAGTGTGAGTGATTTCTCCCGTGAGGTATGTGAACTTGTATATAAATGGAATTTTAAAAAGGCATGTTATGCCCAAATAAGTAATTTCTCCTATGAAATGTTCTAAATAAATCATTACGAATAGGATTGTAAATAAATAAAAATAAAAACCCAAAAAGATCTTGGATTCCCAACACTCTACGACAAGCCCAAAACCTTCTCTCCTACCTATTCCATTTGGGAGTGTAAGCCACATATTAAAGAGTTTTGCTTGAGGACAAGCAAAAGTTCAAGTGTGGGGGTATTTGATGTGTGTAAAATGCAACATATAAATTACATCAAATGAGGCATAAAACTAACCCTTTTTAAGTACTAATATTGGAAAAAGAGTGTTTTTGTCTTCCTTTTGTATTTTCAGGATTAAATGAGCTCAAAAACACAAAAGAAGCAAAAAGACAGCTAAATCCAACATAAATACAAGAAAAGGAACATAAGTGGATTGCCCGACCCCTCAACGGCATCTTCCCAAGCAAAATAGAAAAGGCAGAAGACTGAACACGCCCCGTGCCCAAGAAGCAGCAGAAAAGACAAACCTATAGAAGCTTCTATTGCCCACCACGGGGCCGTGCCTAGTAAACACGGGGGCGTGGCGAAAGTACAGCAGGCGCATTAATTGTAATTGCGAATTACAATTAATGAAGAGAGAGAATGTCAGACAGGAACGGGGGCGTGTCCAGCGGACACGGGGCCGTGCCCAGCCTTCTGTTCAGCCTATAAATAGGAGTGCTTGGTTTCATTTCAACTCATCCCTTGGCACACCACCTCTCTCACACTTCATCCACCACCCACCACCATCACAACACCATCACAACACCATCATCCACCACCATCATCCATTGTCCATCATAGAGTGTGTGAGTCGTCTCGGGATCCAAGATTGATCGTAAGAGTTCTTGACAACCAAGGCCATGTTTGCCTAAGTCTCTTACATCACTTGGTGAAGACAAAGTGTCTTGTATAATACTTTTTATTTCTAATCTTTTGCACTTTTTATTTGGTTTTGTATTAATGACTTTAATAACTAGTTACTTATGTTGAAGGTGATCTTTCCTTATCGTTTGTCCGTGGTGTCTTGGCATTATTTTACTGTCTATATAAAATAAAAGATTTTCACCATTCATATCTCCACGGTCTATATGGAGGTATGTTGGCTACCTGGTCGGGGGTTAAGGGAACGGTTTGGTAAAGGTCTTGCCATTGTTCAGCGTTTAGAGGTCCTGCAATGGACCTGGGTCAAATTTAGTAGGACCTCCTTCAATGCTTCACGGTATTGGATGGCGGGGGGTCCAAACTCTTTGATCCCCTCATAAGTTAACTACTATTAATACTATAACCCGGCTATTTAGGACTGTATCCCTGCTGACTCAGACTACTTAGTCGAGGGTAACGTCACCGCCAAAAGCGGGGCCTACCATAATATTGCATTAATAACTTAATTCATTATCTTCCAATAATCCACCCTTTTAGGATTGTATCCTTGCTGACTCAAACTACTGGGGTGAGGGTAACGTCACCTTCAAAAGAGGGGCCTACTACAATAACTAAGATAATCTCTTAATTATGTGCAAAAGTGCGGAAATAATCAAAGGTTATACTAGATACGAGTCGGAACCAAGTGATTCATCTTGTCTAACTGTTTTTATTTTTATTTTATTTTTCAGCATTTTAGTTAGTTTTATTTTTCTTAGTTTAAAACTTTTTTCTAACCTTTTTATTTTGATTAGACGTTGAGGATAAACCGGTACTAAAAGCTCTTGTGTCCTTGGACGACCTCGGTATCTTACCAACACTATACTACGCTCACGATGGGTGCACTTGCCCATATGTGTGTTTAGTGTTAGTAAAGTATCGTGTTTTATAAATTTAAAACTTGGCTAAAAATAAGTGTTAAAAGGGGCTTAAAATATACACCTAATATATATAACACTTCGCACGCATCAGATAGCCAATGCTATTCCAGCAATCGTTGCTGCTGTTAAAAATCCAATCGAACCGAAACAAATCGTTCCTAGTAAACGTATTTCTGAAGATAACTTCAGTAATAGCGTAAATGAAGGCGGTAATCATGTTAATCATGATAATGAACCACGGCAAGCTCCTCCTCCTAAGAAAATGAAAGCTGCAACGCCTGGTTGCACTTACAAAGAATTTCTTGCTTGTAAACCCACTGAGTTTGCAGGCAATGAAGGAGCGACTGCGGCACTGCGTTGGTTAGAGAAAACCGAGGCAGTAATTGCCATAAGTAAATGTGCTCAGGATGATCAGGTCATGTATGCATCAAACCTTTTCAAATAAGGGGCGCTAGAATGGTGGAACACGGTGTTACAGGCTAAAGGAAGAAATTTTCAGTCTGCTACAACTGTGGAGAAGCTGGACATCTTAGGCTAGATTGTCCAAAATTGAACAAACCATTTGACAATAAAGCCAAACCTACAGAAGGAGCAAAAAGGAATGTAAGAGCCTTCCAACTAACTACTCAGGAAGCAGAGCTCATTCCAGATGTGGTAGCTGGTACGTTCTTAGTTCACAACGTTTACACAAAAGTATTATTTGACTCTGGTGCAAACCAAAGTTTTAGAAATACTTCATTCTGCCAAACTCTTAACTTACCTTTAACCAGCATTAAGCAAATAGCTACAGTAGAAACAGCAGATGGGAATTTAGTTAAAATAAATAAGGTTCTACAAAACGTAGAAATAGAACTTTTAAGTCATAAATTTTCTGCAACCCTATTATCTATGAACTTAGTTGAAATCAAGGTTGTGCTAAAAATGGATTGGTTAGTAAACAACCATGTTCGAATAATCTGTGATAAGAAGTCCATAAAAATTTGTGCACCCACTGGAAAAGTATTAATGATTACAGGAGATAAGCCATGTAAACCCATGAAGTTCATATTAGTAATGAAAGTTGCTAGTTATGAACGAAAGCAAGAAATAATATATATGATTTCAGTAATCATTAATACTAAAGGAAAAGAACTTAAGGAGATCCCTGTAGTCTCAGAATACCCAAATGTATTCCCAGAAGAGTTACCAGGATTACCACCAGATAGGAAAGTAGAATTTAGGATTCATCTAATTCCAGGAACTATACCGATAGCCAAGGCACCTTATCGGTTAGCACCCACAGAAATGTTAGAACTGAAAAAGCAATTAGATGAATTACTAAGTAAAGGATTCATACAACCTAGTTTATCCCCGTGGGGAGCACCAGTATTGTTTGTTAAGAAAAAGGATGGTTCAATGAGAATGTGTATCGATTATAGAGAATTGAATAAGGTTACAATTAAGAATCGATACCCATTACCTAGGATTGATGATCTGTTTGATCAACTTCAAGGAGCTAGATATTTTTCTAAGATCGACATACATTCCGAATATCATCAATTGAAAGTACAAAAGGAAGACATACCTAAAAATGTTTTCAGGACAAGGTATGGTCATTACGAGTTTACAATCATACCCTTCGGATTAACAAATGCACTTGCAGCATTCATGGACATGATGAATAGGATCTGTAAACCATATTTGGATAAATTTGTAATTGTCTTCATCGACGATATACTTATTTATTTCAAAAGTCAGAAAGAACATTGTCAGCACTTTCATGCACTCTTAACTTTGTTAAGAAAAGAGAAGCTTTACGCCAAATTCTCGAAGAATGAATTTTGGCTACCAAAAGTGCAATTTCTAGGTCATATAATGAATCATAAAGGTATTCAAGTAGATCTTGATAAGATAGCAGCAATTACCAAATGAAAGGTTCCGCAATCCGCAATGGAAATTAGGAGTTTTGTAGGTTTAACCGGATATTATAGACGGTTTATTAAGGAATTTTCCAAGATAAACTATACCATTAACTAAGCTAACCTGTAAAACAGTTAAGTTTGAATGGGGAGTTAAGCAAGAAGAAGCTTTTAGAATCTTGAAACAGAAATTTAACAAAATCTTAGCCTTATCAGAAGGAATAGAAGATTTTAAAGTATATGGTGATGCTTCAAAATTAGGATTTAGATGTGTGTTAATGCAACGCAAAAAGGTAATTGCATATGCATCAAGGCAATTGAAAAAGCATGAAGAAACTATACCACTCATGACTTAGAATTAGGAGCCATAATTTTTGCCCTTAAGATTTGGAGACATTATCTGTATGGAAGTAAGTTTACTATACGGATCATAAGAATTTAAGATATATATTTGGGCAAAAAGAATTAAACATGAGGCAAAGGAGATGGATGAAAATCCTAAGTGATTATGACTGTGATATTCAGTATCACAAAGAAAAAGCTGAAGACGAATAGAGATCGCCAGAAGAGTTATACAGATAATAGACGAAAGCCGTTGGAGTTGCAAGTTGGAGACAAAATGCTATTGAAAGTATTTACTTGGAAAGAAGTTGTTAGATTCGGTAAGAAAGGAAAGCTAAATCCAAGGTAAGTAGGACCATTTCCAGTGATCCAACGTATAGGACCAGTTGTTTATCGTTTACAACTACTAGGAGAGTTAGCTGGAGTACATGATATATTTCATGTATCCAATCTCAAGAAATGTCTATCAGACGAATTTCTAGTAGTACCTCTCCAAGATATGAAGGTAAACGAGAAATTAAAAATTTGTCGAGAAATCTGTTCAGATAAAAGATAGAAAGGTGAAGTTTCTCAAACACAAACGGTTAGTACTTGTCAAAGTCAAATGCGATTCAAAGAGAGGAACTAAATACACTTGGGAACTGGAATTAGAAATAAAGCGAAAGTATCCTCAATTATTCCAGTAAATCTCGAGGACGGGATTTTTTATTAAGGTGGGGAGAATGTAACAACCCTCATTAAAAAGCTCTAATTATTATGTTAATTGTCCAATAGGAAACCCTAATTAAGAAACCCAAGTGATTCTGAACAAACCCTAAAATTTTCAGAACAATCAGAATCAGGATCAGGGTCCCTAAAACTCAGGGGGGCAAACCCTAGTTGGTATTATCTTAACAGTTTTACGTGTAAAATGAAAATGAACGCGAGACCAACTCAGCAAGGCTACTTTGACACGGGGCTACCCTATGGTGGGTAGGCACCCCTCGCGCCACGCGACACCCCCTCGCGCCACGCGAGGGGGGAGGTTTTTCATGTATAAATAGGAATGTTTAGGACTTGATTCTGTGCGTTTGTTCGACGTTTAAACTCAAATTGATCGTTGAGATATTGTAATTTTACTACAATTAACACACACGGATCACTAATCGACGCCGCAATCAGGGTATTAACTCGATCACTGATACGATTCAATGTCCGATTGATCAAAATATCCAATGGATGTTTAAGTGCTGCCCACATTAGGGTTTATGATTTGTCATTCGTTGATTAATTTCAATGGATGTTTAAGTATCGCACTTTGTCATTCGATGTGAGGATTTGATCTCGTGAGTTATCGTAAAAGCTGTATTAAGTTACTGACTGAATTGTGTGCCTGTTATTAATTTAGGTTAAAAAGGCTAAATCAGTAGGCTAGGCTCTGCTCAAATTAAATCTGCTATGTGAGTCATTCTCTTTTTATAAACTATTTTACAATACCTCAAATTATTTTCAAGGTTATAATTACAGGGACTAAGTCGTGGATATCTTGAATTACTGGTTAGTGGGGTATTGTGCACATTACTAATTTTCTCCCAGTTAGGTTCATTGACCTACTCGGGAAAATCACTGTTAGGTTCATTAACCTACAGGGATAATCATCACTATTTAGGTTCATTGATCTAATAGTGGTATGACCATCGTCACCATTGTGACATGTCACCATTGTGACAAGTCCCCAGATAAAAATAAGATAGAAGCCATTGTAATCGTTCTTATGCTGTAATTGATAACTATGCATCATTATGCAAAATAGAATGATTCACTCAGTATTTCCCGCTGACAAAACCTTTTTCAAACATGTTTCAGGTGATCTGTTATGATCCAGAAAAAGTGTCGTGAAGCACTACAGGCTTAAGAAAGTGGCTCAGGATAAAATAAAGAAACATGTTTTCTAAAATAAAAGATTTCTTTGTGAAATCAAATGATTGTAAATTACCGGGTTTTATCCCGCGTTGTGAAATAAAATAACCGGGAAATATTTCAGTCTTAAAAAGATCTTGATGATAAACTTCCGCTGTTAAACTCAATTAATTAAATGCCACGGGATTTTCTGTCCCGCGGCTCCTGAAACGGGTCAAACCGGGTCGGGGGCCGTGACAAAAGTGGAGAGAGTTGTGGTAAACCTATACTTTTACCTTCAACATTTACTGGTGGTTCTAGATATATGATGCAAAAGTACTTGGATGCTATGGCAATTTGCAAGTCTGTTGGATATCCCGATTTATTCATAACGGTGACTTGTAATCCAAACTGGCCTGAGATTTACTGGTGTTTGCATGATAAAGCTGTTAATGCTGAAGACATGCCGGATATTATCTCTAGATTATTCAAGTGTAAATTGGATCATCTTATAAAAGATTTCAAGAAACATAAATTATTTGGTGATATACAAGCAGGTACCCTTTAGTTATATTTTTTACTTTGAACATCTAATTATATTTATCTAACAGCTCACTGTTCAAAAATTTCAGTTATGTATACTGTGGAATTTCAGAAGCGTGGACTCCCACATGCTCACATATGTTTGTTCTTGGGTGCTGAAAGCAAATTTCCAACTGCATCTGATATTGATCGTGTTATTAGTGCTGAGATACCAGATAAAGAAAGAGATCCTGATTTATATAAGCTTGTCAAGCAATTTATGATTCATGGACAATGTGGTACAGACAACCCACTTTGTCCATGTATGGTTCAGCAAAAATGTTCTAAAAAGTTTCCCAAAAATATGTAGATGAGACTTGTCTTGATTATGAAGGATATCCTATCTATTTTCTTCGTCAAACAAGTAATACAGTAGTAAAGAATGGTGTGACACTTTGTCGCAACCCCCGTCCCTCTCAACAAACCCGGGAACGGGCGGCCGCGGCCAGTTTTGGTGGTATCGGTGTTTTATCCATTTGGCAGCGGAAATTTCATCAGGACCGTAGTTAGGAAATATTTTATCAGAGTAAAATACCATACTTTCATAATATTAAACACATGGGATAAAACCCAAGTTTTAAGTACACACATTTTCATAGGAATAAATCCTATTTTATTTAATAAAAACATCTATTTATTTTAGGTAACTTTATTGCCACTTTTTCAAGCCTTCAGTGCTGTCCAGCTGGCTTCTATTTGGCTTTCACATTTTGTTACCTGAAACGCGTTTAAAAATATTTTGTCAGTGGGAAATACTGGTGAGTGAATCCCAGTTTAATCAAGTTTAAATAAAAACCATTGTATAGTATTGAGGGCGGTCTCGCAATTACATTTGTTTCCAAGTCATACCAATTACCACCCACGGTACTATCAACCCGACTTGTGGAAATGTTACCCCTCGCAAGGCAGTAACAAATTTTGTATACAAAACCCCAACATACCGACGATAATTGTATCCTTACAAATACTCAATAACTGTTTAATATATAATTAATCATGTGAGTTTTTGTAAAAACAGTTTACAAAAAGGAGATTACTCACATTGTTGTCTTAGATTTTCTGTAAGGGTTTCCTGGGAATTATCTATAAATTACACAAATGCACACGTGTTAGTATAATAACCCATTTTAACGTTAGTAATACCTTCCCCGAGACGGCATTCCAACGACTACGTCGGGCAGAACCATGGCAGCCGTTACGGAACCCTAGATCAATCGGGCATAGTATCTAATACGTATCCAGGGGTTATGATACTTACAACGGAGTAGAACTTTGTTATTAAGGGGGGTATTATACCCGAGAATTATGATTGTTATTCAGAAATTAGAGAGAGAGCTTGAGAAATGAACGAATTCGACTGAAGGCCGACGCGTGCAATTTATAGGGCTGCATTTGGGGTCTCTCGCGCCCCGCGTAAGCTAAGGTGAGGCTTACGCGGCCCGCGACATAGGGCAGTAGGGCTTAGGGTTGCTTGGTCACGGGTGTAGGTTCGCCGGGTGTAGTGCCATGTGGCGGCCTGGGGTCGCGCCAGCCGTCACTCGCTCGCGGCCCGCGTAGGCTGTAGCCAAAGGCTACGCGCCCTGTGACAGCCTCAATTTTCTTGTTTTTAATTAATTTTAAAGATATAATGTATTTTGGGTTCGGTTTTCACATACAGGGTGTATTTTTGGACATATAGGAATATTTTAATATATTTTTAGGGTGTCTTAAAATTTCAGGAGGGTTGTTATATCCTCCCCACCTTGTTTTAGAGCTCGTCCTCAAGATTTACTGGAACAAGTGTGGATATTTCCTTTGCATTTCTGATTCAAGCTCCCATGTGTATTCTGGTCCTCTTTTGGAGTCCCATTTTACTTTGACCATAACTAATCTCTTATGCTTGAGGTTCTTGACTTTCCTGTCTTCAATCTGTAGAGGTCTTTCTACAAATTTAAGTTGTTCATTTACCTCTATATCCTTAAGAGGTACTACCAGTGATTCATCAGCTAAGCATTTCTTGAGATTAGATATATAAAATACATCATGTATTCCTGCCATTTCCTTTGGCAGTTGTAACTGATAAGCTACAGGTCCTATTCTTTTAATAATCTCAAAAGGTCCAACATACATGGGACTTAGCTTCCCTCTTTTGATGAATCTTACCACTCCTTTCCAAGGAGAGACTTTTAATAACACTTTGTCTCCTACTTGAAACTCTAACGGCTTGCGTCTATTATCAGCATAGCTCTTTTGTCGATCACGTGATGCTTTTAGTCGTTCCTTGACTTGAATGATTTTGTCAGTCGTTTCTTGCACTATCTCAGGTCCAAATAGTTGCTTTTCCCCAATTTCTGCCCAACAGACTGGGGTTCGGCACTTTCGTCCATAAAGTGCTTCGAATGGTGCAGCATTGATACTTGTGTGATAACTGTTATTATAAGAAAATTCTATTAAAGGTAAGTGTTCATCCCAATTACCTCCGAAATCAACTACACAAGCTCTAAGCATATCTTCCATTGTCTGAATTGTCCTTTCGCTTTGTCCGTTCGTTTGAGGATGATAAGCAGTGCTTAGATTCAATTTGGTTCCCATTGCTTTTTGGAAACTTGACCAAAAATGAGAGGTAAAACGACTATCCCTATCATAAATAATTGATAAAGGAATTCCATATAATGAAACTATTTCGTTTACATATAATTTAGCTAATTGTTCCATACTAAAAGTTTCCTTTATTGGTAGGAAGTGAGCTGACTTAGTTAGCCTGTCTACAATCACCCAGATTGTATCATTACCTTTCCTTGTTTTGGGTAATTTGGTAACAAAATCCATAGTTATCAATTCCCATTTCCACATGGGCATTTCTAACTGTTGCAGCAATCCTGTGGGTTTCTGATGTTCAGCTTTAACTTGTGAGCAAGTTAAACATTTAGAAACATAAGCTGCTATGTCCTTTTTCATTCCTATCCACCAAAAATTCCTTCTTAAATCCTGATACATCTTATCACTTCCAGGATGCATCGTATATTTAGACTTATGGGCTTCTTCTAATATACGGTGGCGTAGGGTTCCTAATTTAGGTATCAACATGTTGTTCTTATGGAATCTCCAAATTCCATCTATTCCTTGTTCTAATTCCTTGATCATACCTTTTAATTTTTCAGTATCTTCCTTGATTACTGATTCTTGTGCTTTTCTAATTTGATCATTCAAATCTACTTGCAGATTCAATTTAAGAGAACGTATCCTTTTTGGCTTTTCATGATACTTTCGGCTTAAAGCATCAGCCACTACATTTGCCTTTCTTGCATGGTACTGGATATTATAATCATAATCACTAAGAATCTCCATCCAGCGTCTTTGCCTCATATTAAACTCTTTTTGTCCGAAAACATACCTTAAACTCTTATGGTCGGTGAAAATGGTAAATTTACTAACATAAAGGTAATGTCTCCAAATCTTAAGGGCAAAGATTATAGCTCCTAATTCTAGATCATGGGTTGAATAATTCTCTTCATGATTCTTAAGCTGTCTAGATGCGTAAGCTATAACCTGTTGACGTTGCATCAATACACATCCATAACCTAACTTAGAAGCGTCACAATAGACTACAAAGTCTTCAGTTCCTTCTGGTAACGCTAGTATGGGTGCGTGGGTTAATCTTTGCTTAAGAATTTTAAAAGCTTCTTCCTGTTTCGGTCCCCATTCAAATTGAACAGATTTACATGTTAACTTAGTTAAGGGAATGGCTATTCTAGAAAAATCTCGAATAAATCTTCTATAATAACCGGCCAATCCTAAGAAACTTCTAACCTCGGTTGGTGACTCAGGGGTTTTCTAATTTGGTAATCGCCTCGATCTTGGTGGGATCCACATGAATTCCTTCATGATCGACTAAATGTACAAGAAACTGTACCTGTTCTAACCAAAACTCGCACTTAGAAAACTTAGCATAAAGGTTTTCCTTTCTCAGTAAACTTAAAAGTGCGTGCAAATGCTTTGCATGATCCTCTTTACTTTTAGAATGAATGCGAATATCATCTATGAAGACAATTATGAATTTATCCAAATATGGCTTACATATTCGGTTCATCATGTCCATAAATGCAGCTGGGGCATTGGTTAAACCAAATGGCATGACAGTAAATTCATAATGGCCATACCTTGTTCTGAATGCAGTCTTAGGAATGTCCTCTTCCTGTACCTTTAATTGATGATATCCTGACCTTAAATCGATTTTAGAGAAAAATCGAGCTCCTTGCAACTGATCGAACAGATCATCGATTCTCGGTAATGGGTACCGATTCTTAATCATGACTTTGTTTAATTCACGGTAGTCAATGCACACACGCATCGATCTGTCTTTCTTTTTAACGAACAAAATCGGAGCTCCCCATGGCGACGAGCTTGGCTGTATGAATCCTTTCTCCAATAATTCGTCTAACTGTTTCTTCAGTTCCTGCATTTCTGCGGGTGCCAAACGATAAGGTGCTTTGGCAATTGGTGTTGTTCATGGTAGCAGATGGATTCTAAATTCAACTTCCCTGTCTGGTGGTAGTCCTGGTAGCTCTTCTGGAAATACATCTAAAAACTGGGATACTATTGGAATATCCTTTAGTTCTTTTCCTTTAGTGTTAGTGATTATAGAAATCAAATACACTAATGATCATTTCCTTATATAACTTGTTGTTTTCATCACATAGATGAATTTTGTAGACTTAGATGGTTTGTCTCCTTTAATTGTGATCTTTTCACCCCTTGGTGAATTTACTTGAATTGACTTTTGATCACATAAAATACTGGCTTTATTGGATATTAACCAATCCATTCCTAAAACGACATCGAATCCTGCCAGATTCATTGGGTAAAGGTTTGCAATAAACTTTTGATTTAAAAATTCTATTCTTGCTCCCTGCAAGATTTCAGAAATCCTAACGTTTTCCCCATTTGCTGTCTCTACTAGACATTCTTGTGGAAGTTTAGGTAATGATTGATTAAGAAGTTTGCAAAACGAAGTATTAATAAAACTTTGGTTCGCACCAGAGTCAAAAAATACTTTAGCAAAAACATAATTAACTAAAAACGTACCGGCTATGGCGTCCGGAATCATCTTGGCTTCATCTGCAGTCAGAACAAATGCTCTAGCATTTTTAGTATTCTTGTTACCCATGGCTGGAACTAGTTTCGGACAGTTGGGCTTGATGTGACCTTTTTCTCCACAGTTGAAGCACAGTCCATTACTAGATTTCCTCCTGCAGTCTTCTTCCTTATGCCCTGGCATCTTGCAGAAATTGCAGTGAGTGGAGCATTTTCCCGAATGCTTCTTCTTACAAGCCTTGCAATAAGGTGCAGAGGTAGAACTGATGTTCCTACGGTTGGAATTTCCATAACGAAATTCCTGGGTAAGCCTTTGAGCTAGGTTTCTCCTCTGGTCTTCTTCTAGTGTACGCACTAATTCATCAGTCAAGGTATTTGCTAGTTCTACAGCTTCTTCTATGGTTTGAGGTCTAGCTGCCTTGACTACATGCCTAATCTCCCCGATTAATCCCCAGATGTAACGAGAGATTAATACTGGTTCAGGTGATGCAAGGGTTGGCACGATTCTAGCATATTCAAATAATGTAGTAGTATAACCCTTACTATCTACCCTGTTCATTCTAAGGTTCAGGAACTTATTTGCTATCTGTTCCTTTTCATTGGGAGGGCAAAATTTCCTTTCCACCATGTTTCTAAATTCCTCCCATTCCATGTTGTAAACCCTATCACTTCCCCTAGACTGAAGGATAGTGTTCCTACATTCTAAGGCCGAGTTCTTAAACAGATTGGAAGCAAACATTATCTTATCCTCTTCCGCACATTTGCTTATTTTTAAGACTGCCTCAGTCTTTTCTATCCAGCGTAGAGTTGCAATGGGTCCTTCATTGCCCGAGAATTCTATTGGTTTGCAGGACCAGAATTCTTTATAAGAACAACCATAAGGCATTGTTTTTCTTCTTTTGGGAATGGGTGCTTGAAGTACAGGTCCATTGTTCACGCTGTGTTCAGGTTCAGTTGGTCGTTTACTACTATGCTTACTTTTATTATCTGCTTCCTTAACAGTTTGAATAATAAATTGCATTGCATCCATGATTCCTTGTGCCACTATGTGTTGGATGACACTATTATCCACTTGGTTTCCATTGTTATTGTTGTTCGGATTCTCATTATTCAGATTATCGTTATTCGGGTGGTTATCATTCTGGTTTTCCTGGTTCACTTCGTTGTCCATCTGAATTTTAAACATTTATCACGTATTAATATCACAAAATAATATTTAATATAGTCAATCACATGACACGCATTTTGGTCAAAAGCGTCGATCATTGCGACTTACTCTTATATATATATATATATATGCATCTACTACAAGCCAGAACTGGAAATTAAAATTACAATACAACTGAAATTAAAATTACATTACTAGTAGTAGGCATCCGTAGTTTTTTTTTCATACACACATATATATTATTATATTACTATTATTATTATTATTACCATCTCTACCATCACATTCACGGATATGGATTCATCCAGAAATCCATATTGCGCTCGTCGTACTTCCAGACGAGTCGCTCTCCCACCTGTCTCATTCTCTCACTACTTTCTAAGATTTCCTCGTCAAATATCATGAGTTCTTGTACATTTTCTGCACTCATTGGTGTGTAGATTCTAGGATTGGGTTTGGAATCTGGGGTGCGGGTTCCTGGTATGGGTACGGATTCTCTAAAATCTCCCTAATGAATACATCGTTATCGTAATAGGGATCTAGAGGGTCCAAACCTGGGTATGCTCCTAGATTCGGCATGGGCATGTCTTCTTGTATGGGGTAACGTTGCACATAGTCCCTATTGTCATCCCACCACGGGTCATAATCTGGGTCTAAGGGATTAGGTGCTGGTACCCTAGGTATCTCCTCCGGGTTAAAATCATGCATTTCTACTTGATTTTCAGGGTTTTCTATTTCCATTGGTTGGTTGGAAATTGGTGGTTGGGGTTGGGGTGCTATCAGTTATTCCAGGTTAGGGTCGGCTGCTGTGGTGGCTAAAATGTGGAAGTTGGCTAAACTCCTATTAAGCATGTCTTGGGTGTGGGCATAGGTTTCTCTTTTAGCTGCTGCTATCACTCGTTGTTCTTGCAACTTTTTCATTCGCTTCCTACGCTCATGTGCTCCCCGACTGAACCATCCTCTCTTTTTCTGAGGGAATGGCTCTTCAGACTGAGCCTTAAACACGAATATTCCTTCTTCATTATCAGCAGAATACCCTGAGAGGGCAGGCTGTGAAGAGGCGCCTTCGCTTCTAGGCGAACCAGACAACTGACGATACGCGTCGGATGGTCCTTGGTCACTCATACTGTAAACTAACAAATAGTCAAATAACACATAACAATAAAATACAATTATGCACGTATTTCCATAATTTATTTCCTAACACTTTATATGATATTTTGGTGTCAGTAAAACACTTCTGTGGCTGAATCAGTGGCTTAGCTCTGATACCACCTTCTGTCACAACCCCCGTCCCTCTCAACAAACCCGGGAACGGGCAGCCGCGGCCAGTTTTAGTGGTATCAGTGTTTTATCCATTTGGCAGCGGAAATTTCATCAGGACCGTAGTTAGGAAATATTTTATCAGAGTAAAATACCACACTTTCATAATATTAAACACATGTGATAAAACCCAAGTTTTAAGTACACACATTTTCATAGGAATACATCCTATTTTATTTAATAAAAACATCTATTTATTTTAGGTAACTTTATTGCCATTTTTTCAAACCTTCAGTGCTGACCAGCTGGCTTCTATTTGGCTTTCACATTTTGTTACCTGAAACGCGTTTAAAAATATTTTGTCAGTGGGAAATACTGGTGAGTGAATCCCAGTTTAATCAAGTTTAAATAAAAACCATTGTACAGTATTGAGGGCGGTCTCGCAATTACATTTGTTTCCAAGTCATACCAATTACCACCCACGGTACTGTCAACCCGACTTGTGGAAATGTTACCCCTCGCAAGGCAATAACAAATTTTGTATACAAAACCCCAACATACCGATGATAATTGTATCCTTACAAATACTCAATAATTGTTTAATATATAATTAATCGTGTGAGGTTTTGTAAAAACAGTTTACAAAAAGGAGATTACTCACATTGCTGTCTTAGATTTTCTGTAAGGGTTTCCTGGGAATTATCTATAAATTACACAAATGCACACGTGTTAGTATAATAACCCATTTTAACATTAGTAATACCTTCCCCGAGACGGCATTCCAACGACTACGTCGGGCAGAACCACGACAGCCGTTACGGAACCCTAGATCAATCGGGCAGAGTATCTAATACATATCCAGGGGTTATGATACTTACAACGGAGCAGAACTTCGTTATTAAGGGGGTATTATACCCGAGAATTATGATTGCTATTCAGAAATGAGAGAGAGAGCTCGAGAAATGAACGAATTCGACTGAAGGCCGATGCGTGCAATTTATAGGGCTGCATTTGGGGTCTCTGGCGCCCCGCGTAAGCTGAGGCAGGGGCTTACACGGCCCGCAACATAGGGCAGTAGGGCTTAGGGTTGCTTGGTCACGGGTGTAGTGCCACGTGGCGGCCTGAGGTCGCGCCAGCCGTCACTCGCTCGCGGCCCGCGTAGGCTGTAGCCAAAGGCTACGCGCCCCGCGACAACCTCAATTTTCTTGTTTTTAATTAATTTTAATGATATAATGTATTTTGGGCTCGGTTTTCACGTACGGGGTGTATTTTAGGACATATAGGAATTTTTTAATATATTTTTAGGGTGTCTAAAAATTTTAGGAGGGTTGTCATACACTTGATAATAGATTTGTAGTTCCTTACAATGCTCTCCTGCTCAGAAAGTATCAGTGCCACGTTAACGTTGAATGGTGTAACCAGTCAGGTTCTATCAAATATTTGTTTAAATATATTAATAAGGGGCCTGATAGAGTCACTGCTTCTGTTTTTCAAGCCAATAGCACCAAGAATGATACGAAACAGAATGTAGCTGTAGATGAGATAAAAGCATACCTTGATTGTAGATATATCTCTGCTTGTGAAGCTGCTTGGAGAATATTCATGTATGATATACATTATAGATATCCAGTTGTTGAAGTATTACCTTTTCATTGTAAAGATGGTCAGAGTATTGTGTATAACGATCATGATAATTTGTGTGATATTGTTACTGATCCAACTGTGAAAATGACAATGTTTACAGAGTGGATGAATTGTAATAAAGTCGATGAGTTTGCCAGGACATTGAGGTATGTTCAGTCTCCGGGATATTATGTATGGAATGCTAAAAATCGCAAATGGAATAGAAGAAAGCATCCGTATGGAACAATTGGGAGGATACATTATGTCCCACCATCACTTGGTGATTGTTATTACCTAAGGATTTTACTGAATCATATTAAGGGACCAACCTGTTTTGAAGATATAAAAATAGTTGATGGGCAGGTTTTTCAAACATTTAAAGATGCATGTTTTACAAGGGGGCTGTTGGATGATGATAAAGAATATGTTAATGCTGTCAAAGAAGCTAGCACATGGTCAACCAGAGATTTCTTGAGGACCTTTTTTGTAATGTTGTTGCTGTCAAATTCAATATCTCGTCCTGGTGTTTTTTGGTCGGAAACGAAGTCCCTGTTATGTGAAGACATTCTGTATCAGCAACGAAAGATAACTGGTATTGCAGGTAATGTGATTATTTTATTAAAGTTATATACAACTACATTAAAATTATGCAATAGCTTTGTTATTGGGAAAAAACTAATACTTTTTTCAATATTTGTTTTAGATTTGGATCTTCAACAAGAAGAACTTGAAAATATATGTCTATCTGAAACTGAAAAGTTGCTACTTACCAATGGAAGTACAGTGAGAAATTTTGATGATATGCCAAGTGTTCCGGACAATTATGTTTCATCGTCGAACAATCGATTGATAATGAAAGAATTATAGTATGACATACTAGCTCTTCAAAGGGAACATGATGGTTGTGTAAAGTGTTTAACTGCCGAACAGGAAAGGATATATAAAATTGTTATGGAAGCGATTGAAAAAGGTGATGGATGTGTGTTTTTTGTATATGGTTATGGTGGAACTGGAAAGACGTTTCTTTGGAAGACATTCTCAGCTGCATTACGATCAAAAGGTGAAGTTGTATTGAATGTTGCATCCAGTGGAATTGCTTCACTTTTGCTGGATGGTGGTAGAACTGCTCATTCAAGGTTTGTAATTCCAATCAACATTAATGAGAATTCAATATGTTCGATAGAGCCTAATACTGAGTTAGGTGATTTAATTAAAAGAGCAACATTGATTATTTGGGTTGAAGCACCTATGACTCACAAGCATTGTTTCGAGGCTCTTGATAGAACAATGAGAGACATATCATGTTCCAGTCAACCGAACATGCAATCCAAGCCATTTGGGGGAAAGGTCATTCTATTTGGTGGTGATTTTAGACAAATTCTTCCGGTTATCCCTAAAGGTACCAGAACAATGATAGTCAATGCTTCTTTGAATTCTTCTCATATATGGCAGCACTGTCAAGTATTAAAGCTAACTGAGAATATGAGATTAAGAGTTGGTTCTCAGGAAGCAGATTTGAAAGAAATAAAGGAATTTGGAGAATGGATTTTAAAGCTTGGTGATGGTCTGCTTGGTGAAGAAAATGATGGTGAGATTGATATTGAAATACCAGATGATTTACTTATTCATGACCAAGTCAATCCTATTTCTTCTCTCATTTCATTTATATATCCGGACATGAATAAGTTTTTGTGGGATTTAAAATATTTCCAACAAAGAGCGATTCTTGCTCCAACTAATGAAGTAGTGGATTCAATAAATAAAGAGTTGTTAGAGAGTCTGCTCGGTGAAGAAAAGGTTTATTTTAGTTCAGATAGTTTATGCCAATCGGAGGAAGAATCAGAGCTTAATATGGCATTGTTTCCTCCTGATGTGTTAAACAATCTTCGTTTATCTGGTTTACCTAACCATAAATTAGTACTGAAATTTGGTGCTCTGGTGATGTTACTCAGAAACATTGATCAGGCAAATGGATTGTGTAATGGTACACGTTTACAAGTCACGAAGCTCGGAAAAGTTGTGATTGAAGCAAAAATTATCACAGGGACTAATATAGGTCATCATACTTTGATTTCAAGACTGAAGATGACACCTTTTGATAAAAGAATATCAGTGAAGATTTCTCGAAGACAATTCCCAGTTTCGCTGTGTTTTGCTATGACAATAAATAAAAGTCAAGGACAATCATTGGAGCGTGTTGGTTTATATCTTCCACATCCAGTGTTTAGTCATGGCCAGCTCTATGTTGCTTTATCTAGAGTAAAAAGTAGGAAGGGGTTGAAAATTTTGATTTGTGATAAAGCGAAATGAGCCTGTACAACCACTACTAATGTGGTTTACAAAGAAGTTTTACAAAATCTATGATGATTCTAAACATCTGTCAACCTGGTAACGTCTGTTGGGTATAATGGATGAATTGTTGTTAGGAAATGTTTGTTGGAAAGCAATACAACTTTTTGAAAGCATCTGATACTTGCTTTGCATTAAGCCTATCCTGGGAACACATATTGTTAATATCATTATTCTCTTAACATCTGTTTACTAACCTTTGTAGTTTATGTTGACTGACCTTTTTAACATGGGTTTACTAACATCTGATAGTTACTATCTATCTATCTGGCAAGATCTGTTGGAGATAATGGATGACAGTTCTTAGTAAAGTCTGTTGGAAAGCAACAGAAGTTTTTAACAGGTAATAGACAACAGTGGTTTCCTATCAACATAATGGAATTGTTGTTGAATAAACCTATTGATCATTAATTTATATCAATTTTGTAAGTCTGCAGTAATTATTTTTTTACTCTCTGTCAATATGTGTTATGCATGGTTTTCTAAGAAACGACCCGTGTTTGCACACGGGTCTTACCGCTAGTATATTATAATATGGTATAGATAAAGTTAGATATTAATCTAAGGAAAACCATAATATCAAATGAGGGCTTTAGCGAGCTTTTAAGTATATTTAAAATATGCATAAAATAACTTAAAGTAATATTATATGAAATATAATAAAATTATATCAATGCATGTCTCGTCAATTAAACGGGGGCTCACTTATGTTGGTATGACGCTTAAACGTTGAAATGTAAACTCTTTCGGTATATAATATGTGATGACTATTGATGAAACGAAACGAGTTTCTACATCTATGTGTCGTGTTTGTATTTATGTTTGTTTGACTCACATGCTCCAATCTCTACACGTTTTATGAATCGAGAGTGATGTTATTGATGAGTTGTACCAAGCAGAGAGGTTCTTAGGGACTGTCATCTAGGGGTTCGCCGGGAAACTCTTGGCCAACTCCCCTTTTCAACGAGTCTCTCTTTATATCTCGTTGTTGTCCGTCTCTATGCAGATATGTGTTTGTACGGTTGTGTGTGTGTGTGTTTTGAAAAGAAGAGAGAACACGTGGGAAAGGATAAAACAAAGCAACAACAGACTATGTATACTGCTTTAATAGTTGTACGCTTAGCTACATTAGCAACTTTCTCACAAAAAGAAATTACTAGATAATGGATAGTCAATTATCTAATACATTTCATTTATAAATTCCATAATATATTTCATTTATTTGTGTCATTTCATTCATCTCAATCTACCAAAACATTGATATAAAAAAAGATGAGTGAGTTAAATGCTTGGTTGGTCCCTGTGGTTTTCAAAAATTTCACACTTGGTCCTAGTGGTTTACTAATTACACTCGTGGTCCCAAAACTTGTCAAAAGTGCACTCTCTTGGTCCCCAGCCCTAACTTCAGTTAACTTTCTCTGTTAAGTCCATGTTAAATGACCAAATTGCCCTCATCCACCACCACCACCATCAATCCCCACCACCACCATCAAAAACGGAAGCACAGCCGCCACCATCTCACCTCCGCCACCATCTCACCCACCACCACCTCACCCACCACCACCATCTCAGCTCTGAAATATCAAATTTCACCAGATTTGAGCTCATTTTTGTAACATTTTTCATAAATACAGAAAATATACATTGCAAATACACAAAATCGAGCTGAAATTAGCAATTAAGATCTAACAAAAAGCAACAATCTGCAACTTCGATCTAAATCGAGCTGAAATTAGCAATTAAGATCTAACCTAGGCTTTGAGGCGTCATTTTTGTGCACGGCGGAGGTGTTTGTGCGTTTTTCCGGTGCAGAGTCTGACAATGTGGGGATGGAGGTGAGAAGTGGCGAAGGTGAGATGGTGGTGGAGGTGACTACACCATTATCCTTATTTTGCAAACACAGACAAACCAAACACGCACACCATGAGCTCTGTTTCTTCTCTTCCACTACTTAGTTGAAGAAACCCTAACTTCATCAAACCTGCGCACATCCACACAGGGCGTGTCTCTCTGATCCTCTCTTCTTTAAATACCGGTCACCGGAGATCATGAACTCCGGCGACGGTTGGCTTCTTCTCCGGCCATACATCCACCTCCAACCTCCTCTTCACCTGAAACCACTCCACTCAACGCCTAAACCCTCACTTCTAGAAAAAAATCAGGGACGATGATGCTCCCGGCGACTCGACGGTGAGTCCGGCGACGGATGGTGACTGAGCACAGCAGTGTGATCGATGATGATGATGATGATTGACCGGCAAACCGTCAAATCGACGGCTGCGACGGAGGTGCTCGACGACAACAGTAGCTGCCGGAGCCATGGCAGCTCCGTTTCAGGTCAGTTCAGGGATAATGGCTCAGGTTTCAGGGTTCCGGTTTGAGAAGAGAGAGACCTGAAGATGGGTGTGTGGCTGTCATAGAAGAGCAGAGGGAATCAGGGGTGGGTGAGATGGTAGGGATTAATAAGCAAGGGTATTCAGGTCATTTAACATGGGCTTAACAGAGAAAGTTAACTGAAGTTAGGGCTGGGGACCAAGAGGGGGCACTTTTGACAAGTTTTGGGACCACGGGTGTAATTAGTAAACCACTAGGACCAAGTGTGAAATTTTTGAAAACCACAGGGACCAACCAAGCATTTAACTCAAAAAAGATTATGTGAACTTAGTAGGATATGTAAAGAACCGGTCTAGTTAAAATACTTGAATTAAACCGAACTACTCATGACCTATTCAAAATCCATTATTAGAAGTTGAATTAAATTGAGCTTGAGCTCAAGTATGAACTCATTTAATAAGAACTCGTTTAAATCCTAGCTTAACTAGGATTGCGAGTCGGTTATATATATATGAGGTAAGATAAAATAAAAAGTTTATTTTGACTAAGTAGGATGAGAAAGAATCTTAACAATTCATTTTTCAAATCAATGGTTAAGATGAAAGTGTAAGACCATGTGTAGTGGTAACTTGTTACAATGCCCCCACCATGGGGCATTATCTGACACGTGGCAACCCAGTCAGCATGGGGCATTATAGCATAAAGTGGTGTAGTGGGGATAATGCCCAAATAATGCCCATTCCAATTATTAAACAAAACAAAAAAAAAAAAGCAACCTAAATGATATTGGCTAGTCAAACATGGAAAAAGCAACCCATTGGATGCATGCAGCGTTTTCATTATAACGCCAAAGGTGATTTTTTGAATTTTTTTTGTTATAACGCCTAGTGTAGTGGATGGGGGGGCGTTTTGGGGCGTTATTTTTCAATTTTTTTTTAAAATCACGCCCCACTACACATGCTCTAAGAGAAAGGAGAGGTGCAAGGGTATCTTGGGAAAATCCTATTTATGGGCTTTCTCTCTCCACATCCAAAGCACATGTATGTTTCACCCCCATTTTTTAAACGATAATAACTTTTTTATACGACATTATTTTTTAATAAAAATTTCACCGTAAAATCGAGCGTCTTTTTATCTTTAATTTGAGTACCATATTGCTATATAAAACATGAAAACTAAAAAACCCACTAAAATGTATTGTATTTCTATTTTGTATAACATTTTTTTGTGCTGGATTTTTGTACTATATTTTTTGTATTGAATTTTTTTGTCTTCATTTTTTTTCTCAATTTTTTGTGCTGGATTTTTTTGTACTACATTTTTTTTTGCTGAATTTTTGCGTGCTATATTTTTTTATACTAGATTTTTTTTGTGCTATATTTTTTTGTACTAGATTTTTTGTGCTAGATTTTTTTTTTGTTTTATTTTTAAAAAACAAATGGAGTGGCACATGTCATTTTCACTCCTATTTAAAAGGATCAAAATGCCCTCCATTCCTACTTATTAAGAATGCCACATGTCATCATCACAATCCTTTTTAGACTACTTAGGCAAAATCCACTTTTTAGTGGATCCTTCTCTCTGATAAATAAAACAAACAAATATACTATATATAATAAACGATAGAAAATAAGCTACTATATATAATAAACGATAGAAAATAAGCTTATAAAATTATTCAAGCAACTTTTATATAACTTGATTACGTAAGAAAACAAAATTTATTCTCATTCCTTTTTATAATAAAGTAAATCACTTAAAATAATATTGGTGTACAGCACTTTGCTACTCCATCTTTGGTATATGTTTGTACAGGTGCACTTATAGAACATCTTGTGGCTGTAGTTTAGTGGTAAGAATTCCACGTTGTGGCCGTGGAGACCTTGGCTCGAATCCCAGCAGCCACACTACATTTTTTTCTTACTTTGTTGCAATTTTTTTTTCTTATTTTTTCAATGTACAACTTATGTGGACTAAAAAAAAACTTTTAAATGTTAAATCTATAAAGACTGCAGCTTACAATTTAAATTTATTTTATGTTATTGTTAAAATTAAATAAACTATCGTTTTTAAAAAAAATAAACATAACATTAGGGTTTTTTTTTTTCTTTTTTTTTTTTAAATTGTTAGCTATCAAATGATCATGCTTAGACATTGATTAAACACGGCAGCCGTTCTCTTTTATTTAAACCTCTCCATACCGCTTGAAGCTTAAAAATTGAAGTTACATCATCCAAGTACGTTTGAATCTTGAAAGCTAGTTAGACCATGTGTAGTGGTAAATTGTTATAATGCCCCCACCATGGGGCATTATCCGACACGTGGCAACCCAGTCAGCATGGGGCATTATAGCATAAAGTGGTGTAGTGGGGATAATGCCCAAATAATGCCCCTTCCAATCATTAAACAAAAAAAAAAAAAGCTAACTAATTTCTTATTGGCCAGTCAAAGATCAGTCAACCCATCACACTCCCTTCTTGGCGTTTTAATAATAACGCTAACACAATTTTTTTTTCAAAAATAACCCCCCAAAACGCCCTATGTAATGGGAGTGGGGGCGTTTTTTTTGGCTTTTTTTGAAAAATAACCCCCCACTACGGGTGGTCTTAGTACACCTTAATGGCTTAATAACAAGCGTTATGAGACCCTATATAATACGTGTCGTGAAACCTGTGTACCAAAGTGTATCTTGAAGGTTTGGTACGAAGCTCTAATCAAATCTCACATTTGAAATATGCACATCATCAAGTTTGAGACTAAGCTAACTGTGTTTCATGTTGAACACATATTAAAACCTCCCCTAAGATTTGTGTTCAATACAAAACCATAATCTTAATCTGCACAACACATGATAACTTATGTGGAAGCCTAATAAAAGCATATGATCTAAGCCCACAATGGAGATGGAATTCATACGTGTCTTTGTCGCATGCGTTCTTCGGCGAGTCGGTTTACCTACACGTGTATAAAGACGGAACCAGAGGAGGGTCCTTGAATATTTGTTGGATTTTTATATATGAAATCCGAGATTTTTTCTAGAAAAAAAAAAACATGTTTTAGACCCCTTATTATAGCCGGTAGATAAAATATCCTTATGATAACTCTCCTATAAAGAAGTAAAGGAGAGAGAGAGAGAGAGAGAGAGAGAGAGTAATAACCATTATAATTTTATCCCCATCTTTTTTTTTTTTTGGAAATAGACTGTATCACCCTCGACTAAGCAAAATTGGCCAATACCACGCCCAACTTTCAAGTTGGCTCCCACCACCCCCAACTGGACAGTTGGGTTGCTATGTCACCCTGTCGTTACTTAGCCACTAACCTGGTTAGTTTTTTATCCTACGTGGCATGCTGACGTGGATCTGAAGCATATCATTTTAGCTATTTATATTTAATAAATAAAAAAAACTCTTATATATACACACAAATCAGTTTAGGTGTGTATATATGTTTTTTCACCCATCTCTCTCTCTCATACACACTTAGCACCACCACCATCCGCCCCACCCTACACCACCATCCTGTCATCTACCCCACCACCATCCTCCGCTGCCATCCACCCCACCACCATACTCCCCTGTTCAAGAACCACCATCCTCCTCTGTCATCTACCTCACCACCATACTCCCATGTTCAAGTACCGCCACCACCACCACCATGGCTCCCTTATCAACCACCAACAGGCATAGCAGCTACTTCAACCACCACTACGGCAACCACAGGAAGTGGTCTTTTTGGCTTTAGTTCTGCAGCGGCAGCGGCAACTACTTCGACAGCCACAACCACCATCACCGCCACAGGAAATGGTCTCTTTGGCTTCTGTTCTCTGGCAGCAGCGATGGAGTCAAAACCAGGCAAAATCGTTGCTTTTTCTTTAGGGTTTTGATTTTGGGGAAAATGGGGATGAGGGTTGAATTTAGGATTTTGATTTTGGGCGGATTTGGTGGATCGAGAGTTGAATATAGGGTTTTGATTTTGGGGAAAAAAGGGGATGGTGATGGTGATCAGGTGGTTGCGGTGAGAATGAAGTGGTGGTGGCTGTGGTGACAAGGTGGTGGTGGCGGTGGTGACAAGATAGTGGTGGCGGTGGTGCAAAGGTGGTGGTGGTTGCGGTGAGAATGAAGTGGTGATGGCTGTGGTGAGAAGTGGTGGTGGTGATGGCTGTGTTGAGAAGGCGGTGGTGGTGGTGATGTCTGTGTTGAGAAGGCGGTGGGGAACGATAAGTGAGAATGGTGGCGGTAGCAGGGGAGGGTTTGGGCGGTGGTTGCAGGTAGGGGGAATGTGGTGGTGGTGGAGTTGATAGCGGCTGTGGTTTTAGAGAGAGAGAGAGAGAGAGAGAGGGGAGAGAGGGAGATTCAGTGGAGTTTATAAAATCAGATCATCTTTATAATTTAAATCTTTTTATGTTTTTAAATTAAATCAGATTAAAAAGACAATAAAAATACATATTTGAAAAAAAATACACGTGCCAACTGTCATATAAGCATGCCACTTTGGATAAGGGGGTTGGCCACGTAGGATTACAATGACACGTAGGATTAAAAAACAAACAGAGTTAGTGTTTAGTTAACGCCGGGGTGACATGTACACCAAACTGTCCAGTTGGGGGTGGTGGGAGCCAACTTGAAAGTTGGGCGTGGTATTGGCCAATTTTGCTTAGTTGAGGGTGATACAGTCCATTTCCCCTTTATTTTTAATATTTTAACTATCTATTTGCAATATATAGTGTTATGAATGAATTGATCCCTTACGTAGAACTTCAATTTAATGTTTTTGTTAAAAATGTTTATTTCTAAGACACTATTTGCAATATATAGTGTTATGAATTGATCCCTTGTGTAGAACTTCAATCTGGTGTTTTTGTTAAAAATGTTTATTTCTAAGACACTATTTGCAATACATAGTGTTATGAATTATCCCTTATGTAGAACTTCAATCTAGTGTTTTTGTTAAAATGGTTATTTCTAAGACAATAAGGTTGTGGGGGTGTAGGGATGGTAGTTTGGGTTATGGATTGCCACATAGGACATTATTTGGGTGGTACATTACCCCTCTCTCAATCCCTGCGTGGTGAGCATGGATATTTCCATGCCGATCACGAGCCTCCTTGAATTAATTAGGGGAATTTGATTGGTGGTAGAGGATGGTGGGGGTCATGGACCACACCATAAAGGTTTGTTTTGTATACAACAAATCGAGTATTATTTGCTGCTTCCCACTTTCTTAGCGTCACACACTCACATACTAAAACTAAAGGGGTCTTCACAGTTAAGTTAAAACCAAAAATTTGTTTAAACTGGTGATTGGTTTTGTTTTGTGGTCGTTTTTTACTATTGGTCGGTGGGTTTCAAAATTTCATAATGTAGCAAACATTTTGTTTATTATTGGTCGGTGGTTTTCAAAATTTCATAATGTAGCAAACATTTTGTTTATAGTTTATACCAATAAGGCAATAACCAACCATGTAAAACGCGACTAGACCGAATACATAAAGTTATTAAATATAGGGTAAAGTTAAAATGTCACAATTAAAGAAAAAACACAATTCTAAATAAAAAAGACAAAATGATCTGGATAAAAATTCTAAAATCTACAAGCTAAAAATCCAAAAGCGAAAACCTAAAATCTCATATTGTAGAGTTCGACGAGACAGTCCCAGTGCCGTTTGAATGAGTTCGACGAGACAGTCCCAGTCTCTATACCTAAAACTTCCTATTTTTAGGAGACTATGTGTTTGAATATTACTAATTGAATACATACATACATACATTAATGGTTATTTTAAAAATCTTCATCCAGTGTTTTCTTTGTCGCTCAGACTTCCTCTCCAAAGATAATCAATTGTGTTGATTCTTGATAGTATGTCGATTTTGTAGTTAAAGAGAGTTGAAACTTGAAAACCGCATATCCAGAAGCACCCCACCAATTGTATATTTTTAAAAATTCACAGATCATTATATAAATAACTATATTCACAAATCATTATATAAATAAATTCCCAAAAATATCATTATATAAATCATTATATTCACAATACAAAAAATATCAAACCTATAAATTAGTTATTTTCAAAAAAAATTCCCAATCTTTTGTAATAAAATATATCATGTATATATATATACCTGATAATCAAACCCTCTCTTCAAACCAAAACTGATTTGATCAACAAAAAGTGGAAAAAAATATTTTAGTTTTCTATTAAAAAAAGTAAGACCAAGCTTATGCAATATAAAATAAAACAAATTGTTATAACTTGTTATAAAGTATTATAATTACTAATCTGCATTATTGACAATTTATTTATTTATTAATATAAATCATTGTTGAATGAGTTTCCCAGCGGGTGTCACAACATTATTATATAGTAAGAGTAAGCAGGTGTTACTTTGGTTGGTTACTATCAAAACCAAACCTATATAACTAATATTTTACTTTTCAGATCTTATAAGGTTACAAACAGTTCAGTTTCTTTGGTTATACAAGAAAAGGGTTCGGTTAATTAACCATCGCCAACTTTAGGCCTGGGTAGTTAACAAATCCGATAAAGTTTTTAAGCTAAATAGAAGAGTTAAATTCCATTTTAGTTCCTGTGGTTTGGGCCATTTTAGTCCAAAGGTTTCATTTTTCGCTTGTGGGTCCAAAAAGGTTTCACCGTTGCCATTTTAGTCCACTGGGTTAACTTCATCCATTATTTCTGTTAACGAGAAGGGCAATTTGGTCATTTTATATGTAATTATGTTAACTAGAAGGGCAATTCGGCCATATAAAATGACCGAATTGCCCTTCTCAATAACAGAAATAATGGATGAAGTTAACCTAGTCGACTAAAATGGCAACAGTGAAACCTTTTTGGACCCACAGGCGAAAAATGAAACCTTTGGACTAAACTGGCAAAATGACCCAAACCACGACATTTAACTCTAAATAAAAAAAAAAACAAACTTGTTAATCTATAAATAAGAAAGAAGAGACAAGTAATATTATATTATTTATAACACATCTACAAGTATAGTTACTTCCATATATTCGGGTCTCCTTAACTTGGGTTCTTATTTAAACATTGATCATTATTGCATGATATAAAGTACCTAATGAAATATGCATTATTAACTCATACCTCCTAAACTGGGACGACTTTCAGGGTCAACTATTCCAGCAATAAGGGCAATCAACACCCATACCATGAGAATCCCAACAACTGCAGATCTTAATACCCGCTCACACCCTTCATTCGCGTAACCGAACTCATGATCCGGACCAAATCTTTCAAATCCCGTGCCATCTAACTGTCGGTTGTTGGTAATTTCGTCGAATTGAGGAAGCTGCCTCTGGGAATTGCTAAGCTTTGAGCATCTTGAGCATGCACATTCTCCACCTAGATATGACGGGAATGTTTGGAGGTACTCTGAGAGGGTAGTTTTGTACGCTCGCCCTACTATTTTAAGCTTTTGTCGGGTTGCAGGTCTGAGAACCTAACATAGGACTTGGTAAGTAAGTATATCATAACATTAGGCCTGTAAATGAACTGAATGAACACGAACAAAGGTATGTTCGTGTTCATTCATTTAACTTTAACCGAACACGAACATATAATTGAACACATTTCTTTTTGTTCATGTTCGTTCATTAAGAAAATGGGCGTTCGTGTTCGTTTATGTTCATTCGCTTAAAACTTAAACGGACAGTTCATGAAATCTAAACGAACATAAACAAACAAACTTAAACAAACAAACAAACTTAAATTAACATAATTTAACAGACAATAAACAACACAAATGAACAAAATTGAACAAACATAAATGAACATAAATGAGCATAATTTACTAAACATACACGAACATAAAGTAACTTTTTATATAAATTAGTGATTAATTACGACAAATTCAATTGGAAATCCCATTTTTATTACTTGAAAGTCCAATTACCAATTAGTTATGTTTATATAAGTAGTTAGAGAGTTCCTTTTAAGTTAAGTACTTATATAAACATAACTACTTATGTATTTTAATTGAAACGAACATAACAAATGAAAATAAACAAACATAAATGAACGGACATAAATGGACGAACAAAACGTGTGTTCATATTCGTTCATTTAATTAAACGAACACAGAATTGTGTTCATGGAACTTCCCATCGAACAAGTTCACGAAAAGTTCATGAACGTTTGGTTCGTTTACATGCCTACATAACATATTGATGTTGTGTGATAAAAACCTATAAATATGTATGGAGCTTACTTGAATGAAGGTTTGTGCAATCACTCTACCAACCGGAGGAAGCCGGATAACAAACAAACAGCCGAGATGATTGGGATAGTTTTCTTGCAGAGTAACCGAACACGATCTAAGTAGTTGCATCGGGAATCTTAGGGACAATCCTTCACAATCCACCAATACTGTTATCTGCGGATTTTCCGCATCAACTAAATGTAATATTCCGTGTTCCACCTGAGATACTGTGACCACATATATTATTACTGTTATTATCTAAATTTAGACAAAATATACATCGTTTAATTAAATGTGAACATACCAATTGCTTGTGCAAAACGAGGTCTTTCACTAGGTGGCAAGCTGATGCAAGCAACGAGACGAATTATAAGACAGGGGCGGTTTTTAACGTCAGATCCATGCCAAAACACCATATTTGAAAACATATCAAGTTCTTCTTCTGAGAGAATTCTGTACGTCTCTCGCCAACGTATTGACTTTTTGACTAATGTAAGCAAACATGAAAAATCACCATTTGCGGCAGTATGAAACCTACAAAGCTCATCCTCGTTTATTCTGCATAAACATCAGATTTCATCTTGTTATACAGTTTTTTCTCATCATCACTATATCAATAATACTCTTAGCATGTAATAAATATCATAATTATTATTACTAAATCACCTTTGTGGCAAATGAACACCTTGGTTGTCCAGCTCTCTGTAAAGATCAAGCAGCCAATCTGAAGAGGTTTGATGTGACTGAGCTTCACCATCGTCCCTGTAAATGATATGTCAAAACAAACATGAACAGATGATGCGTTATTTGACTGTTTTAAAAAAATGTAAACAAAAAATGATCATACTTCTTCACATACCTCCTATCTATAGAGGCCTGTGTAGGAGGCAACTCGGGTCGTGATTCTGGAACCGCATCACGATCACTTCTATTTGAATTCTCTGTTTCATCTGAATCAAAAGTGTTTTGTCCCGAGTGATTAGAGAAAGTTGTTGCAATAGATAGCACTAGTAATGGCCTTGATAGCATCTAGAAGCAAGAGATTAGTGAAGTTAGAAATCTCTCAATTACTTGATGAGCAACAAGACAATTGAAAATGATATACAGGTGCCTTTCAGTTATCAACTGAGGAGGTACGGTGTGCTAATGAAACCTATATGTAAGGTTAATCATTATTTTTCACTAGACGGGTACCCCGTGCGATGCGGTGGGAAACACAGACACTATCAGGTTGTGCATGGTTCAGTCGGTGTGATTATTATCCTCGACCGAAGTCATCAAGTAGTCTTTTTTATTTACCAATCGGTTTTCAGTTAATCAGTTCTGTTTATTCGGTTAGATTGATGGTTTTAGGTTCAGTTCGTTTAGTTTTGGTTAATAGCCAAAACCAAACTTGGGCCAAGACTTTTGCTCAGAAACACATGAAATTGAGGGATAAATACATGAACTAGAGGTATAAAAGCCATAAATATAAGAAAATATGACTGGTTCAGTTTGGTTAATTTCGGTTCGGTTTCGTCTGTTTTCGGTACAGTTATTGTTCACCCTAGACATTGTTAATCACGTAACATATTAACTTTTTTAATTAAGAAAACTATAACAATACTATACTCAAATTATAGCGAATAAAATGCTCGTTTTTGTTGTGTAGTTAAAAAAATTGTAACGTACGAAAAAGTTATGGCCATCTAAAAATCGTGGAGGTTGTTAGTTTTTTATAAGGGGGAAAAGTGTAACTATTAACTAATTATCCATAATTTGGTTAAAGACGAGGGAATGAAAGTGTAATTAAAATAAGGGGATTAAAGTTTAATTAGAGTTTGAAAGACTAATTTAACCTTATTTTAGGGTTGTACATTATGCATAAAACTAAAAAACGTTCTTAACTTTTGGGTATCTTAAAATAACCTTCCCTTATGCATTTTAATATAGTAAAGATAATGAAGGTACATGACATATTGGTATACATCTTAATCCATAAACCGAGATAAAGACAAACCTGCACTCCTTTAATCAATTTACTGAACGGGTCCCATTTTTGGAGCCATTTAAGCGGTGGATAGCAGAGAACTTGCAAAGCCTGAAGACCGGACCATACAAAAGGGTACCGGGCCTTTGATAATCTCCTTACGGCCTCCAACGCACCAACTTTCAGTAAAAACAACGTCACGTCAATCGCAGCCGATTTTCTCATTTTCCCATTGTTAATTAATAAAGGTATTTTCTTTAGAGATACGTGTGAAAGAGACTTCGAGCCAGACGCATCCAAAGTTAATTTGGAATCTTTTCTGCTGGTCGTGGAGCCTGCTGCTTTATAGCTTGTGGTATTTCGAAATGAATCTTCCATTATTAAGAGAACTGATTAAGTGATCTTGTAACTCAGGAAATAAGGTAAACGATATTTCTAGAATTGAGAACCGAAAGATTCATTTTGAAGCTGTCAAACGTGATCTTCAAAGGAGCTGTATAAACTGTCTTGTTGGTTATGCAACGTTTAAGTGAAATCTTGTGGTGGTCATCATTCTGCAAGCACATGAAATTAGCATACTTATGATGACATTCTGATATGTCTTACTTTAAATGGATTTTAGGAGATATAATGCTTATGAGACATAAAATAACTGGATCCGGTTTAAAACAAATACGTCACTTATAAAAGAAAACAATATCAATCTGAATATGCATTTCTTAGTTCTTACCAATGGTATTTCTTGTACGCCAAAAAAAATTCTTTCCAAAATATTATTCGAGTATACGGCTGTCTAATTACACTTTTCAGAGTGGATTTAAATGTTACAACTTACAACAACTATCTAATTTCACTTTGTCTAATGTACATTAATTCAATCAAATCCATTTCATTTCATTTATTTGTCTGTTTGGTTTGCAACTTCACAGTTATAATATTAACTTGAGTTCATGAATCTAATTAAGTATTTCCTGGTGCTTTGTCTCCCAAATGGTTTAGATTGGACTTTTAGGTGTTATAACGCATTTAGGATTTCAATCGCTAATTCAATTATTTTGACAGCAGAACCATAATATCATTGCATTTAACTATATATAACAACGTAATACAACAATCAAACATATTAAAGTTAAAAAAAGCACCTCCTAGCAGAAACTAACTGGAGAGGAAACTTAGTGGCCTCTACTTATTCCTTGCTAAAATACTACCTAGAACACATTCATGGGTGTATATAAATAGTACATTGTACAAATATGCTATCTTGATTCAACACATGTCTAGCCAGAGCGATGACTAAGTAAGTGACAAGCTGCCAGCCCTACGTTCGTTAGGGGCCGTTAAATCTATAATTAAAACCGACACCGAAAGATATACATATAGCAAAAGAAAAGGTGAAACTGTAAAAATAAGAAAACCTTAATTACTATCTTGATTCATCTTGCATTAACTACTGGATTGATTATTTCATCTCCTTTTATAAATTTTCCAATACAGCATTGTACTGAAACAGAATTCCAGATTAACATGTGAATTACAAAGTAGATCCACTAAATGTATCAATCGTTAGATTATATTAAACAACAAACAATCATCCTAAACAGGAAAGCTCACAATTACAGCAAACCCTAAATTTTCAAAGCTACATGTTCATAAATCACAGATAATAATATCAAATAATATCAATTTAAAATCTAAATCAACAACAATCATACATACATTCATAGGAAAATAGGAAGTTTCTATTACAACATCCGGAAAGAATAGGGGAAACAGATAAAAAATCGTAATTTTGACCTTGAACAGATGAATAGATAGATCGAATAATGAATCAAATCAATTGATCTTCGATTGAAGACAAAGAAATGGAGTAAGCGTCTGGTGATCTGAGTGAATTTCGTGGGGGGCTAACTAGTGAGAATTTGTTTTGTTTTGGTTTGTTTGTTTTGCGCTGTCTGTAGGTGAAACCATCCACGTCAAGGGGCCAGTTGGCTATCAACCTCGTTATTTAATTCACATTAATAAAATTAGGTTTTATGCACTCCTTCGTTACGCATCTATACTATATAATAAAAGAAACCAACTTTGGGACACATTTTATTAATTGAAGTCATCTATTTTTTAGTTTTTTCCTCTCTATCCTTCTTAATTATAAATAATTAATATTAATTAAAAGATAATTATAAAATTAAATTTAATATAAATTTAAACAATTCGTATATGATTAAAATCTTATTATGATCAATAATTATTTATTATTTACAAAATTAATAAAATAGGTTGTTGAAGACTTATTTTTTTCTTCAAATTTCCATTCCGTAACCATTTAAATTATGAGTGTATTATAATCCCTAATGATTGTTCAAAAACAATATATAAATAAATAGATAAATACGTACTATAGCTTAAATATATATTTTTGTAAGATAAAAAATTATATTGTATAAGATAATATATAAAATAATATTATTGTTGTATAAAAGATCATCTATACCTATACTATATACAGTGGCGAAGCTTTACCCGAATGACAGGGGGGTTGAAAACATATATACAAAAAAAATTATAGAACCGGGGGGTCGAAAACATATATACCCAAAAATTTCTATACGAAAACCGTATATATAACACTACTGAGCGAAAAGTTCAGTGGGTCGGGCGCCCCTCCCCGCCCCTTCTATACTTCGCAACTGACTATATAATAAAATAAACCAATGAGGGGACATATGTCATTTATTGAAGTCATCTATTTTTTAGTTTTTTCCTCTCTATCCTACTTAATTATAAATAATTAATATTAATTAAAAGATAATTATAAAATTTAATTTAATATAAATTGAAACAATTCGTATAGGAGATAATATAATATTTTGAAATATTATTAGATTTCAAAATTATTTATCATGAAATTAACAAAAGACGTACACTAAATATAAACTAATATAATGTAAATGATTTATTTATTTTATTAAACTAAAGTAGTTAAGGTATAACCCATTTTAAAAATGTTTATAAGGGGTAAACAAAAACATTAATCAATGTTTATTGGTTCTATACTTTTATTTCCGTGTTCAACTCTCAACTCAAATGCGGTATTCACTATGTTTACGTGACATTTATAAGAACCATCACTGCAATCACCCAATCCATCATATATCGAGTATATCCATTAGTTTTTTTAAAGATATAATTTTTTATTAGATTCGTTCAACCCGTGTAATAAATGAGCTTTTTTAAAGATATAATTTTTTATTATTTACTATACAAAATTACATTTTATACAACTCGTGTAATACACCGGGTTTCTAAAAATTATTATGTGTTATCTAAAATTAGATTTATTCAATCTGTATAATACACATGGTATATAAAGATATAACGAGATATATTTTTTTATTGATTGGTATATAAAATTATATGTGCTCAACCCGAGGTTCTTAAAAATGTAACTTTTTTCATTATTTAATATAGAAAATTAAATTTACTCAACCCGTACAATACACGAGGTTCTTAAAGATATAATTTTTCTATTATTTAATATAAAAAAATACATTTATTTCCCATGTAATAAACGGGATTTTTAAAGATATATTGTTTTATTATTTGGTATAAAAAATTACATTTATCCAACCCGTGTATTACACGAGGTTCTAACCTAGTATAATGTATAAATGTGGGGCGTTCGGGGAAAAAGTGAAAGTGTACTAATTTTAATGTTATTTTACTAAATAACGTTAAAAGAGGGGGAAGGGGTGTTTAATCATGCATCATGTGATGGCGTTGATAGCCGAAAGACATGGGACTACATGCACTAATCGTCTTTTGTCTTAATTGTTGAGTGTTATGTGCCTTACGTCCAAGGCTTGATGCAAAACTACCATCGAGGCGGCGGTCTCATTGGAAACAACCTCTCTATTCCTACGGGATAGAGGTAAAGTTGTGAGAGGTTGAGCGATTTTTGAAAATCATTCAATGAACCTACGATAGTAACCCGCGAGACCAAGGAATTGGCGTATTTCAGTGGGAGTTTTTGGTGCAGACCAACTCTTAATGGAGTCAATCTTGGCTGAATCGACATGTATTCCAGCTTCGTTGACTACATGTTTAAGGAAATGGACATCACGAATTCAAAAGTCACATTTCGAGAATTTAGCATAAAGTTGCTCCATTTTCAGAAGCTCTAAGATGAGACGGAAAATGCTCATCATGTTCCTCCTTGCTCTTAGAGTAAATCAGAATGTGTATTAAAACAATAACGAATTCGTCGAGGTAGGGTTTGCACACTCGGTTCATGAGGTCCATGAAGACCGCTGGTGCATTGGTTAACCCGAAAGGCATAACTAGGAACTCTTAATGGTCGTACCGCATTCGGAAGGCAGTCTTTGAGATGTCTTCGTCTTGGGCTCTCAACTGATGGTAGCCTGATTTCAGATAGATTTTTGAGTAATAACTAGATCCTTGCAGTTGGTAAAACAAGTCATCACTTTGGGGAAGTGGATAACGATTCCTAACAATCGCATTGTTCAACTCGCGGTAGTCGATGCACATGCGAAAAGTTCCGTCTTTCTTCTTGATGAATAGGACCAAGGCTCCCCAAGGTGATGAGCTAGGTCGAATAAAGCCCTTATCCAATAGTTCTTGTAGTTGGGTGGACAGCTCCTGCAGTTAATTCGGTGCCAGTCTATATGGTGCTCGAGCAATGGGTACTGCTCCAGGGGTTAAATCGATTTGGAATTCGACCTGCCTGTGCGGTGGGATGCCAGGCACGTCTTCGGGAAATACTTTAGGAAAGTCACAAACGATATGAATATCTTTGATCTTCCTCTCCTTCATATACGAGATTATGCCTACGATAGCACCACCTTTCTCTCCCCGAACAATTAGGAGTTCTCTATCAGAAAGGGGGATACGCACGATTTTCTCCTGACAGAGATTCTCGATGCGATTACGGGACAACTAATCCATATCGATGACAACATCAAAACTACCAAGGGTAACGAGAATAATGTATATGTCAAAGTTTTGGCCGGATAATTCAAGCCTACAACCTTTAAAGATGCGAGTCGCCTGGATAAGTTTACCATTGTGAATTGTTGTATACAGACGAACAATAACATTTTATTTCTCCTCTACTCATAGCCACTTTTTATAATATTAAAACCTCTCTCATATAATTTGATGGAAAAATTGTGAATGCTCTTATCCATGTAGGTGGTCGGTGAGTTGGTATATAACACCTTCCAGATCAACGTATTACTATACAACAATGCAAAGTCGTTAAAAATACTCAGATGTATTCGTTTCCAAAGCTTTAGAATTTTTCAGTTAATCTCATATTTTCTCTCATGGTGAATGTTGATCCCGCTACTTATTCTAAATGACACGAATGCCAAGTTTCTTTTCAAATTAAAGATTTTTTTTTGTTTGTCCAACATCAATGAATGCCTTATTATAATTGTAAATCTTACTGGTTTTCATATTCCTTAAAAAAATTATTTATAATTCTAATTTCGCTCATTATACTTGCTAATAGCTTGCATCCATTAATTTTTGCGTCCATTAAACAGAATTCCGACACAAAACCAATGTTTTAAAAACTGGTCGATTGTACCGGTTGAATCGTTCAGTAGAACCGGTTAAACCATCCAATACACCTGGTTGAACCGCCTGATACACCCGGTTAAACCGTTTCTAAGCCAAATCTGATACGATATAAAAACCAAATTTTAAAACATTGCACAAAACAAATGTCGTAACAAACTGAAACCGATTACGCGTTACATCACCAGTGAAATTTAATTAGTAAATATAGGAGAAATGAATTTTATCACCCCAAACTAATCATTTTTGGTTGCTGCCACTCCCAACTTTCACTTTGGCTCCCACCACCCTCAACTTAATACTTTGTGTGTCCTGTTACCCCGTCATTAACTAAACACTAACTTCGTTAGTGGTTTTTGTTGATGTGTCATTTTTATCTAATGTGATGTGATGATGTGTAAAAAATATTTTATTTTTTAAAATATTTAAAAAGATAAAAGCTCCACCACCACCTCACTCTTCCCCATTTCTCAAACCATAACTCCAATCCTACATTCCATTATCACACACCACATCTGTCACTCACTTTGAACAACCCAAACGACTCAAGGTTTCAATTAGAGTCAAGAAAGAAACCGAATATCATCGAACTGTAACAGCATCTCCGATTGAACACGAATCTCATTCGGGGTCTAAATTGAGTGAAGAAAATGAAGATGATGGTGCAGAAAATGAGAGGCGACAAGAACAGGATTGGAAAAGTGACAAGGAGTTTAAGAAGTTTATGGGTAATCCGTCTATTGAGGCTGCGATTAAGTTCGAAAAGAAACTGACAGATAGGAAGCTGAAAGAGCTTGACCGAGCACGAAGAAGTGATAACCCGTTCACGGGGTTCTTTAATTGGCTGGTTCGAAATAGATTCTCTCAAGAGAAACAGAGGTTGGAGAAAGTAGAGTAGAGTTTTTACGGCTCTTGATCTTAATACGGTAAAATATGTTTTGATTCATCTTGAATTCCATGGAGTTTGTAGTGAAATCGAATAGATTACCAGCTGAGTTATGTGGGACTGGTATCTAGGGTGTAGCGGGTGAATTTGGGGAACGATAAAGGAGAATAGGATCCATTGTAGACAAACAGAGAGAAAAATGATAGTGGAGAACTGGATCCATTGTAGACACCGATGTGCGTGCAGGTGTCTATATTTTTTTAGTATATTTTTAGCTATTTTTATTCGCCGATTTCAAGTTTTAAATTTATAAAACACGATATTCTACTCTCACTCTACACACACGCTAGGGCACGTGCACCCATCGCAGACGTAGTATAGTGATGGCAAGATACTGAGGTCGTCCAATGACACAAGAGCTTTTAATACTGGCTTATCGTCAACGTCTAATCGATCCAAACTTTCAGAAAAGATTTTTAAACTAATAAAAAGATAAAAACAGAAAATAAAATAAAATAAAAACCGATAGACAAGAAACAATCACTTGTATCCGACTTATCTTTCATGTACCCTTTTGATGATTTCCGCACTTTGGGCATTTTAAGAGATTATCTTAGTTATAGTAGTAGACCCCTATTGTGAATGCGATGTTACCCTCAACTTAGTGGTTTGAGTCAGCAAGGATACAATCCCACTAGGTCAGAATATTGAAAGACAATTAAGTAAGTTATTAATGCAAAATGTGGTGGGCCCCCTTCCAGGCAGCAGTCACCCTCAACCTGTTGGTTTGAGTCAGCAGTGGTACAGTACTCGCGGAGTCGCGGGGTTGGTTTAAAGTTTTAATAGTAGTTTATGAATAAGGGGTTCAAGCGGTTTCTTACTCTCAGTCGGGCCAGTCATTCCCGGCCAATCCATGGAGTAATACTAAACTTGAACCAGGTTCTCGCAGGATCTATACACTGAACGGGACATAGAATTACCCAACCACCCTTCTAACCCCCTTCCAAGTAGTTAACATGCTTTATATATACCGTAAAGACATGAATATGTGAATAAACGACATATGAAGAATGGTTAAGTAGATTCGCCTTCAATATAAAAAAACTAATTATTAAAGTCATTAATACATACCAAATTAAAAAGTTGGCAAAGATTGGAAATCATAAAAGAAAGACATAAAAGATATGTCTTCACCAAGTGATGTAAGAATTTAGCCAACCATGGCCTTTGTTTGACAAAGATTCTTACTATCAATCTTGGATCCCGAGACTACACATACACACTCTAAAAAATGGAAAATGGATGATGGTGGTGGATTATGGTGTTGTAGTGGTGGTGGAGTGGTGGCAAGTGAGAGAGAAGTGGTTTGCCAATGGATGAGTTGAAGTGAAACCAAGCATCCCTATTTATAGCTGAAAACAGAACGTCCACCACGGCCCGTGCCCGCCTGGCACGGTCCAGTGGCCATTAGTCTCTCTCTTTTTACATTAACTGCAGTGTCAGACTTGTACTAACACAGCCCTGTGCGTCAATGGCACGACCCATGGCCAATGTACTTGCTGTACTTCTTCAGATTCTGGAAATCCAAGAGTTGACCACGCTTCGTGTTGCTGTAGCACGACCCCATGTTGAGCTTGGAATTTGTCTTTTGTTGTTGTCTCTTTCTGCTGCAGTGAATTCCCACCAGGCACGGCCCGTGCTAGGTGAGCACGACCTTGTGCCAGAGCTTCTTTTTTTTGTTATTTCTTGGGTTTGGATGTGGATGGGGGCTCGACAAGTTGTGTCAATCCTTCTTTATTGTATTTTTTGTTGGTTTTTGCTGTTATTTCGCTCCTTTTATTCGATTAAGCTTTTTTAACTGTCACACCCCCAAAATATCACATGCAGAAATCTCGCGGGAAGTGTGACATACCAAGATCCAGCCACCAATCACATTGAACTATAACAAGTTATTAAATAAAAGTTCCATTTATTTCTTAAAGTATTTCCAAAACATAGCATAAAACCAGTACGTTCAGCGGAAGCATAAAGTAAATAGTTATTCAATTGTTTCAAGACCAATGTACGAAACCAATAATCATGTCATGTGTAACTAAAAGACTCGACCCATGATCACTCCAGCACTCCCAGATAACAAGTTCCAAGCCCATGAACCTAACGACCTGCAAGCATGAACACAAGTGTATCAGCATAACGCTGTCGAGTTCAAAGTTTGTAAAAATGTTTAGTTACCCAGTATAAGTTTAAAGCATTTCAAAAATACAATGTTGTTAATAACTTGAGTACCGCAAGATGGCTCCAGATTGTTTGCCCTTCCCCAATGCTCTATCAAACATTGGTCGAGTGGTTAAGGTAATTAGTTCATGCCCGTCCTCCCCGGTACGGTGTGAGGGTGCCAAACCTAATAGCGCTATCAACTAATAACCTCGTTGCCTCCCCAAAAACCTATTCAGTATATGTTGGGACTTAAGTGATAGATATGAGTGTATTAACCAACATCCTAAGTTTAACATTCAAGTTAAACCCAATTACCCAATATTCCTCCCCGGAATATTTACCAGATGTCCCTCCCTGGGACGCATGCTTAAAAAAAGCAGTGAACTCACCTTAGATTTGCTCGGTAAGACAAATTACACGTTCAAGTAATCAATCAGAGCCTATAACGTTTACACATACTCAATCAGTTTGTATGCAAATTACTTATCCACGCATGTATTCTAGCATTTTACACCAAATGTACATGATTCACCTTTCATACGCATATAAGCAAACAGTATTCCGATCGCACACTCCCTACGGTGCAATCCCATAACATGTAATCCAATCCTAACACTGTGCTACCCATTTGATATACCAGGCCCGCGTAACATAAGGCCCAAAGGACTTGTGCGATCGACCTCATCTTGTGCGACTAGCCGCACTTGTGCGATCAGCCGCCCTTGTGCAATTGGATCCTGATCCGCGGCCCAAACAGCTTGTGAAGCCCAGCTGTTTGTGCGATCAGGCCCAAGTTTAGGTGTGGCCCATCTATGTTGTGCGATTGGGTGCACTTGTGCGATCACACACACTTGTGCGATACCAGTTCTGTTGTGCGACCAACTCGTGTGGTTGGACCAGTCAATTGTTTTCCCTTAATTTTAGCAAACACAATTTCCCATTCATCCCACCCCCAATCATGGATCAAAACAGTTACACATCCCTAAAATTATACAATCCTAATCACACCTTCTATGATTAACAACAATAATTAACGCAATCATCATCATCATCGCACAATAGCAACATCAATTTACACACCCAAACATTTACAGATTACCTCTAATCCGTTACAATCAAACATCAACCATTGTGAAATCCTAGTTCATGATCATCATCAATTAGTCATTATATTCACAACACCCTACATCGCTATAATTCAATTCTCATGCACAACAGTTATCGATTTTCAATCATGCTACTATCGATTTCTAATAGTGCAATTATCATGATGATTCATGCCAATCCAAAACAATCGAAACACAATCACACAACCCGACAAGGAATTGAATTAACACATAAGAACACACTAACCAGATTACAAGATGTTGAGGAAGGTGTTAGGGCCGAGAGAAAGCTTCGATCGTATAGGAGGGGTTGCCGTCGAATCTTAAGGGAGAGGAGAGTGGGGTTTGGTTTGCTAATGTTGTTTTCTATAAGAGATAATGGAAGCCATACACCAACTCTAGGGTGTACGCGCTGTTATGATGAAGCTCTTAAATTCTGAATCTGAGTACATATTGACCGACTTCTCGACTACTCGACTAACGTTAAACAAATTCCGCCTTAACTGACTATGTGAATCATAGTGGAACAGTTCTTGCACTTGTATCGTTCATCAATCGACTGAATGTGGATCTACTTCGATGTCAGAGGCACTAAATGCACTCGCGATTTTGTCAAGACTAAAAGGTTCATCTGGCACATCATACCCGCATGAACTGTGCTCGCTGAATATACAGATAGCATAAGCCTGATCATTTCATGCATTGCTGGCGCGACTCCTCTATTTCAAGATAAGGCGATAGAAATTTTATCAAGGCTTTGTCATGCACAATTTGTAGTTCTAGGAAACGCGATCACAAATAGTTCTGGTTGCATTTCATCTATATCATCTGATACGAACCAGTGTTCTCTCAATAATAATCACACAGAAAACAACGATAATAATTCATACTGTCCCACGAAGTGCTTGGGTGTGTTGTGATTATTGTCATAAATGGAGAAGCATATCAGCTGTACTTGCAGATTCCATCGAGTCAATAGAACGCTGATGGTAATTTATAAGTTTATACATTTTACTTAGTTTAATTTATTAGTTTTAATCAGACATTATTAATAGTGAATTTGTTATGTGTTGAATTTGTAGGAAGATCGGTGGTTGTTTGTTTAGTTTTGTGCGAATGATCCGGAGACGTTGCTAGGTTTGTTATATTCTGCCATTCAGCAAAGTAAAAGGCTCCATCAAGAACTGGTACATATCTTTATTTTTGTTTACTGGTGTAAGTTATATCGACTCAGTTAGCACCATACATGTATTTTTAGTTAGTTTTTTAATTTTGTAGCTCCAAGAGTTAGCGACTCAGTTAATTGATCTTTGGAACTTGATGTATTTTTTAATTGGGGAAGCTTTGACCCAAGGAAAACTTCCAAAGCCATACTCTTTGTTGTATAATTCCCAGCACAACTATGTTGACTCAAAACGTTCAAGATCCCAGTTCTAGAACTATGCTCATTAAATATACAGCCTCACACCTTGTCCTTGAACTAGATCTTCAAGAGGTACTTTAGTTATGTTCACATTAATTTCAATCATAATCTTAGGTTAAAGTGTTTGAAATCACTGTTAAGGTTAAAACATTGTTTTGAAACCACTGTTAGGTTAAACAGTGTTTGAAACGACTGTTGGGTTAAAACAGTTTTTGAAACCACTTTTGAAATGACTGTTAGGTTAAACAGTGTTTTGAAACCACTGTTATGTTAAACGTTTTTTGAAACCACTGTTGGCTTAAACAGTGTTTTGAAACGACTGTTAGGTTAAACAGTGTTTTGAAACCACTGTTATGTTAAACAGTTTTTTGAAACCACTATTGGCTTAAAAAGTGTTTTGAAATGACTGTTAGGTTAAACAGTGTTTGAAACCACTGTTGGCTTAAACAGTGTTCTTAAACGACTGTTATGTTAAACAGTGGTTTCCTTCTCCAATCCGGGGTCTACTCAACAATCCAGGTATTAATTTTGACCCTTTCTTATCATTCTGTCTAATGTTTTGTGTAACTTTTCATTGAAGATTGCCCTAAATATTGTTGTTGATTCTTGCTGATATTGATGAAAGGTCATGAGAGGCTACACACTTCTGATATGTTTTTGCTTGATTTTCTTTCACTTTTGCAGATTTCATCCTCTACAGATGGAGCACGTAACAACACGTATGTCTGCTAATTCTTCGTTCTTCACTTATTTCATGTTGTATTTGATGTATTTTGTTTGAAAATGTAGATCGATTGCTTCAGTTTTGTTGTAGTTTTACTCATTTTAGGAATTCATCAACTGTGATTATATATAATTATATTTTAAGCTCTTTGATAAACTAGATGGCTTACTTTTGGACTTTAATTAGCAACTAAAAGTGTATTGCACCTCCTGGAACTTTCGCAAAAGATATCACTCCCGAGCTGGTAGTTAATTAGCTCATTGGATTGTGTTTAAACTTTAAATTGTTAACTACCTTCTTTGATTGAAATTTATACTTTTAAATTGTAATACTTTAACAAGGAGTCAGGTAATAAAGTGGAGGAATGCAAATTAAGAGTTAACTATGTCCTTCCAAAACGACCACCGTCACCAGTTCGAGAAGGGCCAGAAGAGGGCTCATCTCCAAAGGGTTCAATATCTGACAACGGGGCAGTAAATTTGATCGATTCTAATACTGTGAGTTTTTTAATGGTTTATTGTATCATATGACGGGCATTTTTTAACAATGTGCATGCATTTTAATCTTTGCAGGCTCCAAGATCATTTGCTGAATCTCAAGAGCATTTTAATCTTAACAATGTATCATTCTTTTGGTTTTGTTAAATATTCACGTGGATAAGATCAATGGGAGAAAACAAAAAAGTGAAACCACTGTTTTGGGTTAAACAGTGTTTTGAAACCACTTTTAGGTTAAAACAGTGGTTGAAACCACTATTGGGTTAAAACAGTGATGTTAAAACAGTGTTTTGAAACCACTTTTGGGTTAACAGTGTTTGAAACCACTGTTGATTTAAAACAGTGTTTGAAACCACTGTTTTAACCCAAAAGTGGTTTCAAAACACAGTTTTAACCCAACAGTGGTTTCAAACACTGTTTTAACCCAAAAGTGTTTTAACAACAATGTTTTAATCCAGAACACTGGTTTCAAAACACTGTTTTAACCCAATGTGATTGAAGATTTGCTTAATTCATGTTTTATGGTAAATATATTTTCTTAATGCTTAATTCGAGTATTTATCGTCTTATGTTTTTATTGTTACGTTCGCTTATTTTTTTGTTGTGCTTTTAATTGACACCTTATTTGACTTTGTTTTTAACTCAAAGAAAGTCAGTTTTCCATATGATGTGCTTTTAATTCTTTCATGGATGTAACTAGGTGGTTCTGAAGGCTTATTTCCTCAAAGAACACTTGAGATCACAGATGATGTACTTGCAACCTACAGAAACCAAGGTAACGTACAAGCAAATACAATTTTGTGAATGTATTTCTTTTCTTTAACGTATATTCATTAATCGCTGTGTAATCCTATAAAGGTGTTTATGATCTGTTGGGACGAACGAAAGATCAAATAAGAATGCAAGAACAAGTTGAAGCCGCAATGGCTGCATGTAAGGCTTTGAAGTTGGATGGCCTTGTCATTGTTGGCGGTATGCCTGAACTATTGTTTAATGATAGTGATTATTAGCGTTTTGATATTAAAATTCGTGTTTTCTTATTTATTAACGTTGCTTTTGTTATTGTTTAATGATAGTGAGTATTAGCGTTTTGATATAAAATGTCTTTAACATTGTTTTATAAAGATATGTAACCCAAGACAAACAATTTAAATGATGTATTATAATCTGTTTTTTAGTATTTGGTTTCGATTGTTATTAAACATACCCGTGTGCTCACACGGGCCCTACACCTAGTAAAATAATTATGCATCATGGCAGTTTGTTGTTATTAACTTTTGATTACTTTTATATAAAGCATGGTTTTTTTGTAATTTAAGGAATAGGGTTTTCACGACCCTTCAGTTTTCCAAAGAAGTTCCAGTCAAGTTTTGCTCTTCGGCGAGGTTTCCACCCAGGCTAACACTGGCGCGGTGGTTTTGACTGATACATCACTGATCTCCGGCACACTGTTTTCCTAATGAAACATGTCTCTATGTTTTTGTGATTCAACTTGATTGATGTTTTTTTATATTTGAAATGTCATAGATTTGACATGGTTAATGTTTATGATATCTAACATTGGGCTTCCATTGCGTCTTAATTTGTAAGCCCGGCCGCAACGCGGCGTTCCATCTAGTTATAACATTGCGTCTCAATTTGTAAGCCTGGCCGCAACGCGGCGTTCCATCTAGTTATAACACTAAATTTTAAATAATTATTATTCTTTGCTTTTATAGGCGGTTAATAACACTAAAAAGGCAATTTACCGTCAAATAACAATCAGAAGGCTCTCGAAGCAACCAACCAGGCGCAAAGAAGAATAGAAAATCCAGAACATTCTCAAATCATCCCATGAAATTCGACAGCCGCCCGAAATCGAAGAACACTCTGGGTATCAATCTTTCTTTCCCCACTATATAACCCATCTACCTCTCATCATCCTTCTCATCGAGAATAAGAAAAGAAAAAACATTCTTTACAGCGAGTTTCTTTCAAAGCTACTTTGATCTGTAATCTAGTTTGTGTTCGGAAAGATGTCTGGAAAAGGTGAAGGACCGGCTATTGGTATCGATCTCGGAACCACATACTCGTGTGTCGGAGTGTGGCAACATGACCGTGTTGAGATCATTGCCAATGATCAGGGCAACAGGACCACTCCATCTTATGTTGCCTTTACGGATACTGAGCGTCTGATTGGAGACGCTGCAAAGAATCAAGTCGCCATGAATCCCACCAACACTGTTTTCGGTATGTTCCGTTTTTTTGCATATCAATTTTCTTTTTTATTTACTGAAATTCAAGCTCAATTATCGTATTCGGTCGAGGTTTTATCATTCATTATGTTGACTTAAAAGCTTGTTATTATTAACTTTTAAGATCCATTGATGTTAACGAATCATTCAGAAAACAAATAATGTAAAACATAGGTTGTTTATTGTTGATATTGAATATCTGTATATCTAATCGGATGTTTATTATATAATTTTCTGCAGATGCAAAGCGGTTAATCGGGAGGAGATTCTCTGATCCGTCGGTGCAGAGTGACATGAAGCACTGGCCCTTCAAAGTGGTCCCCGGAGCCGGAGACAAGCCGATGATTGTTGTCTCATACAAAGGAGAAGATAAACAGTTTTCTGCTGAAGAAATCTCTTCAATGGTTTTAGTAAAGATGAAGGAAATTGCTGAAGCTTTCCTGGGGACCACCATAAAAAACGCTGTCGTCACTGTTCCTGCATACTTCAACGACTCTCAGCGTCAAGCAACCAAGGACGCCGGTGTTATTTCGGGGCTTAATGTCATGCGAATCATCAACGAGCCAACTGCAGCCGCTATTGCTTACGGGCTGGATAAGAAAGCGTCGAGCGTTGGCGAGAAGAATGTGTTGATATTTGATTTGGGTGGTGGTACTTTTGATGTGTCTTTGCTGACCATTGAAGAGGGTATTTTCGAAGTGAAGTCGACCGCGGGTGACACGCATTTGGGGGGTGAGGATTTTGATAACAGGATGGTTAATCATTTTGTTCAGGAGTTTAAGAGGAAGAACAAGAAGGATATTAGCGGGAATGCAAGGGCGTTGAGGCGGTTGAGGACCGCGTGTGAAAGGGCGAAGAGAACGCTTTCGTCTACAGCTCAAACCACTATCGAAATCGATTCGTTGTACGAAGGGATTGATTTCTACTCCACCATTACGCGTGCGAGGTTCGAGGAGTTGAATATGGATTTGTTTAGAAAGTGTATGGAGCCGGTGGAGAAATGTTTGAGAGATGCCAAGATGGATAAAAGCAGTGTTCATGATGTTGTTCTTGTTGGTGGATCCACTCGGATCCCGAAAGTTCAACAATTGTTGCAAGATTTTTTCAACGGGAAGGAGTTGTGTAAGAGTATTAATCCGGATGAGGCAGTGGCGTATGGTGCAGCGGTTCAAGCCGCTATATTGAGTGGTGAAGGGAACCAGAAGGTTCAAGACTTGCTTCTGTTGGATGTTACACCTCTGTCTTTGGGGCTGGAGACTGCGGGTGGTGTTATGACGACTTTGATACCGAAAAACACCACCATTCCCACCAAGAAAGAGCAGGTGTTCTCCACCTACTCTGATAACCAACCCGGTGTCTTGATCCAGGTTTACGAGGGTGAACGAGCGCGAACCAAAGACAACAATTTGTTGGGCAAGTTTGAGCTGTCAGGAATCCCTCCGGCTCCACGTGGAGTTCCACAGATCACTGTCTGTTTCGACATTGACGCTAATGGGATCTTGAACGTATCCGCAGAAGATAAAACGTCAGGGAAGAAGAACAAGATCACGATTACGAACGACAAAGGTAGACTGTCGAAGGAGGAGATCGAGAAAATGGTTCAGGAGGCAGAGAAATACAAGGCGGAGGATGAAGAGCACAAGAAGAAAGTGGAAGCGAAGAATACATTAGAGAACTATGCATATAACATGAGGAACACTATCAAGGATGAGAAGATAGGATCGAAGCTACCTGAGGCCGACAAGAAGAAGGTGGGGGATGCGGTTGAGGAGGCGATTAAGTGGTTGGATGGTAACCAGTTGGCAGAGGCTGATGAGTTTGAGGACAAGATGAAAGAGCTAGAAGGGGTTTGCAACCCGATTATTGCTAAGATGTACCAAGGTGGTGCTAATGGGCCGGATATGGGCGAAGGTATGGATGCGGACGGCCCTTCGGCTGGTGGTGCAAGTGGCGGCGCCGGGCCCAAGATTGAAGAGGTGGATTAAGATTAAAAATTATTGGATGGATAAATGTTGGTTTAATTTTGTTTTCTATTTGATCTGTGTTATTACTTATGATGTAATTGGGAGTTGATTGTTGTTCATGAGTTGTGAGCAAATGTGAGTTACACTTTAGATTTCAAGTTATGAAGACTTTTCTTGATTGTGGTTGGGCCTAGCAGTTCTAAGTTTCTAACTGGCAAGAAAAACACATACTTTTGGGCTTGATCCTCTAAATGGTTGGGCTTATTATTCACAGACTTCATTTTTCTTGTTTGGGTCTTGGGCCCACATCCTAGTGGTCTAAGCGTGAGGACATGAATCCATTATCCACTTGATCAGTTTTATGTCCATTTTTTAATAATGTTTGTGGTCAGGCTTGATCCTTTAACTTTGCTATGCAGTAAGATTTAGATAAAAACTAGAAGAGTAACCCGCCGCGATGCGGCGGGGGCTAGATTTATATTTACATTAACCCAGTTGTGATTGAGTTACATCCGTTAGGTTAGATAGATAAGCTACAACCAAGAGTTTGTGTCCAGGTTTGTACATATGTTATAGTTGCAACTTAGGTTACTAACACTAAGCATGTTAGTTTTCATAAGTTGCACAAAAGACATATTCCTAGAGGACATGGTTTGCTTAACTACTGCCTACAACTGATTTTTTTTCTACTTGGCAACTGTACAAAAGGCGTTCAACGTCCATATCATTCCTCGCGTCCCATGGGTCCCTTCTTTGAAGTGTTGTTGTTATCTGGGATGGTAAAGATGTTGGTTAGTAGTTTGTGTAATAAGATGCATGAGTATTAATTTAGCGAAGCATTAATTAACTTAAGATTACAATAAAAAATCCAACGCACTAACTTAAGATAAATACATTTGCTTTAAGCTTATTTGTCCAAAAAAAATAGTATATTAAGGTAGATTTAACACCAACGATAATGCAAACTTTCTATATAATCTATGGGCTATGGGCTAACAAAATGCCAGAACTAATAAACTTCTTATACAAACCATGGGCTAAAGAGAGGCCAAAAAGTCTGTATGTTCAGCGAGATTATTGGGCTACAAAAAACCTAAAATTAACAGACTTCTTAAGCATTCCAAGGACGTCAAGTGGTGTTGAGTTTGTTATGTTTACCTGGCGCTCGTCTAGACGACGCTTTTGTTGGTTAATATGCTCGTATGTTTGCCATAAAATCAGCCAGCTCGTACAAGTGTATGATAGAAGTAAACGGCCTTCTAGGGAAACGGTAATGCTACCAGACCACCTCTACAACATTGATTATAACCAAAGCCGCCTGTAAACATCCTACATGAAACTCGCTCTTCCAACCAAAATAAAGCACCACAAAAATTGCAAACGTGTCGGCAGTCACCATCGTCCACATAGGAATGTAAACCAACAGGTTCCGTAGACGTTGAAGCAACGTTTGAACCAGCATTTGACGAAAACCGTAACCTCTTATGACCTGACCTCTATACACTAAATAATGTAGCCTCTAAAATAATAAGGAACCACGCCAAAACCCAAAAAAAAAAAAAAACAATCAACATAAAGCTAAAACATAATTTAACTATACAAGAAAAAGACGCACCTGATTAGCAGTAATATTAGCAACCTGAAGATAAGAAGGCTACTGCAAGAGGATATGAGCATAGATTAAGAAGTGTTCAAATATACCATCAATCAGCATGTTAGACAAGCGTAAAAACGGCATATATAATAAAAACATACAAAAAAAAAACAGTAACAGTTTTAAAATGATAAGAAAGATGATAAGTACTTAAGTAATGTGCGAAGTATGTATTAGGACTTTTCAAGTGCTCGTCATGATCTATACTTTTCTTTTACGGTAGTCATATGAGTCAAAGTAGGTATTAGAACTTTTCAAGATGAACTACAACTTTTTACAAAGAAGAAAGCACCACACGAATTATCAGTTAATTTGAAATACGTAAGAACAATAAAGTATTTTTTTCTTTAACCCAGCTTATCACTTTTTATATTTAAATTTTTTAAGGTCAAGGGTTTACCCACCGCAAGCCGAGTGGGCGGGCGCACCCCTACTTTGTTTTCACTTTGTGGGCATGCATATAAGGAACTCAGGTTCACAACTCTTTAATCTGTAAAAGGAATAGAGTTTTTATTAAGTGATGTTACGAATACAGTAATATGTATGCTACAAATGTAAAAGAATGAAGTTCATACTTCATTTAATCATACACATTAGGGATGAGCAAGTGGTATCCAATACCGATCCCATCCCGATCCCGAGAATACCATACCGAAGGGGTTTCGGTACCGGTATCGGTATCCACTTTTAGGTATTTGTCGGTATCGGTACGGTATGGTATCGGTATAATACCGCATTTTACCCTCAAAATACCGATACCGTACCAAACCGACGTATTTCGGTATCGGTATCGGTATCGGTACCCATTTTTCACAAAAATCGGGATCGGGATTTGTCGGTATCGGGACGGTATGGTACCGGGATCGGTATTTGCCCATGCCTAATACACATACACCACATGCAGGGCTAATAAACTAAAACATCAACTCCCAAAACCCAAAAAGAATCATATTTGCAACTTTGCATGCACTGTTTGCTGTAGTTAAGTTTACAAAGGTTTATTCTAATCAAAATTGGTCCTCCAATCATGTGCATCGACTGATTTGCATTATCAGAAAAAGCGACAAAAGGTTAACTCTAATGAGTAATGACTGACTAATGGTATAGGACTAAAGTTAGCATATAGTCAAAACTTGAAGGATGAGTTTTGTAACTAAGTTGAAAAAGAAATGTTTATAGAGGACCTACATCCTTAAATTCTTTATCCACGAGGCTGCTTTATTATTTTATACACTTATTTTTAAATGTCAATTAGACATGAAGAGTCAAAGTCGATTGTATCCAGAACTTTGTACGACTCGGTTTTTTAAGGTAAAAACCGGTACCGAAAACGATCAATGTCGGCACCGAATCGGTACCGAAAATCAAGTCGTTCGGGAAATCCAGTAGCGGCTGTGAAGTTGAAAGAAATTCAAAAGACTGCATCTGGCCTGAAAGAAAACTTGACATCATTTTTGTCTTAACGATAGTTTTAATTGTATAACCCATTTTTTTGTTTTATTTAATAGTTTAAGATATATAAACAATATTCTTAATCTGCCACGTTTTGTCATCATCATCAGGTACATTTGATGCCATTTTGGCATTCAAAATTTCTATAACTATTTGTGATTTATGATATGCAATTTGAGAAACAGCATGTTTGAGCTTATAATAGAACACACACATGTGTGTAAATAGAAATTCTTAGAGACAGTGGCGGACATACACCCGGCCCATGGTGGGCAGACGCACCCCCGGAAAAAAAAAATTAGTGGTATTATCCGTCGAAAATCCCGTCCGCACCCCTTAAAACACCAAAGTTAGCAAACATAGAAGAAAAATCACAAAGCAACATAAAATTTGGAAAACAAAATAAATAATACCTCAACAGGATAAGGGATCTTGAGGCGCTCTTGTAAGGAAACAGAGAGGGTGAACCTGTGAGTTATCCCAGGTTTTAAGACTCTGTGGAAGAAGAGGAGGTGATGTCAATCATCAATTAGTCTGCCTTAACTCGACAAATCCCTAACTAGGTGGATGTTTTCCAAACAATTTAAGATTTATAGAACTCCAAAAACTAACGAACAGTCAAAAATAATAAACAAAAGTAAAATTGGGGTTACAAATATTAGGGTTACGCTTTACCTGTCGGTGCTCCAAATCATCAACCCTTAATGTTGTAAGGGTTCTAATCAGTTCATCTTCGTAGTCATTATCAACCTTATTTCATCTCATTCTTGGTTTCGCCGACGTCGATGTTGCGTAGCTAGCCACCTACCATCGTTTGAGCAGTTATCACCGGTCCGCCTCTTCCGCCACAGTTCGGGCTTGAGAAGCCAGGGTACACATCGCCCCTTTCCTGTTAGAACACACAACAAAGACACCAATTTCTTTGACGCGTCGCCAGAGAACTCTCCTCCCGCCATGTCGTCCTCCGTATCTGGTTCTACAACGAACCAACTCACCGCTAAGTGCCAATCTGCCAAAAGTAGATGAAAAACAATTACTCGTGTATCATCACATCTATTGCACTCGCATCTCTCTGTTCTTGATAACCTAAAGTTGAACACGTATCCTCACCGCCAATACCACCCAATAAAAGCAGAAAACGTGGCAGTTGGTACTATATCCTTATCCCCTTTTCTATTTGTTATTGCTTCGGAAATTATTAATTTGTGGATGAACAAGGCCTGTAGCCTCGGCCTTTTTAAGGCTTGCAAGCTCCCTAATAATGGTCCGTCCATCTCGCATTTGTGCTATGCTGACGATGTTGTTTTCATTGGTGAGTGGTCTAATCAAAATATTTTAGCCCTTAATCGGCTATTGAGATGGCTTCATCTCGTAACCGGTCTAAAAGTGAACCGTCAAAAAAGTAAGATTTACGGCATTGGTGTGTCCGATGTCGAAATTGGGGAGACAGCGGCCTTGGCTAGATGTGATGTTGGATCGTTTCCTTTTTCTTATTTGGGGATTCCGGTGGGTGTCAATATGAAAAGGGCTAGCTATTGGAAACTGGTGATCGAAAAATTTTCTAGCGTTCTCTCCAAATGGAAAGCTAGGCATTTATCCTTCACCGGAAGAATGACCCTAGCGAAGTCGGTCCTCGGTAGCCTTCCGTCCTACTTTCTTTCGTTGTTCGCGGCTCCGAAATGCATCCTAAACCAACTCGAGAAAATAAGGAGAGACTTCCTATGGGGTAAATCAGTTTCGGGTAATAAAATGAGATGGTTACGATGGGATTTCATATTAAAATCTAAAAAAGCGAGAGGTATGGGTCTAGGCGGGATTCATTCTTTTAACAAGGCGATGCTCACTAAGTGGTGGTAGAGACTAAAAGAAAACCCGAATCAGCTATGGGCTGAAGTTATTAGGGCCATTCATGCTTCCAATTCAGCTAATAATAACCTTTTTATTCCTATAAAAAAGTCGATCGCGGGGGCGTGGAAGGATATTTATTCGGTGGAAAAGGATCTTGCTAAAGTCGGCATCACAATTCAAGACAAACTGGTTCATAATGGGGTTAAATGGCAGTGGATAAATGACCCTAATGGATCCTTTTCGGTGAAACAAGTCAGACTCGATATAGAAGAGGCCGCCAACTCGGGAGTGATTGAACCGATTGCATATAGCTGGAATTCCTGGGCCCCCCCAAAGGTGAAGTACTTGCTTTGGAGAGCCCTCCTCGGAAAAGTTGCGTCTAAGATTGGCTTACGGAAAAGGGGAGTTCCGGTCCCCGATGTTTTATGCCCTCGGTGTGGCATTTATGATGAAGATCCGCTGCATATTTTCGTTTCCTGCCTATGGGCCAAGAGTATATGGTGGTCCATCTTGACTTGGCTGCGGATTAAGTTCCCTCTCAACATTGGCAGCATTGAAGAGATGATAGGATATCTAAAAAGTCAGCCGGGTGATGTTAAGTGGAAGAAGGTGGTTTACTCTATTGCTTTGGCGACGGTTTGGAGGATTTGGCTCGCCAGAAATGAGAAAGCCTTTAACGGAAATTTTATCCCGGTTTCTAAATCGGTGGATCTTATCAAGGAAGACTCTTTCATTAGGATTTTCAATAGATCGAAGCTCAAGCCGTCATCGTGGAGGAAATGGTTAGATTTTGACATTGTAGACATTTTGTAATTTCCTTTTTCCGCCTGTTGTCCTCTCGTTTGTTGTTTTGTTGTATCTCAGCCTCTTGCTGGCTCTTTATATATATATATAAAGTGTTTGCCATTAAAAAAAAAAATAGATTGATGATAATGATGATTACTCAGTAACCATCCAAGTGTGCTTTTTCAAAGTGTTTTTGGTGATTTGGAAAACTAATAAGTTGTTAACCATAAATCGAGAATCTATACCTCATAACAGATTGAGAAAAAACAACTACAAACAAATTAAGAGATTTGCTAATTATCACATATGTTTCGGCCTCAAGATTTTCAGGAAATTATGTCTTCATCTGATCTTATCATAAGGCAATTTACCAATATTGTTTCGGCAAACCATTATATTGTTCGGCAAACCATTCACCTCGATTTCTTTTAAAAAAAGTTGCCATGGAATAAGCAAATAAATAACGATTTCATTAACAAAAATCCACATTCATAGCACCATTTAAATATATAAATAAACTATAGCATGATCATATATTTGAAATCAATTAACAATGGAACCCTTAATCGATCTATCCGACCAATGTTAATGAAGAATCACAAACCAAGAGAGAAAAAGCTTACCTCGATTTTTGCCATCTCTTCTTCCTTTCTTTCTCGAGAGTTGTTCATAGGGTTTATAATGACAATCACAAACCGACTGAGTTGAAAAGCTCGATTTCTCCGATCCGCCCCTCCGTTTCTTTTTCCTTTCTTTCTCCAGAGGTTTTTAATGAAAACCACCATAGCTGCTGATCATTTCTGTCGTTCCTCGCCCACCGACATCCGCCATCGCCGACGCCACGAATGGTGGTCGACACCAAAATTACCTCCACCTGTGTCCTCATCACCACTTTCTCTGGAACCCTAGCAATTCGCCGACAACATCGCCTGAATGTTTAATGGCGTTTCGAACCACCACCACAATACACCATCCTCACCGCCTCCTGCGTCGAAAGTCTAATCTTATCGTTAACCACTCCGGACTTCAGCAACATCACGCCATGAAACACCCACAAAAAAGAATTGTGTGAGAGATGAGGTCTGTAGCTTGGTTTTTGTAAACTAAAAAGTAAAGAAAAAGAAGAGGTAACAAACAGTTTAAGCAAGTGGTACAACTTGGATTCCAAAACCATGGTACAACCCCAGTTTCCTCAAAACCACCGTACAAAATGTTGCAAATTAGAGTGTATATAAATGTCTCAATTGAATTTTCAAAACCTTTTGTGTTGCTTGAATTTAACCTTTCCTACAAGAGGGGTAAAAGTGTAGACTGCAGGGTGAACAGCTCAAGCCCACATTTTCCGGGTTCAATCCAACCAGCTCAGGCCTGCTTCGACGAAGCCCATTGTGTTTGGTCAAACACTTCCTTGACAACTCAATTGACATAACTCATTGGTATTGGAGGTCATGTCATAATGGAGGCTGTTACATCTCCCTCACTCCACACTTAACCACCAACTCTGAGTTTTATCCAAACAGCAACTTTAACATCATCATTTATCAGAATCAGATAAGTTGAACATCTTGCACAGTTACACCAGAATTAGCGTTAACATACGCAACATCATGATCCAAAAGTGTAGGTCCGTTTGACGGATCGAATCTACGAATTCACTGCGTGTTCTATGTGTTTGAACGTGCGGAATCCATTCGAACACACACAACAATACAAGACAAGTAAAGAAACGTTTAAGCTTCAATTATCATCAAAAACACGGTTCAGGGCCGGCTCAACCGCTTTGGAGGCCCGAAGCAGATGAAAGAATCGCTTTGGAGGCCCGAAGCAGATGAAAGAATTGAGACATTTTTCGAATAAAAACAATTACTTAATTTTGATCCTATATTTAGGAACTCCTCTTTTTCTCTAATTTTCTATAGAATTCACATACGCACACATGTTAGAGGAGTGAGGGTGGTAACTAGTGATAGAATTCCATCACTACAAGCATCCAATCAACTCATGACATGTCATCAGCCACTATTCTATCACTCACAAGCATTCTGTAGTGGCGGTGGTCATCACTAGTGATGAAATTCCATCACTCACAATTTTTTTTTAATTTTTATTTTAAAATTAGAAATTAACAATAAAACACTAAAAGTATAACTTTCGTTAAAATTAAAAAATACTAGTTCAATTTAACATACTAGAAATATTTTAGGCTACAATTTAAAAAAAATACCAAAAAAAACTCTACTTCTCGTCCGACTCATGAAAGTCCAAACCTAAAGAACCTACTAGTTCGATTAAATCGTATATCAACTGAAAGATTCTTTTCTTTTTCATCTATCTATTTTTAAACAATAAAGGCGTAAATGTTAATGCATGATATTTCTGTCAAACGTACATATAAAAAACAAAACAAAATTAAAAAGAAAAAGAAAAGGAAATGCATGATATTTCTGTCAAAAGTACATATAAAAAACAAAACAAAATTAAAAAGAAAAAGAAAAGGAAATGCATTAGGGTGGACTGGAGGGTATAGTCAAACACCTTAAGGGTGTTTGAGTGAAATCCTAGCCAATAACATTATGTCATGTCAACTCCTCATTTCACTCTCCATTTTGCACTCAATCAGATGGTATAGTCAAACACCCTAGGGTGTTTGAGTTATATATTTTTTATTTTCTAGAAATTATTCATAAATAAACAAAACATATTAAAAGATATAAAAACAAAGGTACTTTTAATTAAAAAAACGCATTACATAAGAAAAAACCTAACTTAAAATATAAAAATAAATTAAAAAAAACCTAATTTAAAATATAAAAATAAATTAAAAAAAAACCTAATTTAAAATATAAAAATAAATTTAAAAAAAACCTAATAAAACTATTCGTCGTCGGAATCCGCTAAAAGGTTGGGTAAATCTTGTTCTCCAAGATGCTCCACAAGATCATATTTTAGTCTATAATGTGTATCTTCATCAATGAGCTCGTTATAAACAGTGTCTTTGAAAACGGGCTCGACTGGAGGATCCCGAATATGTACCGGTGCAATCGCGTTTCCGTCGTCTTTTAGAATCATATTATACACAATAAAGCACGCATATACGACCATCCTAATTTTTTTAACACTCGTAGAACGCATCAGGCGATGAAGTATATGCCATTTTGCCTTTAAAACACCAAAAGTCCGCTCCACGTCTTTTCTTGCCGCCTCGTGTTGCCTCTTGAACTTCTTTTCTTTCACAATGTGAGGATACGAAAATGATTTCACAAACACGGACCAAGTAGGGTAGATTCCATCAGTAAGATAGTATCCACGCTTGTACAAGTGGTTGTTCACGTAAAATGGGCATTTTGGTGCAGTTCCATTTCGCTTAGTAAGAAATAACAGAGATTGTTGGAGCACGTTGATGTCGTTTTGTGAACCTGCTGGACCACAAAAAGCATGCCAAATCCATAAATCCTGAGAGGCCACCGCCTCGAGCATAACTGTCGGGTGACTGTGATCCCCCCTCATATATTGACCCCGCAACTCCGTTGGACACATTCTCCAAACAAAATGTGTACAATCAAGACTACCCAACATCCCAGGAAGGTGATGTTTCTCCTCATGAGCTTGGTACAAAAGTGCAACGTCGTGGCTAGTAGGTATACGTAAAAACTCGGAAGCGTATAAATTACATACCGTTTCGCAAAAATATTCTAGACTTTCTCGGGAAGTCCTTGTGGACATATTTAAATACTCGTCGAACTCGTCTGGAGCGTTGCAGGTTGCTAGTTGCTTAATCGCCGAAGTAACTTTTTGAATCGATGTAAAACTCTTCCTACCACTAGCATCCGCGGCGTCTTGAAACCACGAGTTATTTGCTTGCACGTCACTCAAAATTTTTAAAAACAACCTTTTGGACATACGAAACCTTTGACGAAAAACATCTTCGTTGAACACGGGCTCCTCGACAAAATAATCTCTCATAAGGTTGTCGTGACATTTCACTCGATCTCGATGGACAATTTTCCTTTTTTCTAGAAGTGCCCGTGTCTTCCAGTTGAGCGGCTTCGTTAATAAGATTTTGGAAAAAAATTAAACTACTATCGCTCGAGGAAGAATCATCGTCTTCACTAATATCAATCGGAAGGAATAGCGGTGGTATATCATCCATTGAAAAAATAGGAGTGATGATTTTTTTAAGAAATAAAGTTGGATGGAGAAGAGTTGTGTATTTTAAATTGATTGGAAATATGGGTATTTATATTAAAAATTCTAACGGTCGAAAATAAATTCAAACGGTCAAAATAACGTTCAAATAATTAAAAAATGGGTCAAAAATCAGTCACTTCAATCGGTGAACACTCACCGAATTTGGCCTTCTCTCTCCTGCTCACCGATTGCCTTGAAACGGAGGGTGTAGTCACCGAATCGGTGACTCAAGTCACCGCACAACTCAAACACCCTTATACCCTCCACCCTTATATTTCTGTCACATCAAAAGAAGACATTCTGATTGGCTACAACATATCACCTTATCCCACTTACCACGTGTGAACTTTTTCACTCGTTTTAAATTTAACGAGTGATAACATAGGTGGCGGCAGTGTGCATTTTGTTTTCAAAGCGTGGTGGGTGGCCATCACGGACCACCCCCACTCCCCTTATAGGCAAGGAAAAAGGCATATTACAAAAAAAAAAAAAAAAGTTGAGGGAATAGTGCCATGCAGCTTGCCTGACACTTCCGACCAACCCATTTTTAATTTAATTTTATTCCCAGTTTAAAATTACGGTTTCGTCCTTCGTTTAAAATTACGTTTTCCCCCAATTTAAAATAAAATTTTATTTTTGCATCTAGCTCAAAATTACGCTTTTGCCCTCAGTTCAAAAACCCATTTTTTATTTTATTCCCAGTTTAAAATTACGGCTTCACCCTCCGTTTAAAATTACGTTTTTGCACCCAGTTCAAAATAAAATTATGTTTTTCCCTTAGCTAAAAATTACGATTTTGCCCTCAGCTCAAAATTTCGTTTTCGCCTACAGTTCAAAACAAAATTATGTTTCCCCCTAGCTCAAAATTATGATTTTTCCTTCAGTTTAAAATTATAATTTCGCGCCCAGTTCAAAATATATTTACGCTTTTGCCCTTTGTTCAAAATTATGATTTTGTTCCCATTTCAAAAAATACGATTTTGTTCCCACAGCTGCCTAGCACTTCCCCATTGGTTCAGCCAAATTACGATTTTACCCCATTTAAATTTACAGTTTTGCCATTCGTTTTGCTTTTTCCCTTCCATCCTAATTACGATTTTTCCCTCGGTTTCAAATTTATAGGTTTGCCATTGTGTTTGTTTTTTTCTGTCAAATTACGATTTTGCCCCCAGTGTAAAATTACAGTCACGCTATCGTTTTAGTTTTTTTTTTTCACAAATCTATGGTAGTGTTTTGTGTTAATTGTTGACTCGGTATAATTTTTATTCGTGTCAGGCGGTTACGTGACACACGCTCATTTGTTCTAAAAAATAACAATTTTGCCCCAGTTAAAAATTATTGTCTTTCCATCGTTTTAGTTTTTTTAGCAAAAGTATTGATAGTGTTTTGTTTTAATTGGTTTTCTCGATGTAATGTTTTTTGAGATCGTGTTATAAGTAGTACGTACAATTAACCGAAACACAGATGTATATGAAAGAGAAATATTTGGCTTAGTGTCCCGCAACGTGGGCGGGGCAAAACCTAGTTATTATGCATTATTATACATATTATTTCAAACTCATGATGAACAGTAAATATTATTATCACCTACATATACAAAGAAGGTTTGCGGCAATAGTTCCACCATCAATTGGTGGAAAAGGGCGGTGGCCCTTTTTTATTATTTTTTTATTTTAAGTTTTTAATATAAATAGATAATCTCATTGGTCTAATCAATTTACGATTTTATCTGTAGTTTAATATTGCCGTCTTGCCCCAGTTTAAAATAAAATTATGCTTTTGCTCCTAGCTCAAAGTTACGATTTTGCCCTTTGTTCAAAAATATGAGTTTGTCCCTTTTTCAATAATTACGCTTTCGCCCTAAGTGCAAAATTACGATTCTGCCCTCATTTCAAAACTATAATTTTGCCTCAGTTCAAAATAGAATTATGGTTTTGACCTAGCTAAAAATTACGAATTTGCCCTCAGTTTAAAATTACGAGTTTTCCCTCATTTAAAAAATTACGATTTTGCCTGAGCTAAAATTTGTAGTCTTGCCATCGTTTTAGTTTTTTCTCCCTAGCTAAAAATTACGATTTCCCCTCAGTTCAAAAATATGATATTGCCCCCTTTTCAAAAATTACGATTGCGCCATGAGTTCAAAATTACGATTTTGCCCTTAGTTCAAAACTATTATTTTGCCAAAGTTCAAAATAAAATTATGGTTTTGCCCCCAGCTTAAAGTTACGAATTTACCCTCAACTTAAAATTATGAGTTTGCCCTCAGCTAAAAAATTACGATTTTGCCCCCAGTTAAAATTTGTAGTCTTGCCATCGCTTTAGTTTTTTTTTTTTTTTTTTTTGCAAAAACTATAGTAGTTTTTATTTTACTTCGTTGACTCAATTTAACTTTTGTGTCAAGCAGGTGTCTAACACCGCGTGCTTCTGTGGTTGACCAGTTAGAGCCTACGGGGGTTGTTGATGGTGGTGTGGATAAGACTGTTGAGGCTGAGAAGCCTGTTGAAACTGCTGCAGAAACTGAAAAAGTTGTTGATCCAGGGGTTATGGATGGTGCTGGTAATCCACAAACCCCTGAGTCAGTTGCTCAAGATCTGGGGAAAGAACGAACTGTTGAAAAACCTTCAACCCCTTCCCCTAAACCTTCTGATGCTATGCCTGAGAATGTAGAGAAGGTTATTGCTGAGGAGCAAAACGTGTTTTCTGATGCGGGTCCAAGTTTTCCAATCCGCCCAGAGGAAACTTTGGGGGACTATTATTATAGAACTTATACAGAAAAAGATGCTTCCGAGCCTCATGCCCCTGTTTGGTTGAGAAAAGGTGATACTTTCTCGGATTGGCGTGTGTGCCGAGATTGGTTGCAGGGGATATTTTCGCCTGGTGAAATCAAGTTTCAAGAAAGCCGGTCTTATGAACAATCTTATCAAGCTTATCTTGAAGAGACTACTTCTCATGCTTCTACCACTCATCGCATAGTGCGTGAGTGGTATAGTATGCATAAAGACTGGGAAACTCTTAGGGTATCCCAAAAGAAGTTTGCTAGTGATGAGAAGTGTTTAGCCCAGCTAAAAGCTAAATTGGAAGCTGATCAGGCCAAGTTTGAGGCTGATCGTAAAACCGAAGAGTGGTATGTTGCAAGTTGGAAGAGTAAAGCTGAGCCTGAAGCTGCTCTCCTTTCCGAAGAACGCAAAAACTGGAGGAGAATTTGCGAAAAAGATAATGCTGAGAAGGCAAACCTCTGTAATATCATTAATAACCTCAAGGTTGAGGTTGAAAAACTGAAGAATCAGGATGCGGAGGTAGAAAGGTTAAAGAAGGAGAAAGCTGATGCAGAAGCTGCTTTAGAAGAGGCGCGTTCTCATAGGGAGCGCAGTGAGCAACGAGAGGTACGAGCTTGCGCCACCCTTGCCCTTAGAGATAAAGAGTTAGAAGAACTTATTGCTTTGCTTTCTGGCTAGGAACAACTTAAAAAAGATCTGGAGCTTGCGCATTCTGAAAAGGTTGAAACCTCTCGCCATTTGACCGAAACTGAAGAAAATTGGAAAACTCTGAAACGGCGCGAGCTACGGCGGAGAGCGAGCTTGAACCTTTAAAGAGTGATATGGCGTGGTTAAAAGATCGTGGAATTGCTTGTGTAAGTTGCTTGCTTTTTTCTGTTGTGAAACTGTATGTGTTTTCTTGTTATTCACCCTTTCTTATTTCCGCAGGTTGCTGAGTCAGTGCTAAATTCTGAAGAGTTAGATAAAACCGTTGCACGTTTAGTGGTTGCTGCACGAAAAGATGGGTACGCCCAAGGGTATGCTGAATGCTCTCATCATGTAAATAACGCTTTAAAGGTTAACTGGGATGTTAGTAGGTCTGCAACTTTTGGCGTGGACACTGGTGTTGAGCTTGCTTCCTTAAAGACAGAGTTTAACAACTTGCAACTTCCGGTTATGGATCTGATAAATGTTGCGCTGCAATCTGATGATCATGTGGCACAACTAAAAGAAATCTTTCCGGATGAGGGTGAAGATTTGTCGTAGGTTGGAAAATGTATTTGAACAATTTCCTTGTAATATTTGGGATGTAAATCCCCCCCTTTTTTTTGGTGCGCTGCTGCGCAAGTGACTAAAACACTGTCGTGTTTGATAGTTTTTAGGCGTATTTGTACGCCGAGGATAGCATGACGTTTCTATTCGTTTGTTTGATGATTTTACAATATTTTGCATGGGCACAATTACTTTTATTGAGTAAGGCGAATGAAGTTGGTATAAAGCTCATGTGTGAACTTATGGTCGTTTGTGACGTGATCACTGACCGTTCATGAAGCTTATTTTGTAATTACCATAATGTTTTTGCGCTTACTAAAAGAAATTGCATGCATTTTGTAAACACAGAAATAATAGAAACTTTGCAATTTTATTTAAGGATAGAGCACAGAGGCTTTTACAAAGTTTTGCTGATATAATTATGTGAAACTTAACTTACTCTCTAATATTTCCGCTTCGCTTGATAGATCATGTTTTTCCGCAGGAAATTCATAGAGTTGCCTCTTAAGCTTTTACCCTTTTGCTTGGGCCCTCCTCTCCCCGAGTTATCTGCTTAATTTCTTTACGCACATTTTGGAGCAAATGTGTTAGCTCGCCGCTTTTGAGGGCTTTCTCTATTTCTGCGCGTAAAGAGATGCAGTTGTTAGTGGTATGCCCGTTATCCTTGTGATACTCACAGTATTGGGCAGGGTCTTGTCCGCGCTTATTTTTCATGGGGATCGGAGGTTTGAATTGATAGTCTTCGGTACTCAAGACTTCCGCTGGGGTCTTAGTTAGGGGAGTCTACTGCCTCTCCCTATTCTCCTGTTTGTTCTCCCTCTGCGCGGTGAGTTTGTTGATTGTTGCGCGAGCATCTTCAGACGAACGACTTCCTGAGCCAGACTCACGCCATGATTTCTTAAATCTTCTTTCGCCGGTTGAGCTTAAGTCCGCGGGTCTATTATGTGGTGGCGGTGGCCTGTTTGTGGTAAGGTTCTTTTCAGTTTGCGCGTAAACCTTGGCCGCCGCCATTACCTTCTCCCAACTTTTCGTAAGGCCCTCTGTTCCATATAAGACCTTAATCATGTCATTGCATCTAACCGCGTACTTGAATTAAGCGCGGATTAGTTGCTCATGAACTCCGCCAATCTCCGATACCTCTTTATTGTATCTGGTGATGAAATCCTCCAGATTTTCGTCATCACGGCGCCAAATGACGTCAGATGTATCGCGAATGGAACGCCGTTGTTGGCTAAAATGTGTTAGAAACTTTTCGCGCAGGTCTTTCCAAGATTTGATCTGTCCGATTGGTAAGTTATCGAACCAGATTCTCGCTGCGCCAGTCAGGGTCTGTACGAACAGATGGCACCATAGCGGGAGGGTCCAACCCCCAACCAGACCTGCGCTGGTAAACACTCTCAAGTAGTCATCGGGGTCTGTTAGCCCATTAAACTTACCCACGTTGGATGGTAGTTTAGCTTTCTCAAGCGGAGCCAAAGCTATTTCCATGATGAACTTTGAATTTTCCGCTGCTTCCGCAGGGCGGTAAATCAAATCATAGTTGTGTTCTGCCTCGGGGTTATAAACCGCACGAGGCCTGCATTTATTGTAATTTGGCTGCAATCGATTGAACACACTGGTATTTGCACTTAAACGGTATGTTGGATCAGACTCATCGGTGTGGGTGTCCCGTTGGGAACCCAACCTATCATGAACCGATTGTCTTCGGTGAGGGTGTGGTCTACCATGATATTCTCTCTGGTAACTTTCTGTCTGAGTGTACTCACGTTTTGATGTGGATCTGGCATAAACTTTTGTATTCTCGTAAGTTGAGTCCTCTCGTTGGGAAGCGTTAGCACGAGATCCTGGTCTCCGTAACTGAGTTAAGGGAGCAGTTTGAGCACACAGTTGTGTGTATACTGCGTTTAGTGCCCCTTGAGACCTGACGTACCAGGAAATTGGAGTTTCTCCTGGTGGCAGAATTGATTGAGCAGGGTTTGCTGGTAACACTCCTGGAGTGACAGGGTCGTTTGCTCGATTGGATTGAACCTCGTTGTCATCCGAGGCATCCTCTGGGATTCCTTCTACTTGAAAATTGTTTTTGACGTTCGGTCGAGGACCGGTTTGCCGATGAGATGACGAATTTTCTGCCATGTTAAAACAGAGAATGAAAAGGACTGAATCGAAACGAGGTGAAAACTGATAAGACAGAGGAATCGGTGGGCGCCAATGAAGAAACACTAGATTAATCGATCGGAATCAATTATCTAGAGGGTTTGAATCCGCATAAAAAGGTGGTTTCCTCTCGCTTGATTCGATAACAATTGATCTTCTTCTCTGGTAATTCTGCAAAAAAGAAGCACCGTTAGCCTCGCCAAGGGGAGAAAGGGGTTCTCTCCTTGACCCGACTCCGGTGTGAGAATAAGTATGGGTTATGAAGAAGAAGACGTATTTGAGAAGTGTGTGTAACTTGAATTTCATACCTGAATAGTTCTCATATTTATAGCCGGGAGTCTTTGGGCGGGAAAACCCGTTAGTGAAAAGTTGACGGAAGATGCTAACCCCGTAAGCGGTTGCATTTCCTTCCGTCCAGCTCCTTGATCCGACATGAGAGCACACGGATAGTGGTTTAGATCGATGGCTGGGGATTTGCCACATGTAAAGTGACCAAGTGGAGATTACTTCTCCAATTACATGCTATCATTGTGATTTCAGGGACGTCTGGGGAGCCGACACGTGTCCAGACGGTTATAACCGTCTTAGTGGTGCACGATTGAACTCCTTCTAGAAGATCACTGTTGCAATCTGGTGTGACTCCTTATCGTGTGGAATCAGCTAAATAAATCCCAAGTCTGGGTAAATAGTATTCAAGTCCGGATGTTAAGCGGAAGTGTTTACTTTAGGATTTCCATCCTTTGTTTGTGGGAGGAAGCGCAAGGATTTATGTTTTCCTTTGGGCGCGCAAGTGTTGACTGTTGACTGTTTCTTGAGCCTTCCTTTTGTAAGACCAGTGCGCGGCCGCGCAAGGTGATGAGGTTGTGGTATGGTCCTAAGCCCTTATCATGGGATTTTTGGGACCTTACCCCTTCAGACACCCAAAATCTTAATATATGTGTGTTCATGTTAAAAAATAAGATTATGTGTAGAAATAATTTTTATTAGAATGATAATTAAAATTATGAACTTGGTTAGCATGTAAGTAAGGTTTAACTAAAAAGAAAGGAATATGCCATAAATTATAAAGATTAAACCTAAGGGGCCAAAAATGACATAAAGGGAAACAAAGGATGATAAAAGGGAAAACAAAACACAAACACACACACACACACTGAGGTGTGTGTGTGTGTGTCGCCCAGAAGCCAGAGAAAGAAGGGGGAAACCCTTGTCATCTTACAAATTCAGCAAACTGAAGCATAAATCGTGACTAATACCTATGCATGCTCTTGATTTCCTAATCATCTAAGCATACTAAAGCACAAGGTAAGTAGAATTTTATGTTTTGATGATCATGGATGTAATGGGTTTCAAGAAATCCATGAGCTTATGTGAAATTAGTATGATGAAGGATTAAGAACACCACTTAGAACATGATTGATGCTTGAATTTGACTAACTTGATAGTAAATATGAAAACCCACTTGAAATTGTAATGTTGTGAGGAATAATGTAGAATTCTATGTAAATTAGTATAAGGATTATGTATGATAATGTTCATGACGAGAAATTGTTAGATGGAAACGATTTAGAATGAAGGTTACATGGAAATTGATTTAGTTTCATGTTCTTGATGATATTGACATGATTTAGTTAAGTTATGCATATGATACTTGTACACTATGCTTAATTAATGGTATGCACACCAAGTGTTTGCTAAAATGCTTGAATGAAATGAATCTCATGTTAGTACAATGCTACATTGATTGAAATTAGGAAATATTAGTTACTAACTCAATTACGTCAAGAAAGGAATGTAAACAATGACATGAGATTAAAGAAAGTTAATTTTGAATTATAGCAATAAAAGACGAAGGCTCAAGTCATTTCGGATCGCAAGCGAAAAACGACAAAGGTAAGTTCTTACGCTTACTAGTTTTAGTGACGTGTAATGTTTATGCTACCTTGTTTCGTTAAGAATATAAATTGGTGTCTTGTTAAATGAAAATTGTAGAAGTTCAATACATGAGAGTGTTTTTGTGTGTGGAGGTAAAAAACGACGCTGGTGAGATTGTGCTTCGATCTTGGCTAGTGACGGGGACGACGGCGGCTTCGTCGCTCAGATCTAAAACGAGAACAGACCATGGCTTCTCGAGTCCAAATCTCCGGTTTCAAGCTTCATTTTGGGTTGTGTTTTTTGTTGATTTTGGGTATTGGTTGTTGTTTTTATCGTTGCCGGTGAGATTTGTGCTTCGATCCATGTTGGCGGAGGTGATGGTGGTTGGTGGAGGTGATTGTGGTAGTGGATGGTGGTAGTGACGGAGGTGGTTGTGGTGGTAGGAGGCGGGAGGTTGTGATGGTAGTGGTGGTAGGAGGTTGCAGTGGCGGCGACAGGAGATTGTGGTGGTAGAAGGCAAGAGGTGGTGGTGGTGGTTTTTCACGGGGATGAGAGAGGACGTAGATTGCTTAACGTGCGAGAGGAAAAACGGAAACGTGAATATGATCGGCTTCAAAATATCCTTCTTGGGCGAAGTAATGTGTTGTTAGATAATATTATTAGTTTCAAATTATGTTTGTGTGATTTTCATTTTTTTAAATAAATATAGAGTGTTGGAAGATGCAGCAAAATAAGAGTCAACCAACCGATATCCACGTCAGCAAGCTACGTCACGTTACAATGACACATAGGATGTGAAAACAAACAGAGTTAGTGTTTAGTTAACGCCAGGGTGATAGGAACACCAAAGTGTTGAGTTGGGGGTGGTAGCAACCAAAGTGAAAGTTGGGAGTGCCAACGGCCAATTTTGATTAGTTTAGGGTGATAAGATCTAATTCCCCATAAAAAATACCTAGAAGTAAAGTTTATATACTTAATAACAGGTTGTGTTCATGTCATAATAGGTTGTGTTCGTGTTTGAACATGTCGTTCGTATCTTAACAGGTTGTTGTGCGTGTCTTAACAGGTTATATGATATGTTGGCAATTTTTTCGTGTCTTAATAGTTCATTTCGTGTAACCTGTTTATTATCATGTTCGTATTTGGAAAATCTGACACGATAAGATTTCGTGTCGTGTTTACTTGTTTTAGGTTTGTGTCTTATCGTTTTGTGCCTTAACAGTTCGGATTGACCCGATATGTCAGCTATATGCACAAATAAGTTGTTAGTTATAGTAGAGTAAATTGCTAAATCGTCCATGAGGTTTAGGCATGTTTGACAGTTTCATCCAAAATGATTTTTCTTTGTGCCTAACAGCCGTTCACCTTTGGCATTTTTTGCCATTTTCATCAAAACCACTAACTTAGTTTACCTTTTATGTTATGTTGAAGGATATTTGGTTGAAACTGGCAAATATAAAAATCTCAAGGACAATTTTGGCAATTTATTCAAACTCTTTTTAATTTCTTTTATTTAATTCATTTTGTCACACACACATATATATATATATATATATAACAGAATATACATGCAGTTTTTATAAAACAAATAATAGCTTTGTCACATAGTTTTTATAAATTTTCATCCAAACCACTAACTCAGTTTATTTTTTCTGTTAATGTAAAGGATGTTTTAAATTTTATAAATTAAGACAGAAATTAATATCCAGTTTTTTTTTTTTTGTATAGATCAGTTGAGAAAACGATATATAAAATAAATATCAATGGTGTGCAACACATAACAATCGATTACAACTTTTAGTATTTAATCAAGTGTAGAGATAAAAAAAATTGTAAAACGCTACATATTTTTAAATGTTTTGAGCACCTAAGAAATATGTTGGTAGAAATAAAATATTTATCTAATTAAGATTATGAGAGTAACTAACTAATATTTATTCCAAGCGCTTTGAGTAAAGAAACTTTTGGTTCATGGCATTATACTTACTATTTGATGGGTAATTTTAAGGTTTGGTAACGATACGTTGTTTGATAAGGGGGCAGTGGCTTGTGTTTTTTGTTAGGAGCAAATTTAAAAGAGTAGAAGAAGAATTACAAACTTGGTACATATGATAAGATTTGTTTATTTGACATTTTTCTATAAGGTCACTAGCATTTTAGTTTTATAAAATTTAGAGGTTTAACTAGATTTTATTTTTATAAAATTGATGTATATAAAAAAATTGGAAATTAATTTTTGTTTTACTTTAAAATTTTAAAAGATCCTTCACCTTAATAGAAAAAAATAACTAAGTTAGTGGTTGGATGAAAATTTATAAAAATTATGTGACAAAACTATTAATTTTTTTATAAGAACTGCATGTATATTCTGTATTATATATATGTGACAAAATTAATTAAATAGAAAAATTAAGTAAATTGCCAAAATCATCCCTGAGGTTTTATATTTGCCAGTTTCATCCACATATCCTTCAACTTAACAGAAAAAGTAAACGAAATTAGTGGTTTGATGAAAATGACAAAAAATGCCAAAGGTGAATGATTATTTGGCACAAAAAAAAATCATTTTGGATGATACTGCCAAACAGACCTAAACCTCAGGGACGATTGTGGCAATTTACTCTTTATAGTATTTAAATTTAAATTAAAGGGTAAATTAAAAAACTCGTCCTTTATGTTGACATCAGATTGCAAAGTGTGCCATTTGTTTTAAGTCACGAGATTCATACTTTATGTTTGAAAAACATAATATGTTATGTCCTTTACCTCAAACTCAGTTAAATTTTAATGTTAAATCAGGGTATATTGGTTATTCTACTCATTTATATAGAATATCTCTAATAATTAAAACAAAAAAAAATTAAAAAGGAACAAATCAGATCTCTCTCTCTCATTCGCTCTTTCTCTCTTAATTCTCTCAAACCACCACTCTAACACCACCACCACCATAAACAACATTCCCTCTTCTCACTCACCACCACTCTAGCCACAATCACTACCCAGCTGATCGGTGCATTTTAGGTAGACTCTAGTTCATATTAATTATAATTAAAATGCATTGATATTGGTTAGAATTATGGTTCTCTAATGTGGTTTTATTATCATAAGGGTTAAGATAACAACGAGCTTAAATGATACAATTACACATATAAAAAGATAATTAATTCAGATTCAACGTTAGAAATGGTAAAGCAAATTTGATGTGCTTAATCTATAAATATATTACCATGTCTCTTAAATGAATTATATATTATCTAACTAATTTTAGTGTTCATGATTTTATGCAGAATATTAATATTGTTTTCATGGACTAAAAAATTAAATGATGAAAGAATTAAGTGGGCTTTGCAAATAAATAGAATGGTTTTTTTTGGGCTGCACATGTGGATATCGTACATCAACATAGCTAAGAATTTGGAGGGGAGCCCACACATGAGGAGATATGTCGGACTGGAGATTAGAAGAATAAGAGTTATTGGCGGCAGAATTGATATAAAAAAGGTTCTTTAGGAACGCATAAAGGGGAGATCGCAGAATTTTATTGACGGAGTTTTGGAGGTTGGCAGACGGCTGAAGAAGGACAGAGGATCACACGGAAGGCAGCCGCCTTTTGGCGGCTGTCCACGGTTCAAGGCATGAACGTTTAGGTGGCTTTCTTCAAGTGTACGGTTCATAGGGTTTGATACTTTTCTTAATTTTATTCATGATTGGATTTGTTTTTGACATTGACAGCGTTGTTAAACAATTTGATGTGTTGGTTTCTTTGAACTATTTTTATGTGTTTTGAGTTCTTACTTTACAACTTGCTCGGTTGATGACAAAACTTTGTAGCTCGTTGGGTGACATAGAGTAGGTTGACTCACACTAGTAAATAGGGTAATTGAACTGTAAAAGATTTGATGACAAAGACCTATTTTTGATTACCACTTAAATTAACCGACTTTTCAGCACCATTTCTATGTGGTGTCCAATTAATGATTAAATTGAGTTTTGTGTAAACCTAGAATCTGACACTTGGAGGACATTACCTTTATCTTTTTGCTTGTGGCTTCTGCCCGGATGAACGATTACTTTGTTTTTCATTAAACTTTGTTTGCGGATTCTTTTTAACTGGTAAAGCTTGACCACTTGTGTTGAATTCTTGGTAAACATTTTTTATATTTGAATTATTTGTCGTTTATCAAGCGTATTGGCGATATACTTGCATCGTTAGCGGGTTGGTAAATTGGTGGGTAGTTGATATAAATAAATGGGTTATTAGGTTGTATGGTGAATCTTAAAAACTATCCCTAATAATTAATCAAATTCATTAATTCCAAGGCCATGTCTATGTGGTGTTATGAATCCGTAAACGGGTTTTTGTGTTAAACTTGCAATCGGGATTCTGGGTGGGAGTTGCTTTCATTTAATATATAATAATTCTCTAGTTAAACACTAACCACATATTCCCCGTGGATACGATACCCTACTTACGCTATCTACGTAGTTTAATTAGGTTTTTGATTGACTCTGACGACAGTCATCAAAATGGCGCCGTTGCCGGGGAATTAGTGCGCTTAGTGTTTTTCTAGTTTTCTAAAAAAAAAAATTAAAATACAAAAAAAAAAGTAAAAAAAAAAACAAAAACAAAAATATTGTTCTTTCTATTTTATTTTATTTCTTTTTGTTTAGTTCAGTATTATGCTGGGTGTGTTAGTTTTGCAGGTTTTGATCGATCTGTCCATACTCAATCTCCATTTGGACGGCGATGATTTGAACATCACTTGTAGAGAGCAACCCGAGTTTTTACTGAACGCGGCCGCGAAAGAAATGCTATACGGTCGCATTGGAATATTCACGAGGATCCTGCTTTTTTAACCAGGGGAGTCTGTTCCAATCTTTTGTACATATATTTTTTTTTCTTTTATCTTTGAGTCGTAGTTTCCTTCCACATTGAGGACAATGTAGGAATTAAGTGTGGGGAGGGGAGATTAGTGTCTAGTAGTGTCGTAAAAAAAAAAGAAAAAAAAAAACTTGAAAAAATCAAAAATAAAAAAATTTGAAAAAATAGAAAATGTTTCGAGAAAGTTTTTGCAATAAATGGAAAATGATAGGTATAATTGGATCGTTGGCATTTAATTATTATATATAGAAGATAATGAACAGTTAGTCATGCGTCTAACTTAGGATATGTGGGTAGGCCCAGCCAGTTGAAAGATTTCTTATGAATGATATAATATACCTTAAATTAGGAGTCTTGTGGGTTCTCACCTTATGAGCTATGGCAAAACTGAAACTGTAGAGAGTATAAGGGGTACGTCATGAGTAAAAAACTTATAAGTTTTTCCGATTAAACTGGCACACCTGATTTTTTTTTTGTGAAAACAAATCCGAAACAGTGTGGCGCCCAAAAAAAAAAAATTCCATCCATTCATCTGAGCGCATGTAAAAAAAGAAAAAAAAAAAGAAAGCCTATGGCATTGCCGCGGGGATATCGACTCATGCGGTACATACCCTCTAGGTGGAGTTGTAAAAAAAAAGACGTGAAGTTTATGGCATTAACCACGGGGATGGTGACTCGTGTGGCGTATGTCCGCTAAACTGAACGTATGCAAAAGCATGTAAAGCTCACAATATCATCCATCTATCCATCATAAAGTTTAATCGGAATAATATAAGAGTTTTTTATATAAGACGGTAGATTATAAATCTTTCAACCTCATAAGCTTGAAACGGGATTAGGTGGCGTTGTAGTCTTTTGAGTGTGAGATCCATAGATAACTAAAAATTACTTGAACTTAAATGAATCGTAAATAAGGGTTTGGAAGCTGGCGGTTGGGTTTAAGTGGACAGTATACCTGCAATCTTGGTTAACGTGTGGTTTGATTTGTTAAATAAATTAAATGAATATATTGGATGCCGATGTTTCTGATTGTGATTCCATTGCAAATAATTTTTTCGGGACGAAAAAAAGATAAGTGTGGGGATTTGATCGGTGCATTTTAGGTAGACTCTAGTTCATATTAATTATAATTAAAATGCATTGATATTGGTTAGAATTATGCTTCTCTAATGTGGTTTTATTATCATAAGGGTTAAGATAACAACGAGCTTAAATGATACAATTACACATATAAAAAGATAATCAGTGCCGTTCCTACGTTTTCGGAGGCCCTAATCTAACTACGAAGTGGTGGCCCTTTTGCAAAATTATCATTTTCAACATATTTAGTAACAAAATCCTCCTCCTTTATCCGGGCTTGGGACCGGCAATTATAAACTAAAAGGTTTATAATTCACATAGTTAAATTTTTTTTTGAAAGTCATATGTTTTCTATAATTATAGTATATCTTTAAATAAAATCTACTTTTCTAGCTTTAACCGAGTCAAATTGTTTGATGAAATTATCGTAATTAGCTCTAATTCAACAAATTAGCCCTAATTCAACAACTTAAAATCAGCAAATTAGCCCTAATTCAACAACTTAAAATCAGCAAATAATGAAATAAGCATAATCCCTAAACAAGAGATTCAAACGGCACTGCAGAGAAGGTCTCTGATATATCGCCGCTTTGGCTTCTACACCCACCGCTGCACGTGCTTTCAAACGTCTCTCAGTGCCATTGGGTTATTAGGTTTATGTAATGTTCACAGATGAGAGATTTGGGCCTGATCTATTAGAATTAGGTTATTGGGTTTATGTAATGTTCACAGATGAGAATTTGGGCCTGATCTATTAGAAAATTGGTGGCCCTTCAAATTGGGAAATTGGTGGCCTTTCAAATTTGGTGGCCCTAGGCTTGGGCCAAGGTTCATATACTCATTGGGCCGGCTCTGAAGATAATTAATTCAGATTCAACGTTAGAAATGGTAAAGCAAATTTGATGTGCTTAATCTATAAATATATTACCATGTCTCTTAAATGAATTATATATTATCTAACTAATTTTAGTGTTCATGATTTTATGCAGAATATTAATATTGTTTTCATGGACTAAAAAATTAAACGATGAAAGAATTAAGTGGGCTTTGCAAATAAATAGAATGGTTTTTTTTGGGCTGCACATATGGATATCGTACATCAACATAGCTAAGAATTTGGAGGGGAGCCCACACATGAGGAGATAGGTCGGACTGGAGATTAGAAGAATAAGAGTTATTGGCGGCAAAATTGATATAAAAAAGGTTCTTTAGGAACGCATAAAGGGGAGATCGCAGAATTTTATTGACGGAGTTTTGGAGGTTGGCAGACGGCTGAAGAAGGACAGAGGATCGCACGGAAGGCAGCCGCCTTTTGGCGGCTGTCCACGGTTCAAGGCATGAACGTTTAGGTGGCTTTCTTCAAGTGTACGGTTCATAGGGTTTGATATTTTTCTTAATTTTATTCATGATTGGATTTGTTTTTGACATTGACAACGTTGTTAAACAATTTGATGTGTTGGTTTCTTTGAACTATTTTTATGTGTTTTGAGTTCTTACTTTACAACTTGCTCGGTTGATGACAAAACTTTGTAGCTCGTTGGGTGACATAGAGTAGGTTGACTCACACTAGTAAATAGGGTAATTGAACTGTAAAAGATTTGATGACAAAGACCTATTTTTGATTACCACTTAAATTAACCGACTTTTCAGCACCATGTCTATGTGGTGTCCAATTAATGATTAAATTGAGTTTTGTGTAAACCTAGAATCTGACACTTGGAGGACATTACCTTTATCTTTTTGCTTGTGGCTTCTGCCCGGATGAACGATTACTTTGTTTTTCATTAAACTTTGTTTGCGGATTCTTTTTAACTGGTAAAGCTTGACCACTTGTGTTGAATTCTTGGTAAACATTTTTTATATTTGAATTATTTGTCGTTTATCAAGCGTATTGGCGATATACTTGCATCGTTAGCGGGTTGGTAAATTGGTGGGTAGTTGATATAAATAAATGGGTTATTAGGTTGTATGGTGAATCTTAAAAACTATCCCTAATAATTAATCAAATTCATTAATTCCAAGGCCATGTCTATGTGGTGTTATGAATCCGTAAACGGATTTTTGTGTTAAACTTGCAATCGGGATTCTGGGTGGGAGTTGCTTTCGTTTAATATATAATAATTCTCTAGTTAAACACTAACCACATATTCCCCGTGGATACGATACCCTACTTACGCTATCTACGTAGTTTAATTAGGTTTTTGACTGACTCTGACGACAGTCATCACCAGCCGGGGTTAAGCACCCCTTTCTTCGTCTTTACAAACCACAATCGCCGACAATCACTCTAGCCGGGTGGCAGTGGCTAAAGTGGTGGTGAGTGAGAAGATGTAAGTTTGTTTATGGTGGTGGTGGTGTTAGAGTGGTGGTTAGAGAGAGAAAGTTAAGAGAGAGAATGAGAGAGAGATCTTATTTGTTCCTTTTTAATATTTTTATTTTTTCTTTAAATTCTTGAGTTAATTGCTAAAGTCGTCCTTGAGGTTTGGGCATGTTTGCCATTTTCGTCCAAAGTGACACTTTTTGTACTAAATTGCCCTCGACGTTTGTAACTTTTTGTCATTTTCATCCAAACCACTAACTTAGTTTATTTTTTCTGTTAAGTTGAGGATATTTGGATGAAATTGACAAATATAAAACCAGAGGGACGATTTTGGCAATTTACTCAAAGTCTTTTAAATTTCTTTTATTTAATTAATTTTGTTGCATATATAATAAAAAATAATATACATGCAATTTTTATATGAAAAAAATAATAGCTTTTTCACATTATTTTTATAAATTTTCATCCAACCACTAACTAAGTTAATTTTTCTACTAAGGCGAAGGATGTTTATAAACTAAGACAGAAATTAATTTCTAATTTTTTATATAGATCAGTTTTATAAAAATAAAATCTACTTAAACCTATAAATTTTATAAAAAAAAATCTTATCATATGTACGAAGTTTGTAATTCATCTTCTACTTTTTTAAATTCACTCATAAGGAAAAACAGAAGTCAGTGCCCCCCCCCCCCCCAATCAAACGACGTATCATTATCAAACCTTAAAATTACCCACAAAATTGTAATTATAATGCTATGAACCAAAAGTTTATTTACTTAAGCAACTCAGAATAAGTATTAGTTAGTTACCCTCATAATCTTAATTAAATAAATATTTTATTTCTACCAACATATTTCCTAGGTGCTCAACACATTTAAAAAATATGTAACGTTTTGCAATTTTTTCTATATCTACAACTGATAAATACTAAAAGTTGTAATCGATTGTTATGTGTTGCACACCAATGACGTTTTCTCTTTATAAAACTGATTTATATAAAGAAGCTGTAAATTAATTTCTGTTTTAATTTATAAAATTAAAACATCCTTCACCTTAACAGAAAAAATAAACTGAGTTAGTGATTTGGATGAAAATTTATAAAAATTATGTGACAAAACTATTAATTTTTTTTTCTAAAAACTCCATGTATATTATTTTTTATTATATACGTAACAAAAATAATTAAATAAAATAAATTAAAAAGGGTTTGAGTAAATTGCCAAAATCGTCCCTGTGTTTTTATATTTGCCAGTTTCATCCAAATATCCTCAACTTAACAGAAAAAATAAACTAAGTTAGTGGTTTGGATGAAAATGGCAAAAAGTTAAAAACGTTGGGGGCAATTTGGTACAAAAGTGTCATTTTGGACGAAAATGGCAAACGTGCCCAAACCTAAGGGACGATTTTGGTAATTAACTCTAAATTCTTTTTTGTTTTAATTATTAGAGATATTCTATATAAATGAGTAGAATTACCAATATACCCTGATTTAACATTAAAATTTAACTGAGTTTGGCTTAAAGGATCATAACATGTTACGTTTTTCAAATATAAAGAATGAATCTCGTCATTTTTAAAGAAAAATAACATACTTTACAATCTAATTTATATATAAAGGACGAGTTTTGTAATTTACTCTAAATTAAATGGTTAATATTAAACAGCCAATTTACCAAAGAAATAACAAACTGACGGCTTTCGAACCAACCAGACGCAAAGAGAATAGAAAATCTAGAACATTCTCAAACCTTCCTGGGAAATTCAACATGGAATTCGGCAACCGTTTGAAGAACTCTTTGGATATCACTAGGCTTGTAAATGAACCGAACGTTCATGAACTGTTCATGAACTTGTTCGGCGGGAAGTTCGTTTATGTTCGTTTATTTAATAAACGAACGAACATGAACAAAAAAAATTGTTCGTTTAATTAAATGAACGAACATGAACACACCTTATGTTCGTTCATTTATGTTCGTGAACATTCTTTTATGTTCGTTCATTTATGTTCGTGAACGTTCGTTTAAATTTTAATAAATACATAAATAGTTATAAAATAGTTATATTTATATAAATATTAGGTTTTCGAACTACTTATATAAATATAACTAATTAGCATATCTATGAACCCTTATTTAGATTTTTTTCGGATGAAATGTAATATATTAGACTTGTTTCTTCAATCATGTTAATGTATGTTTATTCAAATATGTTCAGTTAATTTTTTTTATATTCGTGAAATGTTCGTTTAGGCTTTAAACGAACGAACATAAACGAACACGAACATGCCCGATTTCTTAATGAACGAACACGAACAAAAAAATGTGTTCGATTATATGTTCTTGTTCGTGTCCGTGTTTGGTTAAAGGTAAATGAACGAACACGTCGTGTTCGTTCGGTTCGTTTACAGGCCTAGTGATGGGGTATGGTATTAGACCCGACCCGAGCGGTCGGATATTCCCGTTACTTATTGCTTTTATTATAATATTTATTATTATTATTGCGTACTAACCCGCGAAGCCTAGCGCGTTGTAGTTTACACTACACTAGGTTGTGGGCTTGTAGAGATAACCCCTAACTGGGCCTGACCCATTGAGGTTAGGGGAGACCCAAATCCCCTATATAAGGACCTATATAAGGAGGTGTTCACCTAGGGGTGTCCAAACTGCTCGGCGCTCGAAGATCGTTCGATGATCGTTCGAAAAAGCTCGGAAATATGCTCGTTCGATTCATTGCTCGGTTAAAACCGAGCCGAGCAGCTCGGTTCGGTTTAAAAACGAACCGAACACGAGCATAGGTACGCTCGCTCGTCGCTCGTTCGGTTTCGATCGAATTTATTATTATGTATATATATATATATTATATTTATTAAATATATATTATATTTTTAAATAAATATAATAAAGATGTAGGAGGAGCATATCCACATTCCAGCCCCTAAATCCTAACCTCACGTCTTCTGGTCTTCGGGCTTGTTTGGCTAAGGGCCTGTTTGGCTAAGCTTATTAAACTCAAAAAACACTTTTTGTGAAAAGCACTTATTTACTTATGACTTTTTGAGAAGGAGTTTTTAAAAAAGTGTTTGGATAAGCTTATTGGGTGGGAAAAGTAAATAAGTCAATAAATTGTTTTGTTAAAAGTGTTTGGCTTAGCTTATTCATGTAAAATTACCAAAAAGGGCATTCTTTTAATAAGTCAATAAGTTATATTTTAAAAAGTGTTTGGCTTAGCTTTTTTGTTTCTCTCCCCTTCCTAATAAAATGTTCATTAACATAAAACCTTACAAATTAAAAATTATGTCTTTTACAAAAAAAAAAAAAAAATAATAATAATAAATAAACAAACAAACCCAAAAGCACAATAATACCACCATAGTTCCCTACAATAGAAACGATAAATTATATGTCTTTCACAAAAAAAAAAAAAAAAAAAAAAACCCGACAAACAAACAAACAAACAAACAAACCCAAAAGCACAATAATACCACCATAGTTCTTATAGTACATTCATCCCTACAATAAAAACGATTGCATGTTCATCCCCGCAATGCCATTATATCTTGCGCAATGATATCTCGGATCGCTGACATATGCAGTTCATCACCATGTGTACGACTTGTAGCCTGAACTTCTGCGTGAACTTCGTCACTAGTACCAACTCCTCTGGGATTGTAAGATTCTTGTTGTGCCATATCAAATAAGTCATCAAACCCACCGGCCCTCCTAATAAAATTATGGAGCGCCATCGATGCTATCACAATACTCACTTGGTGGTTGTACGTGAAACCAACATGCATATCTCTCAATAACGCCCACCTAGCTTTCCACACTCCAAAAGTCCGTTCAATGATATTTCACAACGATGAGTGGTAATAATTAAATGTCTCTTTTGGTCCTTGAGGAGCACGCATAGCGCTAGTTTGTGCACGTCGAAAATCCGCTATATGATAACGAATGTCCGTGCCTTTGTATGGAGCAAGATACCCTCTAGTATTTGGGTATCCGGCATCAACAACGTAATATTTATCTGGAATTAAAAGAAACAGTTAATATTCGTTTTAAACGCATAAAATTGACATTACTAAAAGTATACTAACCACCCGTGGGATGTGGAAATTGTGCGGTTTTCTTCCATTATCTATAATATACATATACAAGTTCAACATTCCTAATCTAAAACATACAATCAACATTCTAATCTAAACACATTCGTTAGTCACAAAAGCAATAGGCACCAAATAACCTTCAAAACAGAACTTGAAACATTGATGACTATAAGCAAAAATATAGAAAAAAATCGTGCAGTTACTTGACAACATAGCATCGGTAGTTAAAAACAAACATGTTTACCAACAAAGCATTGATTGTTAACAAAGCCTCATTCAATGTACAACATGCTTCAAAGTGAATGTAAAATACCAAACCAAAATATCACACAGAACAACTGTGGATGATGAATGTGTGATCATAAATAAAATGACAAGTAGAAATCAACTAAAAATCATGAGACATGGCACTTTTGCATCATATAATGCACAAGCTTCAAAAGTAACAATCATAATATTGAACAAACAACATTCTGACCAACAATTTCTGACCTAATCTAAAACATACCAAATCAACATTCAAATATAAATAAACAATTTCTGACCAACAATTTCTGATTAACAATCAAAACAATCATGATATTGAACAAATCAAACAAACAAACAATCAAGAAATTGAAAAAAATAGAACAACCTTACCTGGTGACGGGGGCGGCGGCGTAAGCGAACCGGAGTGAGGGGGCGGCGCTGCTAGAAGGTCGGCGGCGTAAGCGAACTGGAGTGAGGGGCGGCGGCGTAAGGGGGCGGCGGCGACCGAACGTTGTTGAGGGAGGTGTGTGGTTAGCGGTTGTGGTTGTGGAGAAGAAAGGGCTATGTGCCTGTGGAGAAGAAAGGGCTTGTATAATAGGTTAGGGTATTTGGGTAATTTGGATCTGAGAAGTTATAAGTAGAAATGAAAAGTCTCACTCTTGACTTTTCAAAACCCACTTATTTGCTGTTTCTAAAAGACCTTTTAAAAGCACTTATTACTCCACCCAAACACATTTTTTACTTATTTGCTTTTGAATTCAGCAAATAAGTTATAAGTACCCCAAAATAAGCTTAGCCAAACAGGCACTAAGCTTTTCAAAACTACTTATTTGCTTTTCTGAAAAGCAAATAAGCAAATAAGTAGTTTTGAAAAGCTTAGCTAAACAGCCCCTTCATATCTAGTTCAAAAAAAAAAAAACAAAACCCTAGTCTCTTATCTCTCTCAACTCTCAAGCCGCCGACCATCCAGTTCCACCAGTCGCTTCCCTCGTCCGCCGGCCACATCCCTCATCCGCCGGCCACATCCCTCATCCGCCGGCCATTCACCATCCGTCGGCTATCAACCGTCAGCCGGTCATTCAAAACGCACAGCCTCAAGGTTTGATTTTGTAGAATATTCTTCATCAAAGTTTGATTTTTTGTTGATTTTCTGTTTACATTCAGTTTCTCGCATGTTTAATGGTTACATGAGCAGATTGAACCGTTCAATTTTTGTATTTAGTTGAATAATTGTTGTTGTTGGACCTGAAATTGTTCTAGTTTTGACTAATTTCTCTTGTTGTGGTTTAAATCTCGATTTATTTGCAACTGTTTTAGGCTCATTACTTATGTTTGTATTTTGGCTAAATAAAAGTGAGCAAAAGCGAACCGAACCGAGCGGCTCGGTTCCGAACCGAGCACGAGCTTAAGATTTCTGCTCGATTACCTAAATCCGAACCGAACCGAACCGAGCGGCTAGGTTTCAAACCGAACCGAGCACGAGCAGACCTCCGTTCGGTTCGGTTCGGCTCATGAACACCCCTATGTTCACCTCATTATTAGGGTAGATGAATGGAGACGCCACACTTTTTGTTACTGGAGACAGGGGATTCTTTCCCCTACCGGTCATCTCTACAGCTCCACTTTCTTCTCTTCTCCATTGCAGATCTAAGTTCAAGAGGAAGAATAAAGTGTGATTCTCAACCCCAGCTCCACTTTCTTCCCTTCTCCATTGCAGATCTAGGTTCAAGAGGAAGAATAAAGTGTGATTCTCAACCCTCTCAGAGAAATCGGTCTAATCATCCCGGTGGTGATTCGGTGTTTTCTTCACCTAGATATCATCAATCTTTCTCCATTATATAAACCGTCCTACTTACGATTGTTCTCCTCATCGAAAAAAAAAACCATTCTTTACAGCGAATTTCTTTGAAAGCAGAAATTTATATATTTGATCTGTAATCTAGTTTGTGTTCGGAAAGATGTCTGGAAAAGGCGAAGGACCAGCAATCGGAATTGATCTCGGAACCACATACTCTTGTGTTGGAGTCTGGCAACACGATCGTGTTGAGATCATTGCCAATGATCAGGGCAACAGGACCACTCCATCCTATGTTGCATTTACAGATACTGAGCGTCTGATCGGAGACGCTGCAAAGAATCAGGTCGCCGTGAATCCCACCAACACTGTTTTTGGTATGTTCTGTTTCTTGCATCTCAATACTCTATAATAATTAGTGAAATTCAAGCTCCATTGTCATATTCTGTTGAGGTTTCATTTAAGGTTGTTATTAACTTGTAAGATCCTTAACCAATCATCCAGAAAATACATAGGATTTGATTTTTTTTAGTTTGTTTTGAATATCTGTATGTCTAATCGGATGTTTATTATATAATTTTCTGCAGATGCAAAGCGGTTAATCGGAAGGAGATTTTCGGATCCGTCGGTGCAGAGTGATATGAAGCACTGGCCCTTCAAAGTGGTCCCCGGAGCCGGAGACAAGCCGATGATTGTTGTCTCATACAAAGGCGAAGATAAACAGTTTTCCGCTGAAGAAATCTCGTCAATGGTTTTAGTAAAGATGAAGGAAATCGCTGAAGCTTTCCTTGGAACAACCGTAAAAAATGCTGTGGTCACTGTTCCTGCATACTTCAATGACTCACAGCGTCAAGCCACCAAGGACGCAGGTGTTATTTCAGGGCTTAATGTGATGTGAATCATCAATGAGCCGACTGCAGCCGCTATTGCTTACGGGCTGGATAAGAAGGCGTCTAGTGTTGGCGAGAAGAATGTGTTGATTTTTGATTTGGGTGGTGGTACTTTTGATGTGTCTTTGCTCACTATGGAAGAGGGTATTTTTGAAGTGAAGTCAACCGCGGGTGACACACATTTGGGGGGTGAGGATTTTGATAACAGGATGGTTAACCATTTTGTTCAGGAGTTTGAGAGGAAGTACAAGAAGGATATTAGTGGGAATGCAAGGGCGTTGAGGCGGTTGAGGACCGCGTGTGAAAGGGCGAAGAGGACGCTTTCGTCTACGGCTCAAACCACTATCGAAATCGATTCGTTATACGAAGGGATCTATTTCTACACCACAATTTCGCGTGCTAGGTTTGAAGTATTGAACGAGGATTTGTTTAGGAAGTGTATGGAGTCTGTGGAGAAGTGTTTGAGAGATGCTAAGATGGATAAAAGCAGTGTTCATGATGTTGTGCTTGTTGGCGGTTCTACTCGGATCCCGAAAGTTCAACAATTGTTGCAAGATTTCTTCAATGGGAAGGAGTTGTGTAAGAGTATTAATCTGGATGAGGCAGTGGCGTATGGGGCTGCGGTTCAAGCCGCTATTTTGAGCGGTGAAGGGAACCAGAAGGTTCAAGGCTTGCTTCTGATGGATGTCACACCTTTGTCTTTGGGGTTAGAGACTGCTGGTGGTGTTATGACGACGTTGATACCGAGAAACACCGCCATTCCCACCAAGAAAGAGCTGGTGTTTTCCACCTACTCTGATAACCAACCCGGTGTTTTGATCCAGGTTTACGAGGGTGAACGAACGCGAACCAAAGACAACAATTTGTTGGGCAAGTTTGAGCTGTCAGGAATCCCACCGGCTCCTCGTGGAGTGCCACGGATCACTGTTTGTTTTGACATCGACGCTAATGGGATCTTGAACGTATCCGTAGAAGATAAAACGTCCGGGAAGAAGACCGAGAAAATGGTTCAGGATCACGATTACGAACGACAAAGGTAGACTGTCGAAGGAGGAGCACTATCAAGGATGAGAAGATAGTGGAATCGAAAAATGCATTAGAGAACTATGCATATAACATGAGGAACACTATCAAGGATGAGAAGATAGGATCGAAGCTGCCTGAGGCAGACAAGAAGAAGGTGGAGGATGCGGTTGAAGAGGCGATCAAGTGGTTGGATGGCAACCAGTTGGCGGAGGCCGAAGAATTCGAGGACAAGATGAAAGAGCTGGAAGGGGTTTCCAACCCGATTATTGCTAAGATGTACCAAGGTGGTGCTAATGGGCCGGATATGGGCGGAGGTATGGATGCTGACAGCCCTTCAGCTGGTGGTGCAAGCGGCGGTGCCGGGCCCAAGATTGAAGAGGTGGATTAAGATTATTGGATGGGTTAATATTGGTTTACTTTTGTTTTCTAGTTGGTTTGTCTTATGATGTAATTGGGAGTTGATTGTTGATTGTTGATCATATGATGTATTTTAGTTTTTGTTCCTCTTAATTTGTTAGGTTTATGATTCTGAACTCACTCACAAGAGTTTTCTTGTTTGGGTCTTGGGCCCACATCCAAGTGGTCTAAGCATGAGGACATGAAAATCCTCTTTCGTGTCAATTTTTAATAACAGTGTGTTTGTGCTCATCCTTCAACTTTACCTCTGCAGGAATATTAGATAAAAATATGACTTGATTTTTAAAAAATGTATGTATTGCTTGGATTTATCTTTTCTTGTAAGAGAAGAGCAGGATGATAAGTGTAGCCTGGGCTGATCAGTGAGCTCAAGCCCACATCTTTCTTGGTGAACACTTCCTCACTACACATTTAGCCACAATCTATGTTTCACGCTACTGTTAGGCACCTAAGGTTAGATGCGGACCAGTTAAAACTATGTCTATAGTTCATCTAGCATCACTTTCGTTGTTGATACGCAAGTTCGTCTAAGTAATGGTACGGCCACTGGAATTCTACACGAAATCATATTAGCCCATTTACTACTGAAATTTATTTGGCTTGTCACTGTAATCGAAAGTAGCTTCAACTTAGTTACTAGCCAAGTGATATATCCGCGGTTCACCAGAGTTACCTGAATCCCCTAATTTGGATCATTGTGCTTATAATTATTGTATTGAAAAATTAGTAGAAGGGCACTAACATTCCAAGCATCACAATGACTTAGGGGGCGTTTGGTTCGCAGGAATTCAATGAAATTTAAGGGAATCGGAATTTGAATTCCATCTCTTAAGATGTTTGGTTCACATAATTTGATGGAATTGGAATCCCAATTCCAATCTTCATGTGTTTTGTTGACAATGGAATTGGAATTAGGCATGAATTCCTTCAAATTCATTTAACTAAAGGAATTCAAAATCATTTCTATGTGTGAAGGAATTAAAGTAAATTCATTAGAATCTTTGACCGTTTCGACCCGCACCGTTTCAACCCATACCGTTTCGACCCATCTGGTTTCAACCCGTACCGTTTCGACGCGAATAGTTTCGACTCGTACCGTTTCGACTCGAACGGTTTCGACCCGTACCGTTTCGAATCGAAACGCTTCCACCCGAACCGTTTCGACCCGAACGGGTAGTTGTTGGTGCCGGGGTGATGGATTATAATTCATTTGACATCCAAACACAACAAAAATGGAATTGAGATTCCAATTCCAACAATTTCCAATTCCAATTGCAATGTTTAAATTCCAAATCCAATTCCTTCAAATTCTGATTCCTATACAAATTTCAATTCCAATTCCAAATCATTCCGCGAACCAAACGCCCCCTTAGTGTTACAAAGCAATCTTGCTGTGAATATGCATATAAATTATCCTGGATTTGTGCTAGATTTCTAAGTTTGTATCTTGTTACTTGGAGAGTGAAATTATTTTTACACACAACACATCAAACATGCTCGTGATCTAGCTGATATGCAGGCGAGAATGTAATAAATTGAAATAAAACAAAACAGGGTCAATTATAGTGACTTAATATTAAGATGGTCATTATAATGAAACTAGAATAAAAGTATTAAAAATACTCCAAGAATGTTTTCATTGCTATCAGAATTGTTGACTTCAAAAGTGATTATAGGTCATGTATTGGTTTGGGTTTTGATTTATGCTTCATTTTTCTTGCTGCTACAAATATACCATTGATGTAGTTTTCTGCCAATGTATGACATTTTTTTTGTCAATAAATTTTACAGGGGGGTATGTCTCTTTTACACGGAAAAACACAACCAACAGTCTATGAAATACCTATTTCTTTAAATTTACATAAAATTAAGCAACCATGTCTTGAATTTATTTTGTTAGATAAATATATATCTTTTATTGCAGGAGTCACAAGAACAATTACAAGAAAATCAACTAACTATTTATTTAATCCATAGTCTCTTGTTTGAATGGCCATGATGCTGCTTTTTTCAAGCCCTATGAAAACACAAAGTCCCAATTTTGTGTAGGGCCACTGGATGTTGATCATAAGGGTGTAGGGAGTGGTTAGACACTTGAAAGTGGTAAACTTCAAAATCAACCAATGAGAGTGTGCCACGTCATTTAGTCATAAGTGTTTAAACTATGTTGAAAAGTGTTGGCAATGGTTAGACACTTGGTAAAGTGGTAAACTTTTTATAAAAAAAAAGGAAAAAGGTTTGATTGGTTGAGATGGCATGAACCCCACCCTATATACCTCCTCTCTCTTCTCCCCGCGTCGGTAAGCCTCCACCGATCGGGAAAGAACACCGCACGGCAAAGTTCAAGGCGGTGGTGGTTGCCGCTCGGTAAAGGTGATTACCGCTTTGTTTGCCGACCCACTCCCAATACCCTAATTATTTATTTGAACTTTTTGACTATTCTAACAAATCCAAACTTGACCACCGCACTACTTCTAGTTAAATATTTTCCTTACTGTGTTCTATATATATTTGTTTAGCTTTTGTCACTATGTCTTGAGTTTCTTTTTGGGACCAAATTCCTCCACACTCTTGATTCTGATGTTAAAACTGTTGGCGAATGTCTGAGTCCGATTGTGGTTTTGGCGTGAGTCCGATTGTGGTTTTGGCGTGAATCGGGTTCGGGTATTAACTTGGAGTGGAGTCCAAGTTTAAATTAAATATGAGATAATTATCTATTCCTAAAATAAGGAGTTATTTTAGATAATTATGTGGTTTAAATTAATGCAGAATCCTGGTTATATTCTAACATGTTTGGTTAGTCTATATATACCGTGTTTAGGGTAGGGATTATGTAATTGAAGTTTTTGAGTTAGACTTCTTCAATAAAATTGCGTGTTTGGCAATTTGTTTTCTTTTCTCTGATTACCTTCAATTGGTATCAGAGGTTTAAGTTTATTCAAGGGCCTGCTCGTGTCAATCGATTTCTGCGATCTAAAGGATATCGGTTGTGAGGAGAAATCAAAGACGGAGACCATCTTAGTGGCATACGATTCTGTTTGATTCATAAAACAAGTTGGAAGCAGTCCTCGTGACTGCTGATTGTCTTGTGAAAGTCGAACACTAGTAGGTTGGAAACATGAAACTGTTGATTGTCCTACACGAGTTCGACACGAATCAAAACATAATCTGTTCTAACCGTCTTACAGGGCTGGAAAACGATTCGTTGCAGACTTATTCGCGTACCAGAAATAAGTCTCAGATGACAGGGAGTGTTGATGCAAGCGGGTCAAATCCGCCGACAAAAGAACCAAACAGTTGACGTTTCAATGTCCGATGTTGACATCAACAAACTACACCATATGGAGCATGCGAATGGAAGTAATTCTTCGAATTCATGGAGTCTGGGAAGTGATAGATCTGGGCTTAGACGATGCCAAGAAGAACAATATTGTGAAGGGCCTCCTATTTCAATCCATACCGGAAGATTTGATTCTTCAAATCAGGAAACTGAAAACCGGTAAGGAGATGTGGGAGGCTATTAAGACAAGGAATCTAGGGGCTGAATGCGTGAAGGAAGCGTTCAAACATTAACTGCCGAGTTTGATAGTTTGAAGATGGAAGACACCGGTATGAGAGACGATTATGCAGCGAAGTTGTCCGGTATTGCCTCAAAATCACCACACTTGGAGATGTCATATCTGAACACAAGTTAGTAAAGAAATTTCTCACAAGTCTTCCTAGGCGATTTGTCCACATTGTGGCATCACTTGAACAAATTTTGGATCTTAAAACGGTTGGGTTTGAAGATGTGGTTGGTAGATTGAAGGCTTACGAAGAAAGGATTAAAGAAGAAAACAAAGTTAACAAGACTCAAGGAAAATTGCTTTATTCAAGGGCCGAATCTTCCAACAGAAACTATGATTCAAATAGGGGTAGAGGTCGTGGCACGAACTCTCGAGGTCGTGGCACGAACTCTCGAGGTCGTGGTCGTGGCCGTGGTTGGGGTAACACCCAAAATCATGGTCAACGTGATTCCTCGAAAAAAAGTGAAGATAAAAAACAAAAGGGCAAAGGTGACCTCTCAAATATTAAGTGTTATCGTTGTGACAAGTACGGACACTTTGTCTCAAGATGCCCGGAACGAACCCGAGACCATGAGGCAAATCTCAATGAGACGAAAGAGGGAGATACAGATCATGAGGAAGGAACTTTTTTCATGATAAACCATGTTGAAGAAACGATATTCTTGAATGAAGATAAGTTCATCCCTCCAAATATCGAAACCAATAATGAAGAAGATGATGTATGGTATTTGGACAACGTTGCGAGTAATCATATGACTGGTAATTACTCGTACTTTTCTGAATTAAATGAATATATCGAACGTGTGAGGTTTGGAGATGGGTCGTGCGTGAGTATAAAAGGAAAGGGATCTATTTTGTTTGAAGGAAAGAGCGGAAAACAGACACTACTGAAAGATATTTACTATATTCCATTGCTCTGAAGTAACGTGATTAGTCTCAGACAAGCTACAATATCCGGTTGTGATATTCGTCTCTGGGGAAAATTCTTAACAACGCGAGACAAAGGTGGGAGATTTCTTATGAAAGTCCAGCGAAGTGAAAATCGTCTTTATAAAACCCGACTAAAAGTTGGAAAACCTCATTGTTTACAAGCTAGCATTGATAAAGAGTCTTGGTTATGGCATGCCTGACTTGGCCATATCAGCTTTGGTGCGGTGAATTTGATGCACAAGTTAGCTAAAGGGGTACCGGTTATTAAGCATCAACATCAGCTCTACGAGTCTTGCATGGTTGCTAAACAAACGACACGCTCCTTCCCGAAAAAAGCAACATATAGAGCAACACATATTCTTGATATGATTCATGGGGATCTTTGCGGACTAGTTGACCCACCCACACAAGCTGGTAATATTTATATTTGGGTACTTATTGATGATTTTTCAAGATATATGTGGTCCTTTCTCTTGAAGAATAAGAGTGACACGTCAAATGTCATTAAAAGATTCATAACGGCGATTGAAAAGCGAACCAGTAAAGAAACTAAAACGTTCCATACGGATAGAGGTGGTGAATTTACTTCACATGATCTTAACCGGTTCTGTGACCACGAAGGTATAGCACGAATGTTGACGGCCCCTTATGCACCTCAACAAAACGACATTGTCGAATGGAGAAACCGAACGCTACTCGAGATGACTCGGTGTCTCATGAAAGCAAGAGGTGTACCAAATTATTTCTGGGGCGAAGCAGTTTGACATGCAACCTTTATTATAAATCGAACCCCTACGCGAGCATTGGTAGGAGTTACACCATACGAAAAATTTTATTGTCAGAAACCGGACCTGGAAGATTTAAGAGTATTCGGTTGTGTGGCCTACGAAAGAATAGTTGCAAAGCACTTGAGGAAACTGGATGACAGGTCCAATCCATTGGTATATCTCGGCAAAGAACTCGGTTCAGGTGGATTTCGTCTCTTCAATCCACGTGAAAATTATTAGTGCCTATGCTGATTGTGATGAGAAAAGAGGTTGGAAACGGAAAAATGTGCCCGGAAATCCAACTCAAGCTGAAAGCAAACCAGGTTCCTTTACGGTTATGTGGGGTAATACTCAAGAAGATGAAGTTGAACAACCAAACAACAATGAAATGAACCCAGCAGCCACTAGACAACATCAGCCCGTAAATGGCCGAGAAACAACGCCGCAGACCAGCAGTCAGGCCCAAAACGAATCAATCGGGAGCCCAGCTTGTGCAAACAGTCTACAAAGAGAACAAACAGACTCTGGCAGCGATGCTATGCCTGTCCTGGTATGTCGTTCAGCTCGTGTGTCTTTGTTACCAAGAAAATTGAATAATTACGAGCTGAATGTTAATGAACTGTTGTTAACATTTGACGAGGAACCGAGGAACGTTAATGAAGCTAAAAATAAAGCGAAATGGGTCAAAGCAATGAAAGTTGAGATAGAATCTATCGAGAAGAATAACACATGGAGACTTGTTTCTTTGCCAAAAGGTGTTAAGCCCATCGGGTTAAGGTGGTTATTCCAAATCAAGAGAAACGCGGATGGCACGATCAATAAATACAAAGCGCGCTTAGTTGCTAAAGGCTATGTACAACTTTCACACCCCAACCGATGGCAGAATCATCGGGGCGTGGCACTGAGCGAAACAGATTGTCCAGAAGTTTCCATAACAATCATTATTACTATTCAATTTAAATGATACGTCCCATACCGTATCTCAAACAGTAAAATAATTATTACAGACAAAAACTAGGCAAATATTCTGTTCCGACAACTCAGATTTAAACATAAATAGTTTATTTATTGGTTTCTAGGACCTCCTTTCCTAGCTTCGTTTTCATCACAACACAGAGAGCATCCTAGACTTTTCCTAGCCTCAAGTTCACAGCATGCTAAGCATGTAAACTTCCTAAGCACCTGTCACATACGTTAAAATAAAGTCAATACATAAAATGTAAAGGTGAGCATACAAGTATGTTAATAGCATATAGAGTTTGAATTCGTTTACGCATAACCAGCACGTACACATAGTGAAATGAAGCACGTTAGTTATCGACATAGATCCATCGATACCAATGACTGCGGTTTGACTGCCCGAGGCAGTTCGCAATACATGATTACCACCGTAATCCATGCAAGTAAAAGATCCTTAACAACCCCCGTGTGAACGGGTGCTGAGTCCAAACTATAGTACTATCGTTGCTAAGGCAGGTAGACAGCATTCCATGTGTAAACATAACAAACAAGCATTCATGAGCCACGTATAACATGCATTACGGTTAGCGTTCAAATAGTATTTGAGTAGTGTGATTGTTGTAGTTGGAATATTCGTAACGTATGTAACACCCAAAAGTGTTTAAAGCAAAAAGGGATCGAGTATACTCACAGCGATTAATGGATTGAAGGGAGCGCTTAGGGAGTATGGTTAGCCTGAATAGATTCGATAGCATAACGATAAGGAACACGTAAAATGATACAAAGTGAAGATGGGTCGGATGGTAGTTCGATCGGACAGTAATCCGTGCGGATGGTAATCCGTTCGGGTGGTCATCTGTTCGGGTGGTCATCCGGTCGGACGACGCTTCAAGTGGATTGTTTCTTCCTATAATAAGGATGTGTTTGTGTATGATGGCTTGACTTTTGAAGTTTTTGTTGTATTATTTAGGAAACATTGAAGTATCCCTATCCATCAAGTCGTTCGATCGGATGCTGGGTCGTACGGATGACAATCCGTTCGGATGCTCATCCGGTCGGACGGTGATCCGGTCGGACGGAGACTTAGTGGTGAGATTACTTGTTGAAGACAAGTTCACAGTTGAAGTGTCACTCGATCCGATGCCCATCCGATCGGGTGGCAACTCTGGTGATGAATATGTTGAAAATTGTTTAAGTCCTTTAAGTCTTAGTATCTCATGATCCGAAGAGTAATCCAACCAGATGGTCGTCCGATCGGATTGCAATTCGTTCAATACTATTACTCTAGTTAAGGTTGTTTAAAGGTGGGACCCAAGTGTCATCCGTTCGGGTGACAATCCGTTCGGATGACCTATCCGATCGGATGGCAATCCGGTCGGATAGCAATCCGTTCCGATTGTTCCGTTCGTCCTACACTTGGTCGTTATGATGGTTTGTCGTTATTTCGAGACGTCTTGACAACTAGTTAACCAATCAGAACCCTGCCTCGACCCAAGTGACCAAATCGACTAGGAATCACCCTAGTTCGGTCAGTTACCGGCTCGAGACGGTTGTTCTTGTTTAACCCGAAGTCGGTAGTCTCGTGGGTGGAATCCAGATCTGAACTAGTACGACACTATGGATGAGTAGGAGACTAGGTCTGATCCTGATACTACCGGTTTTGAGTGTTTTGAGTGTAAAAGAGTTGAAAGAAAGTTAGAAACCATCTTTCAATCCCTTTTCACCACTCTTGTGTCGAGATCTTTAAGTAATCGGGTGGAAATCGATTAGATCTCGGTTGTCCTTGGTGGATTGAAGTCAAGGCATGAAGTTCTTGAAGAACTCATGATGACGTCACCTTAGAACACCCGAAATCTAGTGATTTCGTGGTTAAAAGTTAAGATTTAAAAGATAGAAAGGTGTAGGAGTGCGTGTAGATCAAGAAAGTACACGATTTAGGGCGAGATCTTACCTGGATTGAGAGAAATCGAAGAAAAGATGAGGAACACGAGCTGTTCGGACAGAAGGTTTCCAAAAGTGGAAAGAATGACAATGACAGGGGTATTTATAGGATTCCAAAAGAGGAAAGGGTGATCCGATCGGATGACACTCCGCTCGGATGACGATCCGGTCGGATGACATCCTGGTCGGATGACACGTGACCTGTCACCATAAGGGTTATCCGGTCGGATGACTATCCGGTCGGATGGCTATCCGGCCGGATGGTGCTTGGTTCAAGTTTTTGACGCGACGATTTTCGGTGTTTCGATTGCGAACGGCTCGATTCGATAGGGTTTCCTAGTCAAATTACTTTTAGTCCCAACTACTACATATCTCGCATAATCTCCTCTTCATTAAATATCATAGTTCGATCGTGATTCGAGTTCGAGTTCAATTGTGTTCGATTGCATTCGAGTTTCGATTGAGTTCGCTTGATTACACAACACAACATAAATAAACATGCACAGGTAACACGTAAGGCACGCACACACGTATAATAATAAGTAAAAATTACGTAGCTCGAGTTGCGATTCGATGTCGATTCGATTAGCATAGCTTGACTATTGATTGTTAACTTTATCGCATTATTACTTCCTATAGTTCCCAGTCGTAGATTGATCGAATAGCGATCAACATACGTCGATTATTGCAATTAACAACACTTACTCCACATAATACAAATAAAATAAAGAAATTTCTACAAGTCAAGTTGCGCGAAATCGGTCGTTAACTTTGACCTTGACTTTGACTTTAACTTGTGAAAACACGGGGTGTTACAGCCTCCCCTTGTTTAGGAAATTTCGTCCCGAAATTAAGCTGAAAGCTGCACAACGCCGTGAATCACCTTTGAGAACTTTCTCTTGCTAGACTTTCTCTTTGAAAAACTGTGGGTACTTAGCCTTCATGTCGCTTTCGAGTTCCCAAGTGAACTCTGCGCCTCTTTTGCCTTCCCATCGGACTTTCACAATAGGAATGCGAGAGCGTCTGAGTTGCTTGGTCTGGCGGTCCATGATTTCGACAGGCTTTTCCACGAAGTGTAATGTTTCGTTCACTTGTAGATCGTCTAGAGAAACGTGTAAGTCGTGGTCGGCTAGGCACTTTCGGAGGTTTGACACGTGGAAAGTCGGGTGGACGTTACTGAGTTCCTCCGGTAGTTCGAGTCTATAGGCGACTTTTCCGATCCTTTCCAGAATCTTAAAGGGTCCAACGAATCGAGGCGCGAGCTTTCCCTTCTTGCCGAATCGGACTACACCCTTCCAAGGTGATACCTTTAGGAGTACGTAGTCACCAACGTCAAATTCACGGGGCTTGCGTTTTCTATCAGCTTAACTTTTCTGTCGATCCCGAGCTTTTGCCAGGTTGTCTCGAATTTGGAAAATTTTGTCTGTCGTTTCTTGTAATAGCTCCGGACCGGTTAGTTGCGAATGACCGATCTCGTGCCATACAATAGGCGACCGACATCTTCTTCCGTATAATGCCTCGAAAGGTGCCATTTGGATGCTAGAATGATAGCTGTTGTTATACGAGAATTTGACCAATGGCAGTTATTTATCCCAATTACCACCGAAGTCTAGGACACACGAACGGAGCATGTCTTCAAGAGTACGAATCGTTCTTTCAGTCTGACTGTCGGTTTGTGGGTGGAAAGCAGTACTTAGATTAAGCGTTGTACCGAGTGCCGTTTGAAACGTTTCCCACAGTCGCGAAGTAAACCGAGCATCACGATCAGAGATGATGTCACGAGGCGTCCCATGATTACAAATGATCTCGTCGGTGTAGATTCGGGCTAATCGTTCTACCTTGTAGTCTTCTCGTATCGGTAAAAAGTGAGCTGATTTAGTCAAACGGTCGACCACAACCCATATGTTGTCGTGTGCAGTAGCTTGGTTATAAAGTCCATGGCTATACTTTCCCACTTCCACATGGGAATTGGTGGTTGTTCGAGTAAGTTAGAGGGTCTCTAATGTTCAGCCTTAACTCTAGCACAAGTTAGGCATTTTCCGACGTAGAGAGCGATATCCCTTTTCATACCCGGCCACCAGTACTTATAACGAAGGTCCTGGTACATTTTATCAGCACCAGGGTGAATAGAATATCGGGACTTGTGGGCTTCGTCCATCAGTATCTGTCGCAAATTGGTCCGTTTAGGAATCCAGATCCGGTCTAGAAAGTGGAATATCCCATTCGACTTGCTCACAAGTTGGGCTCCATCGTGGTAGATTCTTTCTTTCTTCAAAGTACGCTCGTTAAAACATGCGTGTTGAGCGTCGCGGATGAGAGTTTCGAGATTGCGTTGGGCTTGGACATTACGAGTGCTAAGCAGATAGCTCCTTCTGCTGAGTGCGTCGGCAACAACATTTGCCTTGCCTGGGTGATAACGAATCTCACAGTCGTAATCGTTGAGAAGTTCTACCCATCGGCGTTGACGCGTATTAAGTTCCTTCTGATTAAAGATGTGCTGTAGGCTCCTATGATCGGTGAAGATCGTACACTTAGTACCGTACAGGTAGTGTCGCCAAATCTTTAACGCAAAAACAACTGCGCCTAGCTCGAGATCATGGGTTGTATAGTTCTTCTCGTGGATTTTGAGCTGACAAGATGCGTAAGTGTTATAATCTGAGGTTCTCATGATTGTGTTTGTTTGTATGATTTGAACATTAAATGAATATGAAACAATGTATAGTGCAGCGGAAATGAATACAAACTTTATAAACACAATCAAGGAAGAAAATAGTTTAGATGAACAAATGCTTTTCATCAGTCAAAAGATTACAAAGTAATTCAAAAGATTACAAGCATGCTTACAAACTAAGCTCCCCCTCAGCTTGATACCCCATGGTTGGATTGCACAAGATGAAAGAATTGAATTGAGGAGAAGAACTCACTCAAAACGAATCAAATGTAACAGTACAGGGTACTGTTCCATTTATAGACAAAGCAAACCACTGAGGCATCTCAGCTGACGTCACCATGAAAGCAACGTCTAACAGCCTAACAACCTGTATCTACTGTTCTTATACAAACACTGCTAAACCTAACCACTGACTATACATCAACAGATGATATACTAAACTACTGCTCTTCCTACTCATCAGTGCTTTCTACTCATCCGTGCCTTCCTCAAGGTTGATCAGTCCTTGATTGGGCAGTGCTTTGTCATCAGCAGTTTGTATCAGCAGTGCTTAGTTTCCAGCAGTCTTCTAGGCTTCATCAGTGGTTATGCAAGACAACAGCAGTTGTATGCGGGCAGTGGATATAAGGCCTTCAGCAGTTGTAATCACTTTCAAGGGAGAAGACTTAGTGTAAAAAGCTGCTTATTTCGAATCCACTGTTGTGACCTGGTTTTGGCTTTCATTATCTGTTCCTCTGGTAGGGTTCAATCCCAACAATCTCCCCCTGGAACAGATAATGCCAAAACCTTTCATTATTCTGGATCTTTATTCCTCATCAGAAGTTCCTTTGCTTGTCTTTTGAATTCTTCTTCAAATTCCTTGGAACTTAGATCATCCTCATCCCTGCACAGTGTAAGTTCAAGGAGATCCTGCAAATCTTCAACACTAAGGCCTAGTGCTTCTTTCCTTGATATGTACTTCACTTCGCCATTGGATCTGACCAGGGTTAATACGTGGGTCTTTTGATCAGACATCCACTTTAGTACTTTTAAACCCAATGGGTTTCTTGGGAGAGATTTATTTGCTGATGAGCTGGGAGATTTTGGCCTTGTGAAAACTTGCAGACTTTCAGACATTCGTTTGAAGGCCATTTCAATAACATTGTTTGCTGCAGCTATGTCTTCTGCAGTCTCCTTTTCTATCTGCTCCTGTCTCTTTTGTTGATCTGGCTCGATGTCTGAAACTTCTGAAGTATTTGGTGATGCAGGCTTAGTTAACACCTTCTTAAAAAGGTTTTGAAGTTTTTCCGAGTTCTCTTCTTTTAGACCCATTTTCATGATGGTTTCTGTGAAGTACTCAACTTCCTTTTCCTTTACCTCTTCACTAGTCAGCTGTTCTTTTTCTTCTCGGTTCATTGATCTGAACAGTGTTTTGAGGTTTTCAATCTGCTGTTCAAGCTTCATCATTTGTTCATGCTTCTTTGAAGTGCCTGAAACAGTTATCTTTCTTTTCTTTAGCCTTTCATAGGCTTCATCAGTTTGCTGCTTTGACCATTTTGATATGGCATTGGCAGTGTCCACTTTTGCATCCACCAACTCTTGTTTCTTTCTTTTGTACTCAGCTGTTAGGTCAGTGATGAACTTTTTGTATTTGCTCCAATTTGGAGCATTTTTCTTCTTTTTAGGATCGTTCTTGATTCTATCAATCCTATCAGCTTCATGCTTTAAAAGCATTATTGGCCATTCTTCAAATTGGTTTTCTTTAGCAGGATAAAATTTTTCTTGCATTATGTATGCAAGAAGTTTTCTTCTCATCTCTTTTCGTTGTTCTGCCTTTTCTTTGCTCAGCTCTTGTGCAAAATCTTTTATTTGTTTGACTTTTGTGAGCAGAAATTCCAATCTTTCAGCAATGGATTCATCACCTTGACCTTTACATTCAACCTTTGCTCTTATCTTAGCCTGTCTTGTTTTGAGCTGAAGATACTCATCCATGTCTTCTGGAACCATGAAGCCAACGAGTGAAGAAAATCTTCTGTTTGAAGGATCATCATCAGTGTAGAATTGCCTCATCTCATTTTTTATAGCTTCTAGTTCCAACGGATATCTTGCAGCAGTGGGATCATATTGGTCCTCATCTGGCTGAGTAAGTTTTCTTTTTCTGGTGTAGAGCTTTGCTAGTTGTGATGTGAGACTGGTGGAAACAGTGGTGGATGTCTGACTAACAGTGGTTGAAACAACTGGTGTTTTAACCGCTATTGTCATTAGAACTGCTGATATGTCAGCAGATGTCTTCTGCTTTTGAGCAGGGGATGGAGGTGGTGAGGTAGTTTTTGATGGTGGTGATGGTGGTGGTGAATCATCAGATATGACAATCCTTCTCCTTTTTATTGTAGGAGAGGCTGATGATGTCTTGGGTGGCTCAGTGGTTTGAGATTGAATGGTAGTGATTTGTGTTTGTGATTGACTAACAGCTGTTGAGACAACTGGTAATGGTGGTAGGGCAGTGGTTTTGGTGGTGTGTGATGGAGTGGTGTGTGTTGAAGAGATGGCAGCTGTTTGGCTACTGACAGCAGTTTTTGTAACCACTGTTGTATCAGCGGTTTGGATGGAAGTTTCAGATGTTGAATCTTTTGAGATTTTAGATGGCTGTTTTCCTTGCTCTGGTTCAACATACAGACCATCTTCAATTCCCTTTTTCTTCATCTTCTTGACATTCTCCCCCTTTTTGGCATTATCTGCAAGGGGGTTATCCATAAAAAGGATAGTGGAGGGAACCTTTTCACCATGGGCAGTCTTTTGTATGCTGGCCTTTATATCCTTGATATCTGCTTGAGTATCTTTGAATCTTGACTCCACCATATTTGTCAGCATTTTTACATGTATTTCATGCTGCTGATCAGCCATCTGTTTTTGGTGTTCAAGTAAGGGTTGAAAGATATTCCAGAGCTCATTTGCAGCAAATGCTTGTGGTGGAGCAGGTGCTTGAGGTGGAACAGCAGTGGATTGTTCTTTTTGAGCTTTCAGAATCTCTTGCACCATATCCTTTATTTCAGCAACCGAGGTTTCAAGTTTTTCAACTCTGCCCGTCAATTCCTGATATTTTGACTCATCACCCACTTTAATGGGATCATCTGAATCCCCACCAGCAGTGGTTGTATCAATGTGTGACTTAGGAACTGAATCCCAAAAATCACTCATTGATGCCCCTTGTTCTTGGTACTGGGGACTTCTTTCTTCAGCACTTGATAAACCTTTGATGGTACCAGTGGTTAGAATCTACTCACTGGTGGTTACCGATGGTGCTATGGAAGAAATTGCCTTCAAGGGAGTCTGACTGATGAAACAACTGTCCAACTGAAGATCTGTTGATCCATTAGTTGTAGTTGCTGCTCCACTTGAACTACCACCGAGAGTTACTTGTAACTCAGGGGGTGTAACCTCCTCAGTTGTTGCTGGGATAGCAGAGGTATAAGCATCAGACCCAGTCACTTGTTGAGGCATATTCTCATTAATAGGTGATTGAGAAGGACTGGTTAGTGCCTGGTTCAAATCAATTGCATCCAACAGTAGTTTAGTTGGTGTGGGAATTGTGGATGTGATGTTTGGTGTAGAAAGAGGAAGTAGAAGAACAGAGAATGATTTGGGACGAAGGGTTAGAAACTGCTTTGAGAAGAGATTTTTAGAATTCAATTCGACAGTGTAAAACCCTGTTTGGGGGTTTAGGGCAGGGTTTTATTTAGGGAAAAATGAATGCTGATGTGGCAGCGGTTATTATGATCTGATGGCTAAAAACTGACCACATGTCAACCACTGATGAAATGGATGAAGAGTGGAGGACAGTTGTTTTAAGAGCCACCGATGAAACAAGCATTAGTGGTTACAACGGTAATAATGTGATAACAGTGAATGATTTTTACTATCAGTGGATAGCATATCAGTGGTAAAGACACTGATTTTGAACATCAGTGCTTGTCAAGAAAACGAAGGATCAGTGGCTGACTTTCAGCAGTGGACGGTATTTAGTAAGCAATCGTTTGAGCAAAACAGTGGTTAGGGTTAAAATGATGGTAATGATTTGAAGGACAATTATGTCAGCAACTGTTTTGAGAATTTCCATTCAAGGTTATGCCACATGTCAATTACAAATTTTGAAACTTATACAAATTTCTGACAGTGGTTTAGTACCCCAGATGATGTAGACTTTTTACCAAGGCAACTCATTTTTGTTATAATATTTGAATTAAAACATGAGTGCCCAAGTATTTTAAGATCTGTTGACAATCAATCTTTTGCTTAGTGTAAGAACAAACTTGATTTTGACATGACCTTGACAAATATACCATTTCCTTTTTATCTGTTTTAAGGACAATATAACCAACAAAAATAAGGTTATACATCCTGACAGGAGAATGAAACTTTTACTATCAAAAACCAGAAAAAGTTCAAAATATATTATTCTTAAAAAATAAAGAATAATATATCCCGCTTTATTGGAGAAAATCCTTTTTTTTTAAATTAAAAGATTTTCTGAAAACAACACCAAAAGAACCAGGTATAATTTTCACTAAAACTCCCAATCATATCAATCTCAAGCTTATGAGAATGGTCAGTGTTTTGACAACAGTGGTATGAAATATTAAATACATTTTGACCACTGTTTGGTACCATTCTCATGTTTGACAGACTGACAACAGAAAAATGAGGACACAAAATCACCTGAGTTTTCCTGAGCCAATAAATGCACACAGTTGCTTAATGACCGTTGTTATCCCAACCTTTGACTCTTAAGTGTTTTATGTTTATACTCTTTTCTTTTGACTTCAAAAGTTTTGAGATAAACACACTACTGAGTTTTTGTGAATTTTCTTCTTCCCTTTTTACCCTTCCCACTCAGAAGTAATGAAATACTCACTGGGAGGTCTTTATTCAAGGAATACTTAATCCAGAATCATTTTGCAGTAATGCTTTAAGAGGTTTAGCCATATTTGTACAAATTTTTGACCAATCTCACATTACATATGATACGGACTATCTTGACCCCTGTTATCTTAATGTATTTAAACAAAGTTGATTTGCTCCTTATAAGGATCTCAACCTGTTTTCAACACATAAGATCTTAATGACTAAAGTTTTAATGTCCCTCTTTTTATGTTAGCAAAAACACTAATGTTTTATGAACATAGGCTTTTGTTAATCTGAGGTTCATACTTCAGCATTTAATGAAAACATCACAAATATCAAAACAACAGTTGAAATCAATTTTTTAACAAAAATAATTCTTATAGTTTAACAGATATGTATGCAGATCTGAAAACTATAAGTGACTTGTGCTTAATATCACTTGTTGTGTGAGATTTGTGTGTCATGTGACATTTTGGTTGATTTACAGAGTTTTTAAATAACCATTTTGATCATGATTTACTCGTTACTCTGTTTTTTCAACTGAATACAACCAACCTTAGTATCAATGAATTTTGAGCCGAACTGTTATGTCAAATTGATTGTTAGATCGAATTTGACTATCCAAGCTCTGATACCAATTGTTATAATCTGAGGTTCTCATGATTGTGTTTGTTTGTATGATTTGAACATTAAATGAATATGAAACAATGTATAGTGCAGCGGAAATGAATACAAACTTTATAAACACAATCAAGGAAGAAAATAGTTTAGATGAACAAATGCTTTTCATCAGTTAAAAGATTACAAAGTAATTCAAAAGATTACAAGCATGCTTACAAACTAAGCTCCCCCTCAGCTTGATACCCCATGGTTGGATTGCACAAGATGAAAGGATTGAATTGAGGAGAAGAACTCACTCAAAACGAATCAAATGTAACAGTACAGGGTACTGTTCCATTTATAGACAAAGCAAACCACTGAGGCATCTCAGCTGACGTCACCATGAAAGTGACGTCTAACAGCCTAACAACCTATATCTACTGTTCTTATACAAACACTGCTAAACCTAACCACTGACTATACATCAACAGATGATATACTAAACTACTGCTCTTCCTACTCATCAGTGCTTTCTACTCATCAGTGCCTTCCTCAAGGTTGATCAGTCCTTGATTGGGCAGTGCTTTGTCATCAGCAGTTTGTATCAGCAGTGCTTAGTTTCCAGCAGTCTTCTAGGCTTCATCAGTGGTTATGCAAGACAGCAGCAGTTGTATGCGGGCAGTGGATATAAGGCCTTCAGCAGTTGTAATCACTTTCAAGGGAGAAGACTTAGTGTAAACAGCTGCTTATTTCGAATCCACTGTTGTGACCTGGTTTTGGCTTTCATTATCTGTTCCTCTGGTAGGGTTCAATCCCAACAGTAAGCTATGACCTTGTCCCGTTGCATGAGAACACAGCCGAGACCAAGGTTGTAAGCATCACAATAGACAATGAAATCGTCGTTTCCATCGGGCAATGTGAGAACAGGAGCGTTGCAAAGCATGCGCTTGAGGGTTTGAAAGGCAGTCTCTTGTTTAGTTCCCCAAACAAAAGGCTTGTCTTTTTGCGTGAGAGAGGTAAGCGGTACAGCGATCTTTGAGAATCCCTCGATAAATCGTCGATAATAGCCCGCTAGTCCGAGAAAAGAGCGGACTTCTGACGGATTCTTAGGTGTAACCCAACTCTTGACTGCTTCAATCTTCGCAGGATCGACGTGAATACCCTGATTATTAACAATGTGACCCAGAAACTGAACTTCCTCCAACCAGAATTCACACTTGGAGAATTTGGCATAGAGTTGGTTCCCCTGGAGTAACTCGAGAACCAAACGTAGATGTTGCGCGTGTTCGGCCTTCGATTTGGAATAGATCAAGACATCGTCGATGAATACGATGACGAAACGGTCGAGATACGGTTTACACACGTGATTCATAAGATCCATGAAAACCGCTGGTGCGTTGGTTAGACCAAAAGGCATGACAACGAATTCGTAGTGGCCGCAACGAGTACGAAACGCGGTTTTGGGTATATCCTCCTCTTGAATACGTAGCTGATGATAACCTGAACGTAGGTCGATCTTTGAGAAACACGTAGCACCTTGTAGTTGATCAAACAAATCGTCGATGCGAGGTAGGGGATAGCGGTTCTTGATAGTTAACTTATTCAATTCCCGATAATCGATGCACATCCTGAACGACCCGTCCTTCTTTTTGACGAGGAGGACTGGCGCGCCCCAAGGAGAGGTGCTCGGGCGAATGAAGCCTTTCTCAAGTAGTTCCTGGAGTTGGGTTGAGAGTTCACGCATTTCGGACGGCGCGAGTCGGTAGGGAGCTTTGGCAATAGGATTGGCTCCAGGAATGAGGTCAATACGAAAGTCGATATCACGACTTGGCGGTAGTCCGGGAAGATCCTCTGGAAAAACATTAGGAAATTCTCGAACCACAGGAACGTCTTTCACTTCCTTCTTCTCTTTCTTTTCCTTCTCCGCTACTACAATGTTAGCCAAGAAAGCCCTGTATTCCTTACGGAGATACTTGCTAGCTTGGACACATGACATAAGCTTGAGCCCATTTGAAGTAGTATCACCGTATACACACAATAAGTCACCATTCGCGAGCGAGAATCAAATCATCTTGTCGAAGCACACAACTTCAGCATGGTTTTCTCGAAGAAAGTCCATGCCTATTATGACGTCAAAGCATCCGAGTTGCATCGGAATAAGGTCGATTGGGAAGATGTGATTGTTGAGCTCAAGAGTACAATCACGAAGAACAGAATTGACAGTGATGGTTCCTCCGGTAGCAACTTCAACATCGAAAGTCGAGGAGAGTTGGGAGCGTTTACGACTAAGGAGTTTCTCAAATTCAAACGACATAAAGCAATTATCGGCTCCGGTATCAAACAAACATGAAGCATAAATACCATTCACAAGGAACGTACCATTGACCACGTTGTTGTCGGCCTGGGCTTGACGCACATTGAGGTTGAAAGTTCTGGCACGTGCGGCCTGTTGTTGCTGCTGGGGCTCTTGTTTCACGACCCTGTTTGGGCACATGTTGGCGAAATGGTTCCGGTCGCCACATGCGAAGTAGGCTCTGGCTTTGACTGCAGGTGCTGGAGGAGCTTGTTGACCCTGTGGGGCAGTGAGTAGAGCTTGATGAGCAGGAGCTTGTCGAATACGGCAATTGGCAGTAAAATGGCCGTATACATTGCAGTGAGCACAAAAACGGCAAGCAATGGCAGTTGGATGGTGGTAGGTGCAAGTAGGGCAGAGCGGATGTGGTCCAGTGTATACACACTTTGCAGGCAGTGCATTGGCCACAGGCGCCGCTACTTGACGCTGTTGGGCAGGTACAGCTTGAATCAGTGCAACAGTGATCGCACAATTCTTGTTGCTGGAGCTGTTCTTCCTCTTGTTCTTCCTCCTGTTGCTCGATGAGGTGGGTTCAGCAGTTGGTGCGGTAGAGGTAGCTTGATGCAGATGCTTCGAAGTCTTATCCCAGACACCAACCTTAACCCTTTTGTCGTTGATTTCGGCGGCCAGTAGGTAGGTTTCTTCGATCGTCGTAGTCTTAGCCGCTTGCACGAAATTAGCAACGCAGTCGGGCAAAGCTCAGAGATACTTCTTGATGGTGATCTCTGGAGTCTTGACTTGATCGGGACATATGATGCTGAGTTGTTTAAAACGAGCAGTGAGAGCAGCGTTGTCACCCTCATGCTGACGTATGTGCCAGAATTCATCTTCAAGCTTTTGGCGTTTGTGAGGAGGGCAGAATTCCTCTAGCATAACTTCCTTGAGCTCGTCCCATGACAGACCGTAGGCTGCATCGTTCCCTCGCTTGTTCCTCTCGGCCATCCACCAGTCTAGTGCATGGGACTGGAAAACGCCGGTAGCATTCAGAGTTCGAAGGTCATCAGGGCAACCACTCTGTCGTAGAGTAACCTCAATGGAATCAAACCATTGGAATAATGCAGTCGGACCTCCTTCGCCAGTGAATTCCTTTGGCCCACACGACTTGAATTGCTTGAAACTGAAGGGCCTTGTGGCAGCTTTAGGAGCTTCGGTCCTTGATTCCTCGGATGACTTGCTGGCATTCTCGTAAACATCACTCACGGCCTTTGCCACACTTTTAGCGATGATGGAAGCAAGGCGTTTGTCCCTCTTTTCTTGACGAGAGAGTGCATGACGGGATCCAGACGACATGGTCTGCAACAGACATCGTCACAGGACTCATCACATTGTATTCGAATCTCACCCCACACGTCTATTACTTACTAAAGCTCAGGAACACGTATATTTACGTAATTACTTAACACATAAGGCACGAAGTCACATAATCACATAAGCATGTAGAGCACATAATCATTTAACACCTAAGCACGTAAAGCACAGAAGTAACGAAACACATACACGTTTAACCACTAGAGGCAGTCAGAAAACAAAAATCTATTATTCAAGGTCTGCGATCGTTCGAAAATAGCGTAGTATAAGCTGTTAGTGCATTTCTATCTATCGCCTCCGTCATCTCAAATCGTAGCTGAGGCTATCTAATTCTAGGCCTTATGTTGTATCTAGTTAGTAGAAGGCAAGGTGGCATTATTGGAGATTTGAAGAGCTCTGGGCCTAAAGGGAGAAGCTAGAGAGAGAAAGTGGCTTCGTGATTCGGGTGCTTTGTACGATTTCAGTTCTGTCATAGAATTACTGAATATAGTACGTTCTTGTGTGTTCGGTCATGTTCGTGTACGGATTCCACACGTCACGTGTTCGGTTCGCAGTCGTTTCGGAGCAAAAATAAGCACATAAACGGGTAATGACACATAAAACACACATAAAATCGGCAAACTATCTTTGAAATGCATAAAAATCGAGAGGTAGATCGTCTGCGGCTAGTAGACTTCGACTACCCAAAGTGGTTCGACTATTCACAAGGACCCGTTGCGCACATTTAACCTTCAGGACTGTGCCTTTGCCTCGATTCTTGGGCATTTGGCACGCATCCCGTTAGTCATACCGTGGGTTCAGGTCGTTGGATTCCGTCGAGACTTTGGTGAGAGTTTTTGTAAAATGCACGGAACAAGTCGTCAAGGTTAGGGTTCCACCCCTGGCTTAACAAATTCGTTCCTGTTTTGATAAAATAAAGGAGATTATTCATCAAAATGTGGGTTTCACCCCTAGTTTGGTATAATCCCCCCCCCCCCCCCCCGCCGAACAGTATCGATTAAGCAATTTAGTCGGGAGTTTGTGGTTTTCACACCTAATCTCGACTTTATCGCCCTTTCATGATTGAAAATTCGAGTGCAGTGATAGTGTAGTATAAGTGAGATTAGTGAGAAATAAGCTCGATATGTTCGAGTTGGTCTGTTGGTTCTTAACTATAGTCTAGGTATCTAAGACTTCGACCCGGACTAGGTCGAGTCTTGCCTAATTCCCTATAGTTATGGCTCTGATACCAATCCGTCACACCCCAACCGATGGCGGAATCATCGGGGCGTGGCACTGAGCGAAACAGATTGTCCAGAAGTTTCCATAACAATCATTATTACTATTCAATTTAAATGATACGTCCCATACCGTATCTCAAACAGTAAAATAATTATTACAGACAAAAACTAGGCAAATATTCTGTTCCGACAACTCAGATTTAAACATAAATAGTTTATTTATTGGTTTCTAGGACCTCCTTTCCTAGCTTCGTTTTCATCACAGCACAGAGAGCATCCTAGACCTTTCCTAGCCTCAAGTTCACAGCATGCTAAGCATGTAAACTTCCTAAGCACCTGTCACATACGTTAAAATAAAGTCAATACATAAAATGTAAAGGTGAGCATACAAGTTTGTTAATAGCATATAGAGTTTGAATTCGTTTACGCATAACCAGCACGTACACATAGTGAAATGAAGCACGTTAGTTATCGACATAGATCCATCGATACCAATGACTACGGTTTGACTGTCCGAGGCAGTTCGCAATACATGATTACCACCGTAATCTATGCAAGTAAAAGATCCTTAACAACCCCCGTGTGAACGGGTGCTGAGTCCAAACTATAGTACTATCGTTGCTAAGGCAGGTAGACAGCATTCCATGTGTAAACATAACAAACAAGCATTCATGAGCCACGTATAACATGCATTACGGTTAGCGTTCAAATAGTATTTGAGTAGTGTGATTGTTGTAGTTGGAATATTCTTAACGTATGTAACACCCAAAAGTGTTTAAAGCAAAAAGAGATCGAGTATACTCACAGCGATTAATGGATTGAAGGGAGCATTTAGCGAGTATGGTTAGCCTGAATAGATTCGATAGCATAACGATAAGGAACAGGTATAATGATACAAAGTGAAGATGGGTCGGATGGTAGTTCGATCGGATGGTAATCCGATCGGACAGTAATCCGTGCGGATGGTAATCCGTTCGGATGGTAATCCGTTCGGATGGTAATCCGTTCGGGTGGTCATCCGGTCGGACGACGCTTCGAGTGGATTGTTTCTTCCTATAATAAGGATGTGTTTGTGTATGATGGCTTGACTTTTGAAGTTTTCGTTGTAGTATTTAGGAAACATTGAAGTATCCCTATCCATCAAGTCGTTCGATCGGATGCTGGGTCGTACGGATGACATTCCGTTCGAATGCTCATCCGGTCGGACGGCGACTTAGTGGTGAGATTACTTGTTGAAGACAAGTTCACAGTTGAAGTGTCACTAGATCGGATGCCCATCCGTGTAACACCCCGTGTTTTCATAAGTGAAAGTCAAAGTCAAGGTCAAAGTCAACGACCGATTTCGCGCAACTTGACTCGTAGAAACTTCTTGTTTTTAATTATATTACGTGGAGTAAGTGTTGTTAATTGCAATAATCGATGTATATTAATCGTTATTAAATCGATCTACGACTGTGAACTATAGGAAGTAACAATGCGATAAAGTTAACTAATCAATAGTCAAGCTATGCTAACCAAACCGACATCAAATCGCGACTCGAGCTACGTATTTGTACTTGCTCTTATACGTGTGTGTGTGCCTTACGTGTTACCTGTGCATGTTTATTTATGTTATGTTGTGTAATCAAGCGAACTCAATCGAACCCGAAATCTAACTCGAATGCAATCGAACTCGAACTCTAATCACAAATCGAGCCATGATAGATAGTGGAAAAGAGATTACGCTAGATACGAAGTAGTTGAGACTGAAAGTAATTTGACTAGGAAATCCTATCGAATCGAACCGCGCGCAATCATAATCGAAATATCTGAAATCGTCGCGCGAAACACTCGAAAGGTGTAACCGATCGATCAGGCTCCCAGCCGATCGAACAGCCAGCCGAACGGACTGCTGTCCGATCGGACAGGCTATCCGATCGAGTTGCCAGCCGATCGGCCAGCCCTTTCCTCTTTTGTCATCCTATAAATACCCCTATCATTGTCATTCTTTCCACTTTTGGAAACCCTTGTTCGACCAGCACGCTCAACTCGCCTTTTCTCAGATTTCTCTCGATTCCGGTAAGTTTTCGTCCTAAATCTTGTACTTTCTTGATCTATACATACTTCTACACCTTTCTATCTTTCAAATCTTAACTTTTAACCGTGAAATCATCATGAATCAAGCATTTTAGGATGATGTCATCATGGGTTCTTGAAGAACTTCATGTTTTGGCCTCAATCCACCAAGAATGACTTGGATCTAGCCGATTTCCACATAAACAAACAAGGATCTTTAGTAGATCTAAACTTAAACACGGTGAAAAGGATTGGGGAACGGATTTTCCAACTTTCTTCCAACTCTTTTCACTCGATAACTTCAAAACTTATAGAAACAGACCCTGAGCCGGTTTACAAATCACCTCGGTGGTCGAACGGATCAAGATCTGGATTCTATCCACGTGGTTAACCGACTTCGGGTTAAGTGTTAAACTTCGTTCCGAACAGTCCACCAACCGGATTTGGGTGATTCCTGTCCGACCCCAAGGACCAAGTAAGGACGAAAGATCTATGGTTTTACTCGCTGTCAAAATACCTCGATAAAACGACAAACAAACAGAACAACCAAGTGTTAGACGCAAGGGCTGATCAGGTCAGGATGCTGACCGATCGGACTGCTGTCCGAACGGACAGCCAACCGATCGGATAGTCAGCCGATCGACTGGCCAGCCGATCGGCTAGCACATGGTCCCACACAATCAACTTGTTTTGAAGAATGGTATTGAACGAACTGTTGTTTGATCGAACTACTGTTCGATCGGATTACTCTTCGGATCATGAGATACTATGCTTCAATACTTAATCAATTTTCAACGTGTTCAATGCACTAGAAGTGCCACCCGATCGAACAGCCGTCCGATCAGGTGACACCCTGTTGTCCGATCGAACAGCAGTTGTGCTATTCGATCGATCAACCATCTGATCCATTACATCACACTTTACATTCATTAAAGTCTTTGACTTGTTGACCTGTCCGATCGAACACCTGTCCGATTCAAAGACTAAACCTTGAAATTATGTTGAATGCCTAACCGATCGGGTTGCCGGCCGATCGAACAGCCGTCCGATCGACCGACCTGAAAGGTATAGGTACTTCAATGTTTTCAAAATGCTACAACGAAAACTTCAAAGGTCAAGCCATCATACACAAACACATCCTTCTCAAAGGAAGGAACAATCCACTCGAACAGCCATCCGATCGGCCTACCGACCGACCGAACAGCAGACCGTACGGGCTGTCAGCCGAACGGTCAGCCGTCCGATCGAACTACCGTCCGATCGACCAGCTGTCCGACTCTTCCACACTTGTTTCCCGTTATACGTTTCACTTATCGTTATGCTATCAAATCTATTCAGGCTAACCGTACTCGCTAAGCGCTCCCTTCAATCCATAAATCACTGTGAGTATACTCGATCCCTTTTTGCTTTAAGCACTTTTGGGTGTTACATACGTTACGAATATTCAAACTACAACTATTACACTACTCAAACTGTTTGAATGCTAATCGTTAATGCATGTTATACGTGGCTTATGAATGCTTGTTTGTTATGTTTACACATGGAATGTTGTCTACCTGCCTTAGCAACGATAGTACTATAGTTTGGACTCAGCACCCGTTCACACGGGGGTTGTTAAGGATCTTTTACTTGCATGGATTACGGTGGTAATCACGTATTGCGAACTGCCTCGGGCAGTCAACCCGCAGTCATTGGTATCGATGGGTCTATGTCGATAACTAACGTGCTTCATTTCACTATGTGTACGTGCTGGTTATGCGTAAACGAATTCGAACTCTATATGCTATTATCAAACTTGTATGCTAACCATTACATTATATGTATTAACTTTATTTTAACGTATGTGACAGGTGCTTAGGAAGTTTACATGTTTAGCATGCTGTGAACTTGAGGATAGGAAAGGTCTAGGATGCTCTCTGTGCCGTGATGAAATTGAAGCTAGGAACGGAGGTCCTAGAAACCAATAAATAAACTATTTTCTTTGAATCTGAGTTGTCGGAACAGAATATTTGCCTAGATGTTATCTGTAATAATTTGTTTACTATTTGAGACATGGTATGGGACATGTTAATTTAAATTGAATGGTAATGATAGTTGTTATGGAAACTTCTGGACAATCTGTTTCGCTCAGTGCCATGCCCCGATGATTCCGCCATCGGTTGGGGTGTGACAATCCGATCGGATGGCAACTCTGGTGATGAACATGTTGAAAATTGTTTAAGTCCTTTATGTCTTAGTATCTCATGATCCGAAGAGTAATCCAACCAGATGGTCGTCCGATCGGATTGCAATTCGTTCAATACTATTACTCTAGTTAAGGTTGTTTAAAGGTGGGACCCAAGTGTCATCCGTTCGGGTGACAATCCGTTCGGATGACCTATCCGATCGGATGGCAATCCGGTCGGATAGCAATCCGTTCCAATTGTTCCGTTTGTCCTACACTTGGTCGTTTTGATGGTTTGTCGTTATTCGAGACGTCTTGACAACTAGTTAACCAATCAGAACCCTGCCTCGACCCAAGTGACCAAATCGACCAGGAATCACCCTAGTTCGGTCAGTTACCGGCTCGAGACGGTTGTTCTTGTTTAACCCGAAGTCGGTAGTCTCGTGGGTGGAATCCAGATCTGAACTAGTACAACACTATGGATGAGTAGGAGACTAGGTCTGATCCTGATACTACCGGTTTTGAGTGTTTTGAGTGTAAAAGAGTTGAAAGAAAGTTAGAAACCATCTTTCAATCCCTTTTCACCACTCTTGTGTCGAGATCTTTCCAAGATCTTTATGTAATCGGGTGGAAATCGATTAGATCTCGGTTGTCCTTGGTGGATTGAAGTCAAGGCATGAAGTTCTTGAAGAACTCATGATGACGTCACCTTAGAACACCCGAAATCTAGTGATTTCGTGGTTAAAAGTTACGATTTAAAAGATAGAAAGGTGTAGGAGTGCGTGTAGATCAAGAAAGTACACGATTTAGGGCGAGATCTTACCTGGATTGAGAGAAATCGAAGAAAAGGTGAGGAACACGAGCTGTTCGGACAGAAGGTTTCCAAAAGTGGAAAGAATGACAATGACAGGGGTATTTATAGGATTCCAAAAGAGGAAAGGGTGATCCGATCGGATGACACTCCGCTCGGATGACGATCCGGTCGGATGACATCCTGGTCGGATGACATGTGACCTGTCACCATAAGGGTTATCCGGTCGGATGACTATCCGGTCGGATGGCTATCCGGCCGGATGGCGCTTGGTTCAAGTTTTCGACGCGACGATTTTCGGTGTTTCGATTGCGAACGGTTCGATTCGATAGGGTTTCCTAGTCAAATTACTTTTAGTCCCAACTACTACATATCTCGCATAATCTCCTCTTCATTAAATATCATAGTTCGATCGTGATTCGAGTTCGAGTTCAATTGTGTTCGATTGCATTCGAGTTTCGATTGAGTTCGCTTGATTACACAACACAACATAAATAAACATGCACAGGTAACACGTAAGGTACGCACACACGTATAATAATAAGTAAAAATTACGTAGCTCAAGTTGTGATTCGATGTCGATTCGATTAGCATAGCTTGACTATTGATTGTTAACTTTATCGCATTGTTACTTCCTATAGTTCCCAGTCGTAGATTGATCGAATAGCGATCAACATACGTCGATTATTGTAATTAACAACACTTACTCCACATAATACAAATAAAATAAAGAAATTTCTACAAGTCAAGTTGCGCGAAATCGGTCGTTGACTTTGATGAAGTGTTTGTCCCAGTAGCTTGACTCGAGACAATATGACTTTTGATTGCTCTTGCAGCCGGGAAAGGATGGAAGATTCATCATCTAGATGTCAAAACGGCCTTCTTGCATGGTGAGTTAAAGGAAGAAGTGTACGTGACCCAACCTGAGGGCTTTGAAAAACCGGGAGAGGGAGAAAAAGTCTACAAGTTAGCAAAAGCGTTATACGGTCTAAGGCAAGCTCCGAGGGCATGGAACCTAAAGTTTATACTAAAGAATATTGGCTTTCATAGATGCTTGCAGGAAAAAGGCTGTTTATAAAATGGTGTCTAATGGTGAATTTATTATTGTGGCAGTTTATGTCGATGACTTATGCGTGACAGGCACAAGTTTAGAGTTCATAAATCAGTTTAAGGCAAAAATGGCATCTCAGTTTGAAATGTCGGACTTAGGTGAGCAAACTTATTACTTGGGTATCGAAGTTTCTCAAGAACTGGATTGTGTGAAGATCAAGCAAGAGAGTTATGCTATGAAAATCCTAAAAGAAGCCGACCTGGAAGATTGCAATGAGACTTTAGTTCCAATGGAATCGAGACTCAATTTGTCGAAAGGCATAGAGGAGCCAGAAGTTGAAGCTACTCATTATCAAAAATTACTGGGTTGCATGCGCTATCTTCTGCATACACACTGCCGCAGCCCCCGACTCCACCCCGGGAGGGGGAGCCGCGGACACGGGCCGGTGGTATCGGTGTTTATTAATTTGGCAGCGGAAATGAGACATCAGGATCGTAGTTAGGAAATAAATTTCAGAGTTTTGAAACACCAAACTTTTATAATAAATAAATGGGATAAAACCCATGTTTCATTCATAATATCTTTATAGGGATAAACCCTAGTTGCTGAAAACATAAACTTTTATTTAGGTAACTTTATAGCCACTTTCTTTAAGTCTTCAGTACTCCATAGCTGGCTTCTTATAGCTTCACATTAAGTTACCTGAAACGCGTTTTAAAAACATTTTATCAGCAAGAAATACTGGCAAGTACATTCCAATTTATAAAAGCATCAGTTGTTATAACTTTACAGTATTAAGAGCGATTACAATGTTTATATCTACCCAATTACTCGTTCAGTACTTGTCACTCGACGGATCTGTGACTATGGTCATATCACACATTGGATACCCGTGCCTAATTGTGAAGGTTATCATGTACTGTATACAAACCCCATAATACTGGCAGCAATTGTAGAATTACAAAGACTTAATCACTGTAATTATAACTGATAAACATTTAGAGTTTTGGAAAACATTTAAAATAATGGCTCACATACTGTGAGAAAAAGAGAATGACTCACATTGTAGACTTAGGTATTCTACAGGCTTCCTAATAATATTTCTTGATTATTTTCTTGAGTTTCTATTAAAAACATACAATGCACGCATGTTAGTAAAATAACCCAAGTCACTTTAACCATACAACACGAGACAGAACCCCAATGAATTTAGTCAGGCAGAGCCATGACATGCGTTGGTGGATCCTAAATCAATCGGGTAGGGTAATGAATTAGTGATCGGGGGTTAAAATACTTACAACGAGGTAGAGCTTCGTGTTTTAGGGGTATAATATCGAGCTATTTTCGTATAATACACACTGAGAAAGAAAAGAGAATGAACGAATTTGAAAGTGCGGGAAACTGCACAATTTATAGGTGATCTCGGGGCCTGTCGCGCCCCGCGAGAGGCCCCCTAGAAGCCTAGCTACGGCTAGGGTGGCCGGGTGGTACATAGACTCGGCACGTATGGCCACACGTGGAAACCTGGGTAACCGGCAAGCAAAGTGGTGTCGCGCCCCGCTACCAACCCCCTTGACTTGTCGCGGCCCGTGAGCGGTCCAAAATAATTATTTTATTTGTTTTTAAATAAAATTAGGGTTATACGGGTTCGTTTCAGGCATACGGGTTAATTTAGGGCTTTTTTTAGGATTGTTATATCCTCCCCACCTTGTTTTAAATCTCGTCCTTGAGATTCACTGGAATAAGTGGGGATATTTCCTTTGCATTTCTGACTCGAGCTCCTATGTGTATTCCGGTCCTCTCTTTGAATCCCATTTCACTTTGACTAGAACTAATCTCTTGTGTTTGAGATTCTTGATCTTTCTATCTTCAATCTGAGTTGGTTTCTCTATGAACTTAAGCTTTTTGTTTACCTCTATGTCTTGAAGAGGTATTACCATTGATTCATCTGCTAAGCATTTCTTAATGTTACATACATGAAATACATCATGTATTCCTGTCATTTCTTCTGGTAACTGTAGCTGATATGCTGCTGGTCCTATTCTTTTGATAATTTCAAAAGGTCCAACATACCTTGGGCTTAGCTTACCTCTTTTAACGAATCTGACAACTCCTTTCCATGGAGAAACTTTTAACAATACCTTATCTCCTACTTGAAATTCCAATGGTTTTCGTCTGTTGTCTGCATAACTCTTTTGACGATCTTGTGTTGCTTTCAGTCTTTCCTTGACTTTAATAATTTTGTCAGTTGTTTCTTGCACAATCTCAGGACCTGACAGTTACTTTTCTCCGATCTCTGCCCAACAGACCGGGGTTCGGCATTTTCGTCCATAGAGGGCTTCAAATGGTGTAGCATTGATGCTGGTATGATAGCTATTGTTGTAGGAAAATTCTATTAAAGGTAAATTGTCGTCCCAATTTCCTCCAAAATCAATTACACAGGCTCTAAGCATATCTTCCATTGTTTGGATTGTCATTTCGCTTTGTCCGTCCGTTTGAGGATAATAAGTTGTGCTTAGATTTAATCTAGTTCCCATTGCTTTTGGAAACTTGTCCAAAAATGAGAAGTAAAACGACTTCTCTATCAGACACAATAGATAAAGGAATTCCATGTAATGAAACTATTTCATTTACATACAGCTTGGTTAACTGTTCCATATTGAAAGTTTCCTTCATTGGTAAGAAATGAGCAGATTTGGTCAATCTGTCTACAATCACCCAGATTGTATCATTACCTTTTCGTGTCTTAGGTAATTTGGTAACAAAGTCCATTGTTATCAATTCCCATTTCCAAATTGGCATTTCTAATTGTTGTAGTAACCCTGAAGGTTTCTGATGTTCTGCTTTAACCTGGGAACAGGTTAAACACTTAGCAACATAATTTGCTATATCCTTTTTCATTCCTATCCACCAAAAATTCTTTCTTAGGTCTTGATACATCTTCTCACTTCCAGGATGCATCGTATATTTAGACTTATGGGCTTCTTCTAAAATTTGGTTTCATAGGTTCCCTTGAATAGGTATCCAGATCCTTTTCTTATGTAATTTCCAAATTCCATCTGTTCCTTTCTCTAATTCCTTAATCATTCCTTTCAAACATTCAGCATCATCCTTGATTGTTGTTTCCTGCATCTGTTTCACTTGTTCATTTAAATCTACCTGCAAGTTTAGTCTAAGAGAGCGTACTCTTTTTGGCTTTTCATGGTACTCTTTTTGGCTTTTCATGATACTTTTGACTTAAAGCATGAGCTACTACATTAGCCTTCCCTGCATGATACTGGATATCACAATCATAATCACTAAGAATTTCCATCCAATGTCTTTGCCTCATGTTTAATTCCTTTTGTCCGAAGACATATCTTAAACTCTTATAGTCGGTAAAAATAATGAACTTACTACCGTAAATGTAGTGTCTTCAAATCTTAAGGGCAAAAATTATGGCTCCTAATTCTAGATCATGGGTTGTATAATTCTTTTCATGTTTCTTAAGCTTTCTAGAGGCATAAGCAATTACCTTTTGACATTGCATCAGTACACATCCATATCCTAACTTTGACGCGTCACAATAGACTACAAAGTCTTCAATTCCTTCAGGTAACGCAAGTATGGGTGTGTTGGTTAATTTCTGTTTCAAAATCCTAATTGCTTCCTCTTGTTTTGGTCCCCATTCAAACTTAACTGATTTGCAAGTTAGTTTGGTTAATGGAATGGCTATTCTAGAGAAATCTTGAATAAAACGTTTATAATATCCTGCCAATCCAAGAGAAGTTCTCACTTCTGTAGTTGATTCAGGGATTTCCATTTGGTAATTGCTTCGATCTTTGTGGGATCCACATGGATTCCTTCATGATTAATCAGGTGTCCAAGGAATTGTACTTCTTGCAACCAGAATTCACATTTTGAGAATTTAGCATAAAGCTTTTCCTTCCTCAATAATGTCAGGAGTATATATAAATGCTCTGCATGATCTTCCTTACTCTTAGAGTAAGACAATTATGAATTTATCCAGGTATGGTTTACATATCTTGTTCATCATGTCCATAAATGCAGTTGGGGCATTGGTTAAACCAAATGGCATGACCGTAAATTCATAATGACCGTACCTCGTTCTAAAGCAGTTTTAGGAATGTCCTCTTCCTGTTGTCACACCCCAATTTCTGATGGGCCCGGATGGGTACAGTCGTGATGGTTGGATAACAGTTATCACAATATAATAATATGCAGCGGAAGTATTGGATTAAAATTATTAAAATAAAGCTTGAAGGTATAAAAGTATTACAAGCATTCGATACAAGCCCACAGGCAGGATCTAAATAAACAGAGCTTTAGACATCATAGGCCTTAAGCAACAGGAGTGCTAATTCCCTAGCCTTCATTCTAGCCGACCCGTATTCCCAGCCTATAATAAGGTTCGGTACCTGCTGTTCAATCTTTTGAAAATACGTCAGCCAAAGCTGGTAAATATAATTGACTGACTCTTTGGAAAAATAGTTTTTCGAAAAGAATTTATACATATGGAACACCCATAGGTGATCCTTTAAATATATCTTGGGATTATTCTTGTTACGAGATTATATACTTGATTAACCCATTGGGTTGTCCGGACATGGTATTATTAACCCCCAATTATATCAATTATCAAGTAAACGGATTAAACCGTATTCTTACATTTTTGCGCAATCATAGGCGACTTACTTATGTAATAAGCGCCCCAAGAGGCATATTTGTCATCCCAAGTTTACACTAAAATAAGTCAAGAGTATTTACCTTTTTGCTAGCTTCCAATCAATAAGACTATATTTGGCGAAAAGCCACAAGTCTAAGTATTATTGACCCAAGTCCGATTATCTAGGGGGGTACTATAGTCTGTAATGAACAGATTTATTATCTGTTAGAATGTATACGGGTCAAAGGTAGTTCCTTTAAATATGACCCGCTACTTAAGAATAGGTTCGCTAGATTAAGCGTATACCGAATAAAATGTGGTTTAAACCCAACAAGTACTAGGACTTGTATAATATGGGTAAACAATGTACATTCTGGATTTTGAGATCAAAACGGTAAGGTTAAACCCCCTTTCGGTAAACTTATGTAAACTAGTTACGTAAGTCTAATCGTACGCGTATAAGCGATAACGGGTAATCGGATGAGTCATGAAAAATTTCCATATGCCAATGCACTTTAAACAAGTTATAATATCAGTAGGATATCAACTTGTATGCCCGTTAAGGTTTTAAAATCAAACTATGCATCAAAAGGGCATTTTGGTAATTTCACAACCTATAAAAGGAGCTTACGAGTAAACTAATGTCATGGTCATAAACATTTTGTAAAAGTGGTTAAATTATGATATTATATCAGTAGGATGTCAAATATATGTATGGTTTATGCTTTAAGACCACACTATACGTCGTAGGGGCATTTTGGTCATTTCACACAGAGTTTTGGGGACTTATTTGGGATTCTAAGTTTAGGACTTATACCTACTGTAAAAATATTTAATATGGTTTATAAAATCAGTAGGTAACGAGTCTTGATTTATAAATATGGTTTAAAACCATACTACGCGCCTAAACGGCGTTAATGTCGTTTAAATGACGATTTATGTGAATGTTTATGAAATCTGATGTTATGAGTAGCTTTGAGTAGTTAAAATATTTTATTTGTCATAACATATCAGTAAGCAAAAGGTTTGGTTTGAATATTACGCTTAAACCCCATTTTATGTACCTTAAGGGCATTATCGTCATTTATCGGCATTGTATACTAAACTGAAGTTAAACTCAGTTTACAATCTGACTTAGGATCCCAAATAATCCTAATTACAATGTCATATCAGTAGGTAATGATTTTTATGCTAAAATTATGTTTAAAACTCATTTTAGACTTAAAAGGGTATTTTAGTCCTTTTAAAGGCATAGTTTACGCTTATACGCGTAAACTCAGCTTATGACCAGGTTATACACATCAAAATATTCTAAACATGTTTACTTATCAATACATAACTCATTTGCATGCTCGTTGGTATTTAAAACCTTATTTTAGTCAAAGTACGGCATACTAACGGAACAATCGCATAAACTCAGATTCCTAGTCCGATCGTGTAATATAACCTTATGGGGTTATACTACATTATATTACGATCATAACGGAACCTAAAATCAGTAGCATACTAGTCTAATTCGGTTTATAACCAAAAGTCAACGTGGAAGTCAAACTTCGTGACTTTCGGTTGCGAACCGACCCTAAAACTGGAATTGAAGAGCCGAACATGTTTACACATGTTCTAATTATTACTACCGAGTTGTTTAAGTGATAAAACATATTTTTGAACACTTCTAAACTCATATCACAAATATTTTAAAAACTGACCCGATGACTTTTTAAATTAATATTACTTTGACCCGTCAATTGACCAAGCAAACGTGATTCTTAGGAGGTGCCCTTTTGAGGGATTAACACCTACCTAATTACGATCACGTAGCCATGTTCGTTGCGAACAATGGCTTGACCGTTTAAGGTCTAACTAAAAGTCAAAGCGTTTATCGTAAACGCTTGACTTTTTGGCTTTAAAAGCCAAATAAATAAACTAGCCATGAAAGGAACACTCACAAGTGTCCTAGGGGCTGAAGAGAACTCAATGGGATGCTCCTTATAGTCAGGAACTTCCAACTTAGAGTGATATAGAGAAGAAATGGGAAGTGCAAGGAAAAATGAATGAAGAACACTCCTATTTATAGTGTTTGGGGAGATTGTGGATGATTGAAAAGTGTTTAGAGGATTCATAGCATCACTCCAGGTGTCTAGGCAGGTGTCAAATACCGTTAACATGCCCCTAGAATCGAATTGGAGGTTTTAGAAAGCTTGGAGTGGGCTGCAAGGTGAAACTCGCAGCTGTTATGAGAATTTCGGAAAAACAGGTGTTGTTGTGCCACGCGCCAGGTACAGATGGGCCTGGCGCGCCACGCGAGGGAACCCCAAAACCAACTTGTTTTGTTTGTTGACAATTTCAGTCCCTGTACTTTCGTATCTCACACATCTTTCATGTTAGCACTTCTAACACCCGTTAACTCAATTTTTAAGATCCATAAGGAAGTTAAAGTATATTTAACTTGAATTATGCTAAAAAATGTCATGCATGTCAGTTCGTTCGGTCGTACGGTCACGTTTTCCGCTTAATTACGACGAACGTTCGAACGGACGCGAAAACAATCCAAATTACGCAACGAATGGTATTTTTGCATTCCCATAATTAAAATATAATATTTTAATGATTAAATTTTTTTTTGGATGTACGGATATGGTCAGAACGTAGAATATGAGCGAATATGCATACTTTCGCAGTTTTGACGCTTTTAGTCCCTGTGATCAAATAAGCATATTTTCACACACCGAACCCTCCAAAACTTATTTCTAAGCTATGTTAAGGGTATTTAGGGTATGTCTAGCTTATGACCTTGTTCCAGAGTGTACGTCGCTATGAGAATCGGCAGACTTTCATAGTTTGTCGTAAATAGTCCTTAAGCTTGATTAATGCATATTTTGTTATGCTTATCACAAAAGCTCTCATTGGCCAATATTAGGCACACCCAAGAGTATGAACAAGCATCATAAAAATCTCAGTTCATTAAAAGGTCACTCAGAGGTAATAATTAACATGTTGACGCTTTTAACCCTTCGTTGTGCAAACTTTCAAACGATTACGCAACTTTCGGACAATTATGTAAACGACTCCTCATGTCCAACAAGTGGTTCATATGAGAATACGGACACCCTATAAGGTCACTCGGATGCTTAGTTTTAGCATGTTGACACTTTTAGTCCTTCCGTAAACATAGTTTTCGTTTTTGGCGAAAATAGTCCCTCTTAACCAACTTTTGACATACTTGGGATTTGGGACACCTGTCGATACATTATTGGACACCATTTTACGAGGGGTTACACCTGTACTTTCAATTGATGATATCCTGAGCGTAAATCAATTTTAGAAAAGAATCGGGCTCCTTGAAGTTGATCGAACAGGTCATCGATTCTCGGAAGTGGGTACCGATTTTTAATCGTAACCTTATTCAGTTCTCGGTAGTTAGTGCACATACGAATCGATCTGTTTTTTTTCTTGACAAATAACACTGGTGCTCCCCATGGTGATGAACTAGGCTGTATGAAACCTTTCTTTAGTAATTCGTCAAGCTGTTTCTTCAGTTCATGCATCTCCGTTGGTGCTAGTTGATAAGGTGCTTTGGCAATCGGTGTCGTTCCTAGTATTAGGTGAATTCAAAATTCAACTTCTCGATCTGGTGCCAGGTAACTCTTCTGGAAAAACATCTAAGAATTTAGATACTACAGGAATATCTTTTAATTCTTTTCCTTTAGTGTTAATGATTACTGAAATCATATACACCATTCCTCCTTTCCGTGCATAGCTTGCAACTTTCATCGTAGAGATGAACTTTGTTGACCTTGTTAGCTTGTCTCTTTTAATTGTGATTTTTATACCTTTTCGCATACATACTTCTACAGACTTTTGATCACATAATATTTGCGCCTAATTGGCTACTAACCAATCCATTCCTAACACGACATCGAATCCGGCTAGGTTCATTGGAAAAAAGATTAGTGGTAAAGTTATGACTTAAAATTTCTATCCTTGCTCACTGCAGGATTTCACTTATCTTGATAGAAGTTCCATTTGCCATCTCCACCAGACAGTCTTGGTGAAGTTTAGTTAATGGTTGATTGGAAAGTTTGCAGAAAGAAGTATTGATAAAACTTTGGTTTGCACCAGAGTCAAATAATACTTTAGCATAAACATCATTAACTAAAAACGTACCGGCATTCACATCCAGAATCATCTTGGCTTCTTCGGCGGTCAGAACGTATGCTCTGGCATTCTTCTTGGGTCCTTCTGTTGCTTTTGCTTTGTTGTTTGCCGCTAGAGCTGGTTTCGGACAGTTTGGTTTGATATGACCAGCTTCTCCGCAGTTGTAGCATACTCTGGAACTAGTTTTCTTCCTACAATCTTCTTCCTTATATCCTGGGAACTTGCAAAAGTTGCAGGACACAACACACTTTCCTGAGTGCTTCTTTTTACAGAACTTACAGTAGGGTGACGAGGAAGAACCTGGTCCTTTCCCGCGGTAGGAATTACCATAACGTAGTTCCTGGGTAATCTTTTGAGCTAGGTTCTTTTTTTGGTTTTCCTCTTGCGTACGTACCAATTCATCTGTTAGAGTGTTGGCAAGTTCCACTGCTTCTTCTATTGTTTGTGGTCTAGCTGCCTTGACTATATGTCTGGTTTCACTGATTAATCCCCAGATGTAACGGGAGATTAATACTGGTTCTGGTGAGGCTAGGGTTTGTACTATCCTTGCATATTCAAAGAATGTGGTAGTATATTCCCTGCAATCTACCCCAATCATTCTATGATTTAGGAGCTTATTAGCAATCTGTTCCTTTTCATTAGGAGGATAGAATTTCCTTTCAGTTATTTCCTTAAAGTTGTTCCATTCCATGTTATAAACCCTGTCACTTCCTTTGGACTGAAGAATGGTATTCCACCACTCTAAGGCTGCATTCTTAAAAAGATTAGAAGCATACATGATCTTATCTTTATCTGCACATTTACTTATCTTTAAGACTGCTCCTGTCTTTTCTATCCAGCGCAAGGCTGAAATGGCTCCTTCATTTCCTGAGAATTCTATCGGTTTGCATGATAAGAATTCTTTATAAGAACAACCATATCAGATGGTTCTTCTCCTTTTTGGAATTGGAGCTTGGACAAACAGTCCGTGATTTCCATTCACGCTGTGGTTTGGCTTAGTGGGTGCATGTTTACTTCCAATTATGGAATCAATATTTTTTTGCCTTTTTTAATAGTGTCAATAATATAGGGCATAGCATCTATGATTCCTTGGGCTACTATGTGTTCGATCGCACTTTTATCCACTTGGTTCTCGTTATTATTGTTATTCTGGATTTCCTGATTTACTTCGTTTGACATCTGAATTGTAAACATTTATCAGGTATTAATATCACAGAATAAATTAAACAACAAACACTCAAGCACATAGAACCAAAAACATCGATCATTGCGACTTTACTCTTTTCATACATCTATGCATCTATTACAACTATAACTAGAATTTAAACATTAGTAGCTATGCATCGATATATATAGGGTCAGGATTTAAAGAAAACGCTCAAAAGTGTGAGAAGGGAGAGAACGCTTATGGATCGTCCTATCAAAACAATCTATGGACTAGATTGGCGCGGTGGCATTTTAGTAAATAACACCAATTTTATTACGTGGACGCGCGTCATTAAGGGTAAAAAGGTAAAAAACTATTCCTCACATAAAACGCCATTGAAAATAAAACGCCAAATAAATACAAAACGCCAATTTTATCACTTTATCACTGGGTGCTTTTTTTCTGTGCTTTTTTTCTGTGTTTTTATTTAAGCTCTCTCACTATATAACGCCAAACTTTACATCCGAATAAATGTTATTTACATTTTGTGTTAAAAAAAATAACATCCCTCCTAACATACGCGCCAAAACAATTCTATAAATGTCACGTCCCCAGCCCCGGTTTAACCCGGTCAGGAGCCGCGGGGCAGGAACCCGTGGTATCTAAATGATGCGACAGCGGAAGATTTTACAGGATCTTTTAAAACTCGAAAATGCCTGATTTATTTTATTTCATAATTCGGGATAACCCCGTAAATTTATGATAGAGGAATTTCATAAGTAAATTCCCTGATTTATAAAACATGTTTATTCATTTTAACTGAGCCACCTCTTCAAGCTTGTTAGTGCTCCGTAGCACGTTTTCCTTGATTTACAGCAGGTCGCCTGAAACATGTTTTAAAAATATTTTATCAACGGGGAAATGCTGGCGAGTCATTCAAGTTTATAAAATGACACAGTAGTTATCAATTACAGCATAAGAGCGATTACAATGGCTTCTATCTTATTTTTATCTGGCGCCGTGTCACCTGGTGACGATGGTTATACCATTGTTGGGTCTTTCCCCAAGTAGTGACGATTATCACTGTTAGGATTTATTATCCTAACCGTGAGAAATTAGTAATGTGCACAATACCCCAATTAGCCAGTGATTCAAGATAACCATGACTTAATCCCTATAATTATAACATTTGAAAATGGAGTATTGTAAAATACTTTTGATAAAAAGAGAATGACTCACATTGCAGACTTATACGGGCAGAGTTTAGCCTACTGATTAGCCTTGTAACCTAATTTAAATAACAATGCACACAACTAGGTTAGTAACTAATACAACATTTACGATAACTCACGAGATTAAAACCCTCACAACGAATGACAAAGTGCAATACTTAAACATCCATTGAATTTACGACGAATGACAAAGTATAACCCAAGTTTGAGCAGCACTTAAACATTCATCGGATAGTTTCAATCGATCGGACATTGAATCGTAGCAACAATCGAGTTAATACCCGGTATCGTAGCAGCACCTCACTATTTTAAAAGTGAAATTCGAATTATAGCAGTAGAATTTCGTTTTTAAAAGTTTTCGTCGACACCAGTGAACTGCCCATGGCCCTTTCTATTTATAGCTGAAATTTGACTCCCACGCGGCCCGCGTGAACCTTTGCCCGACCTTTACGCGGCCCCCGTGGCCACCTATTCTACGTGTAGGTTTGTTGGGTCACGCATAGGGTTGCCAGATGAATACCACGTGGATCTGGAACGCTTATCCGGTCAACACCACATTGACGCGGCCTGCGTCAACTTAAGCTTGACCCTTACGCGGCCCGCCTGAAGACCGAATTTCTTGTTTTTCTTGGTTTTTAATTTGATTTAGGGTTTCAGGGGTCCGGGTTTTTGTTTACGGGTCAATTTGGGACAATTTTTGAAAGTCCTTACATCATCCCCACCTTATTAAAAAAATCTCGTCCTCGAGATTCATTAAAATAAATGAGGATACTTTCTTTTCATCTCCGATTCCAGCTCCCAAGTATATTCGGGTCCTCTTTTTGAATCCCACTTGACTTTAACTAGTACTAGTCGCTTGTGTTTGAGAAATTTGATCTTTCTGTCTTCTATCTGAAGAGGTTTCTCAATAAATTTTAACTTTTCATTTACCTCCACATCTTGAAGGTATTACCAGAGATTCATCAGATAGACATTTCTTGAGATTGGATACATGAAATACATCATGTACCCCAGCTAGCTCCTCTGGTAATTGTAAGCGATATGCAACTGGTCCTATATACCTTGGACTTAGCTTTCCTCTTTTACCGAACCGAACTACTCCTTTCCAAGGAGAGACCTTCAAGAGAACCTTGTCTCTGATTTGAAATTCTAATGGTTTACGTCGATTATCGGCATAACTCTTCTGACGATCTCGAGCCATTTTCAGTCTTTCCTTGATTTGAGTGATCTTGTCGATAGTTTCTTGTACTATTTCAGGACCTGATAATTGACTCTCTCCTATTTCTGCCCTGCATACTGGAGTTCTACACTTACGTCCGTATAGTGCTTCGAATGGGGCAGCTTCGATACTTGAATGATAACTATTGTTATAGGAGAATTCAATTAAAGGTAGGTGATCATCCCAGTTTCCTCCAAAATCTATCACACATGCCCTAAGCATGTCTTCTAGAGTTTGGATCGTCCGTTCACTTTGACCGTCTGTCTGAGGATGATATGCAGTACTTAGATTTAGTCGAGTTCCCATAGCTTCTTAGAAACTTGTCCAGAAATGGGAAGTGAAACGACTATCTCTATCCGATACAATGGAGAGTGGGACTCCATGTAAGGATACTACTTTGTCTACATACAGTTTTGCCAACCTTTCCATGCTAAAGGTTTCTTCCATTGGTAGAAAATGGGCTGATTTGGTTAATCTATCCACAATTACCCAAATCACGTCATTACCTTTTCTGGTTTTAGGCAACTTAGTAACAAAATCCATTGTTATGAGTTCCCATTTCCATACAAGCATTTCTAATTGTTGTAGTAGACCTGAAGGTTTCTGGTGTTCTGCCTTAACTTGTGAACAAGTAAGACATTTAGAAACATATCTAGCTATATCCTTTTTCATTCCTATCCACCAGAAATTATTTCTTAAATCTTGGTACATTTTATTGTTACCAGGATGCATGGTATACCTAGATTTATGGGCTTCCTCTAAAATCTTATTTCTTAATTCTCCCTGCTTAGGTACCCAAATTCGTTTCTTATGGAACCTCCAAATTCCATCACTTCCTTGTTCTAATTCCTTTACTCGTCCTTTCATTCCTTCAGCATTATCCTTTATTGCTGTTTCTTGAATGTTTTTCAGTTGTTCCGTTAAATCTAATTGTAGATTTAATCTAAGAGCACGAACTCGTCGTTGTTTCTCATGATACTTACGACTTAAGGCATCTGCAACTACGTTTGCTTTTCCTTCGTGATATTGAATATCACAGTCGTAGTCACTTAGGATTTCCATCCATCTCCTTTGCCTCATGTTTAATTCTTTTTGCCCAAAGATATATCTTAAACTTTTATGATCTGTATAGACAGTAAACTTACTTCCGTACAGATAATGTCTCCAAATCTTAAGGGAAAAAATTATGGCTCCTAATTCTAAATCATGAGTCGTATAATTTTCCTCGTGCTTTTTCAATTGCCTTGATGCATACACAATTACCTTCTTGCGTTGCATTAATACACATCCTAATCCTAATTTAGAAGCATCACAGTAGACTTCAAAATCTTCTGTTCCTTCTGGTAAAGCTAGAATTGGAGCGTTTGTTAATTTCTGTTTTAAAATCCTAAAGGCTTCTTCTTGCCTAGGTCCCCATTCAAACTTAACTGCTTTACAGGTTAGCTTAGTTAATGGTACGCCGTATCTTGGAAAAATCTTTAATAAACCGTCTATAGTATCCAGCTAATCCTATAAAACTTCTAATTTCCATAGCTGACTGCGGGACTTTCCATTTGGTGATTGCTTCTATCTTAGCAGGTTCTACGTGAATACCTTCGTGATTCACCATGTGACCTAAAAATTGCACTTCTTGTAGCCAAAATTCACACTTCGAGAATTTGGCATAAAGTTTTTCCTTTCTTAACAAAGTTAAGAGTGCATGCAAGTGCTCACAATGCTCTTCCTGGCTTTTGGAATAAATAAGTATATCGTCAATGAAGATAATTACAAATTTATCCAAGTACGGTTTACAGATTCGATTCATCATGTCCATAAATGTTGCAGGAGCATTTGTTAACCCAAAGGGCATGACTGTAAACTCGTAATGACCATACCTAGTTCTGAAAGCAGTTTTAGGTATGTCTTCTTCTTGTACCTTCAATTGATGATATCCTGAGCGTAAATCTATCTTAGAAAAGTATCTAGCTCCTTGCAATTGATCAAAAAGATCATCAATCCTAGGTAATGGGTATCGATTCTTAATTGTAACTTTATTCAATTCTCTATAATCGATACACATTCACATCGAACCATCTTTCTTTTTCACAAACAACACTGACGCTCCCCACGGGGATGAACTAGGTTGTATAAATCCTTTGCTTAGTAATTCATCTAACTGCTTTTTCAATTCTAACATTTCTGTGGGTGCTAACCGATAAGGTGCCTTGGCTATCGGTGTAGTTCCAGGAATTAGATGAATTCTAAATTCGACTTCCCTATCAGGTGGTAATCCAGGTAGTTCTTCCGGGAATACCTATGGGTATTCTGATACTACTGGAATTTCCTTGAGTTCCTTACCCTTAGTGTTAATGATTACCGAAATCATATACACTATTCCTTGCTTTCGTTCATAACTAGCAACTTTCATTACTGAAATGAACTTTAGGGGCTTTCGTGGCTTATGTCCTGTAATCACCACTAATTCTCCTGTGGGTGTATGAATTTCTATAGAATTCTTATCACAAAGAATTCGAGCATGATTGGCTACCAACCAATCCATTCCTAACACAACATCAAATCCGGCTAAATTCATAGGTAACAGGTTTGCCAAAAATTTATGCCCTAAAAGTTCTATCTTTTCTTCTCGCACAACCTTATTTATTTTAACAGAATTCCCATCTGCCGTTTCGACTGTAAAAATCTGCCTAAGGTTGGTTAAAGGTAAGTTAAGAGCTTGGCAGAATGAAGTATTAATAAAACTTTGGTTTGCACCAGAGTCAAATAATACTTTTGCATAAACGTCGTGAACTAGGAACGTACCAACTATTACGTCAGGAATTAGTTCTGCTTCCTGAGTAGTCAACTGGAAGGCTCTTACGTTCTTCTTGGTAGCTCCTTCTACAGGTTTGGCTTTGTTAAAGGCTGGTTTGACCAGTTTTGGGCAGTCTGGCCTGAAGTGTCCAGCTTCTCCACAGTTGTAGCAGACTGTTGCTTTCTTTTTTCCGCAGTCTTCTTCTTGGTGTCCCGGGATTTTGCAGAAATTGCAATATCTTTTGCATCTTCCAAAATGCTTCCTTTTGCAGGCATTGCAAAATGGAACAGTGGAAGATTGCCCGTTTCCCTTTCTCTTGAAATTACTACGATTACCTACACGGAATCCCTGGGTAATCTTTTGGGCTACTTCCTTCTTCCGGTTTTATTCTCTTGTGCATACCAGCCCGCCAGTTAGAGTATTAGCTAATTCCACAGCATCGTCAATAGTGCGAGGTCTCGCAACTTTAACGATATCACGGATTTCGCCAATCAATCCCCAAATATAATGGGAAATAAGTACCGGTTCTGGCGAAGCCAGGGTTGGTACCACTCTAGCATATTCGAAGAATGTCGAAGTATACCCTCGACAGTCTACATTCACCATCTGGTGGTTCAGGAATTTATTCGTCATTTGTTCCTTTTCATACCCGGGACAGAATTTTCTTTCCACTAGTTGCTTAAATTCTTCCCAACTTATGGCATAGGCCATATTTCTTCCTTTGGCTTGAAGTACTGTATTCCACCATTCTAGCGCTCCTTCTTTAAACAGATGCGACGCATACATGACCTTGTCTTCTTCGACACATTTACTTATCATAATTACTGCTTCGGTTTTCTCCAACCAACGCAGTGCCGCAGTCACCCCTTCATTTCCTGCAAATTCAGCTGGTTTACAGGCAATAAATTCCTTATAAGTGCAACTAGGCGTTGCAGCTTTCATTCTTTTGAGAGTTGGGGCTTGCAGTATATTATCATTATTGTTATTATTGTTGTTGCCGCCTTCGTTTATACTATTACTGAAATTGTCTTCATGGGTACGTTTGCTAGGAATAATTTGAGGTTCAACTGGATTTCAAGCAGCAGCGAGTATTGCTGGAATAGCATTGGCTATTCCCTGAGCAACGATATTTTCAATATCTTGCCTATTTAGAAGTTGATCCTCATGATTTTGCTCAGATTGGTTACCCTCGTTAACTTGTTCATTACCAGCGTGTGCCATCTGGTAATTAATTTATATAAGTAATTAGTATTAAATAATTAAAAACCAAATATAACAAAATAATTTCACATAATCACGTAAACAATTATAGCCAAAATCGTCGATTTTTCGACTTTCGATATTTTATATATTATATTATGTATCCATACACACCGTTATCTTACAAAAGTTTTATTTTTAGGTTATTTTGCAGAGTTATATTTTTATTACTATTATTATTATACAATCATAGCTTCACAACCACACTATCTCCCATCAGCTGGCACCTCAGAAGCGACGTTCCCTTTCGTCGTACTTCCAGGAGATTTGTTCTCCCACCTCCCTGATCCTATTCCCTGCATCTATCAGCTCCTCACTAAAATGGCGGAGTTCAGCTAAGTTTTCATTACTCATTTGTGGGTTTGGTGCAGGTTCTGGGTCAAACTGAGGGAAAAAGGTATAAGGATTATTTAGGAGGTTTTGAAACTGTCACTCGTTGGTCCACCATTCGTCCATTTCTCCTAGAGGTTGAGTGTGGATCAAAGGATTTGGTATGGTTGGTTCCAAATTTACTGGAAGTTGGGTTTCAACAGGATAAGGGAAGAGGTTTTCATTGATAGGCCTAAGGATATCACAATTTGCTAGTATGCGATCTAGTTCCTCCTACAGTGGCAATTCCTCGGCTTGCTTAGAACTTTCCCCAATTTCTATTATTACTTGCCTAGAATTTTCCCCAATTTCAATCCCTTTTCCTTTATCCATGGGATTTTCTATCTTGGGAACTTTCCTAGTTGCTGGTTTTCTTCTGCGTATACGCCTCCAACCCACAAATCTTCTTCTTTTCTTTGGTTTTGATTTCTCCGGTGGTGGAGCTTGGAATTCCATAGGTTCCTCAACATCAGCTAAGTAACCAGTAAAGTCTCTGGAAACTTCTATTTTCACAGGATAGAGATTGAGATTCTCAAGAGCTTCAGATAATTCATTCATGCTGTTTAGCATTTATGAAGAAACACATAAACTTTTAGTTTAAAATTTTGTAATATTAATTTTCACAGAATCACAAAATAAAAAGCGTAAAATTTAATATTAATTACAAATATTTAACAAACCATTTTATTGAAACAAATATTTATTTTTAGTACAACTAAAATATTAAAGTTTCGGGCTTGTAAGTGAAATAGGTACTAGTACTGGTTTGGTGATTTAAATTATAAGTTAGCATTTACTGCTATAGTGGCTAACATATAGAGATTTACCCATTGTTCATCTAACTCATCTTCCCATGGTGGTTTATTATCTATATCCTGGATTTCCTTATCCCTCGTCATTCCTTTTTGTTGTGACTTCCTCATTTTCTCTTGACTTTTTCTAATAATCAAACTTCTTTTATTAGGGGTAAGTGGTTTCTCATGCTGTGCCTTACGAACAAATATTCCCTCCCCAGTGTCTGCTGAGTATCTTGAGGAATTTGATTGGGATAAAGTTCCCTTATCTTTCGGTGAACTATCTAATTTAAGATAGATATCCGAGAATCTTTGCTTATCATACTGTAACTAACAGGTAGTCAAGATAAGAGCACATAATTACTAGATGATAATCAGGAAAATTAAGTATTTTAAATACTTAATAGGCTTAAATCAGTGGCTCTTTCAGTTGCTCTGATACCACCTTTTCTTGTCACGTCCCCAGCCCCGGTTTAACCCTGTCAGGAGCCGCGGGGCAGGAACCCGTGGTATCTAAATGATGCGACAGCGGAAGATTTTACAGGATCTTTTAAAACTCGAAAATGCCCGATTTATTTTATTTCATAATTCGGGATAACCCCGTAAATTTACAATAGAGGAATTTCATAAGTAAATTCCTTGATTTATAAAACATGTTTATTCATTTTAACTGAGCCACCTCTTCAAGCTTGTTAGTGCTCCGTAGCACGTTTTCCTTGATTTACAGCAGGTCGCCTGAAACATGTTTTAAAAATATTTTTTCAGCGGGGAAATGCTGGCGAGTCATTCAAGTTTATAAAATGACACAGTAGTTATCAATTACAGCATAAGAGCGATTACAATGGCTTCTATCTTATTTTTATCTGGCGCCGTGTCACCTGGTGACGATGGTCATACCACTATTGGGTCTTTCCCCAAGTAGTGACGATTATCACTGTTAGGATTTATTAGCCTAACCGTGAGAAATTAGTAATGTGCACAATACCCCAATTAGCCAGTGATTCAAGATAACCATGACTTAATCCCTGTAATTATAACATTTGAAAATGGAGTATTGTAAAATACTTTTGATAAAAAGAGAATGACTCACATTGCAGACTTATACGGGCAGAGTTTAGCCTACTGATTAACCTTGTAACCTAATTTAAATAACAATGCACACGAACTAGGTTAGTAACTAATACAACATTTACGATAACTCACGAGATTAAAACCCTCACAATGAATGACAAAGTGCAATACTTAAACATCCATCGAATTTACGACGAATGACAAAGTATAACCCAAGTTTGAGCAGCACTTAAACATTCATTGGATAGTTTCAATCGATCGGACGTTGAATCATAGCAGCGATCGAGTTAATACCCGGTATCGTAGCAGCACCTCACTATTTTAAAAGTGAAATTCGAATTATAGCAGTAGAATTTCGTTTTTGAAAGTTTTCGTCGACACCAGTGAACTGCCCATGGCCCTTTCTATATATAGCTGAAATTTGACTCTCACGCGGCCCGCGTGAACCTTTGCCCGACCTTTACGCGGCCCGCGTGGCCACCTATTCTACGTGTAGGTTTGCTGGGTCACGCATAGGGTTGCCAGATGAATACCACGTGGATCTGGAACGCTTATCCGGTCAACACCACATTGACGCGGCCCGTGTCAACTTAAGCTTGACCCTTACGCGGCCCGCCTGAAGACCAGTTTTTTTGTTTTCTTGGTTTTTAATTTGATTTAGGGTTTCAGGGGGCCGGGTTTTTGTTTACGGGTCAATTTGGGACAATTTTTGAAAGTCCTTACAATAAATAAAACGCCTCACCACCTTACGTTTATCACAACAAAAAAAAACACAAAAAAAAACACAGTGTGGTTGCTAAAAAAATTTACAACTCAATGTAAAACGCCAAAAAATACAACGACAACAAACATCTTTTTCTTTGATCCTCGGTAAAGTTCTGCATGAAGCTTCATTTAATGATTTTTTACGCGAGTGAAGAAAAGATTTTGCTGCATGAGATGGACAAAATTGAAAAGAGAGGGACTGATGACACCCATATGTCATACTGTCATCTTTGTTCCTGAAGAAGGTTTGGATGATAAGAAGATACCTATACCAGTGGCAGATAGCATCCACCCACAGGGGGTTGCTCTATAACCCAAACATCAACAAAGACAATTCAACACATGAACAAAGAAAATAAACAACGTCAAACCCAAAACGCCATTTATTTGTCACATTTCTTGTAGTTTCAAAAAGAAAAAAGAGACTGATGACACTGAAGATTTAAAATAATAAATTGCTTCTACTTTGTTTTTTTTTTTTTACTTTTTTTTTTTAATTTTCTTTGTCTATTGTTTGTTTTGTAATGTCAGTTAATAAACAACAAAATAATATTAATGCTATAACGAAAAATATATTAAAACGCCAAAATTAGCAAATACGTGTAAAACGCCATAATGCCATACAAAAGCCTCCCAATAAACTACCAAACTATAATAAAATTAATTTGAACAACTAATATTATAAAAAAAAAGAGTTAAAAAATGTGCAAAAGAATATAAAACAAAATAAGTCCAATAGTTATCTAAGCGCCATTGGAAAACAAAACGCCACAATTACAGCCGTCAAAAAGATTTGACAAGTTACACCATTAAAACAATTGAGTCTTAAAACAAAACACGGTAAACTGCAAAAAACAGTAAAATGAAACGACGGAAAACATAATTACTAACATTTATTTTATTAAATTCATTTATCTTTTTCTGAACGCCATAATTACTTGACATACGTGGGAAAAAAAAGTCAATATAAAAGAAGACCATCAAAACCCAAGTTCAAAGACGCCAAAAAAACTAAAACGCCAAAAAAATTAAAAAATGGCTAAGGTTATTGTATGGAGGTTTGAAAGAAAAGAAAAAAGATTCATCATAAAGTTCGCTGACAGGAGAAGGGTTATGGTAAGAACAATAGAAGCCATGATGGGAATGAATGAAAAAATTCAAAAGGATATCCTGGCCCTTGGGGTTCCAAGAGACAACGATTGTGAAAGAACAAGAACTGTAATAAGAAGAATGGAGAGAAAGTTTCCAACAAAAGATAATGAAGATGATGATGATGATATTGAAGATACACAAATACCAAAACTTAAAAGTTGGGTATTGCATGAGGAAGAAGGAACACTTGAAGTAACTTATGAAAACGGGGTGCAATATTCAAGACCAATGGAAGAAATGTTGAAGACAGGGTTACTATCTATCATTGAACAACTCTGTGATTTAACACCATCAAACGATCCAAAATCCAAGGATGCAGTAATATTCTTGAATAGGCTGCAGCAAAGAAGAGACGAGCTAATGGCGTTATACGCAAAAATGAAATTTGATGATGAAGAATATGAAGAAAGTGAAGAACAAAGCGATGGGTACATCTCCGATGTAATCCCACCTACGGAAGACTATTAGATTATTTTGATTTTCCACTTATTGTAATTTTTTGAAATATTAATCTATGGTAATGAATTATTAACAAAAAGATACAAAACGCCAAAAAAACATGGAAAAAGCCATAACGCCAAAATATTAACTATGTGACACAAAAAGAATTACCTCAAAGAAAAGAAATCTGAGAAAAAAACAATAAACGCCAAAAAATTAATAAATCTACAAAACGCCAAAATTATGATGCACGCAAAAAATAAAGAAGCTTCTCAAACGCGAAAACCGTGAAAAGAGAAGAATGCTAAAAAGACAAAAAAACCCCTCGGTCCCTGATCAAGCCCCACGCCACGTGTCCGGCCAGGATACGTTCTCACCGTTCTCACACTTTTTGCCGTTATATATATATATTAGGTGACTTGTTTCTAGTAAAGCATCTCGCTCTCGTCGTACTTCCAGACGAGTCTTTCCCCGATTTGACGAATCTGGTTTCCCCCCTCAACCAACTCTTCACCGTACTGGTGAAGTTCTGCTACATTTTCATGGCTCATTGGTGACATTGGGGCTGGCACTGGGTCAGGGTAAAGTGGTTCTGGTTCTTCGTAAGGATATGGGTTATTCAGTAACTCCTGAAATGACCGGTTGTCGGCCTACCACTGATCAAAAGGGTCCGGTGTTGGAATTCTATGTATCTCATTTGGGTCAAAGGCTGGGATTGGAAATTGGTTTTCCTGGTTTTGTTCTAGATTCATGGGTTGGTCAGGGAATAAAGGGAGTAATTGTGGTTCTGGCATTGCAACTTGGTTGAAATCATGTTCCCCTTCTACGTTCCCAAACATGTGAAAATTAGCTAATTGTCTATCCAATTCTTCTTCCCATAACGGCCTAACTTCTAGATTTTTGTTATTTCTCTCAGCTCTATTCACTATTCTGCGTTGTTGAAAGTTTCTCCTTTTTCTCCTATCTGAATTTACTCTACTAAACCAACCTCTCTTTTAGGGGGATAAGGTTCTTCGGATTTGGCTTTGAAAACAAAGATATCTTCGGAATTGGCGGTGTATCCGGGGGTTGGCTGGGATGTTCCCTCATCTATTGGAGAATGAGGTAGATGACGGTAAGCGTCAGAAGTACCCTGATCACTCATACTGTAAACTAAGAAAATTATCAAATTGACATAAAATAATAATATACACATTTACACAGAATAAAACATAAGTTATTTCCTAACACAGTTGGTTAAAATTTAGGTATTTAAAAGAACACCTAAATGGCATAAACTAGTGGCTATGATACCACCTTCTGTCGCAGCCCCCGACCCCACCCCGGGAGCGAGAGCCGCGGACACGAGCTGGTGGTATCGATGTTTATTAATTTGGCAGCGGAATGAGACATCAGGATCGTAGTTTGGAAATAAATTTCAGAGTTTCAAAACACCAAACTTTTATAATAAATAAATGGGATAAAACCCATGTTTCGTTCATAATATCTTTATAGGGATAAACCCTAGTTGCTGAAAACATAACCTTTTATTAAGGTAACTTTATAGCCACTTTCTTTAAGCCTTCAGTGCTCCATAGCTGGCTTCTTATAGCTTCACATTAAGTTACCTGAAACGCGTTTTAAAAACATTTTATCAGCAAGAAATACTGGCAAGTACATTCCAATTTATAAAAGCATTAGTTGTTATAACATTACAGTATTAAGAGCGATTACAATGTTTATATCTACCCAATTACTCGTTCAGTACTTGTCACTCGACGGATCTGTGACTATGGTCGTATCACACATTGGATACCCTAGGGGTGTTCAAAACTATCCGTATCCGAAAATCCGATCCGAAATATCCGAATCCGAAATATCCGAAAAATCGGATATCCGAAATTTTGGATATCCGAAATTCGGATATCCGAATTTTTCGAATTCGGATTCGGATAGTGATTTTCAAAATTTTCGGATATTTCAGATATCCGAAATATCTGAAAACTTAATTTTCATTTTTTTCGGATATCCGAATATCCGCAAATATCCGAAATATCCGAAAATATCCGAAAAATATCCGAAAACTTATATTCGGATATCCGAAACTATATGAAACTATTCGTTTCCGAATATGAAAAAATAATAAAAAAATTAAAATTAAATAAAAAGTTGGATTTTCGGATATCCGATAATTCGGATATCCGAAATTTCGGATACGGATTCGGATACTGAAATCTGGTATCCGAAAATTTCGGATATCCGAATTTTTGGATATCCGGTTTTGAACACCCCTAGATACCCGTGCCCAATTGTGAAGGTTATCAAGTACTGTATACAAACCCCATAATACTGGCAGCAATTGTAGAATTACAAAGTTTAATCACTGTAATTATAACTGACAAACATTTAGAGTTTTGGAAAACATTTGAAATAATAGCTCACAAACTATGAGAAAAAAGAGAACGACTCACATCGTAGACTTAGGTATTATTCGGGCTTCCTAGTAATATTTCTTGATTATTTTCTCGAGTTTCTATTAAAAACATACAATAGACGCGTGTTAGTAAAATAACCTAAGTCACTTTAGTCATACAACACAAGACAGAACCCCAACGAACTTAGTCAGGCAAAGCCTCGACATGCCTTGGTGGGTCCTAAATCAATTGGGTAGGGTAATGAATTAGTGATCGGGGGGTTAAAATACTTACAACGGGGCAGAGCTTCGTGTTTTAGGGGTATAATATCGAGCTATTTTCGTATAATACAGACTGAGAAAGAAAAGAGAATGAACGAATTTGAAAGTGCAGGAAACTGCACAATTTATAGGTGATCTCGGGGCCTGTCGCGCCCCGTGACCCCCTCCTCTCGATCTTGTCGCGCCCCGCGAGAGGCTCCTAGCTACGGCTAGGGTGGCCGGGTGGCACATAGACTCGGCACGTATGGAGACACGTGGCAACTTGGGTAACCGACAAGCAAAGGGGTGTCGCGCCCCGCCACCAACCCCCCTTGACTTGTCGCGGCCCGCGAGCGGTCCAAAATAATTATTTTATTTGTTTTTAAATAAAATTCGGGTTATGCGGGTTCGTTTACATGCATACGGGTTAATTTAGGGCATTTTCGAGGGTTGTTATACACGCCCAGACTTGTCATACTCAGTTGGGGTAGTTATTCGCTACATGCAAAGTCCGAGAAAATCACATGCACTTGCCATTAAGCAAATCCTACGTTATCTCCGGGGAACAACCTTCTTTAGAATAAAGTATGAGCGGTGTAATGACATGAAATTAGTGGGATATAGCGATAGTAGTCACAACGTTGACAAAGATAATGGACGAAGCACTACGGGTCATGTTTTCTACCTTGGTACATCGCCTATCACATGGTGCTCACAAAAGCAAGCTACCATGGCATTATCTTCGTAAAGCTACCGTGACATGGCAGCTACTACAGCTGCATGTCAAGCAATTTGGCTAAGGGAGTTATTGGCAGAGTTGATAGGGTCGGAGAAACAAAAGGTGTTGATCCGAGTTGATAATAAATCAACAATTGAATTGTCTAAGAACCCGGTTTTTCACGGTAGGAGTAAGCACATCCACACTCGATATCATTTTATTCGAGAGTGTGTAGAAAATGAGCAAATAGTGGTTGAACACGTATCCGGTAGGGGTGCAAACGAGCCGAGCGGCTCGTGAGCACTCGAGATCGGCTAGAGAAAAAGTTCGAAACGAGCCGAGCCTTAACGAGCCCGAGCCGAGCTTGAGCCTAAAATAAAGCTCGTTTGTTTATCGAACCCGAGCTCGAGCCTCGCATGTGAAGCTCGTTAGGCTCGTCGAGCCTTAGTGTAAACGAGCCGAGTCGAGCGAGCTTATTCAAACTTGTTTACAAGCCGACCTCGAACCTAAAAATAAGCTTATTTAGTAAACGAGCCCGAACCCGAGCTTCACTTATCGAGCTCGCGAGCCTAAAAAGTCTATTATTTATATTATTTATATTTAATATATTTATTAATAGATAATAAACGAGTCGAGCTCGAGCTTGGGAAAATACAAACGAGCCGAGCTCGAGCCTTAAAAACAAAGCTCGAATCGAATCGAATCGAGCTGAGCTTGAGCCCGAGCTCAAATAAGTTAATCGAGCTCGAGCCTGGTCAAGCTCGGGCTCGGCTCGGTTCGTTTGCACCCGTAGTATCCGGAGACAAACACAAAGCGGATCCATTAACAAAAGCCTTGGCGCGTATAAAGTTCATGGAGATGAGGCCGTTGCTTGGAGTGCAAGAGTTGCACTCCGGGACTCAGAAATTCAGAGGGTTATTGTTTGAGAATGTCTGAATCCGATTGTGGCTTTGGCGTGGATGGGGTTCGGGTATCAACTTGAAGTGGAGTCCAAGTTTAATTTAAATATGGAATAATTATCTATTCCTAAAATAAGGAGTTATTTTAGATAATTTTGTTTTTTTTAACGGCAAATTTCTTTTATTCCTGTCGTAAGACCTCCCTCTCCCAAAGTGTTTAAACGCTTTGCCTTTGTCAATGGACCACCACACCATTGGTTTTTAGATAATCATGTGGTTTAAATTAATGCAGAATTCTAGTTATATTCTAACATGTTTGGTTAGTCTATATATACCGTGTTTAGGGTAAGGATTATGTAATTGAAGTTTTTGAGTTAGATTTCTTCAATATATCATGCACTGGCTAATTACTTGCTAAGTTATCATTAAGGCTATAAACAAAGTGAACGTGTCTAGATGATCGAACATTAGCAAGAAATTAGGTTTTCGTTCGTTTACTGATGATCGAACATGAACAAGAAATTAGGTTTGATAAATTATCAGATTAAAGATATCAAACCGATTTGAACTATTATTTATAAGTTTTTAGTGCTAATTCAATTGTACCATCAAAGTCACATACTTGCCCTTTGATTCTTATAAGTAACCTCAAAAAAACTCTTGAGATGTTCTTTCTTCTACAATTTCAGCTAATTCTTGTTTCCATTGTCCAAGCCACACATCAAAATAAAGTCTCATAGCAAATAACAAATTAAAAAAAAAGCATTTGAAGAAGATTATCTCATTCAAACTATTTCAAAATCAACTTGAACCATACTTAAAACATCATCATTAATTATTCCCAAAACCTGCATACATAAACTAAAGACCATCAAAATACAAAAAACCAGTAAACCACCACATTCATGGAACCACAAACTAACACCCATGTTCCATTACACCGCCTTAATCCACCTCTTCAATCTTCGGTCCAGCACCACCGCTACCACCACCAGTTGAAGAAGGACCATCCTCATCCATACCACCACCCATATCCGGCCCCCCAGCGCCGCCCTGATACATTCTTGCGATTATCGGATTACATACCCCTTCGAGCTCCTTCATCTTATCCTCAAACTCCTCGACCTCCGCCAACTGATTACCATCCAACCACTGAATCGCCTCCTCAACCGCATCCTCCACCTTCTTCTTGTCATCCGGTGGCAGCTTCGAGCTTATCTTCTCATCCTTAATGGTGTTCCTCATGTTATACGCATAATTCTCCAACGCGTTCTTCGCTTCCACCTTCTTCTTGTGCTCTTCGTCCTCTGCCTTGTACTTTTCCGCCTCCTGCACCATCTTCTCAATCTCCTCCTTCGACAGCCTTCCTTTGTCATTTGTAATCGTGATCTTGTTCTTCTGCCCTGTCGTTTTATCCTCGGCAGACACATTCAAGATACCGTTAGCATCAATGTCGAAACAGACAGTGATCTGAGGAACTCCACGGGGAGCAGGTGGGATTCCCGACAGCTCAAACTTGCCCAACAAATTGTTGTCCTTGGTTCGTGTTCGTTCACCCTCGTAAACCTGGATCAAAACCCCAGGTTGGTTATCTGAGTAGGTGGAGAACACCTGCTCTTTCTTGGTGGGAATGGTGGTGTTTCTCGGTATCAAAGTTGTCATAACACCACCCGCAGTCTCCAGCCCCGTAGACAGAGGTGTAACATCCAACAGAAGCAAGTCTTGAACCTTCTGGTTCCCTTCACCGCTCAATATAGCGGCTTGAACCGCAGCACCATACGCCACTGCCTCATCAGGATTAATACTCTTACACAAATCCTTCCCATTGAAGAAATCTTGCAACAACTGTTGAACTTTCGGAATCCGAGTGGACCCACCAACAAGCACAACATCATGAACATTACTCTTATCCATCTTAGCATCTCTCAGACACTTCTCCACCGGCTCCATACACTTCCTAAACAAATCCATGTTCAACTCCTCGAACCTCGCACGAGTAATCGTGGAGTAGAAATCAATCCCCTCGTATAATGAATCGATTTCAATAGTGGTTTGAGCCGTAGACGAAAGCGTCCTTTTTGCCCTTTCACATGCAGTCCTCAACCGCCTCAAAGCCCTTGCATTCCCACTAATATCCTTCTTGTTCTTCCTCTTAAACTCCTGAACAAAGTGGTTAACCATCCTGTTATCAAAATCCTCACCCCCCAAATGCGTGTCACCCGCGGTCGACTTCACTTCAAAAATACCCTCTTCAATGGTCAGCAACGACACATCAAAAGTACCACCACCCAAATCAAATATCAACACATTCTTCTCGCCAACACTTGACGCTTTCTTATCCAGCCCATAAGCAATAGCGGCTGCAGTCGGCTCGTTGATGATTCGCATGACATTAAGCCCCGAAATAACACCGGCGTCCTTGGTGGCTTGACGCTGGGAGTCGTTGAAGTATGCAGGAACAGTGACGACAGCGTTTTTTATGGTGGTCCCCGGGAAGGCTTCAGCGATTTCTTTCATCTTGATTAAAACCATTGAAGAGATTTCTTCAGCAGAAAACTGTTTATCTTCGCCTTTGTATGAGACAACAATCATCGGTTTGTCTCCGGCTCCAGGGACCACTTTGAACGGCCAGTGCTTCATGTCGCCTTGCACCGATGGATCGGAAAATCTCCTTCCGATTAACCGCTTTGCATCTGTAAAAAATTGTATAATAAACATCCTATATTAGACATGCAGATATTCAAAACTAACAAAATATAAATATAAATAAAAAAAATAAAATCCTCTGTTTTGTATTGTTTATTTTCTGGATGAATTGTTATTTTCAATTGATCTTAAACACGACCCTTTTAGTCAACATGATGAAATCTCAACAGAATACGATAATCAAGCTTAAATTTTACTAAATACTAAAAATAATTGACATGCAAGAACAGAACATACCGAAAACAGTGTTGGTGGGATTCATGGCGACCTGATTCTTCGCAGCATCACCAATCAAACGCTCAGTATCCGTAAACGCAACATAAGATGGAGTGGTCCTGTTGCCCTGATCATTAGCGATGATTTCAACACGATCATGTTGCCAGACTCCAACACACGAGTATGTGGTTCCGAGATCGATACCAATAGCCGGTCCTTCACCTTTTCCGGACATCTTTCCAATCACCCAACAAAACCCAAATCAAATTTAGAACAGAACGTCTTTTTTTTTTTGTAGAAAATCAAGTGCAACAATGATTGATGAAGGGGGTAACAAAATATGGGCGGTGTTATAAAGGGGAAAAGGGTTGAGTTCCAGAATGTTCTTGCCTCTTAAAACCGGGCAGATGTCAAATTGTTGGGGATGGAGCGTGCTAGATTTTTCTTGTTTTTTCTTTTAATTTAATTAATATTTCATTTTTATGTATGTTTTGGCGGTGTAATTTGGGTTCTTTTACACACCTAGTTGGTTCGAGAATCTTCCTTTCGCAATTTATTAAATTAAATGATTATTTTGGGAGCAAAAAATTTAAGAAGTGTTTGGTACGGTATCGGTAGTATTTGAAGGTAAAAAGCAGGTGAAATATGGTTGGATATGATGTTTAGTTGTCGATTAGAATTTAACATTGCCGTTAAGGTACGACTCATGTAACGGTGTTTTAATCGTGAATTACCGAATCACAAAATAATAAATGTAATAAAAGAAACGGGTAATTATTTAGAATAATTACGGAGAATTGGATATAAATATTATAATTATATTATTAATTATAATATATATGTATATTATTAATTATTAGATAGAGTAAACTGTCATTTTAGTCCCTGAGGTTTGGTTACTTTTATTATTTTAGTCCAAAACTCAAACCTTTTAAATCTGGGTCCCTGTGGTTTCACTTTTATTGCCATTTTGGTCCAAAAATCAAATCATCTCTTATTTGGCTATTAAGGTGCTGTTTGTTTTTTCTGCAGAAAAAGGTCTGCAGTCTGCGGACCACATCTGCAGAAGAACAGGTGGACCAAATGTCTGCAGTCTGTGAGGAGAAGATGGTTTGTTTTTTTTTCTACAACAACCCCTCTATTCTCTTCTCACACACAAACACACACAGACCACTACTCTCTCTCTCTGCCTCTCTCTCTCTCTCTCTCTCTACAATCTGTCACCACCACCGCCCATAGCACCACCACCATCGCACCACCTCCGCCATATCACCACCGCCATCATCTACCGCCAAGAACAACGACAACCACCCACCCCCGTCTGTTTTCATCTATCACCACAACCACCCACCCCCGTCGCAACCACTACCACCGCCTTCGTCGTTACACCACCGCCAAGAACATCAAAACCCACCACCGCCGATTTGGGGGTTTTGTTCGATTTGGGGGTTTTCTTCTACGGTCTCCGATGATGATGGTGGTGGACGGTGTAGCAGCGATGATGATGGTGGTGGTGATGTATCAAGTGGTGGTGGTGGTGGGCTTATGCAGGTGGGAGAGGTGCGACGGTGGGATGGGTGCGACGGTGGGATGGTGGCAGCAGGTGGGAGGGTGGCAGCGGGTGGGAGGGTGTGATGGTGGAAGCATGTAAGGTGAGGAGAAAGGGTATGTGATGTGAAGAGGAGTGTTTAGAAGAGGTTAGAAGACATGGGTTGATGTCTGCGTGGGGAAGAGGTCTTGCAGACCTTTTTTAATGAAAGGTCTGCGAGAAAACAAACAAGCTGCAGGACCCAAGGGTCTGCGCGCGTCTGCACGATGCAGACATAAGTGGCCAGAAGTGCTTCTGGCCAAAAAACAAACAGCACCTAAAATCTGGTTATCTTGTCTTTTTCTTCAGGGACAAAATGGTCCATATGAATTTATAACATATTAATAATTAAATTAATTATATTAAATTCATTTACCCTAATAAATGGTCAGTAGATGTATCTTCCCCCCATAACTTCATCTTCCCCAAATTAACACATTGTGGGGCGATTTTGGGGGGTATATAACAACTTTCAGTGAGTGGATCTCCACAAAGCTTGTTGCCTGAGAAGCATGACTCGTTGAAGCTCTGAAGTTGGGTGCCCACTGGGATTTTTCCTGTCAAATTGTTATAGGACACATTGAAGCTACTAAAAAAAATCAAGCATGACAAGGTCTTAGGAAGCTCCCCAGAAAGCCGATTAAGAGATACATCAAATGAAAAAAGTGATTTCAGATCTCCAATATTTTCATGGATTCTCCCTATCAACTGATTTCTTGACAAATTCAAAGACATATCCCACAGACATATCCAAAAACTATAAACATCGCATTTCCTATTATTTGCGCTGCTATTTAGAACCTGTCTCCGTGTTGATTAAAGAATAAACAGATGGTTACAATATTGATCTACAAGAAGTTAGAATGCCAAATGGGAATTATAAATTAACTAAACATACTTTTGGTGCCATGTAACCGAGGGTTCCGGTCTCACCGGTCATGTCAGATGGATTCGATGCCTCTACACGAGCAACCTCGAAGTCTGCATTCTTTAAGGTCCGATTTATAACAACCCTTCTAAAATATTTAGAACGTCCCCATATGTCCTAAAATGCATTTCGTATACGTAAAATGGTCCTAAATACCTTTTATTTTATAAAAAAATAAATAAAAACAAAAATTACAGGGCTCTGGCGGGGCGCGACATACCCCTCATGATCTGTCGCGGGCCGCGAGCGAGTGAAAGGTGGCGAAACCCTGGCGTGCCACGTGGCATGACACTTGGACAAGCTACACCGGTTACTTGCCAAGGCTAGGCCCTAGCCAGCCTAGCTCGTGGGCCACGAAAGCCCCCTTATCTTCGTCGCGGGGCGTGAGAAACCAGTCGAACAACCCTATAAATAGAAGGCATCGGCATTCAACTCGAATTCGCTCACAATCGATTTTCTCTCTCAAATTCTGAATTATAGAATTAATATCGGGTATTATACCCCCTAATTTGTAACCCCTTGGTTTTCACACTTGTATTTGTTTGGCTTACATTGTAACAATTACCGTATTTAAAATGGAATGTATTTGAACATACTTGCTTTATACTCATACGTACTTATACCGACACGAACACGTGGATAATTCCAAAATTTGTTATTATTTATGCTATTAAACAATACCACGTAAACTATAAGAACCTATTTGACATTCTTTGAAACTTGCTTGAAGTTATTACTTTTTAATTTCAAGGGACTAAAGCTGATTTTCTTAAACTTATTTTAACTGAATATCCTAACCTGGTTAACTTTCATATAAAGAATTCCTTCTTTAAACTTAACTCAGTTAACTTATTTAACTGAATAGTTCAGGGACCATTTCTGTCAATTCCCGAAACTTCAGGGACCAAACATGTATTTTATACGAAAGTTGAGGGACTGTTTATGTAACTTTTCGAAAGTTGAGGGACCATTTTTGTAAAAAATGAAACTTGATGGGCCAAAGTGTAAATTATCAAAAATCCGGATAAAAGGGGGTCTCCTGGGTGAGAACCGGCCCTTGTGAGATTCGAACCCGTGACCTCTCGGTTGTAACCGCAACGCCTTAACCAGTTTATCCTCCTACTAGGAGCTGATAATATTAGAATTTAATTTCATTTATATACACTTTAGGATTTTAAATATTTTAATTAAATTAAATCAGAAATAAAAAGGTTTTAATTCAATCAAAACCGGCCGGAGCCGGGACTCGAACCCGCGTCGGTTCGCACACAAGTTCAAGCACCAACCGGCTGGACTATCAGCCACATGTGTTAGATATTAGATCGTATTATATTTATAAACTTACTAAAACAGACCTGAATAATTATATTCAAATCTGCAGTCGTGGATCCGACCAAAACCCCACCAAAACCGATTTTAATCCATTCTTTTGACCTGTAAAGCTTACCCACATGATACCTAACCCCATTGCCCACTCATTTAATCATTCAATCGACATAATTTCGTGCCAACTCCACTAATATCGGACTTTTTTTATAAACTCCTTAGATCACTACTTAACTCGTACACCCTTCACATTCACTTAAACACTTCGAATTAATCGGAATTAGAACCTGCAACTTTGCCGGAAGTTTCACTCGCCGAAATTTAGTCGATACGCCGTTCCAGCCGATACCGGTTCGTTTTTATTGTTTCAATTAGCTTGTTTATGCTTATACAATGTTTCCCTAAGATTAATTTGGATATAAACCTGTTTTGATCAAGAATTGAAGCAGTTGACTTTCCTGTTGACTTTATTTGGGGAAGACGACACATTTAAATTATGTATATATTTTACATAATCTAAACTTTAAACAACCATCAGGCCTAGCCCAGTGGTTGTGTGTGTGTTTGTTTCAATAAAGACCCGGGTTCGAACCCAAGGATCTGCAAAACTTTTTAATCTTTTTATTTTTAACATTTGTGACATTCCAATAATTTTTATAACATTATCAGACACTGTTACTTTTATTAAAAATATGAAATTAGTCAATTTATTTATAAAACTAATTTTTACAATATTAAAACAGTTTATTATTAAATAATTAATAATAAATCGATTTTTAAGGAATAAATACTGAAATTTTCAGATTTATTATTTTAAATACGGATCTTCACAAAAATAATATTTTTACTAATATTTTATATAAATAATTAAATCAGTAATATTCAAGTTCAATAATTAAAAATGTTATTTTTAATTATTCTGATATAAATTAATTATATCACTTGTACAATATTTTGCCAATAATCATTATATTTAATTATAATACTAGTTAAATATATTTGATTTATTATTACAAATGTTTATATTAAATCAATTGTACATTGTTGCAATTTTATTATTTATGATAAATAAATATTTTTCATAAATAATTCCTTGATATCATGTTCATTTTCCGAGCCCTCTAAACATATAATTCACAAGATCCTTCTGTTAAACTAAACACTATCAAATACAATAAATGCTCAACAAATCCCATCAACACTATACGACCTCAATATTGATACATTATTCTTGTTCATGTACGATTCATTAGGAAAACTTTGAGTTTCCTTATTATCAGACACCTTAATCTTGACTTGCAAATTCGGAATCGCTTGCAAAATAAGGTGAGTTCATGTCCCCCTTTTCTCTTAACTGTTTTCAGTTTTATACTTCGGGGGTGGAATACATGTTACAACTATTACAGACATTATTATACATGGTATGGTTAGCTTAAGGAGGGTTTTACTACTAGACTGTGAAAGGCGGGCACAACACTTAAGGCCATTAATCCTCATCGTTGGACCGAGGGACATGAGTGATAGATCTATTTGGGTATAGCAAGCCCACACCCATGAGGCCGGGGCGGCCCATAGAGGTGACTATGTCTTCCAGCCGGAAGCCCGGTACAAATTTGCTAGGTTTGAGTTTTCCTGCACCATTTCACACATATCAGTGGCTTTGCAACCCATTGGTGATCTCATTTTCCTTATTGCTACATACCAGGGACTTTCATACACCGTTTACTAGGGACTTTCATACACCATTTACCAGGGACTTTCATACACTGTTTACCAGGGACATTTATACACACAAGACATATTTTAAAGGCTTATACACAGACTTACACATGAACTCGCTCAACCTTTTTGTTGATTTTTCAAACTACATGTATTTCAGGGAACTAACAGGATCTGGCAGGGTATGCATATGTCTAGCTGCGTTGGATAATAGATGTCATCCAAAGTTGTGAAGTTTGAGAGGTGTAACCTACTCCTGGACGGGTTACATGTCTCTAAACCTCATCTTATCCAAAGTCTTTTATGTGTCTTATGAACATGTTTTAAATAATTTATGGTTTGTAACTTATTTCAAGTGTCGATGTTTCTAAACAATGTTATGGAGGCATTTTCTCACTTTTAATAATGGATGAACATCTCGTATTTTTATCATATAGCATTGTTGTGATTGTTGCTATGGTAGTAAGAAGTCATACCAAATAAACCCACGCTTCCGCAAAAGCCGGGGTGTGACATCTTGGTATCAGAGCCTCGATCATAGCGAACTAGGATTCTTTCTCGAGTCTAGACTGTGATCATCAGGGCTCTCACGAAAACATTTTTACATTGCATATACAAGTTTACAGATCCAGGGTACAAACGTTTCTTTACAAACATGTGTTTTTCGTGTCAGACATGTAGTAACTGGAAGGGTTAAGTATCGGTAGTTGAGAACTTCTGTCTAGGCTGGCATTCGTACAAATCCAAATAAAAGGACCCGTTGCCTACCTGGGGACTATCAATGAGAGTACCGATACCTATTAGGCCAAAGCATGTCAAAAAGTCTAGTTTTTGAGTCAGTCTTTATTTAACCATTTTTACAAGTTTTTTTTAACATACCGCTTCCTACACATCAAGTCTTAGAGACTGAGGGGTTCAATCTTAGAGATTGGGGAGGTTTTGGTCTTAGAGGCCAGGGAGTTAGTCTTAAAGACTGGGAAGGTTTGGTCTTAGAAGCCAGGGAGTTAATCTTAGAGACTGGGAAGGTTTGGTCTTAGAGGCCAGGGAGTTAGTCTGAGAAACTAGGGAGTTCAGTCTAAGAGACTGGGTGGGATAGTCTGGGGAAGACTAGGATGATTACTTGCATACATTGATTGTGACTTACATGCGTTGTTGGATTATTTTGTGTTATGACATGGGATGTTATGAGTTATTGTGTTATTACATACGTATATCACTTACTTACTATACTTACTATGACCGGACCAATAAGATCTTCTTTTAGAAGATGCCTCCACGACGGGAAACACGTTTTCCTACCACTGAGGCAGAATTACAGGAACGCATTTCAAAGGCAATAGCAGATCATGAGGCTTCGCGCGCCGAAACAAGCAGGAATAACACAAACGACAACAACAACCCATTCAATGGCTGTACCTACGTTGTACTATTATCAATTTTATATGATACAATCCCCTCTTTTCCAAAGTTCAAAATTTTCTCGAGACCATACATTTTCAAATTCAAATTTTCAAACTAGCTGCAGAACGTAGCATGGAAGCCCTAACCGATCATATGGTGTAATCCGGAATTTCCTTATCTATATAAGAAACTCGCCACTCGATCTAATCTACACAAGAACTACAACTTCTGATATAACTCAACACATACCCAAACTTTTCTTAGTTTAACAAAACCCCATATCCCAATGACAAATCTCCCAGCAGCATATGTTGAATCTTCAAATGCAGCAAAAATTCATCCCTTCCTCCAGTTTACTAATTTACACAATCGAGAGAAGTATCAAAAACTCAAGCATCATGAAGTTCTTACTATTAGCGGTATTGATTGGCAACGAATGGGAACGATTGATTCCAGTGGTTTACTGGCAAGATTACTATTACCTAATACGCCCTGGCGCCGTTTCTTCGACATCCAAGAACCATCATACGATGAACTGGTATATGAGTTCTTATCCACCTTCTATTACAAATATAATAAAAATCTTACCAATGAATCCATTCATTTTCAACTTTGTGGGCAACCTCATACTATGTCATTAACAGAATTCGCAGTTCATCTGGGCATATATACAGATGAAGAAGTTAAACAACCCATTTTTACGGAGGCATCAACCTCTTATTCCTCCGCGGATATGGTAGATTATTGGCAATACCATTCATTAAAAGAATGGTGTGGCCACAATAATTCTACGAACTTCACAGACCCTTGTTATCAATATATGCATCGTGTTTTAGCCAACACTATCACGGGACGCAAGTATAATCAACAAAGGGTTAGAACAACCGAACTTTTCTATCTGTATAGTATTTTTGAGCAAGTTCCTTGTAATATTGCCCACGAGCTTGCTGTATATTTTTCTAGTCAACAATCACATCCTCTGAGAAGTCTCATGGGAGGGTCTTACATTACAAAAATAGCAAAATCATTAGGTGTCTTAAGTGATCAGATTATCCAAGGATTATCCCCACCAAAGGCACCTGGGATTGTAAATTTTTACACCATTAGGCTAACCCCTGTTCATATTGATACACTAATTCAACCATCCCAGTTGGAGGGAGCTTCAGTTATCTTAGAAAATACCTCCCCACAAAATTTACAACAATTATTGTTGTAGTTTCCTCAATCGTCTTTTTATCGATTTGATATGCAACCACCGCTGCCATACATACAAGAACATATTACAACTAACTTATCCCAACCATCAACAACAAACTTCTTACAAAGCTTATCACCGATAGTTTTCGAGGAGGATCCAACGACGCAAGAAGCTTAGTTTGATGAAAGCATGATGATCCAAGATCAATTAGTATCGGAATCATTTTTGCAATCACCGTTACTGCCACAGTCTTTCCAGTCACTATTGAACGAAGTAGAACAACTGCCACCAACTGATATAGCAGGCCCAAGTACGATGCCTCAAATGCATCTACCTCCAGATTCAATGGGAGTCGAAGTGACTAGGTTAAACGATCAGGTTCGAAATTTGTCTCAACAAATAAAATGGATGACGGAAAGAAATAAATGGTTGGAAGACATGCTAGGACAATTAGCTGCTCATATGCAACTGACTCTACCACCTCCACCACCTTTTAGTTCTGAGTCTGAATTTGATTCATTTCCATTTTATCTTTGAACTCCTAAAACGAGAACAACCTTATGCCTAGTTCTCAAAATGTGAAATTTTACTTAAGGAACTTTATGCTTAGTAAATACATCTTTGCTTTATATATTGACCTATCATGCTTGGTATACGCTTACAAATACATTTTTCTTCGTATAATTGATTTAACATACTTAATGCATAAATTACAAACACATCTACGCTTAGTACAGTCTCACAATAAACTTATATTGATTATGACAATCCATGCTTAGTTTATAATGCACACTATTAGTTTGATTTATGTGAAACATAAAATTTCATTGTGCTTGAATGAAATACCTACGTCTAATTTTGTTGTATGCAAAACAAACGATGCTATCATTACAAATCTGAAATACGTTTTGATTCAATTGATGTTGTGTTATATTGATGCTTATTTGATTTAAACGATACCTCAATCTTATTTGTCTTCCTCACTTAACTAGAAGTGCTATGTGGACCATGCGATGAAACGAATAATTATGGGTGCACACTTAATTACGAGGTTCGACGCATGAGAATCATAGTAAGCCTTGTTAAGTACGGTGGCATATAAAAACATTATGTGGTTATGTGATTATCCATTATTTGTTTATTTGTGCACCCATTTGTTTGCCTAATATTTACATTACAAATTCAGCATAACATAAGTGCCATGCAAAACAATTTCTATACAATGATCCTCGTAGATTCCTAAAAATTATCAACACCAAACAATGCTCTAGAAACAAACTCTTTACTTATCTTTTCAATCATTACATTTACATTCTACGGTCTCTTTCGAATAAATTTCAGGACGAAATTTCCTAAAGTAGGGGAGATTGTAACCCCCTTGGTTTTCACACTTGTATTTGTTTGGCTTACATTGTAACAATTACCGTATTTAAAATGGAATGTATTTGAACATACTTGCTTTATACTCATACGTACTTATACCGACACGAACACGTGGATAATTCCAAAATTTGTTATTATTTATGCTATTAAACAATACCACGTAAACTATAAGGAGCTATTTGACATTCTTTGAAACTTGCTTGAAGTTATTACTTTTTAATTTCAAGGGACTAAAGCTGATTTTCTTAAACTTATTTTAACTGAATATCCTAACCTGGTTAACTTTCATATAAAGAATTCCTTCTTTAAACTTAACTCAGTTAACTTATTTAACTGAACAGTTCAGGGACCATTTCTGTCAATTCCCGAAACTTCAGGGACCAAACATGTATTTTATACCAAAGTTGAAGGACTGTTTATGTAACTTTTCGAAAGTTGAGGGACCATTTTTCTAAAAAATGAAACTTGAGGGGCCAAAGTGTAAATTATCAAAACTCCGGATAAAAGGGGGTCTCCTGGGTGAGAATCGGCCCTTGTGAGATTCAAACCTGTGACATCTCGGTTGTAACCGCAACGCCTTAACCAGTTTATCCTCCTAATAGGAGCTGATAATATTAGAATTTAATTTCATTTATATACACTTTAGGATTTTAAATATTTTAATTAAATTAAATCAGAAATAAAAAGGTTTTAATTCAATCAAAACCGGCCGGAGCCGGGACTCGAACCCGCGTCGGTTCGCACACAAGTTCAAGCACCAACCGGCTGGACTATCAGCCACATGTGTTAGATATTAGATCGTATTATATTTATAAACTTACTAAAACAGACCTGAATAATTATATTCAAATCTGCAGTCGCGGATCCGACCAAAACCCCACCAAAACCGATTTTAATCCATTCTTTTGACCTGTAAAGCTTACCCACATGATACCTAACCCCATTGCCCACTCATTTAATCATTCAATCGACATAATTTCATGCCAACTCCACTAATATCGGACTTTTTTATAAAAAAAAATAAAACCGAACATTTCCACTATGATTTGTCGAATCTGAGATCGATTTGGACCTCTATTTAAACTCCTTAGATCACCACTAAACTCGTACACCCTTCACATTCACTTAAACACTTCGAATTAATCGGAATTAGAACCTGCAACTTTGCCGGAAGTTTCACTCGCCGGAATTTAGTCGATACGTCGTTCCAGCCGATACCGGTTCATTTTTATTGTTTCAATTAGCTTGTTTATGCTTATACAATGTTTCCCTAAGATTAATTTGGATATAAACCTGTTTTGATCAAGAATTGAAGCAGTTGACTTTCCTGTTGACTTTATTTGGGGAAGACGACACATTTAAATTCTGTATATATTTTTAATAATCTAAACTTTAATCAACCAACAGGCCTAGCCCAGTGGTTGTGTGTGTGTTTGTTTCAATACAGACCCGGGTTCGAACCTAGGGGTCTGCAAAACTTTTTAATCTTTTTATTTTTAACATTTGTGACATTCCAATAATTTTTATTACATTATCAGACACTGTTACTTTTATTAAAAATATGAAATTAGTCAATTTATTTATAAAACTAATTTTTACAATATTAAAACAGTTTATTATTAAATAATTAATAATAAATCGATTTTTAAGGAATAAATACTGAAATTTTCAGATTTATTATTTTAAATACGGATCTTCACAAAAATAATATTTTTACTGATATTTTATATAAATAATTAAATCAGTAATATTCAAGTTCAATAATTAAAAATGTTATTTTTAATTATTCTGATATAAATTAATTATATCACTTGTACAATATTTTGCCAATAATCATTATATTTAATTATAATACTAGTTAAATATATTTGATTTATTATTACAAATGTTTATATTAAATCAATTGTACATTGTTGCAATTTTATTATTTATGATAAATAAATATTTTTCATAAATAATTCCTTGATATCATGTTCATTTTCCGAGCCGTCTAAACATATAATTCACAAGATCCTTCTGTTAAACTAAACACTATCAAATACAATAAATGCTCAACAAATCCCGTCAACACTATACGACCTCAATATTGATACATTATTCTTGTTCATGTACGATTCATTAGGACAACTTTGAGTTTCCTTATTATCAGACACCTTAATCTTGACTTGCAAATTCGGAATCGCTTGCAAAATAAGGTGAGTTCATGTTCCCCCTTTTCTCTTAACTGTTTTCAGTTTTATACTTCGGGGGTGGAATACATGTTACAACTATTACAGACATTATTATACATGGTATGGTTAGCTTAAGGAGGGTTTTACTACTAGACTGTGAAAGGTGGGCACAACACTTAAGGCCATTAATCCTCGTCGTAGGACCAAGGGACATGAGTGATAGATCTATTTGGGTATAGCAAGCCCACACCCATGAGGCCGGGGCGGCCCATAGAGGTGACTATGTCTTCCAGCCGGAAGCCCGGTACAAATTTGCTAGGTTTGAGTTTTCCTGCACCATTTCACACATATCAGTGGCTTTGCAACCCATTGGTGATCTCATTTTCCTTATTGCTACATACCAGGGACTTTCATACACCGTTTACCAGGGACTTTCATATACCGTTTACCAGGGACATTTATACACACAAGACATATTTTAAAGGCTTATACACACAGACTTACACATGAACTCGCTCAACCTTTTTGTTGATTTTTCAAACTACATGTATTTCAGGGAACTAGCAGGATCTGGCAGGGTATGCATATGTCTAGCTGCGTTGGATAATAGATGTCATCCAGAGTTGTGACGTTTGAGAGGTGTAACCTACTCCTGGACGGGTTACATGTCTCTAAACCTCATCTTATCCAAAGTCTTTTATGTGTCTTATGAACATGTTTTAAATAATTTATGGTTTGTAACTTATTTCAAGTGTCGATGTTTCTAAACAATGTTATGGAGGTATTTTCTCACTTTTATTAATGGATGAACATCTCGTATTTTTATCATATAGCATTGTTGTGATTGTTGCTATGGTATTAAGAAGTCACACCAAATAAACCCACGCTTCCGCAAAAGCCGGGGTGTGACATAATTAGCGAAGCTCTGCCTCGTTGTAAGTATTATATCCCCCGGTTACGTATTAGATACGCTGCCCGATTGATTTAGTGCTCCGTAACGCCTGTCGAGGCTCTGCCCGACGTAGTCGTTGGAGTTCTGTCTCGGGGATGGTATAACTTATGTAAATTGGGTTAGTATACTAACACGTGTGCATTGTTTAATTAATAGATTATAACCATGAAGTCACAAAGGAAATACCTAAATTAGCAATGTGAGTTTATCCTCTTTTTAAATGCTTTTCATAAACTGTTTTTACAAAACCTCAAATTATTTTACATGATAATTAACAGTGATTGAGTATTTGTAATTCTACAATTATTGTCGGTATGTTGGGGTTTTGTATAAAAAAATTAGTAGTAACATGACCACAAGTCAGGATTGACAGTGCCGTGGGTGGTAATTAAAGTAGAAATATAAACAAATGTAATGGAGATATCGCCCTCAATACTTTAAAATGATAAAACCTGTCTTGATTAAATTCGGATTCACTCACCAGTATTTCCCACTGACAAATGTTTTTAAAACGCGTTTCAGGTAACAAAATGTGAAAGCCAAATAGAAGCCAGCTGGACAACATTGAAGGCTTGGAAATATGGCTATAAAAGTTACCTAAATAAAAGAAGATGTTTTATTTAAATAAATTAGGGTTTATCCCTATAAACCCGTTTGTAATGGAAACTTGGGAATTTTCCCATATATTTATTATTATAAAAATGTGCAATTTCTTGGACATTTAGTAAATCATGAAGGAATTCATGTGGATTCCACAAAGATTGAGGCAATTACTAAATGGAAAGTCCCTGAATCACCAACGGAGGTTAGAAGTTTCCTAGGACTAGCTGGTTATTATAGAATGTTTATCCGAGATTTCTCTAGAATAGTCATTCCCTTAACCAAATTAACCTGTAAATCTGTTAAGTTTGAATGGGGACCAAAAAAAGAAGAAGCCTTTAAAATTCTTAAGCAAAGATTAACCAACGCACCCATACTAGCGTTACCAGAAGGAATTGAAGACTTTGAAGTCTATTGTAATGCTTCTAAGTTAGGTTATGGATGTGTGTTGATGCAACGTCAAAAGGTTATAGCCTATGCCTCTAGACAACTTAAGAATAATGAAGAGAATTACTCAACCCATGATTTAGAGTTAGGAGCAATAATTTTTGCCCTTAAGATTTGGAGACACTATTTATATGGAAATAAATTTGTTGTCTTCACTGATCATAAGAGCTTAAGGTACATTTTTGGGCAAAAAGAGTTGAATATGAGACAGAGACGCTGGATGGAATTTCTTAGTGATTATGATTGTAATATCCAGTATCATGCAGGAAAGGCTAATGTAGTAGCTGATGCTTTAAGTTGAAAGTATCATGAAAAGCCAAGAAAAGTACGTTCTCTTAAATTAAATCTGCAGATAGATTTAAATGAACAGATTAGAGCTGTACAAGAATCAGTAATCAAGAATGATACTGAAAAATTGAAAGGAATGATTAAGGAATTAGAACAAGGAATAGACGGAATTTGGAGATTCCATAAGAAAAGGATGTGGATACCCAAACAAGGAAACCTAAGCCACCGAATTTTAGAAGAAGCCCATAAGTCTAAGTATATGATACATCCTGGAAGTGATAAGATGTATCAAGATCTAAGAAAGAATTTTTGGTGGATAGGAATGAAAAAGGATATAGCAGCTTATGTTGCCAAGTATCTAACCTGTTCACAGGTTAAAGCTGAGCATCAGAAACCCTCAAGCTTGTTGCAACAATTAGAAATGCCTGTATGGAAGTGGGAATTGATAACAATGGACTTTGTTACCAAATTACCCAAGACACGAAAAGGAAATGATATAATCTGGGTGTTGTAGATAGACTAACCAAGTCTGCTCATTTCTTACCAATGAAGGAAACATTCGGTATGGAACAATTAGCCAAGCTGTATGTAAATAAAATATTTTCATTACATGGAATTCCTTTATCAATTGTTTCTGATAGAGATAGTCGGTTTACTTCTCATTTTTGGACAAGTTTCCAAAAAACAATGGGAACCAAGTTAAATCTAAGCAGCGCTTATGATGTGTGTAAAATGCAACATATAAATTACATCAAATTAGGCATAAAACTATTTTTAGTACTAATGTTGGAAAAAGTGTACTTTTGTCTTCCTTTTGTATTTTCAGGATTAAATGAGCTCAAATGAACAAAAGAAGCAAAAATGCAGCTAAATCTAACATAAATACAAGAAAAGGAATAAACGTGGCATGCCCGACCCCTCGACAGCATCTTCCCAAGCAAAAACAAGACAACAGAAGGCTGAACAGTCCCCGTGTCGATCGGACACGGAGGCGTGCCCAGCGGGCACGGTGTTACACCCCTTTCTTAGACGGAAGCACGAGGTGTGATCATGAAAGGTTTTCATTGCATACGATTGGTAAACATACTACATGCTCGTAAAAATAACACCAAATGAAAAACATTACATAACGGAAATCATAGTTTAAGTGTTTACAACACGAGACAACATATTGTCTTAAAAGTTTACAACTTTATTTAACGATAAACATAAATGACATCCAAGAGCATGAGTAAGACCGCGCGCACATCCACTTTAGTTACCTGAAATACATGTGAGTTTTTGGAAAAACGTCAACAAAATGTTGGTGTGAATTCATGCAGTTCTTGTATTGAACGTTTGTATACTTTGTACGAAAACAGGGTATGTATCTTGTATAAATCAAGTATTATTGTATAAATAAAGTATTCTTGTATAAATCAAGTATTTCTATATGTATCAACTTGTTAATAGCTTGCAAGGCCATTAACATGTGACACGACATAGGAAGCATCCAAACCATAGGCATTTTTCTAGTTGTCGATTCACGACGGAGACACAAAAGCACTACTCGGTACTAGTTTTCACCAAGAGTGTGGCTGCCCGAAAACCCACTAGATCTAACCTTTTGTTCTGCGGTCTTAATATGTACACGATTAATGGTGCTTATGGTACCCTATTCGTGACACGATTTCTCGTATCATTCCTTAAACGCATCATACTTGGTACTGGTTATCACCAATAGTGCTTCTTGTTTTTGTATCAATCATATCATAACACATGTATCTTGTATCTTTCTGTAAACATTTAGTAACATGTATTTCACCCCCGAAGTTATAAAACTGAAAACAGTTAAAAGAAAAGGGGGAGCATGAACTCACAATTTTGCGTTCCTGCGTCGTAAACTTCACCGGATTTGCTTATCTAGCATCGTGACCTAAACGTGTTTTATTAACGTTAGTCACTAGACTTGTATCGCACAAGTACAAGTCACTATCTTTTGTATATGTGTTCTTGTGTTAAAAATACTTTATATTTTTAACTATGTGCCTTACTTATATTATTTTCTCAACAATAAATATAAGTATCTTGTATTTTTCACCCGAATTATGTATTTTGTCCACAAACTTCATTTCTTGTTCATAACTTGTCCAAGTTATATAATCTATCAAGTAATATATTTTCATAAATATATTCCCTTGTATTTGTCTAAGTATGTTGTATGTGTATTTTTGTATCTTCACTCCTTAGGAGTATTTAGTGTATTTTCAAGTCCTAATACACTACCACATATAATACATACTACATACACTTAGCACAAAATTTGGTGATCAATAAATATATATATTTTTCTCAAAAATATACATACTTAATATCAATTTTAATCTTGAAGAAATCATCATTTCTTAACACAAAAATTAGGGAAACCTTGGTAAATATCTTTAGATACATTTTTAGGGGATAAGTTTCTCAAAAACTCATATTCTGTTGGGATTGAACGCTACCAGAGGAACAGATAATGTAAAGCCAAAACCAGGTCACAACAGAGGATTCACAATAAGCAGCAGTTTACACTTTGCTCTCTCCTTGAAAGTGATTTATAACAACTGATGGTCTTTATCCACTGTTCAGATACAACTACTGCTGGTCCTTCAACTGCTGATCAAAACCCTGAAATACCCAACACTGCTGGTCCTATCTACTGATGATAAAGCACTGCCCAGTCAAGGACTGATCAACCTTGAGTAAAGCACTGACATAAAGGAAGAGCAGCTGTTTAGTGAATTGTATAGTCAGTGGTTAGGTTAGCAGTGTTTGTGTAAGGACAATAGATACAGGTTGTTAGGCTGTTAGACGTCGCTTTCATGGTGACGTCAGCTGAGATACCTCAGTGGTTTGGTTTGCCTATAAATGTAACAGTACCCTGTACTGTTACATTTGATTGACTGAGCGGGTTCTTCTCCTCATGTCTAATCCTTTCATCTTGTGTGCAACCAACCTTGGGGCATCAGGCTGAGGGGGAGTTTAGTTTGTAAGCATATATGTAATCTTTTGCTTTTGATTTGTAAATCCTTTGACTCTATGAGAAGCAATTGTTTATCAAACTATTTTCTCCTTTGATTGTGTTTACAAAGTTTATCTTAAATTCCGCTGCACTTTACATGTTTTCATATTCACAAATTGTTCAAAACATACAAACAAACATAATCATGAGAGCCTCCGATCTCAACAATTGGTATCAAAGCCTGGACAGTCAAATTCGATCTAACAATCAATTTGACATAACAGTTCAGCTCAAAATTCATTGATACTAAGGTTGGTTGTATTTAGTTGAAAAACAGAGTATCGAGTATATCATGATCAAAATGGTTATTCAACAACTCTGTATATCAACCAAGATGTCATATGACACACAAAATTTCACACAACAAGTGAATTTATGCACAAAATACTCATGGTTTCTAGATCTGAAATAAGTATCTGTTAAACTATGAGATTACTTCTTATTTTCTAAATTAATTTCAACTGTTGATGTGTAATTTGTGATGTTTTCCATAAATACTAAAGTCTGAACCTCAGATTAACAAAACATATGTTCATAAAAACATTGATGTTTTGCTAACACAAAAAGAGGGAAATTATAACTTTAGTCATTCAGATCTTATGTGTTGAAAACAGGTTGAGACCCTCAAAAGGAACAAATCAACTCTGTTAATAATACATTAAGAAAATCAAGGGTCAACAGAGTCCGTATCATATGTAGTGTGAGATTGGTTGAAAAGTTATGAAAACATGACCAAGTCTCTCAAAACATTACTGCAAAGTGATTTTGGACTAATATTCACAAAAACTATGAAGTGTGTTTATCTCAAAAAACTCTTGAATTCAAAAGAGAAGAGTATAAACTTAAAACATTTAAGAGTCAAAAGCTTGGGGTAACAATGGTCATTAAGCAACTGTTTGTGCTCATCGGTTCAAGAAAGTTCAGGTGACATTAGTGTTCCCAGTGATTGAACTTACAAAAGGACTTGACAAATTTTCAAAATCATCACATAGTAACTAGATCTACAACAGGATCTTCAAAACTCATGTGTTCTTGTGTCCTCATGTTTGAAATCAACTGACAAAGAAAATGGTACCAAGCAGTGGTTAAAATGTTTTTAAAAGTATTCTACCACTGCAGTCAAAACACTGACCATTTTCAATAACTTGAGAATGATGAGATTATATGCTTTTTGAAATTATACCAAATCCTTTTGATGCTGTTCTCAGAAAATCCTGTAACCATTTTTTTTCTCAAAGGAATTTCTCGAATAACCAGGATATATCATTTATTTTTTAAGGATATATTTGGAACTTTTGCTTGTTTTTGTTGGCAATAGTTTCAGCTCTTGTCAGGATGTAATACCTTATTTTTGATGGTATTAGTATCCTCATAATTGGGTCAAAAGGAAATGGTACATATGTCATGATCATGTCTACTCAGGGTTGCTCCTAAATTTTCATCAAAAATTGATTGCAAATTATGCTTGAATTACTAAGGTACTCATGTTTTAATTAAATATTAAACGAAAATGAGTTGCTTTAGCAAAAAGTTTTCATCATCTGGGGTACTAAACCACTGTCTTTCAAAATTGACATGTGGCAAAACCTTGAATGAAAATCTTCAAAACTGTTGCTGAAACACCTGTCCTTCAAGATCTGTACCATTTACCCTAACCACTGATTTGTTCAAATGTCTGATCTCTAAACACTGTCCACTACTGAAAGTTAACCACTGATCCCTCATTCTCTTGAAAAGCACTGATGTTCAAAATCAGTGTCTTATCCACTGATATGCTATCTACTGATAGTAAAAATCATCCACTGCCCACAATTTTTACCGTTGTAACCACTGATACTTGATACGTCAGTGGTTCTTAAAACAACTGTTCTCCATACTTCATCCGTTTCATCTGTGCTTGACACGTGGTCAGTTTTTAGCCCTCAGATCGTAATAACCGCTGCCACATCAGCGATCATTTTATTTTTTTTATTTTTTTTTTCAAATAAAACCCTGCCCTAAACCCCAAACAGGGTTTTACACTGTCGAATTGAATTCCAAAATTCTCTTCTCATAGCAGTTTCCAACCCTTCTTCTCAAAAACTTCAAAATCATTCTTCGTTTTTCTCTGCAAAAATGACAAAATCAAAGTCAAAATCAAAATCACAACCAAAACCAAAATCTCCACCATCTTCAAAAGAGGCCGCTCAAACGGCCGAAGAACCCATCGAAATACCTTACAAACAATCTCACAACTATCTGGGTTTACTCACAAAACCTACTGATAATCACACCTTTGACACCATCATTGATTCATTATCTGCATCAAAGTACAAAACTTTGTTAATAGCAAATGCTCCCATCTATCTTCAAACCCAGAGAGAGTTTTGGAAAAAGGCGACGCTTGAAAAACAAGACGATAAAGTCATAGCCATTAACTCCTCGTTACAGGGTAAAGTGATTCGAATCACACCACAATCAATCTCCGAAGTCTTTAATCTTGACGATCAGGAAGGTAAAATCTCTTTTGATAAAGCCGAGATGAAAACTGATTTCGTAAAAAGGGGATATGCAGAAGAATCAAAGGTAGATACCTTACAAAAAGGTTATTTCCCTTCTGCACCTAGGTTTTTATTTCACACACTTCTGATGTGTGTTTCGAATAAAACAACATCTTTTAACGAAATACCACTGAAAATTCAATGCCTGGGTTATGCTATTTTGAATAATAAGGACTACAACTACTCCCAGGAGATTTTCAATGACATGGTGAAAAACGTTGAAAGTAATGCATTTTTACTTTTTCCAAGATTTCTGAGTTACTATTTTGAACAAAAATTTGAAAAGGAAAATGTAAATTTGCTAAAACAAGGTGTTCATTGTCAAATAAAAGGCTTAACAAAAGAAACATTTTCAAGAATGATGGCACCAATAAAAACAAAAGCAGGGGTACCTGAGCAGATTTTAGCGGTTACAACTGCTCCTCAGGTATCAGCTGCTGAGCCCACTGCTCCAGGTGATCATAGCAGCACAACCACTGCTTTGAAACCCACACCTGACATAACCAAAAAGACCAAAAGAAAAACATCCAGAAAACCCACCAAACCCAAAACAAAGGCAACTCTGGAAGATGAGATCCCAGAGGAAATGCCTGTGACAACACAAAAGTCACCACAAACCACTGCTGCTACTTCCTCACAGCAGTTGGAAGAAAGATCTCAACCCATGCCTAAAACTCCTCCTGCATCCTCACAAAAGGATCAGGTTGTAAGCACAGGGACACCACAATATGAAGCTCTGAATCCACTCGGATCCATCTTCCTAAGTCCTGATCCCAAGGACATGTCTCTTTCAACTCCCATCCCCTCACCAATAATAATGCCACAATCCATGCTACCTTTGTTGCATGCAGCTGCTATAGCTCAGACACAAACCAGTTCCTCTCTATCACCTGTCACTGAGAGTATACCCCAACAGGTGACTGGGTCTGATGCTACTACTTCTGCAATCCCAACAACAATTGAGGAGGTTACACCCCCTGAGTTACAAGTAACTCTCGGTGGTAGTTCAAGTGGAGCAGCGACTACAACTGGTGGATCAACAGATCCTCAGTTGGACAGTTGTTTCATAAGTAAGACTCCCTTGAAGGCAATTTCTTCCATGGCAACTTCGGTAACCACCAGTGAATTGGATCTAACCACTGGTATCATCAAAGGTTTATCGAATGCTGAAGAAAGAAGTCCCCAGTACCAAGAACAAGGGGCATCAATGGGTGATTTTTGGGACTATGTTCCTAAGTCACACATTGATATAACCACTACTGGTGGGGACTCAGATGATCCCAGTAAAATGGGTGATGATTCAAGATATCAGGAATTGACGGGCAGAGTGGAAAAACTTAAAGAATCAGTTTCTGAAATAAAGGAGATGGTGCAAGAGATTTTAAAAGCTCAGAAAGCACAATCCAATGCTGTTCCTGCTCAAGCACCTGCTCCACAACAAGCACCTGCTGCAAATGAGCTTTGGAATATTTTCCAATCCATGCTTGAAAAACAGCAACAAATGGCTGATCAAAAGCATGCTATTCAAGTACAAATGCTGATCAACATGGTGGGATCAAGGTTCAAGGATGCTCAAGCAGATATCAAGGCTATTAAGGCCAGTATCCAAACTACCACTGGCAAGGCTCCTTCAACTTTACTATTTTTTGATGACCCCCTTGCAGACAATGCCAAAAAGGGGGAGATAATGAAGCAAATGAAGAAGAAGAAGAAGAAGGGAATAGAACATGGCCTTCATATTATGCCAGAAAAAGAAAAAGAAAAACAGGTCTCAAAACCTGTTAGCCAAACAGCTGCCATGTCATCTACACACACACTTTCAACACACACCACCACAACTACTGCTCTACCACCATCATCTACAATCACACCATCATCACTGCCTCCTGCCATAAAGCAGAAGACAGCAGATGTTACAACATCTGCTGTAATGACAACAGTGATTGAAACACCAGTTGTTTCAACCACTGTCAGTCAATCACTGTCACAAACCACTGCTATCCAATCCACCACCACTGATCCACCCAAAACATCATCTGCTCCTTCTTCATTAAAAAGGAGAAGGAATCTTATATCAGATGATGATTCACCACCGTCATCACCACCATCAAAAACTACCTCACCACTTCCATCCCCTGCTCAAAAGCAGAAGACAACTGCTGACATATCAGCAGTTGTAATGACAACAGATGTTGAGACACCAGTTGTCTCAACAGCTGTTAGTCAGTCATCCACCACTGCTCTCATCTCTCCTACTTCACAGCCAAAGCTCTTCAACATAAAAAGAAAGCCAATATCTACCGATGAAGGTATACATGATCCTAATGCTGCACAATATCCACTGGAACTTGAAGCCATAAAAAATGAGATGAGGCAATTCTATACAGAAGAAGATCCTTCAAAAAGGAGATTCTCCTCACTCATAGGCTACATGCCATCAGATGATATGGATGATTACCTCAAAATCAAGGCAAGGCAAGCAAGACTAAGAGCTAAAGTTGAGAGTGAAAAAGAACGGTTAAGCGAAGATGGCATTGCTAAAAGACTGGAGTTCTACCTCACAAAAGTAAAGCAGATAGAAGAGTTTACACAAGACCTAAACAAAGAAAAGGCTGATCAAAAGAAAGAGTTAAGAAAACAATATCTAGCCTACATCATGAAAGAGAAATTCTATCCTGCTGAAGAACAACTGAACAACAGTTCAAAGAATGGCCAGTAGTAGCTCTTAAGCGTGAGGCAGAAAGGATTGAGAAGATTAAGAATGATCCTACTAAGAAGAGGAATGCTCCTAACTGGAGAAAATATGAAAAGCTCATTGCTGACTTAACCGCTGAATATAAGAGAAAGAAAAAGGAGTTGGTGGATGCGAAAATGGATACTGCTGAAGCCATATCAAAATGGTCAAAACAGCAGACCGATGAAGCCTATGAAAGGCTAAAGAAAAGAAAGATAACTGTTTCAAGCACCTCAAAGAAGCGAGAACATATGATGAAGCTTGAACAGAAAATTGAAAACCTCATAACAATGTTAAAATCAGCAGACAGTTCTACTCTTGTGTCAAACCAAGTTGAAGGCAAACAGCTGACTGAAGAAGAGGTAATAGAAAAAGAAGCAGAGTATCTCAAGGGAGCCATCTTAAAAATGGGTCTGAATGAAGACAGCTCATCAAAGCTTCAAAACCTTTTTAAGAAGGTATTAAACAAACCTGCGTCTCCAAACACTGCAAAAGACAAGACAGAAGTTGAAAGACAAGAGCTTATTGAGCAAGAAACTGCAGAAGACATAGCTGCAGCAGACAAAGTCATTGAAGAAGCTTTCAAAAGAATGTCTGAAAGTCTGCAGATGTTTTCAAGGCCATTATCCCTCAACTTATCAGCAAATAAGTCTCTCCCAAGAAACCCACTTGGCTTAAAAATACTAAAGTGGATGTCTGATCAAAAGACTCACGTATTGACCCTGGTCAGAGCCAATGGCGAAGTGAAGTACATATCAAGGAAAGAAGCACTAGGCCTTAGTGTTGAAGATTTGCAGGATCTCCTTGAACTTTCACTGTGTAGGGATGAGGATGACCAGAGTGCAAAGGAATTTGAAGCAGAATTCAAAGAACAAGCTAAGGCATTCTTGATGAGTAATAAAGGTCCTGAATAATGAAGGGTTTTGGCATTATCTGTTCCAGGGGGAGATTGTTGGGATTGAACCCTACCAGAGGAACAGATAATGTAAAGCCAAAACCTGGTCACAACAGAGGATTCACAATAAGCAGCAGTTTACACTTTGCTCTCCCCTTGAAAGTGATTTATAACAACTGATGGTCTTTATCCGCTGTTCAGATACAACTACTGCTGGTCCTTCAACTGCTGATCAAAACCCTGAAATATCCAACACTGCTGGTCCTATCTACTGATGATAAAGCACTGCCCAGTCAAGGACTGATCAACCTTGAGTAAAGCACTGACATAAAGGAAGAGCAGCTGTTTAGTGAATTGTATAGTCAGTGGTTAGGTTAGCAGTGTTTGTGTAAGGACAGTAGATACAGGTTGTTAGGCTGTTAGACGTCGCTTTCATGGTGACGTCAGCTGAGATACCTCAGTGGTTTGGTTTGCCTATAAATGTAACAGTACCCTGTACTGTTACATTTGATTGACTGAGCGGGTTCTTCTCCTCATGTCTAATCCTTTCATCTTGTGTGCAACCAACCTTGGGGCATCAGGCTGAGGGGGAGTTTAGTTTGTAAGCATATCTGTAATCTTTTGCTTTTGATTTGTAAATCCTTTGACTCTATGAGAAGCAATTGTTTATCAAACTATTTTCTCCTTTGATTGTGTTTACAAAGTTTATCTTAAATTCCGCTGCACTTTACATGTTTTCATATTCACAAATTGTTCAAAACATACAAACAAACATAATCATGAGAGCCTCCGATCTCAACATATTCTTCTAAGTGTCAAAATTTTATAGAGTTTCCCCTAAAAATGGAGGTTTCCCATGTTTTCAAAACATGTGTTTATTTTCTTTTAGAAACGTCAACAACATCAACAACATAATCAAGTCTTACCAAGTGCCAAAATCAAGTAAATTTCACTACATCATGAACTTGAAGTTTTTGTAAAAACTTGTAGTAACTTACCATGTTATTTAGTAGGTTTAGTTACCGTTCAAAACATGGTTGTTTGTTTGTAAATCACTTTAAAAGATTTAGTCATTTACAACTTGTAAGATGATTTTTCTAAAAATATTTCTTTTGTATTTTTCTTGTTTCACACATGTTTCTAGTCTTGTTTTTCTAATATAAATTGTGTAGGTTCAAGTAAAAACCAAGACCTTCTAAAAATCATATTTTAAACTTGGTTTTCTTGGAAAATCATTCATAAATCTTGGATTTACAAGTTCACTAGTTTACTTTGTTTTAAATCATTTTACTTTCAAGTTCATGTTTAATCAAGAAGATAATCATCTTTGTGTAAACACATAATCATCTCTTAATCTTGCTAGATCATGTGTTTAATCACAATCTAGCAAGCTTCATATGAAGATTAACATCATCATCTCTAGTAAACAACTATCAAATATCATTCATGTATTAAACAACATCATTCTATCCATATATCATCATATGCAAAGTTTATGTTCAAGTTTCAAGTTCATGTTCTTTAGTGTTCATAAGATTTTCAACATAATAAGTCTTTTAACCACTAAAAATAGAAGTAACAAAGGGTGTTCAAGAATCTTACAACTAGCTTAGAGCTAGAGAAGAACAAGATGAATAATGAGTGGATAAAGGCACACAAGAGAGGTCCTTCAAGTTCCGTGATCACCGAGTCTCCTAAATCACCTTGTATCACCTTGAGATACACTTGGAATGCTTGAAGCTTGAATGAAAATGGGTGGTGGATTGGAGCCGTGAGCAAGGGAGGGGTGGAGGAGGAGAATGAGTGTGAAAGATGAATGTAAGTTATGATCTTCCATGTGATTTAATAACCATGTTTCCCTTAAAACCTTAGGTTAATATGTTTGTAAAGTACTAGACAAGATCCTTACACAAATCTTGGGGGGATCCTAGGAGATTACACAAGATTAAGAAAGATCTCACAAGATCAAGGTGGGGCCACTATATGGGCTGATTACTTGCATATGGGGGGGGGGGGGTAAATTGTAATTTAGAATGATAAGGTAGGTTACTAGTGGAAGTTAAATGTGAAAGTCTTGTATTTATGTGTATCATGCTTTATGTAGTATGTTAGTGTGCTCGGGAACCATGACTAGCTCAGAAACATTAAAACAATGCTTCTAATAATATTTTGATATTCCAGGTAATGTCCGGTTGTTCGGTTAAATACCGGTTCGTTAAAGTGCTAAATTGCACTGTTTAGTGTCCTTTATGTCCCCTTTTGTAACCCTTTTAGTTCCCAACACTTAGATGGGTATTCTGGATAATAAAACATGAATTCTGCATAATATTTACTTGTTAAAAGCTGATTTATTGCTGATTTGTGCAGAATTCTGCATTTAAAATTCGTTTCGGGTGCTTTTTAGTGCGTATTTTAGCTTCCGGAAAGTCTATATATAAACCCTTGTATGTACTCTTGGGTTTTAATGTATTCTTGTCGTTGGACCTACACCTAGGCCTCAATTCTATTGTCTAACTGCTTTCTGTAGAATTGTTGACACGATGTGTCTTACCGGTGAGTTTACTAGTATTTCTGACGCAACGCTGTTCATTAACGCATAAAGTAATTCTTGTAGTATAAAACGTGCATGAATTCACTTGTATAATATGTAATCAGACATTGTTGACATTTAAGCACATAATTGTAGTCTTTAAATAATTATTAAAGTGTACGGAAATTACCGGTTTGGTGCCAATTGTCACAGTCTCCCCCCGTTAAAAGAATTTCGTCCCGAAATTCAGGCTGAGCTGACTCTTGCAGGAGTCTTCTTGAACAGGTGGGGGTACTTTTCTTTGAACTGGTCTTCACGTTCCCACGTGTACTCGGGTCCGTGCTTAGAGTTCCAACGTACTTTGACAAGTTTCACACTGCTCCTCCTGGTCTTGTTGACTTTCCAGTCGGTAACCTCAACGGGTTGTTCTGTAAATCGGAGGGCGTCATCAATATGCACTTCATCCACCGGGATGATCACGTTTTCTTGTGTTGGACTCTTCTTGAGATTGGATACATGGAACGTATCATGTACTCCATTATGTTCTTCCGGTAATTCCAATTTGTATGCCATGGTACCAATTCTTTCCAAAATCTTGAATGGTCCGATGTATCGTGGATTCAGCTTTCCACGTTTTCCAAATCTTATTACGCCCTTCCAAGGTGAGACTTTTAACAACACTTTGTCTCCCACCTCGAACTCTAATGGTTTTCGTCTTCGATCAGCGTAGCTCTTTTGTCGATCTTGAGCCGCCTTAATACGCTCTCGGATCTGCATAATCTTGTCGGTTGTCTCTTGTACAAGTTCAGGACCAACCATTCGTTTGTCTCCAACGTCTGCCCAACATAAAGGTGATCGGCACTTGCGGCCATACAGAGCTTCTAACGGTGCAGCTTTTATGCTTGTATGATAACTGTTATTGTAGGAAAACTCAACTAAAGGTAGATGAGTATCCCAGCTGCCGCCTAGGTCCATAACACATGCGCGAAGCATATCTTCCAGCATTTGTAAAGTCCGTTCGCTCTGGCCGTCTCTTTGTGGATGGAAGTTCGTGCTTAGATCTAGCTGAGATCCAAAGGCTTCCTGAAATGATTGCCAGATTCTTGAGACAAAGCGTCCATCTCTTTCTGAAATAATTGAGATAGGCACTCCATGACGTGCCACAATTTCTTTTAAGTATATCTCAGCAAGCTTTCCCGTGCTATCCTTCTCTCGGATTGGTAGGAAATGCACAGATTTCGTCAATCGATCAACTATCACCCATATCATATCGTGCCCTCTCGGGGTCCTGGGTAATTTTGTTATGAAGTCCATAGAGATTTGCTCCCACTTCCACATGGGTATCTCTGGTTGTTGCAGTAGACCGGACGGTTTCTGATATTCAGCCTTAACCTTAGCACAGGTTAGGCACTTTCCAACATAAATAGCAACATCGCTTTTAAGTCTCGGCCACCAATAGTAATCTTTCAAGTCTTGATACATTTTGTCTGATCCTGGATGGATCGAGTATTTCGACTTGTGCGCTTCATCAAGGATGACTTCTCGAATACCGCCATAGAGCGGAACTCAAATACGCTTCTCAAAGTATAAGGTTCCCTCTTCATTTGGCACCATGTATTTCAACATACCCCGGAGGTATTCAGCTTTACGGTTTTCCATCTTAAGGGCATCTTGTTGTGCGTCTCGAATACGTGTAGTGAGGTTCGTTCGAATAGTCATTTCCAATGCTCGAACCCTTAGGGTTTTAACCCTTTCTTTTCGGCTTAGTGCGTCTGCTACAACGTTTGCCTTTCCAGGATGGTACTTAATCTCACAGTCATAATCGTTTAGTAGCTCGACCCATCGTCGCTGGCGCATGTTTAGTTCCTTCTGATCAAATATGTGTTGTAGGCTTTTGTGATCTGTGAAGATTGTACATCGAGTACCATATAAATAGTGTCGCCAGATCTTCAAGGCGAATACCACCGCACCTAGTTCCAAGTCGTGCGTGGTGTAATTCCTTTCATGTATCTTCAATTGTCTTGAAGTGTAAGCGATGACTTTCTGGCATTGCATGAGCACGCAACCCAATCCTTGGCGCGAAGCGTCGCAGTATACCACGAAGTCTTCGGGTAAAGATAGTATTGGTGCATCGCATAGCTTATTCTTAAGTAGTTGGAAGGCTTCTTCCTGCTTGGCACCCCAGTCGTACTTCTTGTCTTTCTGTGTAAGGGTAGTTAGCGGTTGAGCTATCTTTGAGAAATTCTCAATAAACCGTCGGTAATAGCCCGCTAAGCCCAAAAATTGTCGAACTTCAGTTGGGGTTTTGGGGGCTTCCCAATTCTTTATTGCTTCAATCTTGGATGGGTCTATATGAATGCCCTTCTCATTCACAACGTGACCAAGAAATTGTACTTCGCGAATCCAAAATTCGCACTTTGAGAATTTCGCATAAAGTTTCTCTTTCTTCAGTAGTTCCAGAATGGTTCTGAGATGTTGCTCATGTTCTTCTTTCGTTCGGGAATAAATCAGGATATCATCGATAAATACAATCATGAATTTATCGAGATATGGTTTGCATACGCGGTTCATCAGATCCATAAATACCGTTGGCGCGTTCGTCAGTCCGAATCCTTAACTGATGGTTTGCATACAAGAAACTCGTAATGCCCATAACGTGTTCTGAATGCAGTCTTTGGTACGCTTTCCTCTTGAATCCTTAACTGATGGTATCCAGATCGAAGATCGATCTTGGAATAGTAGCTTGATCCTTGCAACTGATCAAATAAGTCATCAATCCTCGGTAGCGGGTACCGATTCTTGATTGTGAGCTTGTTCAGTTCTCTGTAATCGATACACATCCGCAGAGTTCCATCCTTCTTCTTCACGAACAATACTGGAGCTCCCCAAGGTGAGAAGCTTGGCCTTATGAATCCTTTATCCAACAACTCCTGGAGTTGTGTAGATAATTCTTGCATCTCGGATGGTGCAAGCCGATAGGGTGCCTTGGCTACAGGAGCGGCTCTTGGGACCAAGTCTATACGGAATTCGACTTGTCGTTGCGGAGGTAATCCTGGCAGATCTTCTGGAAAAACATCAGGGAATTCCTTCACCACAGGAATGTCTTCGAGTTTCGGCTCCACAGCCTTCTTATCTACAACGTGTGCTAGGAAAGCAACACATCCTTTCCTTAAGCACTTCTGTGCCTTCATACAACTGATGATTTGAAGAGGCGCGTCTCGTTTTTCTCCATGCACGATGAGAGTTTCATCATTCGCCAGAGGGATGCGGATGATTTTCTCATGACAAACAACTTCAGCTTTGTTCTTGGACAACCAGTCCATTCCGACCACTATATCAAAGCTACCCAGTTGAATGGGTAAGAGATAGATGCTAAATCTTCGTTCACCAAGTTCTAATGTGCAACCTCTAACAATTTCGCCCGATTCAACAAGTTTACCATTGGCTAGTTCTATGGAATAAGGAATATCTAATTTACTAGATTCTATCCCAAGCATACGTTTAAATTCCACAGACATGAAGCTATAGTCAGCACCAGTGTCAAATAATATGGATGCAAAGTGATTGTTAACAAGAAACGTACCGGTGACCATATTAGGGTCCTCGCGTGCGTTCCTTGCTCCAATCACAAATGCTCATGCCTGAGCATTGTTTCTCTTTGGGTAGTTCTTCATGAAATGATCCTTGCTTCCACAACTGAAGCATCCTTGATTTTGCCCAACTCCATTCCCATTCTGGTTACCATTGCCATTTCCATTTCCACCGTTGTTTCTATTACCAGCACCGATGCGATTCCCATTTCCGTTCCTGTTTCCTTTACCCCAACAGTCTTCAGTATGGTGACCCAGTTTTCCACACTTGTCGCATTTTGGGATGCGACAAACCCCTTCGTGATGACGCTTGCAGTTGTTGCAAATGGGCAGAGTGCCCAGGTATCTTTTGGCAGGAGCGTCATTCATGGTTGCAAGAGTTTTCGCCTCCTGAGGCGGGTTGGTGTCACACTTCATGTTGTTGAAATCCTTGTTGTTGTTGCGAGTTGCTTGATTCAGATTCGAATGCTTTCTTTTCTTGTCACCAGACGACTCAGCATGCGTCTCGGTCTTCTCAGTAGGTTTCAGCGATAACTTCTTCATTCGAACAGCATCTTCAGTAAGGTTGACAGCCAGAGTTACAGCCTCAGTGATTGTTACAGGTTTGGCCGAGGTTACCATGCCGCGAAACTCTCGGGCCAGTCCCCAAATGTAGCGTTCTATGCGCTTAAATTCAGGAGTCACCATGTAAGGGATCACCCTAGACAAATCGTGGAATCTTCGAGTATACCCAGTAATGTCAGCACCTTCCATGGTCAGATGTCAAAACTCGGTCTCCAACCTTTGGAGTTCAGCACGTGAGCAATACTTCTCTCTCATTCTTTCTTTCAGTTCGTCCCAAGTTAGGCCATAAGCGGCATCATCACCCAGGGTTTAGACTTGCAAGTTCCACCAAGTCAAAGCTTCATCAACAAACAACCCTGTAGCAAAAGTGACTTGCTGATCTGCGGTACACTTGCTCATACGGATAGTGGCTTCAGTCTTTTCCGTCCAACGTACAAACGCCACTGCACCACCAGTGCCATCGTAGTTCAGTGGTTTGCAGTCGAGAAACTGCTTGAAGGTGCAGCCTGTAATTGATCCAACCAACTCACACGTGAGCAATCGAAGAAATAATGAAACAAAGACCGTTCATAAATTTCTCCATGCTTAGCAAATTGTCTTAAGGTTACCTTGAGCTACGTTTCCTCCAGACGAATCTCCATGTCCGTTACGTCTAGCATTGCTTGGCCCTCCACTGTCTTCAGTGCGGTTTGCCTCGTACTGGGCGATAGCTGCGGAGATCCTTTCTTCCAGTAGAGCGTTAAGCTCTTCAACAGTTCTTGGCAGTGGGGGAGGAGGAGGTTGATCAGAATCTCGATTGTTCACAATTCTCCTAGGTGCCATGTTCTGAAAGAACATCACACAATAGGGTTAGACATTTGTTTGATATCGTCATACGAGACAGTAGTAGTATATATACACAGGCATATACCACATAAGTGATATCAAACAATTATTACTCCAGCAGAGTATTTAATAGGCTGGGGAAGGGGTGTTCACGTTTGATCTTTTCTTGTACTGAGGGAATCAATACGTGGCAAGACTTGCTGTGGTTTTTGTGCACTGAGTTTCATAATTATGTATGCATCCATAATTACGTAACTCCTTGCACAGTCCGCACAGTTCGTTTCGTCCTCGTATCTCTTCCTTCAGATAGGCCACTGCTTTCAGGTAAAGTCACAAGTACTCGAGATATTCTATTTCTAGTATACGTAAGTATCAATTGTCACACATAATCGCAAGTAATTCTTAATCACGGATAAGTGCTACTCCAGTGCACCCTAAGTCTCGTAGTGTCTTTTCTTGACTCGTGTAAACAGTTTCAGGTAGTGGATGTCGCGGAAAGTTTTATGCAATGAAAACTTTTTAAAAAATTGTTTTCGTGCAAGGATCCTAGAGATTGTAGACTAGACTCGAGAAGGAATCCTGGTTCACTACAATCGCAGCTCTGATACCAATCTGTCACACCCCTTTCTTAGGCGGAAGCACGAGGTGTGATCATGAAAGGTTTTCATTGCATACGATTGGTAAACATACTACATGCTCGTAAAAATAACACCAAATGCAAAACATTACATAACGGAAATCATAGTTTAAGTGTTTACAACACGAGATAGCATATTGTCTTAAAAGTTTACAACTTTATTCAACGATAAACATAAACGACATCCAAGAGCATGAGTAAGACCGCGCGAACATCCACTTTATTTACCTGAAATACATGTGAGTTTTTGGAAAAACGTCAACATAATGTTGGTGTGAATTCATGCAGTTCTTGTATTGAACGTTTGTAAACTTTGTACGAAAACAGGGTATGTATCTTGTATAAATCAAGTATTTCTATATGTATCAAGTTGTTAATGGGTTAAAAGGCCATTAACATGTGACACGACATAGAAAGCATCCAAACCATAGGCATTTTTCTAGTTGTCGATTCACGACGGAGACACAAAAGCACTACTCGGTACTAGTTTTCACCAAGAGTGTGGCTGCCCGAAAACCCATTAGATCTAACCTTTTGTTCTACGGTCTTAGTATGTACACGATTAATGGTGCTTATGGTACCCTATTCATGACACGATTTCTCGTATCATTCCTTAAACACATCATACTTGGTACTAGTTATCACCAACAGTGCTTCTTGTTTTTGTATCAATCATATCATAACACATGTATCTTGTATCTTTCTGTAAACATTTAGTAACATGTATTTCACCCCCGAAGTTATAAAACTGAAAACAGTTAAAAGAAAAGGGGGAGCATGAACTCACAATTTTGCGTTCCTGCGTCGTAAACTTCACCGGATTTGCTTATCTAGCGTCGTGACCTAAACGTGTTTTATTAACGTTAGTCACTAGACTTGTATCGCACAAGTACAAGTCACTATCTTTTGTATATGTGTTCTTGTGTTAAAAATAATTTATATTTTTAACTATGTGCCTTACTTATATTATTTTCTCAACAATAAATATAAGTATCTTGTATTTTTCACCCGAATTATGTATTTTGTCCACAAACTTCATTTCTTGTTCATAACTTGTCCAAGTTATATAATCTATCAAGTAATATATTTTCATAAATATATTCCCTTGTATTTGTCTAAGTGTGTTGTATGTGTATTTTTGTATCTTCACTCCTTAGGAGTATTTAGTGTATTTTCAAGTCCAAATACACTACCACATATAATACATACTACATACACTTAGCACAAAATTTGGTGATCAATAAATATATATATTTTTCTCAAAAATATACATACTTAATATCAATTTTAATCTTGAAGAAATCATCATTTCTTAACACAAAAATTAGGGAAACCTTGGTAAATATCTTTAGATACATTTTTAGGGGATAAGTTTCTCAAAAACTCATATTCTTCTAAGTGTCAAAATTTTATAGAGTTTCCCCTAAAAATGGAGGTTTCCCATGTTTTCAAAACATGTGTTTATTTTCTTTTAGAAACGTCAACAACATCAACAACATAATCAACTCTTACCAAGTGCTAAAATCAAGTAAATTTCACTACATCATGAACTTGAAGTTTTTGTAAAAACTTGTAGTAACTTACCATGTTATTTAGTAGGTTTAGTTACCGTTCAAATCATGGTTGTTTGTTTGCAAATCACTTTAAAAGATTTAGTCATTTACAACTTGTAAGATGATTTTTCTAAAAATATTTCTTTTGTATTTTTCTTGTTTCACACATGTTTCTAGTCTTGTTTTTCTAATATAAATTGTGTAGGTTCAAGTAAAAACCAAGACCTTCTAAAAATCATATTTTAAACTTGGTTTTCTTGGAAAATCATTCATAAATCTTGGATTTACAAGTTCACTAATTTACTTTGTTTAAAATCATTTTACTTTCAAGTTCATGTTTAATCAAGAAGATGATCATCTTTGTGTAAACACATAATCATCTCTTAATCTTGCTAGATCATGTGTTTAATCACAATCTAGCAAGCTTCATATGAAGATTAACAACATCATCTCTAGTAAACAACTATCAAATATCATTCATGTATTAAACAACATCATTCTATCCAAATATCATCATATGCAAAGTTTATGTTCAAGTTTCAAGTTCATGTTCTTTAGTGTTCATAAGATTTTCAACATAATAAGTCTTTTAACCACTAAAAATAGAAGTAAACAAGGGTGTTCAAGAATCTTACAACTAGCTTAGAGCTAGGGAAGAACAAGATGAATAATGAGTGGATAAAAGTACACAAGAGAGGTCCTTCAAGTTCCGTGATCACCGAGTCTCCTAAATCACCTTGTATCACCTTGAGATACACTTGGAATGCTTGAAGCTTGAATGAAAATGGGTGGTGTGTGGTGATGGATTGGAGCCGTGAGCAAGGGAGGGGTGGAGGAGGAGAGTGAGTGTGAAAGATGAATGTAAGTTATGATCTTCCATGTGATTTAATAACCATGTTTCCCTTAAAACCTTAAGTTAATATGTTTGTAAAGTACTAGACAAGATCCTTACACAAATCTTGGGGGGATCCTAGGAGATTACACAAGATTAAGAAAGATCTCACAAGATCAAGGTGGGGCCACTATATGGGCCGATTACTTGCATATGGGGGGGGGGGGTAAATTGTAATTTAGAATGATAAGGTAGGTTACTAGTGGAAGTTAAATGTGAAAGTCTTGTATTTATGTGTATCATGCTTTATGTAGTATGTTAGTGTGCTCAGGAACCATGACTAGCTCAGAAACATTAAAACAATGCTTCTAATAATATTTTGATTTTCCAGGTAATGTCCGGTTGTTCGGTTAAATACCGGTTCGTTAAAGTGCTAAATTGCACTGTTTAGTGTCCTTTATGTCCCCTTTTGTAACCCTTTTAATTCCCAACACTTAGAAGGGTATTCTGGATAATAAAACATGAATTATGCATAATATTTACTTGTTAAAAGCTGATTTATTGCTGATTTGTGCAGAATTCTGCATTTAAAATTTGTTTCGGGTGCTTTTTAGTGCGTAGTTTAGCTTTCGGAAAGTCTATATATAAACCCTTGTATGTACTCTTGGGTTTTAATGTATTCTTGTCGTTGGACCTACACCTAGGCCTCAATTCTATTGTCTAACTGCTTTCTGCAGAATTGTTGACACAATGTGTCTTACCGGTGAGTTTACTAGTATTTCTGACGCAACGTTGTTCATTAACGCATAAAGTAATTCTTGTAGTATAAAACGTGCATGAATTCACTTGTATAGTATGTAATCAGACATTGTTGACATTTAAGCACATAATTGCAGTCATTAAATAATTATTAAAGTGTACGGAAATTACCGGTTTGGTGCCAGTTGTCACACACGGGGCCGTGGTCAACGCAAAGATTCGCAGAATCTGAGCAAATCTTGATAGTACAGATACGCTTCTGCACACCGGGCCATGCCCAACAGACACGGGAGCGTGGTCAACTAATGCAGACAAACTGCATTTAATGAGGAAAGAGAAGAAGGGTGACACGGGGCCGTGTCCGGGCTTCTGTGCAGGCTATAAATAGGGGTGCTTGGCTCATTTGCAAATCATCCCTTGGCAAACCACCTCTCTCACACTTCACCCACCTACCAACTCCATCACAACCCACATCCACCACCATCATCCATCATAGAGTGTGTGTAGTAGTCTCGGGATCCAAGATTGATCGTAAGAGTTCTTGACAATCAAAGGCCATGTTTGCCTAAGTCTCTTACATCACTTGGTGAAGACAAGCATTTAGTGTAATACTTTTTATTTTTAATCTTTTCGCACTTTTTATTTGGTTTTGTATTAATGACTTTAATAACTAGTTTCTTATGTTGATGGTGAAACTTCCTTATTATTTGTCCATGGTGTCTTGGCTTTATTTTACTGTCTATATAAAATAAAAGATTTACACCATTCATATCTCCACGGTCTATATGGAGATATGTTGGCTACCTGGTCGGGGGTTAAGGGAATGGTTTGGTAAGCGTCTTGCCTTGTTTAGTGTATAGATCCTTCAAGGACCTGGGTTAATCTTAGTAGGACCTCCTTCAATACCCACTGGTATTGGATGGCGGGGGTTCGAATTTCTTGATCCTCTCATATGTAAACTACTATTAGAACTTTAACCCGACTACTTAGGATTGTATCCCTGCTAACTCAAACTACTTAGCCGAGGGTAACGTCACCTTCAAAAGAGGGGCCTACCACATTACGCATTAATAACTTAATTAATTATCTTTCAATAATCCAACCCTTTAGGATTGTATCCTTGCTGACTCAAACTACTGGGTTGAGGGTAACGTCACCTTCAAAAGAGGATCCTACTACTATAACTAAGATAATCTCTTAAAAAGTGCAAAAGTGTGGAAATAATCAAAGGTTACACTAAAGGCGAGTCGGATCCAAGTGATTCATCTTGTCTATCTATTTTTATTTTTATTTTCAACATTTTTAATTTTTATTTTTAAATCTTTTTCTAAAATTTTGATTTGATTAGACGTTGAGGATAAACCAGTACTAAAAGCTCTTGTGTCCTTGGACGACCTCGGTATCTTACCAACGCTATACTACGCTCACGATGGGTGCACTTGCCCATATGTGTGTTCAGTGTTAGTAAAATATCGTGTTTTATAAATTTAAAACTTGACTAAAGTGTAAAAAGGGCTAAAAATATACATAAAATTATATAACACCGCACGCACATCAGCTTATCATCCTCAAACGGACGGATAAAGCAAAAGAACAATTCAGACAATGGAGGATATGCTTAGAGCTTGTGTAATTAATTTCGGAGGAAATTAGGACGATCATTTACCATTAATAGAATTTTCTTATAATAACAGATATCATACCAATATCAATGCTGCTCCATTTGAAGCACTTTATGGACGAAAGTTCCGAACTCCAGTCTATTGGGCAGAGATTGGAGAAAAGCAATTGTCTGGACCAGAGATAGTGCAAGAAACAACAGACAAGATTATACAAGTCAAGGAAAGACTAAAACACAGGCGAAAGCCGTTGGAATTTCACGTAGGAGACAATGTATTATTAAAAGTTTCTACTTGGAAAGGAGTAGTCAGATTCATCAATATCACACCCCGATATTTCCACGTGGGCCCGGTGGGGAGTATCGTGACGTGGTTGGTAACATTACAGTCAAACAACACAATATTTAATATGCACAGCGGAAGCAAAAGATAGATATATTTCAACCAATTAATATTGTAATATCAAGTATCACAAATAGTTGAAATTAATCCACAGGTGGATCAAAAATAAATAGGAAACATTGTTCAACAGTTTTGACATCCAAGCTTGCGAGACTTATTGTGGACGCTAGGAGAAAGCCAGGCTAGTTCGCATAGTACCTGCACTTAACCTTTTTGGGAAAATACGTCAGTTTACACTGGTAAATACAATCAACCGACTCATTTTGAAAAGTTTAATAAAATTGATTTTAATGCACGTGGCACAAACTTTTTATAACTTGGGATAATTATTTGAATATAATACTTGTAAACGAATTACATGTTTCTTATGCGTTCAGTAGCCCAATCCGTAGACCGGGTTAAAGATCAATACACACACCACTTTATTTATTTATGCACTGACGGGTGTACGCCTACACCCCGTGCTCAGGTCATGGCCATCTCGTAAGATGATGCCAAGGATATCCGGGACATGGTCATTAACCCCCCAAAGGCTTTAAGCAAACAAAACATTTCAAAACGGAGCATATCAATGATTTAACCTCTATTCGATTAAAGATTCAATGCTGGACCAATAGGTATTTTATATACCGTACCCCAAGCCCGTATAAGGGAAAATAAGTTAAAAGTATTTACCTTTGCAAGTATCAATCACAAATAGCAAGTGCGTGTAGCTTTTACCGGGTCTCCTATTCTGTAACGAAGGTTTATAATAATCTATTAGAATCCTAACGGGTCTTTAATTAAGCCTAAACTTTAGACCGGTTAGTTTTAAGGAAAGATACGGTTCAAACGCGTGATTAAGCGAAGACCGGAATAGAATGTGCTTTAGACCCAACAAGTTTGAAGACTTGTATAATATGGGTAATCTAACCACATTCTGGATTTTGAGATAAAAACGATAAGGTTTGACCCGTTTCGGCTAATTTATGCAAACTAGTTACATAAACCGAACCGAACGCACAAGAGGCGTAACGGGTAACCGTAAGAGTCATTTACAGGTTTCCTAAGTTAATATGCCTTAAATATGTTGTGATATCAGTAGGATACCTTCCATTATGCCCAAAACGAGTTTAATCTCAATTTAAGCCCCGTAGGGGTATTTTGGTCATTTTAAAGATTATAAAAGAGATTAAATGAAATTCTGAGATTAGGGTCCGAATACATCAGTAAAATAACTTATTTTAATAGTTCATATCAGTTGTGATAAGTCTTACATGACAAAAATGGTTTTAAACCTAAACTATGTGTTTAATACGCTTAAAAGCCATTTTAAGCGATTTCCGGGTTATACAGGAAATCTGAGTTTTCTGATCAGGTTATAAAGTTCAAGATACTTCATTTATTATATAAAATCAGTAGCAATTGGATTGGTGTCCAAACATTATGTAGAACTCATTTTATAACCAAAAAGGTATAATCGGTATTTACCGAATCAACGCCATAATCTTAGGTTATGAGCAGGTTAAAAATAATTAAAAATCTTTAAAAATCCCAAAATATTATATTACATCAGTGGGTAAAAGTTTTGGTGTCAAAAATTGGGTTTAGATAGGCTTTATGCTAATGACGCCGTTTAATTACTAAAAAGCGTTCTAATTACGTCATTGAGCATAACTCCTAATCTAGACCTCAAACTGATGTGAAAATTTAGAGACATGTTTATAAATTAGTAATAAGGATTATTGTCCTCTCACATATCCAAAATTCTCGTTTTATGGTAAAAAGGGCATTATGGTCAATATTAGGCATTTAACGGAAATATGTAAACGAATCGGTCAAACAACGAAACAACCACAGAGGGTTATACTATCATGTAGCCTGGTCCTAAGGAAGCTCTAAAGCATTTCCAAACCATACTAAATCAGGTCAGAACTGAAGTCAAAGCAAAAGTTAAAGTTTTGCGACTTTCGGTTCCGAACCGGGTCTAATCAGAAAATTGTCGGGTCGAACATGCTTAGACATCTTCTTACATTTATTACTAAGTTATATGAGTGTTAAAATAGGTTACATTCCTTCTACATTGCTAATTATGCGTTAATGTGCAAATTAAGCTTCTGTTGACTTTTTATAACGAACTTTGACCCGACATTTGATCTAGTTAGAGTGGGAATCAGAGGGTGCCCTTTTAAGGGTTTAATGCCCACATAATTACCAACTTATAACTACCTTTGATTTGACTAAACACTGAACCATTAATGATTAATCGTTAAGTCAAACGTTAATTACGACGGTTTGACTTTTAAGCTAAAACTAAGTAAAAACTCAATTAAGGAAGGTCAAGGGTACTTACCAAAGTCCTATGCACGATTAGTGATGACTTGGGTCTGCTCTTATGCTCCAGGAATGATCAGAAATGCAGATGGAAGGTGTGATCATAATGTTGCAACATAAGGCCTTTTATAGTGCTTAAATCTCATTAGATTGTTGACAACAAGGTCTACCATTGGTCATGGATCATCCACAGATGTTCCCTAAGGTCTAAAAAGCATGTAGGGGTCGCCCATGTAGTGAAAATATCTGTTTTAAGTCGGTTATTGCGCTTATACAGGCTGCTGTCTTACTTTTCTGTATCTGGGGATCGGACACGGCCCGCGTAAAGTTCTGTTAAGCTTTACGCGGCCCGCTTGAGACCTGCTGTCAGATTTAAAACTTTTCAATTATTACATCTTGGCTCTTGGTCCTTCGAAAGGTCACCTAACCTTATTTCTTGCATTATGAGCCCTTCACATTTACGTAAAAGGGCTTCAAGACTTATACCCACTTTGTTAAGTCCTTGGTTTGCTTTGTGTTTACCCGAAAAGTCATAATTTTCAACGTTGACGCTTTAACCCCTCGCATACGAATTTGATCATAACTTTCTCATACGATAACGAAACTTTATGAAATTTTTATCATGTATTCTAGTGAGCATAATTTACCGTTACAAAACTTCGGGTTTGCTAAATGGACACTCAGAGGTATACCTTAAACATGTTGACACATTTAGTCCCTGTAGTTTGTAATTCCTCACTTTCTTTCACATTTAGCTTCATATGATCCATGATTTATTCGTTTAAGGTTATAAACATCGTGTAGGGTTATTGTAAAGTGTATTTATCCATTGTTGACATTTTGAGTCCCCGTATATTCACATACTTTTCTTATTTGTCAACTTTAGTCCCTCTAGAGTATTATTTCACACGTTCAAGCTTATGACACGTGTCAATACATTATAGGACGTGAATTTTCGAGGTGTTACATCCTCACCCCCTTAAAAGAAATCTCGACCTCGAGATTTACTGAAACAAATGAGGGTACTTTTCTTTCATTATGGACTCAACCTCCCTAGTGTATTCGGGACCTCTACGGGCATCCCATTTAACCTTTACGATCGGTACTTGCTTCCTTCGAAGCTTCTTAACCTGTCGATCCTCGATCGACACAGGTTTTTCGACAAACTTCAAGCTCTCTTCTATGTGCACATCTGTATGCGGTATGACTAGTGATTCATCAGCGAAACACTTCTTCAGATTGCAGATGTGGAATACATTATGGATACCACTGAGCTCTTCATGTAATTTTAACTTATAAGCAACTGATCCGACACATTCGATGACCTCGAATGGTCCTATGTATCTCGGGCTTAACTTACCTTTCTTACCAAATCGCATCACTCCCTTCCAGGGTGATACTTTAAGTAACACTTTGTCACCTACCTCAAATTTCAGAGGTTTACGCTTTAGATCTGCGTAGCTTTTCTGCCTATCCCTGGCAGCTTTCAGACAATCACGAATCTGGACATTCTTGTCCGTCGTTTCAAAGACTATTTCAGGTCCTGTCAGTTGGACATCTCCAACTTCCGCCCAACAAATGGGCGTTCTGCACTTTCTACCGTACAAGGCCTCGAAGGGCGCAGCCTTGATGCTGGTATGGTAGTTATTGTTATATGAGAACTCGATTAATGGAAGGTGGTTATCCCAACTACCACCTAAGTCAATCACGCATGCACGAAGCATGTCTTCCAACGTTTGGGTTGTACGCTCACTCTGGCCGTCCGTCTGTGGATGGTAAGCCGTACTAAAATTTAAGCGCGTGCCCAAAGATTGTTGGAAACTTTTCCAAAAATGTGACGTGTATCTAGTATCTCTGTCAGAGATAATAGCTACTGGTACGCCATGTAGAGATACAATCTTATCCACGTACAATTGGGCTAACATGTCGGAGCTATAGGTCTCCTTGATGGGTAGGAAATGTGCTGACTTAGTCAGTCTATCCACTATTACCCATATAGTATTGTTTCCTTTTCTTGTCTTTGGCAACTTGGTGATGAAATCCATCGTCACCATTTCCCACTTCCACGTGGGAAGTTCAGGTTGTTGTAGCAAACCTGACGGCTTTTGATGTTCTGCTTTGACTTGCGCACACGTCAAACATTTAGCTACATAGGCAGCTACAGACTTCTTCAAGCCTATCCACCAATAGTTTGCCTTTAGATCCTGGTACATCTTATCAGCTCCAGGATGAACGGAGTATTTAGAACTGTGGGCTTCCTGGAGGATAACATCCCTAAGTCCTCCATAAACAGGAACCCATATTCGTCCATTTAATCTCAAAATTCCGTCCTTGCCATAGGATAACTGTTCTTCAGTTACTCCTAGCTTTTCATTAGGGTAGTTAGCTTCCGACACAGCTTCCTTCTGTGCAGCTAACAACCTTTCGTTTAAACCATTCTTTATCTCAATGCTCTTGGCATTGATTCTTATCGGCTTCACCCTTTCCTTTCGACTCAAGGCATCGACGACTACATTCGCCTTGCCCGGATGGTATCTTATCTCACAATCATAATCATTCAAAGTTTCCATCCATCGTCGCTGCCTCATGTTCAAATCCTTCTGATTGAACAGATGTTGCAGGCTCTTGTGATCAGAATAGATCACACACTTGATCCCATACAAGTAGTGTCTCCACAGTTTTAATGCAAATACAACGACACCCAACTCCAAGTCATGGGTGGTGTAATTCTTTTCATGCACCTTTAACTGACGTGAAGCATAGGCAATAACCTTGCCTTTCTGCATAAGCACACATCCCATCCCGGTGTGTGATGCATCACAATATACTACAAACTCTTCTATTCCATCAGGCAATGTCAACACAGGAGCATTGCTCAACTTCTGCTTGAGAATATCGAAGGATTCTTGCTGCTTAGGACCCCAATCGAACTTTACTTTCTTACGAGTCAATGAAGTTAGGGGTGCAGCAATCCTTGAAAAGTTTTCAATGAAACGCCTATAATATCCTGCCAACCCCAAGAAACTGCGAATTTCTGTGGGCGTCTTCAGCTCTTGCCAGTTCATAACAGCTTGAACTTTAGCGGGATCTACTTGGATACCACGCTCACTGGCAACATGTCCAAGGAATTGGACTTCATGAAGCCAGAATTCACACTTCGTAAACTTGGCATAGAGCTTCTCCTGCTGAAGTAATTCTAGGATACATCGAAGATGCTTCTCATGGTCAGCCTGACTCTTGGAGTAAATGAGAATGTCATCGATGAAGACGATGACGAATTTATCTAGGTAAGGTTTGCAGACACGATTCATGAGATCCATGAATGCGGCTGGTGCATTTGTGAGCCCAAAAGGCATCACTAGGAACTCGTAATGACCATAACGAGTCCTAAATGCAGTCTTATGCACATCTTCATCTTTAACCTTCAATTGGTGTTAGCCTGACCTCAGATCGATCTTAGAGAAGTAGCTTGCCCCTTGAAGTTGATCGAACAGATCATCGATCCTGGGCAATGGATACCTATTCTTGATAGTGACCTTATTAAGCTCACGGTAATCGATGCACAGACGCATCGACCCATCCTTCTTCTTGACAAATAAGATTGGTGCTCCCCAAGGAGACGAACTAGGTCTAATGAAACCCTTGGCTAGTAATTCATCTAGTTGTGTCCTCAATTCCTTCATCTCTGTTGGTGCCAACCTATAAGGCGCTCTAGCAACAGGTGTTGCTCCAGGGATGATGTCAATTCTGAATTCTACTTGTCTATCTGATGGTAAACCAGGTAGTTCTTCAGGGAAAACATTGGGATATTTAGAAATGACGGGGATGTCTTCAATCTTAGGCTTCGGCTCGTCAATAGTCACTTGTGCCATGTAGATGACACAACCCTTCTTCAAACACTTAGAGGCCTTGAGTATAGTCACTTGCTCAGGCAGTCCATACTGGGTATCTCCCTGAATGGTAAGTAATTCACCAGATGGAGTCTTGATCACTACCTGCTTCTTATTGCAGACAATTTGGGCCTGGTTATGAGATAACCAGTCCATACCCAAAACGATGTCAAAACCAGCTAACTTAAAGGGAAGTAGGGACAAAGGAAAAGAGTGGTTCTTAATGGATATAACACATCCATCTAACACAATTGAGACGGTCTCTATGGTTCCATCTACTAATTCCACCTCATACTTCACACTTAAGGTTTTAACAGGCAATTTCAACAATTCACAAAACTTATTATCTACGAATGTCGCAACCCCCGATCAATGATCCCAGGGAACGGGCGGACGCGAACTCAGAGTTTTGGTGGTATCAGGTTATTAAATCTCGCAGCGGAATTTACATCAGGACCGTAGTTAGGAAATGTTTACCAGAGTAAAACCACCTTCTTTTATATTAATAATCACATGGATGAAATCCAAGTTTCTTATTACAATACATTTATAGGGATAAACCCTATCTTATTGAATTTTAAACATCGTTTATTAGGTAACTTTTATAGCCACATTATCCCCAATCCTTTAGTGCTCTCCAGCTGGCTTTCTACTAATTGGCTTTCATATTGGGTTACCTGAAACGCGTTTTAAAAACATTTGTCAGTCGAAAATACTGGTGAGTGAATCCCAGTTTAATCACAAAACATTTTATTGATTAAAACAGTATCGAGGACGATTACAATGTTTATGTCTACATAATTACTCCATTTGGTACTATCAAACCTGACTTGTGGGTCATATTATACATTGGCTAACTCATTGTCCAATGGTAACGTACTGTCAACCTTGACTTACTACTCACAAGTAGTACAAATTTTGTATACAAAACCCCAACATACCGGCAGTAATTGAAGAACTACAAATACTCAATCACCGCTTAATCACATTGTAAAATATTAAGGTTTTGTAAATTATTCCAAAAACATTAACAAAAAGAGGATAAACTCACTTTGTTATCTTAGGCTTCTTGTAAGGGTTTCCTGGGTATAATCTATAATTTATACAAATGTACATTGGTTAGTATCATAACCCTTTGAAATTATTAATGATACCCTCCCCGAGACGGTATTCCAACAACTACGTCGGGCAGAACCACGACAGTTGTTACGGAACCCTAAATCAATCGGGCAGCGTAACTATTATGAAACTGGGGTTATAATACTTACAACGGAGCAGAACCTCGCTAATTAGGGGTATAATACCCAAATATTATGCTTAATATTTCAGAATTCTAGATTGAGATTGAAATGTGAGCGACGGAAATTGTAACCCGAGGCCTCCTTTATATAGTTGCTGATATTGACTCTCAGGCGGCCCGCGTAAGGTAAGGCGAAGCCTTACGCGGCCCGCGTCAACACCAGTCAACATAATAGCTTAGCTGGGTCAGCTAGTAGGTCCGCCACGATGTCGACACGTGTCGGCCTCTGGTGTATCCGCGTTTCATGAGTCCGCGCGGCCCGCGTAAGCGTGAGGTGAGGTCCTACGCGGCCTGCCTCAACTTACATTTTCAGATTTTTAATTTATTTTATAAATTATAACATATTTTGGGCTCGGTTTTCACATACGGGGTGTATTATAAGACACCTTAGAATATTTTAAGATATAATAGGGTGTCGGAAATATTATAAGGGTGTTGGTTTAACCGAGGGTTGTTACATTCTCCCCACCTTGTTTTAGAGCTCGTCCTCGAGATCTACTGAAACAAGTGTGGGTATTTCCTTTGCATTTCTGACTCAAGTTCCCATGTGTATTCCGGTCCTCTTTTGGAGTCCCACTTCACTTTGACAAGAACTAGTCTCTTATGCTTGAGATTCTTGACTTTCCTGTCTTCAATTTGTAGGGGTCTTTCTACAAACTTAAGTTGTTCATTTACCTCTATATCCTTAAGAGGTACTATTAATGATTCATCAGCTAAACACTTTTTAAGATTAGATATATGAAACACATCATGTATTCCTGCCATTTCCTCTGGCAGTTGTAGCTGATAGTCTACAGGTCCTATTCTTCTAATAATCTTAAAAGGTCCAACATACCTGGGACTTAACTTTCCTCTTTTGATGAATCTTACCACTCCTTTCCAACGAGAGACTTTCAATAATACTTTATCTCCTACCTGAAACTCCAATGGCTTGCGTCTGTTATTGGCATAACTCTTTTGTCGATCACGTGCTGCTTTCAGTCGTTCCTTGACTTGAATAATCTTGTCGGTTGTTTCTTGTACTATCTCAGGTCCAGATAGTTGCTTTTCCCCAATTTCTGCCCAACAGACTGGGGTTCGACACTTTCGTCCATAAAGTGCTTCAAATGGTGCAGCATTGATACTTGTGTGATAACTATTATTATAAGAAAATTCTATTAAAGGTAAGTGATCGTCCCAATTACCTCCAAAATCAATTACACAAGCTCTAAGCATGTCCTCCATTGTCTGAATTGTTCTTTCACTTTGTCCGTCTGTTTGAGGATGATAAGCTGTGCTTAACCTTAACTTGGTTCCCATTGCCTTTTGGAAACTTGATCAAAAATGAGATGTAAAGCGACTATCTCTATCAGAAACAATTGATAAAGGAATGCCATGTAAAGAAACAATTTCATTTACATACAATTTAGATAATTGTTCCATACTAATTGTTTCCTTCATTGGTAAGAAATGAGCTGACTTAGTTAGTCTATCTACAATCACCCAGATTGTATCATTTCCTTTCCTAGTTTTGGGTAATTTAGTAACAAAATCCATGGTTATAAATTCCCATTTCCAAACTGGCATTTCTAATTGCTGTAACAAACCTGAGGGTTTCTGATGTTCAGCTTTAACTTGTGAACAAGTTAAACATTTAGAAACATAGGTTGCTATGTCTTTCTTCATTCCTATCCACCAGAAATTTTTCCTTAAATCCTGGTACATTTTGTCACTTCCTGGATGCATCGTATACTTGGACTTATGAGCTTCTTCTAATATACGATGGCGTAGATTTCCTAATTTAGGTACCCACATTTTCTTTTCACGGAATCTCCAAATTCCATCTGTTCCTTGTTTTAATTCTTTTAACATACCTTTTAACTTTTCAGTATCTTCCTTGATTACTGACTCTTGTGCTTCTCTTATTTGATCATTTAAATCTACTTGCAGATTTAATTTAAGAGAACGTACCCTTTTTGACTTTTCATGATACTTTCGGCTTAAAGCATCTGCCACTATATTGGCTTTTCCTTCATGATACTGGATATCACAATCATAATCACTAAGAAATTCCATCCAACGTCTTTGTTTCATATTTAACTCTTTCTGCCCGAAAACATACCTTAAACTTTTGTGATCAGTAAATATGGTAAACTTACTACCATAAAGGTAATGTCTCCAAATCTTAAGAGCAAAAATTATAGCTCCTAATTCTAAATCATGGGTTGAATAATTTTCTTCATGACTCTTAAGTTGTCTAGATGCGTAAGCTATAACCTTTTGACGTTGCATCAACACACATCCATAACCTAATTTAGAAGCATCACAATAGACTACGAAATCTTCAGTTCCTTCTGGTAATGGTAATATAGGTGTATGGGTTAATCTTTGCTTAAGGATTCTAAATGCTTCTTCTTGTTTTAATCCCCATTCAAACTTAACAGATTTACAGGTTAGCTTAGTTAAGGGAATGACTATTCTAGAAAAATCTTGAATAAACCTTCTATAATAACCGGCCAATCCTAAGAAACTTCTAACCTCAGTTGGTGAATCAGGGGTTTTCCATTTCGTAATTGCCTCAATCTTGGTTGGATCCACATGAATTCCTTCATGATTGACTAAATGCCCAAGGAATTGTACCTGTTCTAACCAAAATTCGCACTTTGAAAACTTAGCATAAAGCTTTTCCTTTTTTAACAAACTTAAAAGTGCATGCAAATGTCTTGCATGATCCTCTTTACTCTTAGAGTAAATTAGAATATCATCTATGAAAACAATTATGAATTTATCCAAATATGGGCGGATGCGAACTCAGAGTTTCGGTGGTATCAGGTTATTAAATCTCGCAGCGGAATTTACATCAGGACCGTAGTTAGGAAATGTTTATCAGAGTAAAACCACCTTCTTTTATATTAATAATCACATGGATGAAATCCAAGTTTCTTATTACAATACATTTATAGGGATAAACCCTATCTTATTGAATTTTAAACATCGTTTATTAGGTAACTTTTATAGCCACATTATCCCCAAGCCTTTAGTGCTCTCCAGCTGGCTTTCTACTAATTGGCTTTCATATTGGGTTACCTGAAACGCGTTTTAAAAACATTTGTCAGTCGAAAATACTGGTGAGTGAATCCCAGTTTAATCACAAAACATTTTATTGATTAAAACAGTATCGAGGACAATTACAATGTTTATGTCTACACAATTACTCCATTTGGTACTATCAAACCTGACTTGTGGGTCATATTACACATTGACTAACTCATTGTCCAATGGTAACGTACTGTCAACCTTGACTTACTACTCACAAGTAGTACAAATTTTGTATACAAAACCCCAACATACCGGCAGTAATTGAAGAACTACAAAGACTCAATCACCGCTTAATCACATTGTAAAATATTAAGGTTTTGTAAATTATTCCAAAAACATTAACAAAAAGAGGATAAACTCACTTTGCTATCTTAGGCTTCTTGTAAGGGTTTCCTGGGTATAATCTATAATTTATACAAATGTACATTGGTTAGTATCATAACCCTTTGAAATTATTAATGATACCCTCCCCGAGACGGTATTCCAACAACTACGTCGGGCAGAACCACGACAGTTATTACGGATCCCTAAATCAATCGGGCAGCGTAACTATTATGAAACTGGGGTTATAATACTTACAACGGAGCAGAACCTCGCTAATTAGGGGTATAATACCCAAATATTATGCTTAATATTTCAGAATTCGAGATTGAGATTGAAATGTGAGCGACGGAAATTGTAACCCGAGGCCTCCTTTATATAGTTGCTGATATTGACTCTCAGGCGGCCCGCGTAGGGTAAGGCGAAGCCTTACGCGGCCCGCGTCAACACCAGTCAACATAATAGCTTAGCTGGGTCAGCTAGTAGGTCCGCCACGATGTCGACACGTGTCGGCCTCTGGTGTATCCGCGTTTCATGAGTCCGCGCGGCCCGCGTAAGCGTGAGGTGAGGTCCTACGCGGCCCGCCTCAACTTACATTTTCAGATTTTTAATTTATTTTATAATTTATAACATATTTTGGGCTCGGTTTTCACATACGGGGTGTATTATAAGACACATTAGAATATTTTAAGATATAACAGGGTGTCGGAAATATTATAAGGGTGTTGGTTTTACCGAGGGTTGTTACAACGAAGGACTTATCAGTGCCTGAATCAAAAAGTACTCTTGCATAGACATCATTTATAAGGAAGGTACCTGTGATCACATTGTCGTCCTGCACAGCTTCCTTTGCATCCATCCTGAAGACCCTAGCATTGGTCTTCTTTCCTTCATCAGCTTTCTTTACATATTTTGGGCAATTTGTCTTAATGTGCCCTTTTTCGTTGCAACTGTAGCACGTTGCATCTTTCAGCTTCTTGCACTCTACGGTTTTATGTTCCGAAGATTTGCAATCCCACAAGGCCTCGTCTGAGATTGGGATTTTGAGTCAAGTCTGCACCTCCCAGAGTGGTGCTTCTGACAAATCTTACACTTGGGCTTATCTCCAGATTGATGCCCATCCTTCTTAGAACCAGACCCCTTCCTGTGGTCATTGTTTCCCCGGTGCTTCTTGTTTGACCGTCGTGAACTGTCATCTTCACGCTTCCTTTTCTCGGCATCCGTGTTCCTCAGCGATCTCTGTCTGACCGCGTCCAGTGTGAGGGACAAAGATATATCAACTACAGATCTGAAAGTAGCTGGCCGAGAGGCTTTTACACTTGCCTTGATCTCTGGGGCTAAACCCCCAATGAAACGAGCTATTCTTTTGGGTTCCGGGGTCACCATGTAAGGAACCAACCTTGACATTGTATTAAAGCTCGTAAGGTAAGCTTGGCAATCCAAATTCTTCATCACCAAGGACAGAAAATCCGACTCAATCTTTTCTACCTCATGCTGAGGGCAGTAGTTCTCCCTGATGAGGGCAACGAATTGTTCCCATGTCATATTGTACAGTGGAATCTTCCCTGTAGCTTGAATCAATGATCTCCACCAGGCTAAGGCCTCACCTTTGAACGATTGAGACACAAATTTTACCACATCCTTCTCAGCGCACCCGCTGATATCAACCACGGTGTCCATCTCATCCAGCCATGTCATGCAGTCTATAGCTCCTTTCTCCCCAGTGAAATCCCTGGGTTTACATGAAACAAAGTACTTGTAGGAGAAACCCTTATCGTGGGGTTCTTGATTCAATACAATCTTTTGAGATGGAGCACTTTGCTGATTTGAGGACTGACGATCGTCATCACCTTTCTTTAGCTCATCCTTCTTGGAGGGTGGCTTGCTGTGAGCCTCAGAATGAGTCTTAGGCTTGGAATGGGGTACTGATTGGGCTCTACTCCGAGTACCACTTGTTTCACTATACTGCCTATCCAAGGCTTTTGTAACAGCATTGTCGATTAACGCTTGGAGTTCCGCGCCAGTCACATTAAACCTGGGGGCGTCATTATTCTCCTTTGGCCGACTGTTGATTTCATCCGAGTCCGCCATGTATCTTGAACTGTTACATAAGATATCGACGATAATTTATTTGGGAGTTTATCATGGAATTGTCTTTTATGGCAATTCATTAACCATGGTAAACATAGACCACATTTGGTTAATTTGTTATTCACATTTATTTAGGATTCTTATTATAATTTATCCTAATTATAAAACAATAACAGTTTTATTTGTGGCACAAAAGGCCTAGTCACAGGGACATTTTTTAATCATAAGCCATGATTTCAGAGGATCAAGGCATGAAGGTTTGAACATAGTTCTTTACCTTTTTCTGACAGGGAGTCGTAGACTACTACTGTCTTTTGTCTTATATGACAATGAGTATGGCCCGTAGGCACTATATTACCAATGTATGGTAAAAATATGATCATCTTAATTGATGATTTAAACCCATGATTTATAGATCATTAAGTTGGGTGAGGAAATCTTTTGAGGAATCCTATTATAAAAATGACGTGTGTGATTTTTAACGAATCACGTTTGCCAGGAGTGTTAACATGTTTTCAGATGTTAACAGGGATCCGAATCTTTTAAACAGGTCTTACCATCTTGGCCAAGTCTTATAATGACATACAGGCTAGGTTATACCTTTAAGATTCTTAGTTAATATTTAAATAGGCAGATTATTTTAAAATGAATGATTTTTTATTTATTTATTTCATGTATAATATATTTATGCATATAATGGCAAAATGAAATTTATAAACTTAACATTCCATTAATTATTAAAAGGATTACACATTGCCCTAAACGGAACTTTTAACAGAAACAATTTGCCCACGCAGGGGCTAAACCGAAAACACAAGTCCACGCAGGGACCAAATACTAGAATAGATGTCCACGTAGGGACTAAAAAGACAAGTCCACGTAGGGACTAAATACACATATAACTGTCCACGCAGGGACTTGATTGAAATAGAAAATACAACAGTACATGTAGGGATTTAATGATCCCTCTTCTTCTTCCCCTTTAACAAGCTCGCTAGGCCCTTGAGTAATCCTCTGTTGTTCCTACGTTCTTCCTGGAACTCATGTTCCACTCGACTGAGTCTTTGGAGAATTTCTTCCTGTTCTGGTGGAGAAAATCGTGGTGGCTGCGATTGCTGTCGAATCGGTGGTCGAGGAGGTATTTGATATCCATGAGTTGGATATCCTACTCCCCAAGGGGCTCCATATGGTCCTTCTGGGTGAAGGGCGTTGTAGTTTGCCGCTACCAAGTATGGGTCGGCTTCAGCGTAATTATAGTTGGTGTGAGCCGGCTGCTCAAACGGATTATACGCCATTGAACCGGCGTATGCAGGAATAGGGTTATTAAAACCCAATGGTGGCGGCTGTGGTGCAACTGGTGCAGAGTTCACCTCTGGAACTGGATTTGAGGGCCCACCAACTTGTGGGTCTTCATGCAGTGGCGGGTAGTGACTGCCACTGGAGTGTCGAGGGGTGCTAAAGTGGAAATCCCCTCCTCGCGCGGATATTCTTGCGCCTGTTCTCCGACGCCTTGGTGGTTCTGGAGGTGCTTGATGAACTGGCGACGGTGGAGGCGGTGGCGTGACTGCCACGAAACGTGAATCCTCTGAGGGATCCTGCTGCTGCTGTGGATGAGGCGATGAATGGTGAGAAGGTATGAAGTACCATTCATGCTGGTTAAACCTCGCTTGATAACTGTCTGGACCACCGTAGGGTGATCCGTGGAAAGAAGATCCATCGGAGATCTCGATAGGATGGTTGGGGGTTCCGGTTGCAGGCTCGACGGGATCCGTGTCCTCGTCCATGTCCATGGCATTATCCTCTGAGAAGTGGTCCTCTGGTCACAATGGGTTAAAACCCACTGGTTCTTGAATATAATTTGTTGGGTTGAACCGGCCCTGAAAGACAGGAGTAGGGTCGCCAAAGGAACGGTGCGAAGCAGATCGCTGCAATGGTATATATGAAGGTTGAGGGTTATCGGGCTCGTTTTCCGAATGCGGTCCAAAGGAATGACGATATGGAGGTGTTGAGCTGTGTGAGACTGACCGTCTAGCGGGTTCCGTATAGGTCCTCCAGGCTCCTTGCGGATCGGTACTCATTGTAGTGGAAGGAGTTCGCCGGTGAGAAGGCCCGGCTTCATGATCGTTGGGGGCAGTGATTGGCCCCTTGCCTCTTCCTCCTCTTCTAAATCTTGGCGGCATATTTCCTGTCAAATAATAAAAGATACAACAAGAAATGTAAAGGACAAAGTTAAAAATAAAAACAAATTTGGATTTGTCCTAAGTTCTTTGTCTAGACTCGAAAATTTAGGAATGTGCAATTGTGTCATTGAGATTAAACACAAAAGACTAGTGTTTAATTCACTCAATGTTGGCTCTGATACCAACCTGTCACACCCTGATATTTCCACGTATTACCGGTGGGCCCGGTGTGGAGTATCGTGACGTGGTTGGTAACATTACAGTCAAACAACACAATATTTAATATGCACAGCGGAAGCAAAAGATAGATATATTTCAACCAATTAATATTGTAATATCAAGTATCACAAATAGTTGAAATTAATCCACAGGTGGATCAAAAATAAATAGGAAACATTGTTCAACAATTTTGACATCCAAGCTTGCGAGACTTATTGTGGACGCTAGGAGAAAGCCAGCCTAGTTCGCATAGTACCTGCATTTAACCTTTTTGGGAAAATACGTCAGTTTACACTGGTAAATACATTCAACCGACTCATTTTGAAAAGTTTAATAAAATTGATTTGAATGCACGTGGCACAAACTTTTTAAAACTTGGGATAATTATTTGAATATAATACTTGTAAACGAATTACATGTTTCTTAGCCGAGTGTAACGTCACCTTCAAAAGAGGGGCCTACCACATTACGCATTAATAACTTAATTAATTATCTTTCAATAATCCAACCCTTTAGGATTGTATCCTTGCTGACTCAAACTACTGGGTTGAGGGTAACGTCACCTTCAAAAGAGGATCCTACTACTATAACTAAGATAATCTCTTAAAAAGTGCAAAAGTGTGGAAATAATCAAAGGTTACACTAAAGGCGAGTCGGATCCAAGTGATTCATCTTGTCTATCTGTTTTTATTTTTATTTTCAACATTTTTAATTTTTATTTTAAATCTTTTTATAAAATTTTGATTTGATTAGACGTTGAGGATAAACCAGTACTAAAAGCTCTTGTGTCCTTGGACGACCTCGGTATCTTACCAACGCTATACTACGCTCACGATGGGTGCACTTGCCCATATGTGTGTTCAGTGTTAGTAAAATATCGTGTTTTATAAATTTAAAACTTGACTAAAGTGTAAAAAGGGCTAAAAATATACATAAAATTATATAACACCGCACGCACATCAGCTTATAATCCTCAAACGGATGGATAAAGCAAAAGAACAATTCAGACAATGGAGGATATGCTTAGAGCTTGTGTAATTAATTTCGGAGGAAATTGGGACGATCATTTACCATTAATAGAATTTTCTTATAATAACAGATATCATACCAATATCAATGCTGCTCCATTTGAAGCACTTTATGGACGAAAGTTCCGAACTCCAGTCTGTTGGGCAGAGATTGGAGAAAAGCAATTGTCTGGACCAGAGATAGTGCAAGAAACAACAGACAAGATTATACAAGTCAAGGAAAGACTAAAACACAGGCGAAAGCCGTTGGAATTTCACGTAGGAGACAATGTATTATTAAAAGTTTCTACTTGGAAAGGAGTAGTCAGATTCATCAATGTCACACCCCGATATTTCCACATGGGCCCCGTGGGGAGTATCGTGACGTGGTTGGTAACATTACAGTCAAACAACACAATATTTAATATGCACAGCGGAAGCAAAAGATAGATATATTTCAACCAATTAATATTGTAATAGAAAGTATCACAAATAGTTGAAATTAATCCACAGGTGGATCAAAAATAAATAGGAAACATTGTTCAACAGTTTTGACATCCAAGCTTGCGAGACTTATTGTGGACGCTAGGAGAAAGCCAGGCTAGTTCGCATAGTACCTGCACTTAACCTTTTTGGGAAAATACGTCAGTTTACACTGGTAAATACATTCAACCGACTCATTTTGAAAAGTTTAATAAAATTGATTTTAATGCACGTGGCACAAACTTTTTATAACTTGGGATAATTATTTGAATATAATACTTGTAAACGAATTACATGTTTCTTATGCGTTCAGTAGCCCGATCCGTAGACCAGGTTAAAGATCAATAGACACACCACTTTATTTATTTATGCACTGACGGGTGTACGCCTACACCCCGTGCTCAGGTCGTGGCCATCTCGTAAGATGATGCCAAGGATATCCGGGACATGGTCATTAACCCCCCAAAGGCTTTAAGCAAACAAAACATTTCAAAACGGAGCATATCAATGATTTAACCTCTATTCGATTAAAGATTCAATGCTGGACCAAGCGGTATTTTATATACCGTACCCCAAGCCCGTATAAGGGAAAATAAGTTAAAAGTATTTACCTTTGCAAGTATCAATCACAAATAGCAAGTGCGTGTAGCTTTTACCGGGTCTCCTATTCTGTAACGAAGGTTTATAATAATCTATTAGAATCCTAACGGGTCTTTAATTAAGCCTAAACTTTAGACCGGTTAGTTTTAAGGAAAGATACGGTTCAAACGCGTGATTAAGCGAAGACCGGAATAGAATGTGCTTTAGACCCGACAAGTTTGAAGACTTGTATAATATGGGTAATCTAACCAAATTCTGGATTTTGAGATAAAAACGATAAGGTTTGACCCGTTTCGGCTAATTTATGCAAACTAGTTACATAAACCGAACCGAACGCACAAGAGGCGTAACGGGTAACCGTAAGAGTCATTTACAGGTTTCCTAAGTTAATATGCCTTAAATATGTTGTAATATCAGTAGGATACCTTCCATTATGCCCAAAACGAGTTTAATCTCAATTTAAGCCCCGTAGGGGTATTTTGGTCATTTTAAAGATTATAAAAGAGATTAAATGAAATTCTGAGATTAGGGTCCGAATACATCAGTAAAATAACTTATTTTAATAGTTCATATCAGTTGTGATAAGTCTTACATGACAAAAATGGTTTTAAACCTAAACTATGTGTTTAATACGCTTAAAAGCCATTTTAAGCGATTTCCGGGTTATACAAGAAATCTGTGTTTTCTGATCAGGTTATAAAGTTCAAGATACTTCATTTATAATATAAAATTAGTAGCAATTGGATTGGTGTCCAAACATTATGTAGAACTCATTTTATAACCAAAAAGGTATAATCGGTATTTACCGAATCAACGCCATAACCTTAGGTTATGAGCAGGTTAAAAATAATTAAAAATCTTTAAAAATCCCAAAATATTATATTACATCAGTGGGTAAAAGTTTTGGTGTCAAAAATTGGGTTTAGATAGGCTTTATGCTAATGACGCCGTTTAATTACTAAAAAGCGTTCTAATTACGTCATTGAGCATAACTCCTAATCTAGACCTCAAACTGATGTGAAAATTTAGGGACATGTTTATAAATTAGTAATAAGGATTATTGTCCTCTCACATATCCAAAATTCTCGTTTTATGGTAAAAAGGGCATTATGGTCAATATTAGGCATTTATTGGAAATATGTAAACGAATCGGTCAAACAACGAAATAACCACAGAGGGTTATACTATCATGTAGCCTGGTCCTAAGGAAGCTCTAAAGCATTTCCAAACCATACTAAATCGGGTCAGAACTGAAGTCAAAGCAAAAGTCAAAGTTTTGCGACTTTCGGTTCCGAACCGGGTCTAATCAGAAAATTGTCGGGTCAAACATGCTTAGAAATCTTCTTACATTTATTACTAAGTTATATGAGTGTTAAAATAGGTTACATGCCTTCTACATTGCTAATTATGCGTTAATGTGCAAATTAAGCTTCTGTTGACTTTTTATAATGAACTTTGACTCGACATTTGATCTAATTAGAGTGGGAATCAGAGGGTGCCCTTTTAAGGGTTTAATGCCCACATAATTACCAACTTATAACTACCTTTGATTCGACTAAACACTGAACCATTAATGATTAATCGTTAAGTCAAACGTTAATTACGACGGTTTGACTTTTAAGCTAAAACTAAGTAAAAACTCAATTAAGGAAGGTCAAGGGTACTTACCAAAGTCCTATGCACGATTAGTGATGACTTGGGACTGCTCTTATGCTCCAGGAATGATCAGAAATGCAGATGGAAGGTGTGATCATAATGTTGCAACATAAGGCCTTTTATAGTGCTTAAATCTCATTAGATTGTTGACAACAAGGTCTACCATTGGTCATGGATCATCCACAGATGTTCCCTAAGGTCTAAAAAGCATGTAGGGGTCGCCCATGTAGTGAAAATATCTATTTTAAGTCGGTTATTGCGCTTATACAGGCTGCTGTCTTACTTTTCTGTATCTGGGGATCGGACGCGGCCTGCGTAAAGTTCTGTTAAGCTTTACGCGGCCCACTTGAGACCTGCTGTCAGATTTAAAACTTTTCAATTATTACATCTTGGTCCTTCGAAAGGTCACCTAACCTTATTTCTTGCATTATGAGCCCTTCACATTTACGTAAAAGGGCTTCAAGACTTATACCCACTTTGTTAAGTCCTTGGTTTGCTTTGTGTTTACCCGAAAAGTCATAATTTTCAACGTTGACGCTTTAACCCCTCGCATACGAATTTGATCATAACTTTCTCATACGATAACGAAACTTTATCAAATTTTTATCATGTATTCTAGTGAGCATAATTTACCGTTACAAAACTTCGGGTTTGCTAAAAGGACACTCAGAGGTATACCTTAAACATGTTGACACATTTAGTCCTTGTAGTTTGTAATTCCTCACTTTCTTTCACATTTAGCTTCGTATGATCCATGATTTATTCGTTTAAGGTTATAAACATCATGTAGGGTTATTGTAAAGTGTATTTATCCATTGTTGACATTTTGAGCCCGTATATTCACATACTTTTCTTATTTGTCAACTTTAGTCCCTCTAGAGTATTATTTCACACGTTCAAGCTTATGACACGTGTCAATACATTATAGGACATGAATTTTCGAGGTGAGGGGAAAGCTAAACCCCATGTATGTTGGACCTTTTGAGATTATTAGAAGAATAGGACCAGTAGCTTATCAGCTACAACTGCCAGAGGAAATGACAGGAATACATGATGTATTTCATGTATGTAATCTCAAAAAGTGCTTAGCCGATGAATCATTAGTGATATCTCTTAAGGACATAGAGGTAAATGAGAAACTTAAGTTTGTAGAAAGACCTCTACAAATTGAAGACAGGAAAGTCAAGAATCTCAAACACAAGAGATTAGTTCTAGTCAAAGTGAAATGGGATTCCAAGAGAGGACCAGAGTATACATGGGAGCTTGAATCAGAGATGCAGAGGAAATACCCACACCTGTTCCAGTAGACCTCGAGGACGAGTTCTAAAACAAGGTGGGGGAGGATATAACAACCCTCCTAAAATATTTTCGACACTCCTAAATATTTAGAACGCCCCTATACGCCCTAGAATACACCCCACCCCGTATACGAAATAGGCCCTAAATACCTTTATTTTCATAAAAAATTAAATAATCAGGGCCGCGACCATCTTGGTTGTGTGCTTCATGGAGCGCGGTAGCTCAACATCAGGGCGACACCCTGATGCGCCACGTGTCAACAACGTGTTGGGTCTAGTGGTTGAGTCAGCCAAGCTAGGACCTACCCTAGTTGGCCTCGTGGGCCGCGAAGCCCTTAGTTGATTCTTTCGCGGGGCGCGACGAAGTGTCGATCAAACCTATAAATAGAAGGCATCGGCCTTCAGTCCCAAACCGTTCATATCTCGACTCTCTCTCTCTAATTTCTGAAGTATAGAAATTATAATTGGGTATTATACCTACTAATTAGCGAAGCTCTGCCTCGTTGTAAGTATTTTAACCCCCGGTTACGTATTAGATACGCTGCCCGATTGATCTAGTGCTCCGTAACGGCTGTCAGGGCTCTGCCCGACGTAGTCGTTGGAGTTCTGTCTCGGGGAGGGTATAACTAATGTAAATTGGGTTATTATACTAACGCGTGTGCATTGTTTAATTAATAGATTATAACCAGGAAGTCACAAAGGAAAAACCTAAAATAGCAATGTGAGTAATCCTTCTTTTTGTGTAAACCTTTTTGAGAGTAGTCTCCTTTTTGTGAAACCTTTTTGTAAACTGTTTTTACAAAACCTCAATTGTTTTGCATTATAATAAGCAGTTATTGAGTATTTGTAATTCTACAATTACCGTCGGTATGTTGGGGGTTTTGTATACAAAATTTCTTACTACACTGTGAGTAGTAACATTACCACAAGTCAGGATTGACAGTGTCGTGGGTGGTAATTAAGTAAGAATTAGAAACAAATATAATTGCGAGATCGCCCTCAATACTGTAAAATGATAAAACCTGTTTTGATTAAACTGGGATTCACTCACCAGTATTTTCCATTGACAAAATGTTTTTAAACGCGTTTCAGGTAACAAAATGTGAAAGCCAAATAGAAGACAGCTGGACAGCACTGAAGGCTTGGAAAATGTGGCTATAAAAGTTACCTAAATAAAGAGGATGTTTTATTCCAATAAAATAGGGTTTATTCCTATAAACAATATTGTAATATAAACTTGGGTTTTACCCATGTGTTTATTATTATAAAAATGTGGTATTTTACTCTGATAAAATATTTCCTAACTACGGTCCTAATGTAAATTCCGCTGCCAAAATGATAAACACCAATACCAGTGAATCTGAGCTCGCAGCCACCCGTTCCCATGAGATAGGGGTCGGGGGTTGCGACATTTGGTCACTTTTTAATTGGGTATGTATTAATGACTTTAATAACTAGTTTTTATATTTAAGGTGAATTTGTATTCTATCATTCTTCATGTTTTGTTGATTCACTCATTCGTGTCTTTACGATCTATATAAAGCACGTTAACTGCCTGGAAGGGGGTTAGAAGGGTGGTTTGGGTAAAGTTCTTACCTCGTTTAGTGTATAGATCCTGCGAGAAGCTGATTCAAGCTTATTAGGACTTCATTTGAGGCAGAAAACATCAAATCGAGGGAAGTAAGAACGGCTTGTAGTCCCTTATAACAAACTACTATTAAAACTAAAAACCGGTCTTGCGGGACTGTATCACTACTGACTCAGACCAATATGGTCGAGGGTAGCGTTGCCTCCAAAAGAGGGACATGTCACATTTTGCATTAATAACCTACTTAATTATCTTTCAATAATCCAGCCTTGCGAGACTGTATCTCTGCTGACTCAGACCAATATGGCCAAGGGTAGCGTTGCCTCCAAAAGATGGACATGGCACTATAACTAAGATAATCTGTTAAAAAAACCAAAGTGCGGAAATCATCAAAGGATACATAAAAGATGAGTTGAAACCAAGTGATTCTTTCTTGTCATTTGTTTCTTTCATTTATTTTAATTTTTTTCTTCATTTTACATGTTTAAAAACTTTTTTCTCAAAATTTGGGTCAATTAGACGTTGACGATAAACCTGTATTAAAAGCTCTTATGTCTTTGGACGACCTCGGTATCTTACTATCACTACAGTACACCAATGACGGGTGCATTTGCCCTAGCGTGTTGTAGATAGGGGTGTTCAAAACCGAATATCCGAATTTCGAATATCCGAATTTCGGATATCCGAAATTTTTGGATACCAGATTTCACTATCCGAATCCGTATCCGAAATTCGGATACCGAAATTTCGGATACGGATAGTGAATGGGATATCCAAAAATCCAAGATTTTATTTTTTTATTATTTTTTTCATATTCGGAAACGGATATTTTGGATAGTTTCGGATATCCGAATATAAGTTTTCGGATATTTCGGATATTTTTCAGATATTTTGGGATATTTCGGATATTTTCGGATATCCGAAATATCCAAAAATTTTGAAAATCACTTTCCGAATCCGAAAAATTCGGATATCGGATATCTGATTTTTTGGATATTTCGGATCGGATTTTCGGATACGGATAGTTTTGAACACCCCTAGTTGTAGAGACTGATAGTTTATATCGTGTTTTATAAATATAAAGCTTGATAAAAAGAGTTAAAAGTACTTAAAAATTCATTAAAAATCCGTACACGCTCGCGCACGTCAGATTGTAAGGAGATTACTGGTGGAATCGGTCTTGAACCGAACCTCGTGTACATGTTTCCGCTGTGTTTTGTTTGTTTGATAAATTGACAAAAAATATTTTTACTAAAATATACACGAAATTTCCAACAATATTATGGCGTACTGAACCAGTATCAAACTAAGAGTCGTAAAACTCTAAAAATAAGTACTAAATTTTCCGGTACCCGTTTCCACATCACTAGTAATCCGAATTATGTGGATTTATGCTTTGCCTCTTTGGGTGTAAGAGTCAATGTACTACTCATATATCCTACTTGAAGATTGATTAATTCAATAGTTTTCTAAACGGGTAACAATTATAGATAACTTAAAGAGTGATGACGATTGATGATCATGTTGTATCTTTATTGAAAGAGTCAAGGTTCAAATGTTAAGACATTTAGTATAGAGGTGTGAGATACTAAGATAGTGTTTGGTATGCTGGAATAAGAGACAGATGTAATGGAACATTACGAGGGAATGAAGAAAGGGTTGTTTGGTTGTTCAATGGAATGAAATCACCTATTATATAAGGCATTTAATTCCCTCAAAAAATCATTTCATCTATCCACCATGTTTTTTTTTTCATTTCATCCCCGCTTGCACCCTTCTTTAACAACACCACGACCCACCATTGCATTACCCCGTCTATTCCATTACCCCATACCAAACAGACCCTAAGAGTTGTGTTAATAGCGGTTACGATTGATGAACATGTTGTATGCATCAATTAGTTAAGTGTCTACGAAAATAATTTCTACCCAGACAAAATTTTAAAGGCATAAACGATTGTTTAAAAAGACTAAAGTGAAATTGAAAGAATTAAATGCCCAGATAGTCCCTGTGCTTTGGTCTTTTTTCACCTTTAGTCCCTAACTTTCTAAAATTACCTCTATAGTCCCCAACTTTTTAATTTTTGTTCTCGGATAGTCCCTGGCGCGGATGGAGATTAGTTTTTTCAGTTAGGTGGGTGTGAAATTACTAAAATTCCCTTGTTATTAAAAAATAACTTAAAAGTAAAATATATATATATATATATATATTCAAACTAGCCTAAGATCCCGCGACTTTCGCGGGTGGCTTAACACAAACATATAATATATACTGGCAATGAGATGAACTTTGTAATGAAAGAACTTTTCAATATAAACGTACAAAAATATGATTTTTCTCACTTAGGTAAATATGTTTTGATTCATTTTTTATAGGTATTGAGATGTTATTGTACAACTGATTTTATAGCAATCTTTAGAACCCGGATAGATTTCATTTTTTTCAATTATTTTTTTATAACTTTGGTTATTTGATATATATTTTCTTAAATAAAGCATTTTTAACCAGTGTTGACCTTAACGTATATTGAGCAGAACACATATTGACATGAACCTATTTTGAGCAAAACCTGTTTTGACTGACCCGAACCTATTTTGACCTTAACATATATTGAGCAGAACACATATAATCAATAATCAATGAAATAAATCATAGTAAAGCTATTTTTGATTAACACATAACTAAACCATACAAAAAGTAATTTATTCGGTGCACATGCTAATTGACAAATACTCTTTGCTACAAAGTAATCACCGGTAGGATTGAGTGGTGGAGTTCTTTGCCCGAGATGAAGAAAAAAAAACTACATATTAAAGCAAGCACACAATCGTATATTTGTATTCTTTTTCAGATGTGGCAAGATAGTCGTGCCAACAGACTGGGTAATGAAAACACTTTTTACTTATAGAAAACATTAAAATAACTTATGTGCTAATTATGATTGAAGAAAGCAGTAGTACTATAATCATAATGTAAATCTAAATATATAACTAATAAAAACAAATGTAGGAAAAATTTAAATAACATTAATCATAAGTGTATAAATAAAAGTAATGCAAATAAAGTAATATTACCCCATACCAAACAGACCCTAAGAGTTGTGTTAATAGCGGTTATGATTGATGAACATGTTGTATGCATCAATTAGTTTAAGTGTCTACGAAAATAATTTCTACCCAGACAAAATTTTAAAGGCATAAACGATTGTTTAAAAAGACTGAAGTGAAATTGAAAGAGTTAAATGCCCAGATAGTCCTTGTGCTTTTGTCTTTTTTCACCTTTAGTCCCTAACTTTCTAAAATTACCTCTATAGTCCCCAACTTTTTAATTTTTGTTCTCGGATAGTCCCTGGCGCGGATGGAGGCTAGTTTTTTCAGTTAGGTGGGTGTGAAATTACTAAAATGCCTTTGTTATTAAAAAATAACTTAAAAGTAATATATATATATATATATATATATTCAAACTAGCCTAAGATCCCGCGACTTTCGCGGGTGGCTTAACACAAACATATAATATATACTGGCAATGAGATAAACTTTGTAATGAAAGAACTTTTCAATATAAACGTACAAAAATATGATTTTTCTCACTTAGGTAAATATGTTTTGATTCATTTTTTATAGGTATTGAGATGTTATTGTACAACTGATTTTATAGCAATTTTTAGAACCCGGATAGATTTCATTTTTTTCAATTATTTTTTTATAACTTTGGTTAGTTGATATATATTTTCTTAAATAAAGCATTTTTAACCAGTGTTGACCTTAACGTATATTGAGCATAACACATATTGACATGAACCTATTTTGAGCAAAATCTGTTTCGACTGACCCGAACCTATTTTGACCTTAACATATATTGAGCAGAACACATATAATCAATAATCAATGAAATAAATCATAGTAAAGCTATTTTTGATTAACACATAACTAAACCATACAAAAAGTAATTTATTCGGTGCACATGCTAATTGACAAATACTCTTTGCTACAAAGTAATCACCGGTAGGATTGAGTGGTGGAGTTCTTTGCCCGAGATGAAGAAAAAAAAACTACATATTAAAGCAAGCACACAATCGTATATTTGTATTCTTTTTCAGATGTGGCAAGATAGTCGTGCCAACAGACTGGGTAATGAAAACACTTTTTACTTATAGAAAACATTAAAATAACTTATGTGATAATTATGATTGAAGAAAGCAGTAGTACTATAATCATAATGTAAATCTAAATATATAACTAATAAAAACAAATGTAGGAAAAATTTAAATAACATTAATCATAAGTGTATAAATAAAAGTAATGCAAATAAAGTAATATTACCCCATACCAAACAGACCCTAAGAGTTGTGTTAATAGCGGTTACGATTGATGAACATGTTGTATGCATCAATTAGTTAAGTGTCTACGAAAATAATTTCTACCCAGACAAAATTTTAAAGTCATAAACGATTGTTTAGAAAGACTGAAGTGAAATTGAAAGAGTTAAATGCCGAGATAGTCCCTGTCAATGTTTTAAAAACCGGTAAATACCGGCCGGTTATACTGGTATTACCGTTTCCAGATGTAAATCCGGTACGAAACACCCCGGTAAATAAGTGAAACGGCATAAGGTTTGTATCGGCGGTAAAATCCGGTATACCGGTTTGAAACATAATACCGGTACCGGTCCAGGGTTATTTTAGTTTGGGTTGTTACTTATTTTTTTATTATATATGTTACTTATCTTACGTAATTTTTATATATTATGATTATTTGTAACTAAAAGTTCTTATTTAATATTGTATGAAACGAAAATAGTTATCCTCTAGTTGATAAGGATGGCAATAATAGTGAATTTCGTCTTTTATGCGATCGTGAACTTGATGTATTCAACTCTCAAATGGCTTAAACATATCGTACACTTTCATTTAAAAGAGCTTGTTGGAATGATTTTCGATTATCTTTTGGATAATTTTTTATTATGAATTTACTTTTGGATCATCTTTTAATCTTTTAATATGTAATCATGAATTTTTGGATTAACTTTTGAGTTGATATTGTAATTTATGAAATTATAGAGTTAGGTAGTCAACCCGGTTGAACCGCTCGGTACAACCTGGTTCAACCGGTTGAACCATTTTTTAGGATAATCCGCTTTGGTCTTTTTTCACCTTTAGTCCCTAACTTTCCAAAATTACCTCTATAGTCCCTAACTTTTTAATTTTTGTTCCCGGATAGTCCCTGGCGCGGATGAAGGTTAGTTTTTTTCAGTTAGGTGGGTGTGAAATTACTAAAATGCCCTTGTTATTAAAAAATAACTTAAAAGTAAAATATATATATATAT